>CM040123.1:271760324-272360324 GCA_022559845.1 Amorphophallus konjac | reverse complement strand
GATTTCATTCAGCAGCTCGGGACCCAAAACATCCGTACTTATGCGGAGATGGTTCAGCGGGCATACTTATGTGAAAGGACCTTAGAAAAGGTCAAAAAATTGAAAGGAAAAGGAGAAGAGTCTAGACGATGATCTGATCGGCGTTATAAGAAAGAAAAGTTCAGTATCACGGAGCCTCACAAAAGCTGTGATAGTAAGAAGCGATCTAGGAGCGGGAACGGTGAAAGTTCCCAGAAGAATAAGAAGATTAAGGAGGAGGAACAAGTCGCCACGGCTTGCACTTTTTGTGAAAAGTTTGGCCATTCGGCTGAAGAGTGCTGGAAGCGCCTCGGCGCTTGTTTACGCTGTGGAAGTAGGGAGCATCGCATGCCGGATTGCCCCCTTATGAAGGACCAATAATCTGGTGGTGGACGCAGGAGGTAGGCTCGCCTCAATGCCATTCTAGAAGAAGAGGAAGCACCCAGGGATGGTGGACTTATGGAAGGTACTCTTCAAATTTGTTCTTGTCCTGTATTTATGTTATTTGATACTGGTGTCTCTTATTCTTTTATCTCCACTACTTTTGTAAAAACATTACCAATTGCATCAGTTTCCTTACCTTCAAATCTTGCTATTACCACATCCTTAGGTTCTGGAACAAAGCTTACCGACTATTATCCTGATAGCAAAATGATAGTAGAAGGTCATAATCTCCCCGTAAACTTAGTATGCCTTGACATGAAAGGTTATGATGCCATTTTAGGGGTAGATTGGCTTGTAGATCATGATGCTTATATCAATTGTAGAAACATGATTATATCCTTCCAAAAACCCGATCTTCCAAGATTCTCTTTCCTTGGCAATAAATACAAGAAACACCCCACTATCATATCTTCTCTTCACGCTTGCAAACTTATCTCGCAAGGATGTGAAGCTTTTCTTGCTTCTGTCATTGTTACCGAATCCAAGGAGATTATCCTAGCAGACATTCCCACTGTAAATGAATTCCCCGATGTATTCCCATCCGAATTACCCAGTTTATCACCCGAGAGAGAAGTGAACTTCACTATTGAACTCATTCCAGGAGCAGCACCTGTTTCTATAGCTTCTTACAGGATGTCCCCCACAGAACTCAAGGAACTAAAGAGGCAGTTGTAGGAACTACTAGACAAGGGCTTCATTAGACTTAGCACATCCTCTTGGGGTACGCCAGTTCTTTTTGTCAAGAAGAAGGATGGCTCTCTCAGGCTATGCATCGACTACCGGTGATTGAATCAACTTACAATCAAAAACAAGTATTCGTTGCCGCGTATTGATGAGCTCTTCGATCAACTTTCGGGAGCAGAGTATTTCTCCAAGATTGATCTCAGATCATGTTATCATCAGCTTAGAATTAAAGAAGAAGACATCTATAAATCGAATTTTCGGAGTCGTTATGGCCACTATGAATTCGTGATAATGCCGTTCGGGTTAAATAATGCCCCAATAGTATTTATGCAACTTATGAACAATGTTTTCCATCCATATCTGGATCAGTTCATCGTCGTCTTCATTGATGACATCTTGATATACTCCAAGATAAAAGAGGAATATGAAGAACATCTGAGGATAGCTCTGTAAACACTTAGAGAACATAAACTTTATGCAAAGTTTAACAAATGTGAATTCTGGCTCAAGGAAGTTTCATTCCTAGGCCACATTATTTCCAAGGAAGGTATTACTGTGGATCCTTCGAAAGTGGAAGCTGTCAGAAATTGGAGCCGGCCAACGACTGTATCAGAAGTACGCAGCTTTCTGGGTTTAGCTGGTTACTATAGGAGGTTCATTAAGGACTTCTCAAAGATTGCGATTCCTTTAACAAGACTCACAAGAAAAGAAAATCCTTTTGTTTGGTCCAGGGAATGTGAAAAGAGTTTTCAAACTCTTAAGAATCATCTTACTACAGCTCCTATTCTATCACTACCAATGGAAGGTGGTGGATTCGAATTATATACAGATGCGTCTGGTATTGGCTTAGGATGTGTCCTCATATAGAATGGAAAGGTAATATGCTATTCTTCAAGACAATTGAAACGTCACGAGGAAAATTATCCCGTGCATGATTTAGAATTAGCAGCAGTTATTTTTACCTTAAAAATTTGGCGTCATTAACTCTATGGAGAAAAGTTCACGGTCTACTCGGACCACAAAAGCTTAAAATACTTATTCTCTCAAAAAGAGCTAAATATGAGGCAGAGGAGATGGTTAGAATATCTCAAAGACTTTGATTTTGCTATTCAATATCATCCTGGCAAGGCGAATGCTGTAGCAGATACACTCAGCAGAAAACCAATGTGAATGCTATCAAGTCTTATGATTAGTATGACTAATCTTATTTCTCAATTTGCTCAGTTGAACCTAGATATTGACAGGAAGGAAGAATATTGTTTCATAGCTGATATCCTAGCTCAACTTACATTGATAGAGGATCTGGTCAAGCTGCAAAATGATGATCCTGCGTTACTAGAGATTAAAGCTAACATAGATCAGAGGCCGGATTTCTCTGTTTCCAATGACGGAAGATTGCTATTCAAGGGCCGAGTGTGTGTACCAGATCATGAGAATATGAAGAAACTAATCCTAGAAGAAGCACATAATTCCAAGTACACCATTCATCTAGGAGGTACAAAAATGTATCACGATCTTAAAAGAAACTTCTGGTGGCCCAATATGAAGAGAGAAATAGCTAATTTCGTGTCCCGTTGTCTCACCTGCCAATAAGTAAAAGCAGAGCATTTTAGACCCGCAGGTAAATTACATCCTTTGAATATTCTCGAATGGAAATGGGAAAGTATAGGGATGGATTTCATCATGGGTTTACCTAAGACCAGAGGAGGCCACGATGGTATATGGGTGATCATAGATCGATTGACTAAGTCTGGACATTTCATACCAATAAAAAGTTGATGGTCTGTGGATATTCTAGCAGCTTTATACATAAAAGAAATTGTTAAATTACATGGTGTGCCTATTACTATTATATCTGATAGAGATCCTCGATTTACATCGCAGTTCTGGAAGGGTCTACAACATTCACTAGAGACTAGATTGAACTTTAGCATAGCCTTTCATCCACAAACAGATGACCAAACTGAAAGGACAAATCAGGTAGTAGAAGATATGCTCAGGGATTGTGCTATGGACTTTGGAGGAAGTTGGCATGATCACTTGCCTCTGGTAGAATTTACATATAACAACAGTTATCATGCCAGCATACAGATGGTGCCCTTTGAAGCTTTGTATGGAAAAAGCTGTAGATCACCAATATGTTGGTGTGACACAGGGGAAAGGTAATTTCTAGGCCCCGACATTATCAGGGATTCTACAGAGAAAATTAAGCTCATACGAGAAAGACTGCAGATGGCACAAGATAGGCAAAAGTCTTATGCTGATAATCGAAGGTGCGACTTGGAGTTTCAGGTTGGAGATCATGTATATCTGAAGGTTTCTCCGGGTCATGGTATTCGAAGATTTGGCATCAAAGGTAAGTTAACTCCAAGGTTCGTTGGCCCATTTGAAATTCTCGAAAGGGTCGGTGAAGTGGCTTATAGACTGGCTTTACCTCCATAATTAGCAGGAGTTCACGACGTATTTCACGTCTCTATGCTGAAAAAGTATGTATATGATCCTGACCATGTTATCACCTATGATAATTTAGAAATTCAGAAGGATATGACGTACGAGCAAACACCAATAAAGATTCTGGAACGAGAAGTGCGTCAACTAAGGAATAAGGTTATTCCTATGGTCAACATTCAATGGAAGAAAACATAGCCATATGAAGCAACATGGGAAATCGAAGAAGCTATGCGGAAAAGATTCCTAAAATTATTTAATTGTAAGTACACTCTCCATGATCCATGTATTGAATTTGGGGACCAAATTCTTCTAAGTGGGAGAGGGTGTAGTGCCCCAAAATTTATATAAATTATTTCTGGAATTTTCTAGAATTTATCAGGAATTTATAAGGGCTAAATAAGTTAATAAATTGATTAATGAATTAATAAGTCATTTATGAGGCCCAATTATGTTAAACAATTAATCTAACCTATTTAAGTAAGACCCAAAAGGTTTAAGGACCTAGCCCATTAAGTTTGGACTATATTCTAGAAGGTTATTTAGCCTATTCACGAATTTTAAAGATAAATACTATTTTTATAAAAAATTATATAGATAAAATGAATAAAAGAGTTTTTTTTTAAATTTAAACTCTGCACACGTTGGATGTAACGGTCTATCGGGCGACTGCTACAGTGGTGTAACGCACCTAGACACGACCGTTACACCCTGCTGATTCCGTAAGTTGAAGAACTTGTAAAATGATTAGAACTTTGGGATCCTATCTGTAAGAGACCTAATTAGGAGAATATGTAAGGTTACTAGGGACTCTTAGGGATCAGGTTTTGGTGAGCTAAGGACTCTAGAATCGATCTAATCCTCAAACCCTAGCCAAATCCCTATAAATAGAACCCAGTTCTGAACTAAGCGACCCTTACTTTTGGCTCGTGAAGAAACAAGGTAAGGAGATAGAATCTCGGGTAAATTCTTTAGAGTCTTTTGTTCCTAATACTTTAGACTAACTACCCTCAAAATTTCATGTTAGGAGATCAAGTAACCAAGGAGATAAGGGCTTCTAAAGTTACTGATTCTGTCATAGCAACCCAGGATTCAGAGCAAAGGGCCACTGAAGATCAAGGAATTAGGACGCCTAAACGAGGTAATTAGAGTTGGATACTTTAGAACTTTTTGTTCCTCTTAGTATTATCTTCTTAACCTCAAAATTTCACATCCTTAGGTCAAGAGGTTGAGGAGTTAGAGCGACGTGAAGTTGCTAAAAAATCACAAGAAGAGAAGAACTAGGACGATCCTTGAAGACTCAAATTAGAAGTTAAAGCCCAGTTAAGAGGTAGGTCATCTCATGAACAGCAAAAAGATCTCGTTAGGGATAAAAGCCCTCTGATTTAACTTGATTTCATACATTATAGAATAAAAATTTCATGTTTTAGTAAGTTCATGTATACATGCATACCTTTAGCCTAACCAAAGATAAAAGATATCATCTTGATCATTCACTGCAACCTATGCATGTATCTGGCCTTTACTTCATTTATCATGACTAGACTAGTTAGTGATTATGATTCTTCTTGCATGGACATAGTTTCTTATCTTTACTATCAGCAGAAGCTCTGACGGATTAGGATAGGACAGTCACATGACTGTAACGGCCTTACGATAACCCGTCACACTCTCTGTTGTGTTTAAATTGTTCTATTATCTCTGACGCACCATAGCAGATGCGTTACAATACTTTAATGGCCCCTCGAAAAACCGTCACACGGGCTGTAACGCGCCTATGCTAGACCGTTAGAACACTATTTTCTGTCAACTCGAGACGAAATGGAAATTAGTCAAGTCTATTTATAAATAAGCTTAGTTATCTAAGTTTTGACCTGATATCATGACTTTGAGTTTATGATAGGAATTGCATGATTACAAGCAGTTTAAGTTATTTTGAGTTATGTTAATTTCATTGGCTAAAATCTAATAATTTGTATTTAAAGTATGATTTCAAATGATGTATTGACGGAGTTTCACATCGTTTCACAGTCTTTCCTATCTATAGAGTCATTTTCTTTAAGTACATGGCATATATTCCGGTATATGGCCATTAGTTTACACTTTGCACTATAGGAACATATTCTTGAACATGAGAACCTCTCTATTGGATATTCCTTCCAATGGACTAGGAAATCTTATTTCAAGGCCTCTGTAATTCTCTGCGAGCCTGGGATTCCCACTAGGACGCCGAGTTGGTTGTACCATGAAAGCCAATCATTAGAAAACACTATCGATGGTTTCTGATTTTTTGGAGATGTAACAGATCAATGTTGGACCGTCAGGCTCATCTAACGGCCCAATAAACGACCGTCACATTGTATTGAGTCCAATTTCTTTGTTTCGGGATTCAGATCATTGTAACGGCCCGATACTGGAGCGTCGCGTTATGTAACGGCCCAATACAAGACCGTCACAGTTCTTGAGTACATTAACCAAGGTTTGACCAAAGGGTTAATATTCTAAAGTTCCTATATGGATTATTGATGGTCTAGGACTGGTCATATTGTCTAAAGAAACTTAATTTAAATTATGAAAGTTAAGGAATGTACTGTTATACTGTCGAATTATTTCCCTGAGCATAACCTTGTTTTAAGTCATACTTAACCTCGCATTTCTTCATTGAAGCATTCATTCAATTGAATTATTGTTATCATGAACTTATTGGAATTGTACATTCTTGGCCATATTTTATTGCTTGAAACGTGGAAATAGCTTGATTTATACTTGAAGATGCGATCGAGCATTGATTGTGTTTAAGGACTCTATGCTAGTCCCCTCGGCTGATTGCCAGAAACATACTATTATAAACAATGGGGTATGATGCTACTGGCGTCGCATTGCGCTGGAGTACTTTCTTTATAAATAAGTGAAAATCCACGAGCACGACTGATACTTTTACATGACTTTCTTGCTTGTTACATGATATTTCGCAGAAATTCACCAAATACTTGCTCCTAAGCAAAAGATGTTTGGATGATGACTATGTGATATTGCTAGTACATTCTCATTACACTCTTATTCATGAAAGGCCATATCATGTTCTTGTGACATTCTTGCTAGTTCTTACTTGTTCATTCTATCATCTCTGTTACTTTGGTTATTCACATGATTGATTGCATTTCGCATTATTTTACCTTATTCTTCTAGAGCTAAAAAGTTAATCACTTTAATAATGCTAATCATGTTGATGCGAAGATATCTACTGGGCAAGTGTGCTCATTACCTATTTTTAATCTTTCTCAGGAGATGGAAGTGAGTCGGGTTCGGATTCGGAGTATTCAAGTAGCGGATCCGAGAGTGAATGAAGAACGAGTGGAGACTTAGGAAAGTCTACATTGTTTAGATGGAGTCTATGTAATTTTATTATTCTTGAGTCTAGTATGATGAAAGAGTGAATTAGTGGTTGTATTTGAATATTTGATTATTAATAAAATAAAAGTTGGAGTTTGAGTTAATCATTGTGCAATTGCATTATTCTTATGTGTGATTATCTTGCGCTCTAATCGTTCTTGCTTGCAAGAGGCTTACCATGTCGGCTGTTCACGTTCCTCGAGCTAGTCTTCCGCTGTAATAAAGGCTCGGGACGTGACAGCCACAATGCCTCTAACGGTCTTATAATAAACTGCCAGAGCTCAACGGATAACAATGGATAAGACTGAAGGAAAGGCGTTGGCTCTAGACTCTGGCGTCAGCAAACGGCTCATAGATAGACCGCCAAACGTCATCAAACGCCCATATGATAGACTGCTAGCGACAATGTTGTGGTAAAATGAATGAAAGGCCTAGTAAACTTCAACCCATGGAAAACAAATAAGGAGCGAGACCCAATCAAGGAGAATGACCCATGAAATAAGTCTCAAAACTGACCAAGATGGCTCAATAAATGGCGTGTAACTTGGAGCATCATAAAGATAAATAAGGAGATGACCCAACTCATTGGTCATAAAACGGGTGTCAACAACACCGAGGGAGAATCTCCGCCAAAGGGATTGAGATGAGTGTAGAAGATAGATAGAGGAGGAGAAGCTTAAAAACACAAGGAATGCATGGGCAATGGGTTTGAAAACAAAAGAAAGAAAATTTTTGAGAGAATGCCTCGGGAGAGAGGGTGCATAGTGAAAACTAAGTGAAAATAGAGTGTTAAAATGGATGAGAATAGCTTTAAATCGGAGGAGAGTTAAGAGATGAGGCAGAAGAGAAAGTTGGAGATCTTGAAGAGAAGAATAAGTTTACTGAAGACCGCAGAGAGAGATAATGAGAGGAGGAGGATGAAAACGGAGGGGGATTTGACTGTGAAAAAGTGAATGAACAGTAAAAAGAAATGAAGAACAGAGGGTTGGAAAATTGAGAATAGTTTAAAAATGGAGAAGAATTATGAGAAAATGTAGAAGAAGGAATTGAAGAGCATTTGAAAATGAACAACTTTTATGAAGACTAAAAATTAAAATGACGATCTAAAGTGCATGAAAAGGCTAAGCTAAATGACTGTAAAATGAAGAAGAAGTTGCATAGGAACAGAGAGACCGAGAGACGAGAGAAAGGGAAGAATGGGAAAAAAGTTGACATGAGAGGGCCCTCGGTGCCTCTTTTATAGAGTTCGGAGGCTCGTTAATGTAGAATCATCGTAGGGGTGCATCAAGGAGGCATTATGGAGGCTTCACGGGCGTCGCTTATGCATCTGAATTGACGACCGGGGCACCAGTCGTTCATTTGGAATAGGCGACCAAGCAGAAGGGTGCCACTTTTTTATTTCTATTTTTTATTTCCCGCCTTGATCCATGTGCCAAGAAGGGGGCGCCTGAGGTCCTGGGTGCCTGTTCACTAGGGCGCCTCCTTCAGGATTCCCGCCATTTTTCTGCTTCCGTACGCACGGAATCTGACAGCTATCTGAAGGGGTGCCCATGTACTAGGGTGCCTTCTTCATTTTCTTCTTATTTTATTTTCCTTCTCTGCTGGTCTGGAAAGGGGTGCCTAGGGGCCTGGGAGCCTTCTTCAATTGGCTACTTTTTTTTCTCTTTTTTTTTCTTTTCTGCATGTCTAGAAAGGGGCGCCTAGGGGCCTGGGCGCCTTCTTCAAGGGGGCGCCCACGGGCCTGGGCACCTCTTTCAATTCTCCTCTCTTTTTGGCTCTACATCAAATGGGCGCCCAGTCAGGTGGGCGCCTCCTTCAACCTGCAAAAAATTCGAACAACCATTGTGCTTAATCCAAAAATAGTTATGCAACTTTTTGAATGTTTCTAACATCATCATTTTTACTCAGAAATGATGATAAAATGTATGCAGACTCAAATTATGTGTGAGAGTAAAATTATGTGTTCAAATTGCACAACTTTGTTCTCTTAATGCACAGAGATGATATATGTAATACAAGTTATGATACAAAATGCGATAATCATCACACCCCCCAACTTACTCATTGTTAGTCCCTTAGCAATGCAAATAATTAAAATTTAGGACCAACAAGAGTTTACAAAATTCATACCTTTATCTCCAACTCTTCTTTCATAGAATTAACTAAAGATTAGGAATTCGGAAGTATTAATACGCACTAGCCTTAGATCATGACTTAAGAATGCATCCGAAAGTTCAATAGCACTTGTGCATGTGTAAGACTGAATCCACAGTTAAGACAATAGCATCCCTCATTTGTTATTCCAAGCACGTGTCTTTCAACCCTGCTCTTCCTAACTCAGAGCATTAAGCACACAAGCTTTTTATCTACCTTATTTCATTGTCCCCTTGGGATCTTTTATTTTTATTATTTTCTCACACATGATGTTGCACTACCCTTCACTGTTTAACACGAACCTAGACTCTTGCCTTAGGAGAAGCAGGCCCGGTTACAAAGATCAACCCCTTTCAGTTTTACGTGAACCTCAACACTTGTTAGGTGAAGCAGGCCCGGTTACTAAGATTAGGGACATTTTTCATGGTGTTTTCAATTTTTTTTTCGATGTGCTTTTGCACTTATTGATAGATAACTTGGTAGAAAGCTTGAACATATCTCCTTCTTTGAGAAGTGCAGAGCATCAGACATAATATCCAAAATAACAGAAGGTTTTTCCTATTTACTTCATTAGCGTATAGAGTGAAAACAATTTTTTTTAAAGTGCACATGATCTTTAAGGAGCTTCTTTTATCAATTTTCCTTAGCTAAATTGTCTAAATTTTCCTTCATCCTTTTACCAGCCTTTTCCATTCCAGAATTGCTTTCAATAAAAGCGTAAATCAAGAGAACTCAATTGGAGATTTCACTTTTTTCTTTCATGTGTAAATGGTATGCAAGACATTATACAAAAACTCCTATTAGGTTGTATTATATGCATCATGAAAAATTTTTCTCTCCCCCCTCAACTTGAATGGCATTGACCTCAATGACATATGAAAGTAATGAAAATATCATAACAATGTAACATAAAATGCGTCTGAGTAGGAGGGAAACAACCTGATGTGAGGGGCGAGAAGCTCTTCAAAAATGATGGCGACATCGTCTTCGTCCCAACCTATCTACTGCAAAACACTAAAATAAAAGCATCAAATAATAAAAATCTTGGGTTGCCTCCCAGAAGCGCTAAGTTTAACGTCTTTAGCAAGACACATGAAAGCTCACAAATGTTTTATTTCAAATCACTTAAAGCAATGGATTCCTTTTGCAGCTGCTCATCCTCCAAATAGGGATTTAATCGTTGACCGTTGATAGTGAAAATGTGACCATTATTAGGATTTAAAATTTTTACAGCACCATGGTCAAAAGCCTTAATGATCACAAACGGTCCGTCCCATCTAGACTTCAACTTACCAGGGAACAAGCGCATCCTATAATTAAAAGGCTAAACCTTTTGATTTGGTTAATAAGTTTTCCTTTGAATATGTTTATCGTGAAAAGCTTTCATCTTGGCTTTGTAGATTTAGAATTCTCATAGGCTTCATTGCGCAGTTCTTCCAGTTCATTCAATTGTAGAGCTCTTTGGGACCCAGCTTGAGTGAGATTGAAGTTAACTTGCTTGATGGCCCAGTATGCGCTATGTTCCAGTTCTACGGGCAAGTGGCAGGATTTTCCAAAAATGAGGTGATAAGGAGACATGCCAATGGGAGTTTTAAATGCAGTTCTGTAGGTCCAGAGTGCATCATCTAGTATCTCAGACCAGTCTTTCCTATTCGGCCAAACTACTTCATGCAAGATATTTTTGATCTCCTTGTTGGAAACTTCTACCTGACCACTGGTTTGGGGATGATAAGGGGTTGCGAACTTGTGAGTGACTCCATATTTTTGAAGCAAAGTTTGGAACTGGGAATGGGTGAAGTGAGAACCCCCGTCACTGATAATAGCCTTCGGACACCCAAATCTAGAAAAGATATTTTTCTTAACAAATTTCATCATAACCTTGTGGTCATTTGTCCTTGTGGCTATAGCTTCAATCCTATTTGACACGTAATCTATCACCATCAAGATGTATTCATTTCCCAAAGATGGTGGAAGCGGTCACATAAAGTCAATTCCCCAAACATCAAAGATTTCTACTGTTAGAATGGGACTTGACGGCATCATATCTTTCCTAGAAATGTTGCCAATGGCTTGACACCTCAGACAAGTTTTAGAGCATTCATAAGCATCCTTGAATAACGTGGGCCAATAAAATTCACTTTGTAAAACTTTTGTCGTAGTCTTCTTTCCTGAAAAATGTCCCCCACAAGCAGAATTATGACAGAAATTCAACACAGATTGTTTTTCTTCCTCGGGGACACATCTTCTAATGATTTGATCAGGACTCATGTGAAACAGCTCCAGGTCCTCCCCAAAATAGTGCTTTACCTTTGAAAAGAATCGATCATTCTCCTGTTTAGACCACCCTCCTGGAATTTGACCTACCGCCAGGTAGTTGACTATGTGAGCGAACCAGGGGGTTGTTGTGTGAGAGATGGAAAGAATTTACTCATCAGAAAAAGAATCAGACATTGGGGCACTTTCAAGTATGAAAATTCTTGACAAGTGATTAGCGACAACATTCTCCAACCTCTTCTTGTCTCTAATCTCTAAATTAAACTCTTGCAACAATAAAATCCACCGGATGAGACGGGGTTTGGCTTCCTTCTTGGAAAGTAGAAATTTCAATGCTGAGTGATCTGAATAAAGAATGACCTTTGCCCCTAACAAGTATGATCAAAATTTCTCCAGGGTAAACACAACAGCTAACAGTTCTTTCTCCGTGGTGGTGTAATTCAACTGGGCATCGACGAGGGTGCGGCTCGCATAGTAAATCACCACGGGCTTCTTATCAACTCTCTGACCCAAGACAGCTCCAACAGCATAATCTGAGGCATCACACATTATCTCAAAGGGAAGCGACCAGTCAGGAGATTGAAGGATAGGAGCTTGAGTAAGGGCCGCTTTCAAATAATTGAACGCCTCAAGACAAGAATCATTTAAGTGGAAGGGAGTGTCCTTGGCTAGCAATTGTGTAAGAGTCCGAGCAATGGTGGATAAGTTTTGTATGAATCATCTGTAGAAACCCTCATGGCCAAGAAAAGATCGAATCTATTTGACAGAAGAAGGGGGGGAAGATTAGAAATCAAGTCAATCTTGGCTTTGTCGACCTCTATTCCCCTCTCCAAAACAACATGGGCTAAAACTATTCCTTCTCTTACCATAAAATGGATCTTCTCCCAACTTAATACTAGATTTGAATCAATGCACCTCTTCAGAACTTGAGTCAAACTTTTCAAACAATCCTCAAATGAAGAACAAAACACAGAAAAATTGTCCATAAAAACTTCCTAGCATTCTCCCACCATTTCTGAAAATATTGACATCATACACCATTGAAATGTGGCAGGGGCATTGCACAGCCCAAAAGGTATTCTTGTGAAAGCAAATGTGCCAAAGGGGCACCTGAAAGTTGTCTTTTCTTGATCCTCCGAGAAAATTGCAACTTGGTTATACCCGGAATAGCCATCCAAAAAGTAATAGTACTTCTGCCCAGCCAATTTTTTCAAAATCTGATCTATGAGCGGGAGTAGGAAATGATCTTTCTTTGTGACTGATTTCAATTTTCTATAATCAATACAAACCCTCCACCCGTTTGCAATCGTGTGGGCACTTCCTCTCCTTTCTCACTTGTTACCATTGTCAGCCTTGACTTCTTGGGAACTACTTGGGTTGGGCTGACCCATTTGCTATTTGAGATGGGATAAATAATCTCGGTATCCAACCACTTAACAACTTCTTTCTTTACCACATTCTTCATACTTGGATTTAGCTGACGCTGCATTTCTCTGCTCGGTTTGGCATTATCCTCAAAATAGATATAATGCATGCACACATCCGGACTAATACCTTTCAAATCCGCCACAGACCTACCTATCGCTCCCTTATGCTCCTTAAGGACTTCTAGAAGCTGTGATTCCTGAGTGGAGGTGAGATTGGAAGCAATGATTATGGGCAGAGTTTGGTCAAGACCTAGATAAGCATACTTCAAGGAATCCAGTAGAGGCTTTAATTCAAGAAAAGGTGGCTGATCCAGAGATGGTAGAATAGGTTCAGCTTGCAATGGAGGGAGTGGCTCAATTCTAGAGTGGGGTGCACAAAAGATAGGTGAATCCTGGAGCATACTACCCTCTTCTATCAAATCATTGTTAACATCCGGACTTTCATCAATCAGCTCCTCAAATATGTCAACAATATTGCATTCTTCTTCATGGTCCGGGTACTGAGATGCCTTAAATACATTCAAAGACACCTTCTCGCCTCCAAAGGAAATATCCATCATTCCCATGGCACAATTTATATTAGCCTTTGCCATAGCTAGAAACGGACGTCCCAAAATAATTGGTGTGTGCTTTCATTCCTGGGATGAGGCCATATCCAGAATGTGAAAATCCACCGGGAAATAACAGTCATGAACTTTCACAATCACATCTTCCAACAGGCCCCTCGAAGTTTTCATAGAACGATCTGCCAATTGAAGGATTATGGATGTGGGCTTCAACTCCCCCAGATCAAACTGTTCATAAATAAAGGTGGGCAACAAATTCACACTGGCTCCAAGGTCCAACAATGCTCTATCAAATGTCATTCCACCTATATAACATGAAATTAGTGGGGCTCCGGGGTCATTCAACTTCTTAGGCAAATGGTTCGTAACAACATCACTAACATCTTCAGACAGGCGAACCTTTTGGGTTGTCGCCTTGGGTTCCCTTTTTGGAGTGTATAGCTCTTTCAGAAACTTTGCATACGCCGACACATGCTTGATCGCATCCAGTAGTGAAATATTGATATTCACCTGTTTAAACAGTTCCACTAATTCTTCTTGTTGGACCGACTTTTTCTTGTGAGCTTTCAATTTTAAAGCATCAGGAAACGGGACTTGAGGTACGTAATCTCGCGGTCCTTCATCAACCTTTGCTTTCCCTTTATCCAGCTTGTTTTCCCCCTCCTCCGGCTTCTTCTTCTCTTGTACAATCACGGGCTCCTCATCCTCACTATCACTCTCCATGTGGGCTTCTTGGCTCGAGCTACAACCAACATCCTTAGCCTGATATGGGTCAACTAGAATCTCCCTTCTCCTAAGGATAGAGATGGCTTTAGCATTCTCAAATTGAGGGCCCACAGGAGGGGGCGGCTGAGGTTGATTGGGTTGAGGAAGAATGGGAGCTCTTTGGGGGAAGCCTGGGGGTTGTTGATTTTGGGGGTTGGCCACTGGTTGGCTAGGAAGTTGGCCTACCTCTCTCCTTATGCTATTTGCTGCTAGCTGCCCTATTTGGTTCTCCAACTTAGAAATAGACTGCGTCTGAGTAAGGATGAGTTGTTGGAGATGTTCAAATTTGTCATGAAAATTGGGCTGAGTGAGAGGTGGCTGATAATGTGGTTGATGGGGACGATGCATAGGAAATTACTGAAACTGGCCCTGAGAGAATTGAGCTTGAGGGTATGGGGCCTGAGTGATGGAATAGAGGTTGCTGAAATGAGTGTTGGTGAAAAGGAGACTGATAAGAGAGATTATGGTTAGATTGACTTGGCATCAGAAAAGATTGTTTCGGGACTGGATGGTGTGAAGGATTTAATTGGGTGGATGGACCTTGCTGAGTCTTCCAAGAAAAATTGGGGTGATTCCTCCAACCTAGATTGTAGGTATTAGAATAGGGATCATATGCAGATTTAGAGACACCTTGAGCGGCAAAGATCTGTTATGAACGGGGGAAGTTGGGCTGCTGTGGGACAATCAATCACAGCGTGGCTAGGGCTAGAACACAAAGCACAAGTTTCTTCATTAGTGGGAGTTGAGAACTGTTGAGATTGAGGAGCAAAAGGTAAGGAAGGTTCCTGCCTATTCATGGATAATAACTGGTCTAGCTTCTGGGCAACCAAATCAACCTTTTCCATCTTCTGCGCCAACAAGTCCATTTTATTCAACTTTTGGGTTATGGCATTGATATCCATTTTGTTCTCACACTCCCCTTGATTCTTAACTTCGTAGAGTCTGGCCCTCTTGTTCGGCCCAATCATTCTTTCATATGAAGTTAGCGAGGCATGACTAATGGAGTTTTCACTAAGCATTTCAAATAAATCGTACGCCTCATCCTCGCTCCTACTCATAAACGCTCCCCCACATGAAACATCCACCATCTATCTATAGTTCTCCGTCAACCCCTCATAGAATGCTTGAATAATTTGCCATCTTAACAAATCTTTCAATCTATCCCACACCTCATAGATTTGTTCCCCAGAGTTTTGTGTAAATCCAATTATAGCTCTTCTCATTGTGTTGGTTCGCCCTATGGAGTAGAATTTCTTCAAAAATTCTGTTTGCATTTCGGCCCATGTGTCAATTGATCTACCCAACGCTCCTAACTAATACTTGGCTTTGTCTTTGAGAGAGAATGGGAAGATAGTTAGCCTAAGAGCATCGTCAGAGAGATTCTGGATTTTGACAATTGAACAGATCTGAAGGAACTCATCAAGATGTTTGTATGGATCTTCATTAGGATTTTCATAGAAAGATGGCAACATTTGGATTATACTTGACTTGATTTCATATTGAACTGCCTGGTTCTGAGGTGCTTGGACATAGAAGGATGGTTGGTATTAGTTTGACATGAAATAGTCCTTCATTTTTTGGGAGCTTGGTTTTGATTTTGGTCAGCCATGAGGTTAGGCTGAGGATGATTTCTAAAATACACTAACCTCTCTATGTTTTCAATGGGTCCTATCAAATGTGGGTGTAGGGATCTCCTACCTTGCATGCAATGCAAAAAGGGCCCAAAGAAAGATATTTTGTTTTTTTTTAATTGGAAAGCAATGCGACTTAAAATGTAATGAATTAATTCCTATATGAATAGTTTATGAACAAATGGTAATGATTTTTTTAAAAATTTTAATTTCTTATGCAAATGAGTTTGTAAAATGAATTAATCACTATATGAATGTATATTTTGTTTATTTTTTATTTTTTAAAAAAGAAGAATTGATACTTGCTACTAAATTGGTCAACTGACCAGGTAAGAGGTGGAGTTGTGGGAGGCTCCCCCTACTTTCGTAGGGTCCTAATTAAATAACCATAATCTCACTTAGGCGTTTACCACTTAACATCTAACCTTAGACACCAGTTTTATAAAATAGTAATAAATTCCAAAAAAAAATTATGTGAAACCTTCTAAGGGCAATCTACCTTCGGGGTACTTCGCGGTACAACCTGCCCGGCTTCCGTGAGGGAATCCACGGGTGCGGGGACTTATGGAGGTCTTGAAAGTGGAATTTCTAATCCAAAGAGACGGAATGCTCAATGGAGGGTCCTTCCAAATCTATGAGGGGTGTAAAGGAACCTAACTTGCCCTTAAGAAGGGGAAATAGATAAGAAAAGATAGTTTTTTTTCAAAAAGATGCAAGTAAATGAGAAATTAACTAAAATGTAAAATGCATGAAAATAATGCAACTAAGTTGGAGACATGTTAGCATTGAACAAATTTTTTCTTCTGATTTTCTATTTTCTGAATTTTTTTTCAGAGATTTTTTTTTCACAAAAGATGAATAAAGGAAACTATTAACTAAAAATAATAAACAATATGCAAAACTATTGCAAAATAAATCCAAAAAACATGTTTATGATGTTTTCTGATGTTTTGATTTTTTTGATTTTTTCAAATTTTTTTGTAATTTTTCAGAGCATGACCTTTTCCTACGTTTACTTACCTTTAGCGACGCTTGATTTTTCTGGATTTTCTCATTTCCAGCTTTCTGCTATAGTTCTGGCTTTCTGCGACGCTTTCTATGACAGATTATTTCATGAGAATTTCATGTCTGAATTTTTTTGATTTTTTCTGTAAAATAAAAATAGAAAAATTAGTATTCATATATATACATCAAACACAAGAATTTCCAACCATTAAAATTAATCTCTTCCCCGACAACGATGCCAAAAATTTGATGCGCAAGACAAATGTCATTTAAAATATGTTGTGCCACACACAATTTTAAAATTATTAACCACACTCACTCACTTAAAAAGATTAAAAAATCAAGTAGAGCGGTGAGAACAGGTCGATCCCACGAGGAAGAAATATTTTCAATCAAGCTTAGTTAGAAAATTACTTGTATTTGAGAAAATCTGAGTTTGAGTGAGATTAAACTAAAATAAAATAAAAGTGTATGGAGTTGAATACAATCTAGCTAAAGAATGTAAGAGGAATTAAGAAGAGAAATTTGGAAGAGATGGAGAGAGAAAAGAGACACAACTACCAAAATAAATTTTATTACTATGAGATTGAAGAGTACATTTCTATGAAAATCACAATTACAACTTGTAAATGAAACAAAAGAAAAGAGGAAGAAATGTAGCCGGGATTGGAAGAATGCCGCCGTCCACGTCATGCCGAGCCTTTGAGTCCGCCCCGCCTTGGAAGTGAACGCCGCCTTGAGGACACCGATGGAGAATCTCCGCCAAAGGGCTTGAGATGAGTGTAGTAGAGATATAGAGGGGGAGAAGCTTAAAAGCACAAGGAATGCATGGGCAATGGGTTTGAAAACAAAAGAAAGAAAATGTTTGAGAGAATGTCTCTAGAGAGAGGGTGCACAGTGAAAACTAAGTGAAAATAGAGTGTTAAAAAGGATAAGAATAGCTTTAAATCGGAGAAGAATTAGGAGATGAGGCAGAAGAGAAAGTTGAAGATCTTGAAGAGAAGAAGAAGTTTGATGAAGACCGCAGAGAGAGATAATGAGAGGAGGAGGGTGAAAACGGAGGGGAATTCGACTGTGAAAAAGTGAATGAACAGTAAAAAGAAATGAAGATTAGAGGGTTGGAAAATCAAGAATAACTTAAAAACGGGCAAGAATTAGGAGAAAATGAAGAAGAAGAAATTAAAGAGAATTTGAAAATGAACAGCTTTGATGAAGACTAAAAATTAAAATGACGAACCAAAGTGCATGAAAAAGCTAAGCTAAAAGATTGTAAAACTAAGAAGAAGTTGCATAGGAACAGAGAGACAGAGAGACGGGAGAAAGGGAAGAATGGGAGAAAAGTTGACATGAGAGGGCCCTCGGTGCCTGTTTTATAGAGTTTGGAGGCCCATTAATGTAGAATCATCGCAGGAGTGCATGAAGGAGGCATTATGGAGGCTTCACGGGCGTCGGTTACGCATTTGAATTAACGACTGGGGCGCCGGTCGTTCATTTGGAATAGGCGACCAAGCAGAAGGGCACCACTTTCTTATTTCTATTTTTTATTTCCCGCCTTGATCCATGTGCCAAGAAGGGGGCGCCTGAGGCCCTAGGCGCCTTTTAAAGGGCCCCTGTTCACTAGGGTAACCTCATTCATCAGGTTTCCCGCCATTTTTCTGCTTCCGTACACACGAAATCTGACAGCTATCTGAAGGGGTGCCCAAGTACTAGGGCACCTTCTTCATCTTCTTCTTATTTTATTTTCCTTCTTTGTTGGTCTAGAAAGGGGCGCCCAGGGGCCTGGGCGCCTTCTTCAATTGACTTCTTTTTTTCTCTTTTTCTTTTTTTTTCTTTTCTGATTGTCTGGAAAGGGGCGCCCTGGGGCTTGGGCGCCTTCTTCAAGGGGGCGCCCAGGGGCTTGGGCGCATCTTTCAATTCTCCTCTCTTTTTGGCTCTGCATCAAATGGGCGCCCAATCAGGTGGCCGCCTCCTTCAACCTGCAAAAAATTCGAACAGCCATTGTGCTTAATCCAAGAATAGTTATGCAACTTCTTGAATGTTTCTCACATCGTCATTTTTGCTCAGAAATGATGATAAAATGCATGCAGACTCAAATTATGTGTGAGAGTAAAATTATGAGTTAAAATTGCACAACTTTGTTCTCTTAATGCACATAGATGATATATGTGATGTAAGTTATGATACAAAATGTGATACTCATCACTCCACCACTTCTTTGGGGAGTTGTTGGTACAAAGATATCATGTTGACTGATGCCTCCAGATCGGGCATCTCATGCGGGACCGGGGGATCAATCTTGTGTTCGCCCATTTGGAGCACCCCTTTCTTGATCAGTCCTTCAATGGTGTCCTTGAACGCATAGCAGTCTTCAATGGGGTGCCCGAGCATCTGGTGATATGGGCAGAAGTGAGGATCATCTTTCCTTTTGGCATCGCCCTATCTCCTTGGCTCCGGGAGAGTGATCTTGATGTATCTGGTGGCCCATTCAAATAAGATTCGGGTCTTCTCCTTAGGAAAGGAATATAATTTCTTCATCCTGCCCCACAAGGAGGGACCTTCCGGTCGTTCAACTGGCTTGGCAGGAGGAGGGTTAGCGACTCCTTTATCTTTGTCTTGCTGCTGCTCGAACGTCTTGAAGTCGACCGTGTTGACTTCTTTGGGCACATGTTGCTTATCAATCGATTTCGCATTTTGGTTTAAGGCAACTGGTGGAGGAGTATCTGGAGAGGAAAGCCTCGATTTCTGCCACCACATTGTTGAATCGATCGAATGACCTGATTTCCATCCCGATCATCCTTTCGAGGACCTCGCGCTTCAAATTTTGTTTGCAGATTTGAACTGCGTCTACTTGGTGTGGTGGTCGCCTACATCTCATATTGAGGTTCCACCATCTCTTAATGTATTCAAGCGCAATCTCATCATTTTTATGCCTGGTAGCATAGAGTTCGGCCACGGTGACCTCCCTTTCGGTGACGTGAAACCATTCCCGAAACTTTCTTTGCATATCCGGCCAGTCGTTGATGGACCCTGCCTGCAAGTTTGAGTACCATTTGAAGGCGAGCCCCGTAAGCGAGGACCCGAAGAACTTCAACAGGTACGATTCATCAGTCACCAGATCGCCCATCACGTTGATGTAATAGGCTATATGTTCCTTCGGCAAACCTTGTCCATTGAATTTGTCAAACTTCGGCGGCTTGTTGATGCCAAAAGGCAATCTCTTGGCCGCATGATGGATAGGGTAAGGCACCTTGTATGCATCAGAAGAGGCATACTCCTCGGTGCTTCGATCGGCCAGCTTCATCTCGATCATTTGTTCAATCATTAGCTTGTTTTTCATTGCTGGGTCTGTTGTAACGTATGAAGCCGGATCTAGAGGGGGGGTGAATAGATCCACCCTAAAATATTACAGAATTTTAAGCAGATATATGCAGAATTTAAGCAGTTTAAAATTACCACTACCAATTCAACTCACAGTGATGTCTAGATAAGAAATCTAGTGCAATGTAAGAGCTGACAACATAGATGATCAACAATGAGTAAGAGATGATGTAACTGATATTTAGATTAATGAGTTCAGAGCTGGTTATGGAAGAGGTACGAGGCGGAGGTGGAACTCAATGAGTTTACTCACGCAAGAAACACCACCTTTTAGATAGATTTACCCTATCCTTCCAGTAGCGCCTTTTTATATACCTTCTTCACACAACGATATTCAGCAGAGAAATTCAAGCAAACAACATAACTATAAGGACTACCAACAATGAACTCTCAATGAAATAGCCAGACAGAACAATCACATAAGCAATCACACACGAGGCACAAGGTTTTTAGGTGGTTCGATCTCTATCCAGAGATCTATGTCCACCCCTTACTCAACCGAGTAAGGATTACTACTGACTCACAGCTTGAATTCACTGATCCACAGCTTTGGGGAATGAATCCCTACAAACTACTGATCCACAGCTTTGGGGAATAGATCCCAGACAGCTGAGCCTTACAGCTTGCTCTGTTGAGCCTCACATCTTACTTCCAAGGAATTACTTCCTTGCCACTGACACACAGCTTGAAAAATTGTTGATATACAGCTTACAGAAATCGTAGCGAATATAAAATGACAATAATAAAATCAAAAAAAATCAAGACGATCTGTAGCTCACTTGAGCAGAACAATGTCTAGATTTGATCCAGAGATCAAGACAAACTTGACTCCACTTACAGATCTCTTGAAGCTCACAGCTCTCAGAGTAGATCTCCACTTTCTGATACTCTGTTTCTATCTCAACTCTTCACTCTCACTCTTTTCTCTCAACTGAACTCAACTGAACTCTGGAGACACTCAGACCCTCTCGCTTCTTCACTGTGCTTCTTGCTTGATCTTTCTCTTTCTGGCTCACCCTCCTCCTTTTCTTTTCTTCTATCTTCATTATCTTTGATTGAGCAACCTGGCCTTTATTTATAGGCTCGGAAGAGAAGGGCGCGTGGAAAACACGTTTCTCGCCTAGAAATTTCAATTGGAGTGCGCTGCTGGGAATCCACGTGTCAGATGCTGAAGATGTGCTATCTACGTGGCTAAAACTCCTGTCCAGACTAGCCTTGGATCACGTGCCTGTAAGTTAAGAGCTTAAGCCACGTGATCATACCGAGTATGAACCTTCCAGCCTTTTATATGTTTGATTCTGGGTCCCGCAGTAACTTAAGTTCCTGTAAATGAAACATAAAGCATTTCGTCAAACACTTGGTTAGCATGATTTGTTAGTCAATGTGTACTGACCTTATTGCATGAAAACATGTATGCTCAGACCTTATGTGTATGCTTATGCGCATATGCTCAGACTTGAAACACACTCATGCTCAGACTTGAAATGCATACATGCATAGATTTGAAGAAATGTGCTCAGACATGAAATGCATACATGCTCAGACTTGAAGAAATGTGCTCAGACCTTACATGCTATTGCTAGCATAAGTGCACAGACTTCAGATAGCAAACAGTGCATATGCACAGACCTATTATGTGCACATGGCAGATGTACACAGACCTTAGATGCGTAGCAGGCAATGTGCACCGACGTTAGTTCTGCATTGACATGATGTGCACCGACCTTCATATGCAGGACGTTGTACGTGCACCGACCTTTATATGCTACCGCTAGCATATGTGCACCGACCTATGTTCATAAGAATGAACATGTGCTCTGACCTTCTTCATGCACAAGGCAAATGTGCACCGACCTTAGTCAGTTAAACGCAAACATGCACCGACCTGATGCATTGCTACATATGTATGCTTCGACCTGGTATGTAGGTTGAAAAATATGCATTGACCTTGATGTTTAACTATGTGTAAACCTGCACCAACCTTGCCCTGAGCTAGCGAAAGGTGCACTGACCTGCATCTGCTTAGACATGCAACATGTATTGACCTTAATAAGGAAAACAGATACATGCACAGACCTTAACTAGACTAAATATGAATTCTGACTTAGAGAAAGGCATCAAATTAACAATGTTGCCAAAGTTAAAATAAAGTCAACTAAACTGTTGCCAGTCAACAAAACATAGCATTCTCCCACTTAATATCAACTCCATAGGAGACACAACAGGGTCCACCGGCTCTGGGTAGAAATGAGCTGGTTGGCTTTGTGGCATTGCCAACACCGTCGCCTGGGGTATCGTGGCGGTGCTTTGGTGTTGAGGAGCATGGTGTGGTATTGGGGCTGTGCCCCCAATATAGTTAGGTACCGGCAGTGAAGCCGTCATTTGGGGTGATCCCTCAAATTCATTAGCACCTCACCGGGATGTTTTCAGAGGGGCTTCAACTTGCTTCGAAGCGGAAGCATGCCCGGTCAGTTCGCTCACTTGCCTTTTCAGAGCTTCAATCTCCTGTCGATATGCTTAAAGCAGCAGCATCATCAACGGATCGGGGGCAGACGGGCTAGGAATTTGGCCTCCCCTTCCAACGGAGTATCCAAAGGAGGTGGTGGCATTTCTTCTTCGTCTTCAGTAGTAATCACGTTCACTGCCATGGCGACCGCATCTGAGCTTGTTTCACCGGTGAGGGCATGTATTACCTCGGCTGCGGCTCTTATTTTTCTCGTGGTGGGACCCGGCCTTTCAGAAAGCCCGGCCACTTCTTTGCGATCTTCGGGGAGGGCCCCGTACTGGCTAGCCACTCTGGCTGTGACAACCCGGATCCCGGATACCGGATATACCCGATAGGACTACCGAGCAGACCCGATACCACTTGGAACCCGTGAAGCCTCCCAAGAGCTGTAAAGCTCCAAAGGGCAAAAGGATTGTCGTGTAGTACATTGAAGCCACAGAGATATAATAGTAAGCAAATAAATTTTCTTAGATCGGTTTGCTAAAGTAACAGAAATAAAATTACTTTTTAATTAATAGTTTAAATTTAACAATTAACTACCACCAGAGTCAAGTCCAACAGAAAGACAAGTACAGTCGACAGAAAAGAAAGACGTACCCTGAAAGTCGGGGGAAGCCCGACGCAGGTACCAGCTGGCAGCTACGAACTCGCCACACCAGGAACTGTAGAAGCAGAACGACGCCACCCACCTGAAAAGTAGGGGTGAGCCTCGTGTCACTGGTCCAGTAGGGGTCACGTGGATCCCCACTGAAAAATAACGCAATCACACGGAACAACAAAACAGCAGTAGTAGCAAAGCAGGAAAACTACAACTAGAAATCTATAAAAGAAGATCGGAACGGAAGGAGTAGGAACAGCTAAAAGAAAAGGGAAAAGCCGTACTGAACAAAACACAGCTACCGAAGTAACCTCGGCCCCTAAGCTACTCCAAACAACAACAACAACATATGGGTAAACTCTGAATTGACGAAGTCAGGAGTTGTCGATCTGCTGACACCGCGCAAGGCCCTAGGCGAAAACCTGCGAAGACAGACGAAAAGCCTAGAGAAAACCTATACAGACGCAGACAGACTCTAAAGCATACACGACTCGATTGCCATGCACGCTCATCAAGATATGACCACACACACACGACTAGAAGGGCGTGCACAAAACACAACACTGACCTCAGGTAAGACCATGAGAGGGCTAACCCGGAAAGGTCACGACGTGCGAGAAACATGAGAGTCACGTGTCACGTGACGGAAGTACCTCCTCACTAGAAGAACAGCCAGCTACGTCCACAGATGTCTTATGCTGCGCCTCAAGTGTCTCGTCTACTATGCCGCCCGAAACATGACAGAGACTAAGACACGCTCGGAACCAGAACAGGACTACAATAACGAGTGATTAGACATGGTAACGCCCGTCTGCATTAGTCCAAAGCCCCTGACCACGTGTGCACACACTGACTCTTGCTGGAAGGTCAGGCCTCTAGCTAGTTTTCCCCACCCAGCAGGACACCACTGTATAGCGGGGACCCATGGAAACTAGCTTACAAACCGTATTTTAGGAACTACCCCGCCACAAGGGCCGACACGCCATAACGTGTTGTAAGGCTACGACTAGTGGAGGCCCACAAGACACAAACTCCAAAACGTGAGTGCCGGAGTACAGACATGCAAAGAAGCACTGTCGTACGCACTACGAAGCACAGGACACGAGGTAGCATACCAGACTGCCACTAGACTCTGGACAAGGCAACTAGACCTGGAAACACAATGATCCTTGAGTCTCACGACTCGGAGTCAAGATCATTGTACAAAACGGAACAAGCCGCCAATCGGTCTATTCCTAAGCTAGAGAAACAACCGTAGAAAATGACACACGGAGACCTGAGGGAGCACCAAGACCCTCGACACACTTGGACACATAAATCGAGGGAAAATGATACCTCGAGGCATCCAGAACCACATCTCGAACTGGACAGAACCGCCGAGACACTCAAGGCTACCAGTCAACCACTGGGTCACCTCGGGTTGACCGGAACCCCGACAATGACGATTCTATAGTAGGAGAGAGAATCCTACTACAAGCAAGAAGATTCCTTGCTACCTCATAATGTAGTCTTAGCCCTTATAGGATGCCAGGAGACATCCACGGAACAACGAGCAGACCACAAGGTCAAGCCAAGACATACAGAAATCGGAATGGTGGGAAACGACACTCTGGGCATAGGCGATCCATCACTCGGCCACTAAAAAAACCCAGCAGTCAAGGAGGAACATGCTACGCACACAGAGACAAGGATAATGGTGGTCACATATGAAGTCGTTAGGGAACTGTGGCAGTTAGAGAGTAGACCGCACTCAGTCGACCCAGAACCGACTCATCTGGAAAACCACCGACACCCAGACACCGCCCTAAACAACCTAACAGACAGACACGAGATAGCCATCACGGCCAACAGACAAGACGAAGGACTCAACTAGTTGGGCGATCACACAGGGACCACTCAACAGGATGAACGGTCCGGACAAGACCACTTAACCAAACAGGGATGGGCGGTCACAAAGGGACCACTCAACGGGATGAATGGTCCGGACTGGACCACTCAAAGGGATGAACGGTCCGAACTGGACCACTCAACCAAACAGACCCAAAGCACTAACGGGGGATGGGCGGTTAGGGCTGGACTGCCCATGGCGTTGAGGGATTAATGGATAGCCGCTCAAGCCAACCGACCTACTACAGTGTCGGTCAGAGCGGTTTTGACCATGCCGCTCGACGCAACCGACACAAACTGTTGACCAGAGGTCAACGGGGATAAGCGGTTCGGAATAGACCACTCAAGGGGGATGAACGGTCCGGGATTGACCACTCAACCCAACAGGAAGATGAACGGCTGGGAAACAGCCGCCCAAGGGGGATACGTGGTCTATCGAACGACCACTCAACCTCAAACCGACACAGGATGAGCGGTTTGAAACCGGCCGCCCAAGGGGATGAGTGGTCTATCGAACGACCATTCAACCTCAACCCGGGACAAGATGAAAGGTCCAAAGCCAGCCACTCATAGCATGAACGGTGTCTGGTTCGACCGTTCATGCGTCACGACGAGCAAATCGTGGGATCGGCCCGACGGAGGCCTTTCCACACCCCGTTCATTCCGAGACGAAGGGGATACAGCCATGGACCCACTGACAATCACATAGACCCCGACCACAGTCAAAACGACGCACGAATCGCAAGAAATGGGTAATTCTAACGAAATCACCCAAAAAGGGTTTCCGGACTTCCCGGAGCCCTACCGGTCAAACGGGACCACCAATCGAGACGAAATCAGTGACTATGGAATGATGACGTCCCAGGGAGTCCATTGACAGTAACTGATCTAAAAACCATCTCCGTTTTTCTACAAACCCTACAAAACCCACGAAACCACGGTTTCGGCTAAACGAGCCCAAACTCGGCCGTTTCCACACCAAACGACGTGCAATGGCAGGGAAAACGTGCAGGAGGAAGTGGTGATCCATCTCCCTACCTCCATCGAAGAAACCGTCCGCCGAAGCGACTAAACCACGCCGAAAACCACGTCCCGAGCTCGACCGTTGACTTTGAATCCACCGTTCGGGATCGCGCCAAAACCGGTCCAATCCTCGCCCGATCGCACACCTCATGGACCCCATGCCGTCGCCACCTCGCCCACGAGCCTCCTCCGTCTGCAGCTAGAGTCGGAAGGGCGAGAGAGGAGAGAAAACGGGAGAGAGAGAGAGGGTCGCGCGCAAATGAACGGGAGGAGAGAGGAAGGAAAGAAAAAGGAAAAAGAAAAAGAAATTAAAAATTTTCCTAATTTTTGAAAATTCGATAATTAGCCTGAAAATGAACTAATTCAGAAAAATACGTAAAAATGGCCGAAACGATCCACGCGAAGAGTACATCGCAGATGTAATGTCCTCGAGTCGATGAACTGAGAAATAAGCTCACCGTAGGGTTTCGTAATTAGTACGAGAGAAAAAACCACACGGATCGTAAAATTTAACTCGGGAGCTACAAAAGCGATCCGAAACTCTCCAAAAAGGATCCGAAAGACCTAATAAAGATCCGACAAGAATCCAGGGCATTACATCCTCCCCTCCTTCAAGAAATTTCATCCTCGAAATTGAAGGACTAATAAGAAGGAAGAAGTAGGGAAGAACAACCTGAAAATTGGAACACGAAAATAACACAAATCACGAGAACACAGCTCAGAGGAACACAGTCAGACTACAATCACAAGCATACGCTCAAGACCTAGCACGACATAAGTGAACGCAAGTCCGACACCTCCGAAACAGGGCAACGTCACTTACGTCTCACAGGACAGGAGACACGACACATGCCACGATAACAGATATCGGGAAAAACAAAAACAACAAACACGGCAAGTATCAGCTTAAACAAGGAAGCATCATCCTCTCAGCTGACAGCTCGACACACCATCGGCTCCAGTGCCAAAGGCAACCACGAAAGCCTGGCACACAGGACGCCAACAACAACAGCACTGGACCACAAGCACAATCAAGTCAGTCCTCACTCAGATATTACATCCGATCGAGTCGCAAGCTAACTCTATCGGGAGAGAAGGGTACAACAAGGCTAACCGACAAGATCTGGTCCACATAGTGTCAAGATAGATAGACAAAATCATAGAGAAACAGCGCTAAAACAACAACAATAGCAGCACCTGTAGGATTCCGACTCCGTATAGAACATAGAACCATAGAACACAACTGCAAGCAGGGTCACATCAAGGCACAAGAACAGCTGAACACATGACCACAAGGGACGGGTCATGCATCAGACTGCTCACCAATAAAAGACCCACGACAACGAGGAAACGACAATCTCGGGAAATGTATCTCAAGGACCACGATCACGCCCCGAGAGCACAATACCCAAGAAAAGAAATGCAGAGCAAAGAGTACTCAATCAGCACCACGCTGATAGATTTCCATCGGATTTTGCACCGCTTGAGTTCAAGGGTAAGCGTGTAGTGTGTGTGGGTGTCGACCCCATTTTGAGTTAACAAGACTGATGAATGAATACTTAATTTTAACCTTTCGGACCTTGCGTCCTTACAATCATGGCAACCATCTTGAAAATTTCATTCTTTTTGGAGAATTTCTATTTTTTTTGGATTTTGGAAAATTTCTATATTTTTGGATAGAATTTTATATTTTTGTTTTTTTTATTATTTTTTTAGATTTTGAATTAGGGATAGTATTTCTTAAGGTACAGCCCGTTCCAAGGATGAGTTAGCTCTTGTCCTTCAGCATTAATCAGTTTATAAGCATTGCCAGGATAAACATCTTTTATGACGAATGGTCCTTCCCAGTTTGGTTGGAGTTTTGAGCGGGGTCCACCAGGTTTTACGAAGATTCTCTTGATTACCATCTCACCGACTTTGAATTTTCTCTCAATTACTTTCTTTTGATAAAAACGTGACAGCCTATTTTGATAAACGCGCGCATGCTCAGCGGCGACCAGACGCTTCTCATCCAGGAGTTCCAACTGGGCAAGGAGTGAATCACGACGCTCATCAATAGAGAGTTCCTTGTCCAATTATACTCGCAAAGATGGAATGAGAATCTCATAAGGGGCTACCGCCTCCATTCCATAAGTAAGGGCGAAAGGGGTTTGCCCAGTAGGGGTACGAATGGAAGTGTGGTAGGCCCAGAGAGCTTCAACTAGCTTGTCTGGCCAATCCGAAAATTTATTAGCCTCACACGTCTTTTTAACGATTTTGATCAAAGTTTTATTAGTGGCCTCTGCCTGGCCATTGCCCTGCGGATAATAGGGAGAAGAATGATGCAATGCAATGTTATACCTGTTGCAGAGATCCTTGAGCTCTTGAGAGATGAATTGAGGTCCATTGTCGGTGACGATGGTACTCGGGATGCCGAACCTTGCAATGATGTTCTTCATTATGAACTTGCAGACAGTTGATGCTTTGATCTCCACAAATGCTTCCGCTTCCGCCCACTTGGTGAAGTATTCCGTTGCCGTCAGGATGAACGACTTTTGCTTGGTCAGGAGGTTCGAATCACCAAGACATCCAATGATATCAAAAGCCCACATGGAGAAAGGCCATGGGGAGGACATAGGATGGAGTGAAGAAGCAGGAGAATGAATTTTGTCGGCGTGCAGTTGGCACTTAACACACCTTCGAACATAGATGGAGCAATCCTCTTCTAGAGTTGGCCAATAGAAACCTAGCCGAAGGATCTTCTTAGCTAGCATCTGGCTATTCACATGACCACCACACACTCCAGAATGCGCCTCTTCCACAACTTCCAAGATTCATCATCGTCGAGGCATCTTAATAACACACCTGTGAGCCCTCTTCTATAGAGCACACCTCCAGCCAAGACATAACGTTGAGCCACTCTTCTAATTGCTTTCTTCTCTTCTGCTGTGGCCTCCTCGGGATAGGATTGATCATTGCAATATCTGGCAATCTCATAATACCATGGTTTCTCTTCGTCAGCCAACTCTTCTTGCCAATCTAATAACATGACCTCTTTGCCTTTAAGAGCTTCACTCCGCCTGACCTTCTCGAGCACCTTATCCCTAATATCGAGGAATGCACGATCCTTAATAGCTGGAGTGTCACGCTGATGAATGAGAGGAACATGAAAATCACGCTCAGGAGGGAAGACTAGAGCAGAGGCCAAAGAGGCGAGAGCGTCGGCTAGGATGTTCTGGCTTCGAGGGACATGAACAAAGATTAACTTGGTAAAGAGTTTGGCATAAGCTGAAGCAAGTTCCTAGTAGGGCTTGAGCTTAGGATTGATAGTGCGGCACTTGACAAGCACCTGGCGCAGAATGAGCTGACTATCACCAACAATTCATAATTGGGTAACACCATATCTATGAGTGGTTTGAAGGCCGGCCAAAAGAGCCTCATACTCAGCTATGTTGTTTGTGACAGGGAAAGTAAGCTGAGCAGCAAATGGGATGGTGACCCCTTCTGGTGCTAAAAGAACCGGCATGATCCCTCTTCCTTGGGAATTTAGAGCTCCATCAAAATGTAATGTCCACATAGGATCGTGGGGTTGATTGATGGACATCAATTCTTCGTCTGGAAACTCCGAATTGACAGGATCAAATCGGGGTAGAGGGTGGTGAGCAAGATGTTCGGCGATGGCATAACCTTTGATTGCTTTCTGTTGAATGTAAGTGATGTCGAACTGTGAAAGGAAGCTTTGCCAGCGTGCTAATCGATCAGTGAGAACAGATTTTTCAAGAAGGAATTTAATCGGATTCATGCGAGCAATGAGGTGAATCTCGTGAGCTAAGAAATAATGTTTTAACTTCTGAACTACCCAGACTAAAGCAGCGCAAGTCTTCTCCATGGCTGAGTACCTCTGCTCACAAGGGTTGAGAAGTTTAGACAAGTAGTATGCTGCCCTCTCCTTCCCTTCTTCGTCCACTTGAGCTAGGACAGCACCCACAGAGTCATCCAGGACAGAAACATAGAGGATAAGCGGTTTGCCTGGAATTGGCGGCCTCAGGACAGGAGGATTGGCCAGATAATCCTTCAATCCGTCAAAGGCTGCCTGACACTTGTCATCCCAATTAAACTTGACCCCCGGCTTAGTAAGCTCGTAAAACGGCCTGCATCTTTGTGAGTGCTGAGAGACGAAGCGACGAATAAATTACAACCTCCCGATTAATCCTTGAACTTCCTTCAAATTCTTGGGAGGAGGCATGTCTCTGATGGCCTTCACCTTATTGGGATCAACTTCAATTCCCCTTTTGCTAACAATAAATCCAAGCAATTTTCCTGATGAAACGCCAAATACACACTTCTTGGGGTTCATTTTCAACTGATATTCTCGTGATCTTTGCAAGACTTTAGCTAGAACCCCAGGATGCTCAATCCTTGTCCTTGATTTAACTCCAGGTCATCCACATACACCTCAATATAAATATGTATCATATCATGAAAAATTGCCATCATTGCCCTCTGATAGGTGGCTCCAGCATTCTTGAGTCCAAAAGGCATGACGACATAGCAGTAAGTACCCCATGGTGTAGTGAATGATGTTTTCTCCTGATCTTCTTCAGCCAGACGAATTTGATTGTAACCTGAAAAACCGTCCATGAAAGAGAGAGTCTCAAATCCTGCCGTATTATCAATCAGAACATCAATATGAGGGAGAGGGAAGTCATCTTTAGGACACGCACGGTTGAGGTCCGAAAGTCTATACAAATCCGAACATTTCCATCTTTCTTCATGACTGGGACGATGTTAGCCACCCAGTTAGGATAGAGGACAACTCTAATAAATCTAGCCTTATGAAGCTTGTCGACCTCTTCTTTCATCTTTAGAGCCATGTTAGGGTGGAAACGTCTCAACCGTTGTTTGATCGGGACAGACCCTGGCTTAAGTGTAAGCCGATGTTCAACGAGCGCAGGGTCTAATCCAGGCATATCCTCATAACTCCACGCAAACGTGTCCTTGTATTCTTGAAGCTCCAAAATAAGCGCCTCCTCTTCGGAGGGCGGCAAATTCTTGCTGATGAGGACAATCCTAGGGTCTTCCTTGGTACCCAAATTAACTTCTTTGGTAGGCTCTTCTACTGAGGCTGATGGTTCATCGAATCTTCTCATGCCACTGGCAAAGGCATCAGCCTCATCCTCATACTCTTCATAACTTTCATCCCCCTCTTCAATAGGGTCTTCATCATTCATGATTTCATAGACACCAAAACCCTCATAAGAAACATTAGTATCCTCATATTCCAACTCTGGCAGGATGATCAGATTTTCCAAAAATTCGAGAAGAGCTAAACAAGCCTGGCACCTTCTGGCTAATTCCAACAAAAATCTACGCGGAATCTGCTTACCCTTGGATTTCTTATGAAAATCTACCCCATGAATTTTATTAGAAGAAGAGGAGCAACTAGCTTGATTAGAATAAGCTGAAAAGGAGGAAGGAGGTGAAGAAGCGGATACAGAAGAGATACAGAAGGAGACCCCTCACCAGAGGGGGAGAAAAGATTTATCAATGAATCATGGAAGAGTGGCCCCTGGGTCGGGACACACTCGGAAAAGAGATAAGAAGTCTCCTCAATGGAGATGGAGGATTGAAGAGTTAGAATTTTGGCATTTTTTTTTTCGTTTGTATCTTTATCTTCATTTTTATTTTCCTTTTCTAGAAGAAAGTAATGTGAAGGAAGAATAGCAGGAGGAGTGGAGATTGAAAGTTTGGAGAAAGATTGAATCAGAGATGACCCGCGCGGGGGTGTGATGGAGAGTTTGGAGAATTGCTCGAGGAGCAAGGGAGGAATCGGGAGAGAAATCTTCAGTGAATCTGGATGACAGCTGACCATAATCAGAGGCGGTCTCGGCACTCGACCAAACCAATGAGAATATAAAGAAACAAGAAGAGAAGGATGCATGGAAGTGAGGGAAAAGAGGCCGGCCCACAGCCTGTCTATTGTAAAACCCTCTTCATATGGAACATTAGCTCTCCAGTGTCCGTATAATCACTCAGCAACTGCCTCTTATCTATAATCACAGCCGGCTTTTCAATCAATTCATGTATTAGTGGCGGCCATTCCGGATCAGTCGGCATAAAGAGACGGCTCAAGGCAATAGTAATATCGTGCATATCGAACCATCTGTACCAATCACACTTTGGATCATCCATCTTCCTTCTTTTATCAGGCCTTAAGGACTCCAGGGCTTTATAAGTGGCCAATGGTGCAATATGGCGAGAAAACTATCTTGCATGAACATCTTGACAGTCTAGAATGGAGGTGATTATTATAGTCTGCTCATGATTCTGAACACCACCTGTGACAAAATGTGTCTTCAATGTCCAAGTAAGCGGCTGGCGATCTGTCTTCAAGGTGGATGTCATAACTGCCCTTGGTTCATCTTCATTTTTGCCCGGCCCTTTGTATCCCAGGCCGCCTCGTGTAATCAATTTCTGAGGCTTAATAGGCCTAGTCCTACCTTGTTAATTGGAACCCAGACCTTTGCCATTTTGATACCCCATTTTCATTAGAATTTTCCAGCCAGGGGTGTTTATCATGCTTTTCTTCTTCTTCCCCTTGGAAGTTAAGGGTGTCATAGCAACTGTCGTGACTGTCTCAGGTGGCATCGGCCTTGGGTGAGGGATGTCCAGCACTGATAGCAATGGCTTGTTGGCAGGCCAGATGAAAGGAACTAATGAAGCCAAGTGTATATCTTCCTCTGGCAGAATTGGGATACTGGTAACTTTGATAATGCGGCCCTTGTGTGGAAACTTAAGGCACTGATGATTTGTGGAGGGCGCTGCGTCGAGCTGTTGAATATAGGGGCGGCCCAGAATGCCATTAAATGTTGGATCCATATCCAAAATATGAAAGTCTACTGTGATTGTGGCTGGACCCAAACTGACTTTTAATGTGATCATGCCTAGAGGAGGCTTCTTGGTATTGTCATATGCTGTGACTGTTATGGTAGATGGCCGAATCAGATTTTCAGGAATGCCGCACATCTTCAAAGTGCTCGGCGGCAATACATTGATAGATGCCCCAGTGTCCACCAGACATTGTTTCACCGCCACCTTATTAATATCAACCGTGATGCACAGAGCATATTTCCTTGCTGAGAGTGGTGCCAGTTCATGCTCATGAAAAGTAATCGCCGGCTGACTGCTAGCGGGCATTAATACTGTGGTTATCTGCTCGACCGAAATGTCCTCGTTGACCATAACTTTCTGCAGATATTCTTTCAGGGCCATCTGATGAGTGGTTGACCTTTTGATCAGTTCTAAAATTGAAATCCTTGCTGGAGTCCGGTCCAAATGTTTCAATAAATCATATTCAGTGCCCGGCACGGACTCTTGCTCTCGCTCTTGTTCATTAGGCCCCTGCACGGGCTCTTGCTCTCTTTGAGGGAAAATACGGTGGAACATCCGTCCACTGTGGAGCGGTGCCACGTTTTGCCGTGCCTCTGTCGGGGCAAGTAAGGGAGGATTGGAAGAAGAGGAGGGTGTATTGGCGTTAAGAAGCGGCGGAGATGTGTTTAAAGAAGCGACCCCGTAGGGGGTGTTGGTGAGGAGTTCAATGAAGAAGCCCCCGTAGGAGGCGTAGGAGTAAGAAGGGGTGCCCGAGTGTGGGGAGAGTTAATAGGTGAAATGAGGAGAGATCTGGGTACGAAGGATGGGGGAGTCGATGGTGGGGGGATCCTTGTTGGTGGAGGAGTAGTGGTGGTGGATGTTGGTGATAGGCGGATAAGGAGTGGTCTAGACGGTAAATGTGAAGGGTTAGTAGTGGATGGCGAAGTTTGCTGCATGGTAGGCTGCGGAGGTGGTAGGTGGGTAAGGAGAGGTCGGGTTGGCAAGGTTGGAGAGTTGGTGGGGGCAGGTGAATTAACGGGGCGTAGAAGAGCTCGGCTCAATTGGGGAGTAGAAGAAGACGGAAGGGTGCGCAAGAGGCGCGGAGGTTGATTTGGATTATGATTAAATGCCCCGACAGAGGCGTTTTCTTCATGCCATCCCTATCCTCTCTCCACCTCACGGAGAGACGTGACAGGGTTCACGTGCTGATTTGGCGGGTGCTCCGGCAATGGATTGTGGATAATCCCCATATCCTGCTGAGGTACTGGAGCTTGCTGTTGCGGCTGTGGAGCTGGTTGCTGTGGTTGTGGAGCCTGCTGTTGCCGAGGAGGCTTTCTTTCTTTCATAGTGGCGATAAACTGTCTCATCTCATCCCAATTAATGCCACCCTGGTCATTTAAATCATAAATGTAAACCTTGAAGTGGAAGCAACGATCAATGTTATGACCAGGGGAGCGGTGAAAGACACAGTAGCGGGACGTGTCAACATTAGCGGGCCACGCTGCCCTTTCCTTTGGTAGCATGAGCAAGTTGGCGGCCATTAAGGCATTGAAAATATCCGGGAGACTTTCTGGCAGTGGAGGATAGTGGGTCCTTTTGGGGCCTAGTGGTCTCCTTTGCTGTTGTTGGCCATAGTTGGCGGGTGGCGGCACTTGGATGTATTGTGGCGGAGTTGGAGGGTCTGCGCGGGGCGCTTGATTTTGTGGCGGAGCAAAGGAAGGTTGAGGTGCGAATTGGTGTTGTGGTGGCGAGTTGAAGAGAGTGCTTTGCTGTGGAGGTGGCGGGGGTCGTGGGTTAGATTGGCGAAAAGGTGTGGGGTTGCCGACCGCGCCAACCTGCTCATTGATGACGGTGCCCTCAGTCGTGGGCCCGCTATTGTTGACATTTGTATTTTTCTTGAACAACTTTGGCTTTGGTTCAAACATGCCCATGATGGCCGAATCCTTCATTTGGGTTTGAATATAACGAGCTCTTTCATATAGCTCCTCCATGGTTGTCAATCTGTTCATGGCTAATATGTGCCGGAACTGAGGGGTTGCATTGGATATAATCATCTTAACCTGTTCCGGTTCAGACAACGTATCTTTCAACTTTTCGGCCATTGATCACCACCTATCAGCAAATATTATGAAGTCCTCCTCGGGCTTCATTTTCTCTGCAACCAAATCTGTAACTGAAAGGGAGGGTCCAACCCGGTCCCTGTACTTCTGCAAGAATTTCCTTTGAACCACATCAAAATTGCTGGCATCTGCGGGTTCCAAGGAATAAAACCACTCGAGGACTGGCCCCTCTAAATATCTTCTAAACAAATAAGCCAAAGAGGCCTTATTATCTTGCCAAAAGGAGGTCTCGTACATGAAATCCTTCAAATGAATAAAAGGATTGCCAGTTCCATTGTATCGTCGAAAATTCGGCATCTCAGAAGGCGGCAGATGGAAAACTGGCAGTGTAGGGAGAGAGATCTCCGGGGCATTCTTGGCTGCAGTAACTTTCTTAAGTTGCTCTTCCATGCTGGCCAACTTTTGGAGCAGTAGAACATTGGTGTCGGACTCGACCGGGGCCGGATTTTAAATGAAAGAATTCGGTATAGGCGTCCGTAGAATTCGGGGAGGTTGGAGAAACTGAGGCCTAACCGCTGAGTAGCTTGCCTGTTGGGCCGGCATGGCCGCACCAGGCATTGGTGGACAAGAGGGGGGTTTGTGCAAGACCGCCTGGTCATTAGTGAGGTGATGGCCACTCTCGGCCGGAGGGGGATTGGAGGATGAAGAGGGAACAAACTTCCCTTTCAAAGCGGCCTGAACTGCCTGCCGCTGGGAGTCATCCAATTGAGATAGAGCATTAATCAAATCAGTAACATTGAAAGATGGGGAGGGATTCCCCGAAGTGTTGGAGGGTAAAGCCTGAGAAGAGGGCACAACCTCTTGAGTAGTGGCATCAACCACATGAACTTGAGGATAATGAGAATGAGGAGGAGGGTAATTCCCCTCATGATAGATAGAATCTTGGGGAACCTCATAGGATTGACCAAAAACGTTCTCCTCCACATCATCATAGGAATATCCGTAGCTTGCCATGTTGATAATCTTACCAGAACAGAGTTGCATACTTAAAAAGCGAGAAAGCTTTATGAAGGAATTATCACACAATCAATCACCCAATCGAAGCAAGCTTAAGCAAATCAACCCAACCAAGTTTATGCAATCAAGTTGAGATGAACGTAAGATTTTAGTGTTATGTTTGAGATTAGAGTGAGTTAAATTGCAGAATAATTCACTCCTCTTTGCAAAGTGAAACCTAGTTTGGATCCAAGTGTAGTCTCCGGGTTAACTAGGTTCTCTCTCTTCTTACCAACGATAGGTTCTCTAAACTCCGGGTACTTCAAAGGTACAACCAGCCCAGCGTCCGTGAGGGAATCCATGGGTGCGGGGACTTACGAAGGTCTTGGAAAAGGGATTTTCGGTCCAAAGAGACGGAATGCTCAATGGAGGGTTGTCCCGATTCCAAGAGAGGTGTGTGGAATCCTAGTGTAGAGAGAGGAGGTCTCTCAACCAAATGCCACAAAATGCAGTATAAGATAAGCCAATCACAGCAATATAATCAAATAATCAATGTAAGTATGAATCTAGCATGAATAGATAGAAACAGCAAAGCTCTGTAAACACACAGGAAAGAGGCGACGTAGCGGCAGTCGCTACTAATAGAAGAAACGACAGCGTGGCTGTCGTGAATCACGGTGAAGTGCTCACAGACAGTGAAAACCGCGCCTTAGTGTGAGGCACTGTATGTAAAAAGGACGCCTCTGACAGAGGGCGTCAAATATGAGTGGTGCACACGCTCAAAAGAAAGACACGCCTTGATGAGAGGCGCTAATCAATAAAAGGACGCCCGTAGTGAAGGGCGCGAATTCACAAACAGAGTAGAAGACCAAGAGATGTGATAAAAGACGCCTTGGCAGAAGGCATTAATCAGGAAAAAGACGCCCTGGATCAAGGCGTTAACTCAAAAAGTGCTTTTATGGAAGGCGTTAATTCAAAAAACCAAGCGACTAATCACAAACTGGCTGATCCCGGGGAGTGTGCAGTGTGCACAGTGGAGGGTGCCCGTAGGGCACAAGGGAGGGGTACCGTGGGTACCAAAGGGAAAGGGCACGCGTGGGTGCCAAAGGGGAAAGGGCATACGTGGGTGCCAATAGGAAAGGGGTAATCAACAGAAAAATAGTGGCTGTCCCACTGTGATCGCCAATTTGTGAATCATGGAAAATAATTCACTTTTAAGAAAAATAAGCAATATGCATAAGCATAAGGAGAATAATGAAAAAGGGAGTAAAAGAGCACGTGGTGCTACTAAGGAGAGTGATCGCCAGAGGGGTTACCTCAATAAGCAGAAAAGATGATCGCGAATACCTGGTGATAATAGGATGCGGGATGGATGTGGTTCCTTCCTCCACCTTCTATCGGCCGGCCGATGAAGGGGGTCTTCCTTTTTGATTACCCTTAAACAAAGAACAAACAAGTAAAAGAAAAGGAGATCACCCAAACGTGAGTGTAGTATCAATCCAAAGATGGAAGATGGTGATGAAAGAAGAGCATAAAGTGTGCACCTTTTGTTTGTTTTTAAAACCCCTAGAGAATTAGGGAGAGGAGAAGAGATGCAATGAAAACTAATGCAAGGAAGAGAATATGGTGATCGATGATGAGATGATGATGACAAACAACAATGAAGAGAAGAAAAGATCCCTGTTGTTCCTGTAAAATGTAAAGGGAAACACTTTGCTTCGGATGTGGCAGCAGGAGGAAGCAAAAGAGAAATCAATCTCTCAATCTCAATCGCCAGCACCCGTTAACCTCTGTGACAACTCACAACTCACAATTCTTTCTTAACAGCTCTGCTTCTAATCTTGCACACGTTAACCTCCCTCTGTAACCTCGCGCGAGATCAACCAGGGGACTCTTTTTATAGGGTTTCGATCAAGATAAACACAGATTTGGGAAGATAAGAATAGGTAGTGGTCGTCAATGGCAAGGACTCTAGTTCCCAGATCGAGCAAGGTGATCAAGAAAGGCAGGGAACTCTTTAGAAAGGTGAGTTTAAGCAGGACACGAAAGGGTGAGACACGACCTACCAAAGGGTGTCAATTCCGAATTGACGACCTGCTCCAGGGAGTTAATTCAAAACACGACCGGGATCACGACGTCACTTCCTAATTTAATTTTGGTAATAAAAGCCTTCTTTATTTGAAAATTACGAAAAGACGCCTGAAGCAAAGGCGTTAAACAAAAACACGCCCTAGGGAAGGACGTTAATCATTGATTTTCCAATTTGAGCGATACTCGTAAAATACTAGGAATTGACGCCCTTCCCTGTGGTCGTCCTTTCTTAAGAACACGCCCCAGATTAGGTCGCTATTTAAAACGCGTCCCTCTTCAAGTCGTGAATTCCAAAAATGCAAGAATTAATCACAAAAACACACAAAAACAGAAAAACTTTATATTATAGAAATATTGAAGTTCACTTTGGGGCGTTAACATGGTGACATGAGATTTGATCAACAAAGCGTCAATTTTGGCGTGTCTACACTCCGTCCGCCATTTCACCATCACCCGACATACCTCCCGTTATTTCCCCTACGCTTAACCCTTCACCCATTTCCCCTCCACCAGGGCCTATTAAACCCACTTCAGCCATCCTCACCTCCATTTCCACGCCATTCACCTACCCCACCAGGCCAAGCGGGGGTCCGCTCCAGGCCGTGTCAGCATCACAATGCGCCCTTCGGAGCGGGCGTCCTTTCCAAAGAGTTTTTCCTTCTTCAGGTACGTCTGCACCAAACCCTGCAATTTCCTCCCCTACAGTTGAGCCAGAAGAAATAGACCCTGTGCCGGGCACAAGGTATGACTTGTTGCAGCACTTAGACCGCATGCCGGCTAAAATCTCAGTATTAGAATTGATCAAGAGGTCGCCACTCCACCAAGAGGCCCTGAAGACCTTCCTGCAGAAAGTTATGGTGAGTGAAGATGTAGCAGTGGATAGCCTGCCCTCGGTCTTGGCAACGATTACTAAGGGGCCTTCGATTTCATTTTTCGAGTCGGAGTTAGCCCCCCCTGAAGCACGACAGATGCCATTATGCATTACCATTTCTCTGAACAAAATGGCCGTGGAGTCTGCACTTGTAGACACAGGTGCGTCAATAAATGTGTGTCCGTTGAGTACCCTTCGTGCTTGCAATATATCAGAGGACATGCTCAAGCCGACACCGACTACAATAGCAGCCTATGACAACTCCAGACGCGCTTGTCACGGGGTGGTGACTGTGCAGGCCGAGCTAGGGCCCTTAGTTATGGACGTGGAATTTTATGTGTTGGATATAGACCCGATGTTCAAAGCCATTCTGGGTCGTCCATGGTTGAATAGTTTGAATGCCGTCCCCTCGACAGCCCATCAATGTTTAAAATTCCCATTCCAAGGACGAGTGGTCAAGGTGAAGAGTATTTCCACAGTTCAAAATGTTGACGCTATAGCCGCCAAGATTCTGCCTACACTGTGGCCAAGCAACAAGCCTGTTCTCTCCGTCATGGACTTGAACTATTCGTGGGCATACGCGTCACGCAAGCCCGCCGCTGCACCAGTCAATGTGAAGATCAAGCCCAAAATGAGAGATTCCAAAGGTTGGCACATGATTCTAAAATTGGGCTATCAGCCTAGGTTAGGTCTCGGCGCACAGTTACAGGGCCGGACCAACCCCGTTCCCAAAGGAAGGAAGATGGGCCGTCGGGGCCTCGGCTGCCATGAATCCTCCATGTCGATGCTCGGAGACTCCGGGCCATTGACCTGGGATTACCGGCAACATTTTGTGAAGGGTCCGTTGCAACCTGGTACCTTGAAGACCCCGCCGGTCAGCCCTGGAGAGAAGACAGACGAAGCCTGTGCTGTTGTTGATCCGCCACCGTCACTGCAAGGGTTAATTGGTGACTTGGAAGACCTTTCTGATTGCTTTAAAGGGTTGTTTCATGAGAAAGAGAGCAAGCCAAACAAGAAGGAGACGCAGCTGGTAAAGCGTCCTCCGATGCCATTCGCCCGCTAGGGGCCACGGAAGATGGGGAGCTCCGCCACTACTTATTCTATGTCCCCGTCCCATCTTGCTTCCTGGTTTCGACAGTTAGATTCTGTTCCCCGTTCCCCTCCACTTATGGTCGACCCATGCTTCGTGGAGAGACCCGAGATTTTGTTCGTTCCATGTGCTTGTGGGCATTGCCCGCCCATTGATCTATCAACCTTATTCACTCCTCCTCCCCCAGGAGCTCAGCTCCATGAGATGTGGTTTTCCTCTTCTGATCCTTTCTTCGACTGCATCTTCCTGAAATTATTTCCCATGCAGCTACCTCCTCCTCCGCCTGCTTCCCCCTCCTGTTGCGTGATCACCTCCAGCCTCCAAAAAAAAAACGTCAATTTTAAAACAGAGGTCTCCATGGAAGATTACGCTATGTTCTACCCGGATTCCCAGGGGCACGAGACCCCTGTTTCTCTTCCAGTAGATTCTCTCTCCCCTAAATCAGATGTACAGTGTACAGAGTCTTCTAGGATAGTCGAGTCAGTCAGGGTAGAGTCTAGTCCGAGTTTTGTCAGCCCTTCCACGTCTGCGGCGCCCGCCGTAACACGTCCTCCCAAAACCATTCCCGATAGGTTTCTACAAGATTTGGCTAGAAGATGTCACGCTCTGTTGAAATGTCTGGAATTTGTAGAGACCGTGATTGTCTTGGAAGATGATGAGGAAGTTGAAGGGGTGTGGAGCAATGATGGATTAGGAGTATATGAAATTATGAATGAGAAGGACCCAGTGGATGATGAGGAAGATGAGGTGGATGACACTACCGATTTATACGCACAAGGTTTGAAGAAATTTGACGAACCTTCCGCGGTAGTAGATGAGCCCACTAAGGAGATCAACCTCGGAACAGAAGAGGATCCCAGGCCCATACTTATCTCTGCTAACCTCCCTCCTCAAGTTGAAGAGGAGCTTGTCAGAGTTTTGAGGGAGTACAGTGATTCTTTTGCCTGGTCCTACGAGGACATGCCCGGTCTTGACCCCGCCTTGGTTGAACATAGGCTGATTCTCAAACCAGGGGCAACACCCGTTAAGCAGAAAGCGAGGAGATTCCACCCGCAGATGGCCTTGAGAATTAAGCAAGAAGTTGATAAATTGCATAAGGCCAGGTTCATTAGAGTTGTGATGTATCCACAATGGGTGGCAAACATAGTCCCAGTAATGAAGAAGGATGATAAAATTCGAATTTGTATTGACTTCAGGGACTTGAACAAGGCATGTCCGAAGGACGATTTTCCACTTCCTCACATCGATGTCTTGGTCGATAATACAGCTAGGTACGAAGCCCTCTCTTTCATGGATGGTTATTCGGGGTATAACCAAATCCTTCTGGCTCCGGAAGATCAAGAAAAGACCTCGTTCACCACACCTTGGGGCACATACTGCTACGTCGTTATGCCATTTGGGTTGAAAAATGCAGGTGCCACATATCAAAGAGCAATGATGGCTATCTTCCACGATATGATGCACGTTTATTTAGAAGCTTATGTGGATGATATTTTAGTCAAATCGAGGTCACAAGAAGAACATCCCACCATTTTAGCCAAGGTGTTGTAGAGGGCTAAGGAATACAAGTTAAAGATGAATCCGAAGAAATGCATGTTCGGAGTTGGATCAGGGAAATTGCTCGGGTTTATAGTTAGCAAATGGGGGATTCAGATCGATCCGAATAAAGCAAAGGCCGTTATGGAAATGCCGCCACCGAAGAACATCACTGAGCTTCGAGGTCTGATCGGGCGTTTGCAATTTATCAGGAGATTCATATCTCAGCATTCGCAAAGATGCCGCCCATTTTATGAATTGCTAAAGGCAGGCGCGAAATTTGAATGGAATGAACAATGCCAGAAGGCCTATGAGGAACTCAAGGTCTATCTCTCTAATCCCCCGGTTCTACAACCACCTGTCCCTGGGAAACCCCTGATCCTGTACATTTCTGTAATTGAGGACTCCCTAGGAGCTGTCCTGGCATAGGTAGACGATGAAGGAAGGGAAAGGGCAGCGTACTATCTCTCAAGGTTATTTAATCCCGCTGAATCTAAGTACACTGCCATGGAGAAGACCTGTGCAGCACTGGTGTGGGTAGCGCAGAAGCTTAAACACTATTTCCTCGCCCACGAGGTTAGGCTCATCTCTAGAATGGACCCCATTCGTTATCTTTTGGAAAAGCCTGTCCTTTCTAGTCGACTAGCTCGCTGGCAGAGCTTTCTTTCCCAGTTCGACATCACCTTCATAGTGCAGAAAGCAATCAAGGGATATGCAATTGCCGAACACCTGGGTCATTATCCTATCCCTCGTACTGATTCCATCCAGGACGAATTCCCCGATGAACACCTGGCGGTGATTACTCATCTTCCTTTCTGGTCTCTTCATTTCGATGGTGCCCTTAATTCCCAGGGCAGTGGAATTGGCACCGTTCTTCTTACTCCGGAAGGGGTAACTATCTCTGTGGCGTATCAACTCTTATTTCCTGCCACTAACAATATAGCCGAGTATGAGGCTCTCCTTGCCGGTCTGAAGCACGCCTACATCTTGGGCGCGCGATATCTTAACATCATAGGAGACTCTCAATTGGTGCTGCGTCAAGTTTTGTCAACTTACCGCACCCGTGACCCTAAGCTTAAACCCTATCAAGATCTGGTCACGCTCTTGGCTAGGCAATTCAGGAAACTCGTCTACATTCATACTCCTCATTCTCAGAACATCTTGGCTGATGCCCTTGCATCGCTCGCTTCCTCCCTATCATTTCCCCTAAGTCGTGCCACTGAGACCATTGTGGTCCAACGGCTAGATATTCCCTCTCTTCAGGATCCCTGGTTTGACGACCTTAGGAAGTCCGAGGAGAAGAAGATAGAAAGGGAAAAAGTGAAAGAAGTATCGTTAGCTGAGCTCGAGGAGATCATCGAAGAAGAGGAATTGCTGTGGTTTTATGAAATTGAGCAGTATTGCAAGGACGGTACATTTCCGGAAGAGGCAAACGCTGGGCAGCGAAAGGCCATTAGAAGAGTTGCCGCGAGATACACTATCATTGCTGGTGAATTATATAGGCGGGCTCTGAATGGAGTTCTAATGAGGTGCCTAGATGACGAAGAAGCTTGGAAAGTCATGGAAGCAGCCCACTCCAGCGAGTGTGGAGGGCATGTGAATGGACAGGCGTTGGTGAAAAAGATTCTTAGGCAGGGCTACTACTGGCCAACCCTAGAAGAAGATTGTTCCACCTATGTCCGTAGGTGTCTTCAGTGCCAGATCCACGCCGACAAAATCCACGCTCCCGCTTCTTATCTTCACCCCCTGTCTGCTCCCTGGCCCTTCTCCATGTGGGCATTTGATATCATCGGACCCCTCGGTGATCCGAATTCCGCAGTTAAACAGAAGTCCTTCATTTTGACGGCTACAGAGTACTTCACCAAGTGGGCGGAAGCTGAAGCTTATGCAGAAATCAAAGCCACCACAGTATGTCGCTTCATTATGAAGAACATTATCTCGCGGTTTGGGGTGCCAAGCGACATCGTCACTGACAACGGGCCTCAATTCGTCTCACAAGAACTCCAGGACCTCTGTAAGAAATTCAATAGAGCTCTGCATCATTCATCACCATACTACCCCCAAAGTAATGGCCAGGCTGAGGCCACGCATAAAACCCTTCTTAAAATTATCAAGAAAACATGCAAATCACATAAATTTACTGACTGGGCCGACAAACTAATAGAAGCTCTATGGGCTTATCGCACCTCCGTCCGCACTCCCACAGGGCAGACTCCCTTTGCTCTCACATATGGGATGGAGGCGGTACTCCCGTATGAGATTCTGATCTCTTCCCTAAGAGTGCAGCTGGACAAGGAACTTAATCTTGATGAACGTCGAGAGGCGTTGCTAGTCCAACTGGAACTCTTAGACAAGAAAAGGTTGAATGCGGCCAATCATGTTTCAGTATATCAAAAGCGTGTCTCGCGATATTTTCAAAAGAAGGTCATTGAAAGAAAATTCCAAGTAGGTGATATGGTTTTGAAACGTAAGTTCATCGGGTCAGCAGGTCCCAGGTCTAAGCTACAACCCAACTGGGAAGGGCCCTTCGTAATCAAAGAAGCTTATCCGGGTAACGCGTATCGTCTGATCAACGCGGAGGGTGAAGAATTGCCGAACCCGTGGAATGGGTTGTATTTAAAACGTTTCTATCCATAAAAGATGGAATCAGTAATGGTTCGATGGCATGGTATACCCCACTAGATTGCGAAAGGAGGACCCAGGTCCAGCATCTCACACACTACACGATTGCCTGTGGCTCGGCATTCTCTCATGCTACCCGACACCGTTTCTCCTTTGGCCATGCTCTGGGAAAGGTGGAAATCCTTGTATTTCCTTTCTCTCGGCTGAAGATAGGGGCAAGTGGTGAATAAGGGGGCGAGAACTGACCTAGACCCCCCATTAAAAGAGGTCTCAAATAGGGGCAATCCGTTAAGACCTCACTCCGCAAGGGAAAAAAAAAGAAAAAAAAAGAAAGAAAAGGGGCAAAATCAAAAGATAAGGCCGAAAGCACATAAGGCTCGAAGCTCTCAAAATCCCCAAAAGGATACAACTAGGCATGGCAAGAGTGGCAGTATAGTTTCCCCGCGGGACGTTATGAGCCCGGTCGCATGCGTGCCTAGAGCGGATGAAGGTTCGATAACGGATACAAAGCCCCGGCGCAACAGACCGGATTTTTTGAAAAGGGGGTGTCCTGGGAAAGAACTCAAGCCCTAAAAACCTCTATAACTGTCATCAGCTTTCCCACTCGATCCCTTTTTACTTTCCCAAGGAATGAATCCCACCCCGGATATGGCCTTGGTAGAAACACCGTTGAGCAAGGTTGACTCCGACCACAAGCAGCCCCCCTCATGCACGCGTTGGGCCTGGGAAGTCCATAGCAAGATGAGAAGGTCCCTGCTATTAAAACCCGAGCTGGTTCAAAACCCAAAAAAATCGAATATTTCAAAACCCAAAACATCGAATATTTCAAAACCCAAAAAAATCGGATATTTCAAAACCCAAAAAATCGAATATTTCAAAACCCAAAAAAATCGAATATTTCAAAATCCAAAAAAAAAATTGAATATTTCAAAACCCAAAAAAAAATCAAATATTTCAAAACCCAAAAAAAATCAAATATTCCAAAACTCACAAATCATATGTGTCCCTCTTGCATTCATAGCATTCATTTGCATTTTTCCCATTTTTTGATATTTGCCTATTTGATAAGGCTTAACCCCTTGACCAAAAATCAAGAAAACGGTCATCTCCTAACTTGCTATAGGCAAGGGGCTAAGCCTAAAATAGATTTAATCTTTTTCATGTTTGCATGTGTACAGGGGCAGGTTGGAAGGACAGTTGGCCCATGACCACATGAATGTTCAATCCTCGCAATCACATCATAATCAACCCACAGAGCCCAAAATCAATCAAACTCATCCACTTTATTCATTTCATATATCAAGCTGTCTAAACGTGAGTCTCATCCAACAATCATCGTCAAACAAAGGGAATCACTCAATCCTCCGCTGGGCATCCCCGCGGGGACGTATCTTTCTCAGCTCACTAAGATAGGCCTGGCGTGTCACTGAGATCTCTTCCACCTCTGCCGGTAGGGTAAGTACCCTGCTCACCTCCCATATAATCAGGGCACTCCTAACTACCTTCTCGTCCTCCTCCGCGCCGATCCTCCTCGCTTGCAATGCGGGAAGGTGGGGTAGTGCCGGTAGAACCGTCCGGGGTAGCCCGACCTGCAAGTAGCACCGGTGTGGGCTGTACATCGCCAGTGCAGTGTCGCTCACAAGCCTCAAGTCCAAGCTGGTCCTCCTGTGAACTCTGACGGTGGTGTCATGAAGGAAGCCCGGGCGCATCACGAACCTGTCCAGGGGCAGCCGATTGATGTACAATCGCCACTCGTCCCTGGTCTTCATCTTAGCTGTCCTGCACTCGACCTGTGGGGAGAATCTGAACGCGCCACCTATGAAGAAGAGGGGGTGGCTCCCAAAGATCTTGCTCGCCATAGTGACCTCCTCCCTTTGAATGAATTTCATCCTAACTCCCAACCAACATTCCAGTAGGATCATGGAACTAAAGAGGGGGCCTCCCAAAGCTGCTGAAGTAAGACCCTCATACAAGTAAGTAAGGATGGCCTGGGAGATGGAAAGTCCCTGCCACAGTCCGCTGATGGTACTAAGAAGGGGCATCTCTAAGATGTGGTCGACTGAGGGAAACAAGAGGGCCCCGCATAAACAAATGGAGGCGGCTTTGGCTATAGCATCGTCCCGCTCACTCCTGTTCTTACAATGCTCCACTACCCACTGACTGAGGGGGAGAAGGTGGATCTGACGCGGGCCTACGAAAGTGTGAACCTCTCTACTGTCTGGGATGAATCCCCCTAGAATGAGTCTCGGGTCTATAGGGGCAACCGTATGGCATATCAAGTCTTCCTCCCCCACCTTGGACCTAGGGAACCCAAAGTAGGTCTCTACCTCCTCCAGTAGGATAGTGGCCTCAAATGATGGAAATAAGAAGGTATGGGTCTGAGGGTGCCATATTTCAACTATAGCTGAGATGTCGTGCCAGTCAAGGGAAAGTTTTGGGTAGTTTTGACCAAGCACTAGGAGAGGTTGCAAATGCCAGGATCGAAGGATGGCCGTCACACCTAGGGGCAAAGCACAGACCATGGGAGCCAGCCACTTCAAGATAGAGTACCGCCTCGCGCCAGGAAGAAGTTGGATGCCAAAAGAGAGGGAAAGGAGGAAATATAAGTGGAAGGAGATGAATTGAACTGAATGTACCATAATAAGCTTACCTCTCTCATGGGACTTGAGCTCAGATGTCTTGGGATTGCGGTCAGCCGTTGGAGCACTTCCCGCTCTTTTCTGGCCGGCTTGGGCCCTTCAAAAAGTGCTCCCTCCATCGAACTCACCTCTAGGGACCTCTTCATGATGTTTTGGTGGTGAGAATCAGAGATTTCAAGCTTTGAAGGTAAGGGGATGTGTGAGCTATGAGTTTAGGCCCCTGTGTTACTTATAGGACTTGTTAGGAAACCTAACCCTCTTGGGATTAGGCTCGGATAAGTCTAGGACGGGTTAAGATAGGGATGTGATGAGTTCAAAGCGTCTTACCCTCGGGCTGGGGACTCTCCAGGGAGTCCCCGTTCGAGCAGATAGGATGTCCTATTGGACGGTCTTACGATAGACCGTCCATCTTCATGTACGGCCCATCATCGACCATTCATCTCTTTCAGAAAGTCCGAGTCCAATGACTTGTGCGGTCTAAAATCCGCCGTTCAAATGTCATTACGGTTTATATTGAACCGTTCCACCCCAATTGAAGCGGTCTTTGGAGAACCGCTCTTCTCCACGAACGGCTCGGGGAGAACCGCCCATCAACCTATTGCACTCGTGTCTCACTCCATTTGGCGTACCCACATCTCATTCATTTAGCACACTCAACTCACTCAAGTCGGCGTGCGCGTCTCTCACCTCACTCAAGTTGGCGTGTGCGTCACTCATCTCACTCAAGTCGGCGTGCGCGTCTCTCACCTCACTCAAGTCGGCGTGTACGTCACTCCTCTCACTCAAGTCGGCATATGCATCCCTTTCTCACTCAAGTCGGCGTGTACAATACTCCTCTCACTCAAGTCGGCGTGTACATCACTCTCATCTCACTCAAGTCGGCATGTACGTCACTCATCTCACTCAAATCGGCATGTGCGTCCCTCTCTCAGGTCGGGCACACCTCTTAATCTTGCATGTTTGCTTCACCCCCTCTAGTAGCTAAGCCACGTTCATTCATGCATACATACAGTCACCCACAAAAATCAAAACGAAAACATGCATACCACTATCATATCATATCATGTACAAAGACGGGCCCAGTACACAGTCAAGCCTGTCCCTCTCCTTGGCCCCCGTCGCTGTCTCCACCGCCCTCATGCCTCTTTGGGGAGGCATCGCTGAGGTCGCCTCATCACGCCGTCGCCGACGCCGCTCCTCCTCCTCGTTCCTCCGATGGCCGGAAGAACCAGTGAAGTAACTCCTCACGGAGCCGTGGGTGCCGTGGCTGCCACTCGTAGTCGCCCTGCTGCGCTCTCGACTCGCCTCCTTCAGACCCTCCACCTTGCCCTCCAACCGGGCAACCTGTAGACGGGCCTGCTCTGCCTCACTCCTGTAACGCTTTGCCTCTGCCTGGTAACGGTCCGCCTCGGTAGCACCGGCTCGTAGTCGCTCTAGCTCGGCCCGGAGGAGTGTCGTCTCCACTGCGTCTGCCAGTCGACTCCGTGCGGCCTCCTCGCGCACCCGGGCCACCTCCTCCCTAGCCACTACCCGGCTCTGCTCCAGCTCTGTCTGGAGGTGAGTCAGCTCGGCCATCTGCATATAATTATTAGGCAGTTGCATAAGCATTTCATTCATAAGCATAAATAAGCAAAGAGGAAGTGTAGAGATTCGCGTACTCTCTCCGTAAGTGCCACCTCGGCCGCCTTGGCCCGCTCCACCATCTGAGTAAAGTCAGCATCTCGCTCGGCACGGTCTGCTGGGGTCTGGGCAGAAGAAGAAGAAGGAGCGTCTGGTCCCTGCCTTTGAGTCCCCTCGGCACGCTGCATCCAAATACTCCAGGTCAGTCACATGCATAATCATATAGAAACTGCATAATTTAAAGAGTCTAGGGTTTAGAACACTCACCAGTAGGGCTAGGGCCTGCCGGGCCTCGTCTCTCTCTCGGATGGTGGAGTGCAGGAGTCCCTGCAACTCTGCCACTCATCCTGCGGGGTCGGCCTGCATTTAGAAGCCTAGGCGTGTCAGTGCATCATCATATAGGAACCATAAGCATAATAGACAGAGTTTAAGTTTAGAAGTCGTACCGGTCGGTGGGCGCCCCGGAACACCTGGTCCCGGTAGTGCCGTGCGTACGCGGTGTAGTACGCACTGTCGCTCTCTGCCCGGGTGGTCACCACTCGCCCACGTGCGGTCCAGTCGGTGACCTGCTCGGCGTTCCTCGCTGTCCAATCAAACGCCTCGCAGAGTCCCCGGGTCGTCCTCGTCACCCGTTCCCCCGCCTTCTCAGGCGCAGGGAACTCAACAGCCGGCTGATGGACCCCGATGGTCCTCATCACCAACCTGAAGTACAGTGGCTCCACCACATTCATGCAGTGAAGCCACACGTCCCGGCCAGAAAAGGCCAGGGCCTCGGCCACCCACGGCTGGCCCTCCGGGCTCTCCTCCGTGTAAGGAGTCCACCGTACCTGCAAGCATAGGAAACTGCATCAGCATCATAATCATGAAAGAATTGCATTTAATTAAGAAGTCTGAGTTTAGAAGCATACCGAGGTGTACGGTAGAGTGTCCAGGTCATCCTGTAGCTCCCGGACCTGTCGTCTCAGGGCTGTCATCTCCCGAGGTGCTGTCCACCTCCGCGCAATCGGCAGGAGCCCAGGACGGGTCTCCTCGCCCCTACCTAGCCCACGTAGGCGTACGTAGGCCCACACCTGCATCACAAGGTCGTGTCAACATTTTAGCAAGCATGTAGGATAGCATAACCGAGTCTAGGGTATAAAAGTCGTACCTGGAGTAAGGGGGAGAAGCCCCCAAGCATCGTCCGACGTGCCATCGAACTGAGAGTGTCGAAGAGGAAGGCGAGGACCGCCGCTCCCCAAGCGTAGTCACCCACGTGCTCGAGCTCCTGGAGGAAGGGGAGGAAGCGACAGCTCATCACGTCCGCTCGCGTGGAGAAGAGAAGCCATCCGAACATCAGCATCAGGAACCGTCGTAATACTCTGTCCGCCTCAGGTCCCGGTCCTACTGCGACCCTCGGTCTCACCAGCCCGACGAGCCGCTCCAAGTGCTCCTCCGGTCGCTCCCCGACCGCAACTCCCGCTCGTCGTAGACCCAGGCTGTCCTGGAGAGCAGCCCGGGGAAGGAGGGTCGACTGCCTCTCGGGGCGCCATAGCTGTAAGCCGAGCAACTCCCGAGCCATCCCCCGGTAGTCGGGAAAGGTAGTCCCGCTGACCGGTGACCCGTGCACACGTAGGCCAGTGAGCCTGGCCACGTCCTCCAATGTAGGGACCATGTGCCCCCACGGGAAAAGGAACGTCCGACTCACTGGATCCCAGCGGTCGTGCAGGGCGTAGAGCAGAGCTGTGTCGAAACGACACACCTCGATGCTCAGGAAGGGGGCAAACCCCATGGCCGTCAGCCGCTCCCTCTGGAAGTCCGGCAGTGCCAGGTACACTGCACGGACCTGCAGCCACGAGGTGCGGGTCCTGTGTTTCCCCTGCATTCATTTCATCCATTTCGTTCATATTAGTAATTCAACTTTCGCATTGTGTTTCATTTAAATAAAACTCTCAAGGTCCAATTCTTAATTTGAAGAACGGCTATCCACGGACCGCTCGACAATTTAGCGGATCCTACCCATCTTCCTACGGAGAAGCGGTCCCCCTTGGTCCGCATGAATTATGGACGATCCTGTGAGGACCGTATTGTGTTGCCTCGGTTGAATGATTAACGGACCAATGCGGTCCGTTTACTGTTTGAACGGTGGTACCCTCACCGTGTCTGCTGAAGTTGGTTCATTTGCTGTGTGGTTTTGAACGGCGTTACCTGAGCCGTGTAAGTTTGGACGGTCCTATGTGGACCGCATTGTTATGCCGTGCGGTTTCTATTGAACCGTTCTACCGTCGTCGCCCCCGACGACGGTGAGCGTCCTCCCCAGCCGGCTGGGAAGACCATCATGGCCCCCCTAACCGACCCCTAAGCATCTAACCCCCTCTAAAAGACTTCTAAACTAACATGCATTGATAAAAATTGAAAGGAAAATAAGGTTTGGGGTGGGGGGGCCTACCTCGGGATCACGGGGCTTCTTGGCCGCCCCCGTCGGTGGTTGTTCTCCGGCGATCTCCTCTTCTCCGGCAGGGGCCTCTTCCTCGGCGGCGACGATGGCGAGCTCCTCCATCGTCACTCCTGGCGACTCTTCCTCCTCAGGCGGTGGTGGCGGTTGCCTCGGCGGCGGTGAACCCTCACCGGCGGCCGACGGCCTGGCCGCCTGGTGCTTCGTCTGGGTCATCAAGGGAGCTGGAGAGAGAGATCGAGAGAGGGAGGGAGGATGAGAAGAGAGAGTGAGGGAATGGGTGAATGAGGCCTTGTTGCCCCTTCGTCCCTTCCACCGTCGGTTACGGTGGAGGGAGACGAGGGGGTTGCTTTTTTTTCGAGGTTACAGGGAAGAACGGTCTATCGTTAGACCGTTTATAGGTTGGGCGGTTCCTACGTGACCGTGCGTCCCTAGTGACCGTTAGCTTTAAGTCGGTTGAAATTCCAGGACTGAGCGGTTCTCGGAGAGCCGTTCCCCCTTTAAACGGTATAATCCTGACCGTTCAGCCCTGGCAACCGGCCCCTTAAGAATTGTCCAAAGGTCAGGTACGCGCGGTTAACATAGAGCCGTTTGGAATATTGCACGGTTACAATAAGGCCATTTTTCTGGGATGATGTATGTGAATCATGAAAAGTGATGTTGCTTTGAAATGTTATTTCTTAACCATCTTATGCGGTATCATTTCAGCCAGTCTCCCGTTTCGCCTGCACAGGTAAGTCAGGTATGGCCTTCTATCCCTAATCCCTTATTGCATTAATTATATGGTATTATAGTATATTATTTCGAGAGTCGGCAGGTTATCTACGTGTCCCAGGATCTGACGTTCCCCTTCAACAAAAACAATGATGATCCAGGCTCACGTACCTAACCTTCGGATAAGCCGTTAAGTTGGGAAGTCACGAGAAGGATGGTTCTATCCGCACGCTGTGGTTGCGGACGGTATCTTGACTCTGATGTTCCCAGCTTAACAATACTACTCTCGAATATCTTATATTTTAATCTTTCTTGGCATTTGTTTTAATGATTTCTTTTTGTTTTTAGCCCAGCATGCATCATACGCATCCTTTTGAGCTTTCATGCCCCATGGTTTGCTTAAGAAATGTCCCGTCGGTAATGGTCAGCTATGTGTTCGGACGCTCGAGTAAGAGGAGCTAATTTCACTCTGAATTCGAAGGTTTTCTTTGGTCGATTCGTTTGGTCCGGTTGATTGAAAGGTCCCGTCTGGAGCTTTAGCCTTTTCTTTTGTGGCCCCCTCATTGGACCGCGGGATTGTGTCCCCCATGAGGCCGGTCTTGTCGATTTGTTTCATTTAGTTAGTTCCTCCAGATTTGGCGTCGCTTTCAGTTAACTATTCCCGGCATTCGGTTCAAGGTTTTCCGGAAGATTCTCATCACTTGTTGGTAAAAACGGCTGTCGTTTTACCTTAACGCCCACTTTTTCGATCCACTCCGCTGCATTTTCGCTCCACCTCCATGTTCCATGTCACTTCCGCTTCACCTCCGCTCACTCCCCTGCAAAGAGGACGTTAAGGAGGGGCATCTGTTGACACCCGTTTTATACCGATAATTTGAGTCGTTTCTCTTACTCCCATTAGTTAATGCCTCGAGTTGTCCATCATTCGTCGGGTCATTTTTGTGGCACGTCTTGGGCTCATTGTATGGGTCGTCTCCCTCCTTGGTGCAATCCGTGGCAATTCAGGGCTTAATGGGCCTTGGCTTGGGTCAGTCGGACGTTTCAGATCATGAACGGCCCAACATCAGCCGTTCAGAAGATGGGCGGTGGAACATTGACCGTTCATACATTTTGTTAATTTCTGAGGACTTTTCCTAATATTCAGCGACAGGCTGTGGTGCGGCCCTATTAGGACCGTTCAACTTAATGGACGGGCTTATTACAACCGCCTATACCTCAGAGTCCTGCGCACGCCCATTTTCTCAGATAATTATCCAATTATCCGAATTATCACCGACAGGGTGAAACGGTTGGATATTGACCGCTCTACACTAGAACGGTCTCATTAGAACCGTTCATCTTTGAGGGTCCAACGGCGGGCGTTTCGGTCGGTTAGAGAGATAATTGCGTTGATTTTCTGATTTTTCGAATTTCCACCGACAGCTTAGACGGTCTGAACAAGACCGCCTATAGGATGCGCGGTCTATCGTAAGACCGCTCATCATGTCGAATGAGGCTTTTTAACAGACTTTTATCTCTTTTTTTCATGGCTTTATCCCCAGTTTATTTTGATGATTTCTCCGTGGATAATTAACCATTTTTGATGTCGTTTCGTCTGGATGGTAGATAATGATATTATCTACGAATTATCTTTTGTAAGTTCGACCTGAAAATACCTCTAAACCTTAGTTTCGGGGCTGGCTTTCTAGGCTCTATAAATAGACCCTAGTGGCCAGACATCGAAAGGGGGGAAGATTTTGGTCGACGGCGAAGCCCTGCCGCATTTCTGAACAACCTAGTACCAAGGAGGGAGGTTCTCTACGTCCTTACGAGCCTCCGGTTCAGGGAGTATTCTGTGTGTCGAGTCGTAGCGTCGTTTTTTCGATTTTTTCGTCATCTATTGCATGCATTGTTTTCTCTCTGCGTTTCCCTCGTTTTTCTCCCCATGCACACACCCACCCACGTTCTTATCACCCTAGGGGTTTAAAACCCCCCAGGTATCCCCCTATCCATTTGTTTATGCTTAATTCTTCTTACATGAACGCGTACTACGTCATTTAGTCCTAATCTGGGTGTCTCTTCTGTGTCTCCACATTGTTTTGCAGGTCAGCACTTCATCAGCGCGACGCCCATCCCCTCTGGCCGGCTGGAGAGGGTGGAGGTGAACCCTTTTGCAACTCTTGGCGTGGTGGGCTTGCGCGGTTCCTTTAGGCCCGTTCAAGACGACGAGCGGCATCCCCTGCACCGCCCTTCTTCATTCTGTGGTTCACTTCAAGCCACCCATCTTCCAGGAGTTCTTCTTCCCGCGCGTTCGGCAGCACTCTTAGACGGCCTATCGTAGGGCCGTGTGTCTTTAAGGCGGTTCAGCATCGACCGCGCATCCTCCTAGTGCTGCATCAAGGCGAGTGTCTCCCCTTCTTTTCCAAAGTACGGTATGCTAGTCACGTGCTGCGCTTTGGTGGCGATCACGGTCACTCTCTATTTTTCTCCCTCCTCTCACTGCGCTTTGTTTGTTTACTCCTGATATTATTGCTTTATTCATAACCTATCATCCACCAAGTGAGGAGGGGAGAAATATATATCTACATCGGCCACCAGGCAAACCCAGCAGTCAAGGAGGAACAAGCTACGCACACAGAGACAAGGACAATGGCGGTCACAGATGAAGTCGTTAGGGAACTGTAGTAGTCAGAGAATAGACCGCACTCAGTCGAACCTGAACCGACTCATCTGGAGAACCACCAACACCAAGACACCACCCTAAACAACCTAACAGAGAGACACGAGATAGCCATCATGGCCAACAGACAAGACGACGGACTCAACTAGTTGGGCGGTCACACAAGGACCACTCAACGGGATGAACGGTCCGGACATGACCACTCAACCAAACAGGGATGGGCGGTCACAAAGGGACCACTCAACGGGATGAACGGTCCGGACTGGACCACTCAAAGGGATGAACGGTCCGAACTGGACCACTCAACCAAACAGACCCAAAGCACTAACGGGGGATGGGTGGTTAGGGCTGGACTGCCCATGGTGTTGAGCGGTTAATGGATAGCCGCTCAAGCCAACCGATCTACTACAGTGTCAGTCAGAGCGGTTTTGACCATGCCGCTCGACGCAACCGACACAAACTGTTGACCAAAGGTTAATGGGGATAAGTGATTCTGGATATACCACCTAAGGGGGATGAGCGGTTCGGAATGGACCACTCAAGGAGGATGAACGGTCCGGGACTGACCACTCAACCCAACGGGAAGATGAACGGATGGGAACCAGCCGCCCAAGGGGGATAAGTGGTCTATCGAACGACCACTCAACCTCAAACCGACACAGGATGAGCGGTTTGAAACCGGCCACCCAAGGGGATGAGTGGTCTATCGAACGACCACTCAACCTCAACCCGGGACAGGATGAAAGGTCCAAAGCCAGCCGCTCATACCATGAACGGTCTCTGGTTCGACCGTTCAAGCGTCACAACGCGCAAATCGTGGGATCGGCCCAACGGAGGCCTTTCCACACCCCATTCGTTTCGAGACGAAGGGGATATAGGATACAGCCATGGACCCACTGACAATCACATAGACTCCGACCGCAGTCAAAATGACGCATGAATCGCAAGAAACGGGGGATTCTAACGAAATCACCCAAAAAGGGTTTCCGGACTTCCCGGAGCCCTATCGGTCAAACGGGACCACCAATCGAGACGAAATCGGTGACTATGGAACGCTGACGTCCCAGGGAGTCCATTGACAGTAACTGATCTAAAAATCATCGCCGTTTTCTGACGAAACCCATGAAACCATGGTTTAGGCTAAACGAGCCCAAACTCGGCCGTTTTCACACCAAACGACGTGCAATGGCAGGGAAAACGTGTAGGAGGAAGTGGTGATCCGTCTCTCTACCTCCACCGAAGAAACTGTGCGCCGAAGCGACTAAACCACGCCGAAAACCACATCACGAGCTTGACCGTCGGCTTTGAATCCACCATTCGGGATCGCGCCAAAATCGGTCCAATCCTCGCCCGATCGCGCACCTCATGGACCCCACGCCGTCACCACCTCGCCCATGAGCCTCCTCCGTCTGCAGTCGGAGTCGGAAGGGCGAGGGAGGAGAGAAAATGGGAGAGAGAGAGGGTCGCGTGCAAATGAACGGGAGGAGAGAGGAAGGAAAGAAAAAGGAAAAAAATTTAGGAATTTTTCTCATTTTGAAAATTCGATAATTAGCCTGAAAATAGACTAATTCAGAAAAATACGCAAAAATAGCCGAAATGATCCTCGCAAAGAGTACATCGTAACTGTAACGTCCTCGAGTCGATGAACTGAGAAATAAACTCACCGTAGGGTTCCGTAACTAGTACGAGAGAAAAACACACATGGATCGAAAAACTCAACTCGGGAGCTACAAAAGCGACCCGAAACTCTCCAAAAATGATCGAAATACCTAATAAAGATCCGACAAGAATCCAAGGCAATATACTGGCCATGTTGCAGGTGTAAATCTGTCGCTTCTTGTTTCTTCGGGTCACTTTCCTGGTTGACTATCCAGGGAAAGTTAACCTGTCAAATACCAAGACTCTCAGTGTGATTTCTTCACAAAGGGGTGGCCCATAGCATCATGACTCAACATCTTCGAATTTGTCCAGGTTGATTTGTCGCTCCCGATTTCTTTCTATATCATTCACAGCCTCTATAAGCCACTGTGTTCCCAAGAGGGTGTTTCCGAGGTCGCAGAGGTATCCTCGTATAGCCTGAGTGACATCGTCCTGCCCACTAGTAGGGTGGACCTTTGGTGGTGGCACTCTAGCTTGCGCCAGAGATTTATAGGGGAGGCGCCTTTATTCGGTCCTCCCGCCGTATCTTCTACCATTTGAATAAAGATTTGCCTGCCGGCCATAAGCCCGGATGGCTTGTCTTTGAAACACCGAGGTTGGCCTCTCGGCCCTTTCTTCTTCATCTTTTTCTTCTCTCTCAAACTTGTCAGTCCTGACGGGCTCTGGATGAATTGGGGCTAGGGCCCACCGCTTGGGCACCCATACCTGTTTGAATTTTGTCAGCTTCGGGGCCGCCCCTTGTTTCACTTTGGACCTGGAGCGGTCCGCTTTCAGGCCAATGCTTGGAACTGGTTGTGCACTGGCACAGCTGGTATCACCTTGTAGGGTGCAACGGTGGCCTAGCGGCCATTCAGAAATACCAGGACTCCTTCGATCATCACAGATTTGCCCGAGGTGGATAATCGACCTTGGGGCGTACCGACATTCTTCTTGGTTGCCCGCCTGGCAGCCGGTGTATGCTTCCTTCGGGTGTCGACATGGTGGACATAGCATCCCTTCACTTTCGTGATACGGGATGGTACGCGAACCTGGGACTCTAGCTCGCGGACGTCTCTAAGAGACGGAAACGCGTGGATCGTACGGTTGAGGAACCAACAATGAGTCTCGGGTATCGGCTTTTCCGCTTGTTCTGATCGAGTCATGGGAGGAGTTCCACTCACTTGCTCACAACGGTGACTAAATTGATCGATCTAGAATTATAACACATTCATGCAGCGGCATATAGAAATATATACGAGTAAAGCAAATTGCCGAGAGGGGAGCGGACACGATACCTCCACGCTACCGGGGGTGGGGAAGGCGACCCCGGCCAAGACTCATATTCCCGGTACAATGATAAAACTTAATTATAGCAAGAATTCTATTGCCCACTCCACGCAGGGAGGTAAAGGGTGACAACAATAACCCAGAAATAGCAAACTTGGGTTGACGGGCAGTAATGTGGACCGCTCCGTCGGTGCTGTCCGGACGGCACGGGCTGACTGTTGTGGGTACCACGTCCTACTCAGGCGGTCGACTGGGGCGGGGTTGGTCCCGTTGCGAAGGGGACTCCTGGAAGGTTGCTCCCAGGAAGGCAGACGGCCTAGAACACCTTGTATAAGGCGAGGCGACCTGATGTGTGAAGCGTTGTTGTTGTTGTCCTGAGCCTACTATGCATTTTTAGAACTACGCGACCCGTCGATAAAATTTGTTGTGATCAGCTCCAACATCAGAACGATGTGGGAGTGGCGCCGTTACGAAGCCCTTTCACAGATCTACGAACATAGGCTACTACAGGAATTTTTATGGCACTGGGTTTTTCGTGGGGTATTTATGAACAGGCTGACTCCTAGGCTCAGATCTGACTAGGTAGATTCATATATGCCTAATGATGCACGTTGACCGAGGCATAAACAATGGATCTGGGATCTGAGATTTTCATGGGAGATAGAGGGGAAAGTAAGGAACATGAGAATAATTTTTGTGTATTTTTTTAAGGTGGTTTGACAGGGGGGATGGATTTTTATGGCTGGGGTGATCGAATCCGGACTGCAGAAGACAGAACAGATTTCAGATTTTGCAGTGGCTTTTAGGAGGGGTAAACAAATTCATAAAATCATGAAAAAAATTATGGAGTAGGGATTTGGTAGATAGAAGTTCCAATCCAAATTTCTGAGCGATCTGAAATCGGAAAGGGGATCAAACATGGGAAGAGGTTGGCTGCTAGAACACAGATGTGCACAGCGGCAGATTGTGTAGACAGTGGAAAATTAAATGGAATGAGGATCAAACAAAGGGGCAATGGTTTGAAAATTTTTGTGGAGGATGGGAACAACGTGCGGAACTCACCCTCCAATTTTGAGCTCGATCATATCTCCTGATTGGGAGATAAAAATCGGGCAATAGCTTGCTATCCAGGGGTGGATAGAATTCCGACGGCGAGGCGGTGGTGGTGCGATGGCAGCTCGATGGCGGTGGCGGCGGCGATGCTGATCTTCTCACTCAAAGAGGGGTAAATGGGGAGGCTTCACACCTCATAAGATCAGCCTTCACAGCTGCAAGGGAGTGGAGAGAGAGGGGGGCTGCGCCCTTCTTTGCTTGGAGCAAAATACACAATTTTTCTTCATTAATTCTATGAAATGTAGAAATATAAGCTTATATAGAAATAGATAAAAGAACTAAACTATCCTTAGATCTGGGGTTAGGGTGGGGAAAATGGGGGATAGGAAATAGTTCTCCCATGTGGTCAAATGACCAAAAATAAAAAAATACAACAAATGGGGGCGCCCTCTCCAAGTGGGCAAGAAGTAAAATGCCAATTTTCCTCTTGGTCAACCTTCTCCCATGGACCAAAGACCAGCCTAAGTGGGCCCTAAAACCTACGTGGACCAATGGGAAAGAGGGTGGGGGACCCTACTGGACCTACTGGCCTTTTACATAGAAACCCAAAGATTCCTAAGGACTAACATATTGGCTTATAATTGCCATACAATTGCAAACCTAATTAGCCCAAGGATATAAATGCAAACAAAAGGATACAAATGTAAAAACAAAATGTTAGTACACGGTGTTGATTCCCATCAATTCTTCCCGGGTGGGAAGAACTCGACCCTGTCGAGTAAGGGGTGCGGCTACTCGTGTGGCTCCTGCGGATCTGTCACCGTACCAGGTTGCGCGGAGTACGCTCCACTCCAAGTAATCGTCACCTGCTCATCCTGTATATATTTTATATGCACATGCTGCTGTGAGAATGAGGCTAGTGGTGGACACTCCAGGGTGGGGTCACTCTCAAAGGAAGGAGACGGCTCAATGACTCACTAGGAATCACCGCGGGATCCCTATATGTGACTATATCCGAGATATTGAGGTAGAGCCGATCCCAAATTTTGGCAAATTCTACAACGTACGCAGTAGACCCGACTTGCCTCACACTTGAAAGGGACTGACATCACGAGCTGACATTAGACCGACTATGCGACTCCTAATATGCTCGACACATGCATGTACAGACTCTGAACAAATAAAGAAAAACACAGACTCACACAAGACCCTAAACAAACCTACTGTTAGATCGACCCATACATATGCAATGGTGGACTAGGATATCCGAATGTGTGCCATGCACACACACGACGCAACCTAATATTGGTGGAATAGAATCCTAGACATCCTAACATGCACCATTCATACACTGATGGCCCTTTGGATTTGGGAGGTTTGGGTGGGCCAGGAGAGCCAAAGTCACTTTCTTCCGTACCCCAATGAACGGGCTCCTTGCAGAGTGTAGGTGGACTGGCCCGTGGAGATGGGGTGTGATAGTGAACTTCCCTAAAGAAGTGGAGTAGATATGGTGGGTCAAGGGGCTCACTAGGGTGGGGATCGAAGGGATCAAAGAATGGGTGACCCCTCGATATGGGTTCCCTCATGACACGGTCCCATGTTTGGAATTCTTGAAGGTGTAGATGGTCACCTTCATGCATTAGGGTAAGTGGGACGGTGATCTCATGTAGAAAATATGGGTCCTCCCTCGGGATAAGTGTAATGAAATTAGGCTCATCAGGAATGGGGAGGAGCTAAAGGATCTCCGTGGTGACATGACCCATGGTGCACACGGAGGTAATGGACCCCAATGCCGGATGTGTGAAGCTACGACTATTGAGTTGGTCGAAGCCTGGGGCCAACATGTTCGTCAACTTCCATTACTAGTCTAATCCCTTAATAAGGTCATCCAATGTATCAACATGGTGACAAGATTGGAATGTGGTATGGAATGAGTTGACCGGCACTAATGGTAGTGTAGGGTCCATGGATGGGTAGCAAGGCAGTCTAGGGACCAAGCCTATCTTGGGCCAACTAAGTAGTGGCTCGATGATGAATAACTTTCCCGTTAGAAACACGGGTGGCTCCAAATGAGGAGGCTCTGAATAAAGATCAGAAGGTAAAGTAGGTGGCAAAGGAGCTCTCGCGGGCGGAGGAGGAGTATCCTCCTTGAGGGGAAGAGGTCCTTGGGGTGGCACAAGGTTGAGGCTACCGGCTACGACCTCCCTATACTCGGGCAGGAGTCCATCAATCTGGGTACACATCCTATCCACCTTATCTGACATGATTTTGAAAAGTTCGGCAATGGTGGGGTTTGGAGTCGGGGTATCGGGATGGACTCGCCCATAATCACTCGGCCTAGTATTGGGCTTAGGCTCGTCTATATGTGGGGCTCTTTGCCTCCGACTATGACCCAGTTGGTTGGAGGTGATTGGGTGGGGTGGGTCGGAGGTGACTGGGCCGAGTAGGTAGACCCTTCTAAGCTCGCCCTTCATCTCACGCCATGACTTTAAAGGCCATTGCCTCCTAATTTCCCTCAAGCATTCTATGTCCCTCCATATTTCGGTGGCTTCGTAAAAAATCCGCCTTGTGGCAAAGTCGACTTGCACGGCATCGGACATAACGTAACACTCAAAGTATTTGTCCATAGCGGCTTCCCACTCTAGGTAGTCGCTCGGGACCGTGGAGCCAAAGAATTCCGGGGCTTTAGGCCTACGGAGGTGGTGGGGTTGGATTCCCCATCCTTGGGTGTGTCGCCACCATTCATATGACGCGGGCTTTTGGGGATCCATAGGATACATGGGAGCTATAGTGTAATGCCCTACGATTTTATAGCATTTTATTTGATTGTTAAAAAAATGTGTATGCCTAAATGTTTAAACTATTAGTTTTATTATATTTATTTTAGTCATAGAAAGAAAAAAGGTTTAAAAGTTAAAAGAAAGTGAAGAAAGAAAAATAATAATAATAAACAAAGTTTAAAACAAAATTATAGGAGTTTTATAAAAAAAAAATTTGAAAGGGGTAAATAGAAAAAAATAAAGAAAGGGTTTAAAACGAAAAAAAATAGAGGAGGGTTAAAATGCAAAGAAAAGTCAAAAAATGCAAAAAAAAGAAAAGTGGGCGGGCGGGCGCACTGCCCTCCCTGCCCCCTTTGACTACCGCAATCACGGCAGTCATTTTATAAATTTTTTTTTTGTTTTTATTAGTTAAACCTTCTTAGTTTAAAGCTTATTCTTATTGAGTCAAATCTCCACATGCCTTATATATATATATATATATATATATAAAGAAAAAATGTGGGTTAGTCAAAAGAATGGGTTGAGTGGGTTGGTGAAGGTTTGAAGGTCAGATTTTTTATTAAATAGTATTAAAATAATGATTGAATCTCCACCCTTGATTAAATCAATGGTTAAGATTGATTAAACCAAAACCCCTATAAATAGCTGGGTAGAGGGCCTCATTTGCTTCCTTTAATGGCTGGCTACGTGAAGTGCAGAAGGAGAGGGGGGAAGGCTAATTAAGGTGGTGTTAAAATGTCATTAAGGTAAGTGATTTAGCATTAATCTCCTTTGATTAGCATGATTAGCATGTTTTAAATGATTTAAGATATGTTAATTAATATCTTTAGATATAGTTAAATCCAGAGATCTTTATTTCACCATGGGTGATCATAGATTAGTCGAATTTCCATGAGATCAGTAGTGTTAAGGTAATTGATTAAGGGTAAAGTAGTGTGATTAATACACTATAATTAGCAACGGTGCATGATAAATTTAGAAAAAATTTAACATCATGGTGATGTGACACAAGTATAGGGTATGCAGCAAGCAAACGCAAACCTCGGACCTAATCCGCATTCACAATCACATAGCAAGTAAAATGATAAATTGAGACCGAAACGCCGTCGCACACTCGCAAGCCCCGGGTAACTATATGATGCTAGAAGGAGGTGATGGATCAAGACCCTAACTGGTAGAGTGCCAGCAGGGCTAGGGTTATCCTCCCGAGGGTACTTGGCCCACACTTTGGGGCTGGCCGGTGCCACTTGGGGCACAAGGTCCCACTCTCTCACGATGACCACGGTGACCACTCAATGATGATGGCTCCGGGAACGGGCACTCACTCTCTTGCGCAACGGAGCTATGTCTACGGATATTAAACAAACAGATACTAATATAAATGGAGCAAAGTTTTAGAGCTCACCTGGTTGGTTTGAAGAAACCAACCCCGTTTGGAGACGTGGGCGAGCGGGGAAGTGTGATCCCCGCACACTGCGCCGATGAAGCTTGGGCTGCTAGTTACATGAACTACACCCCACGCAGGAGGGTTGAACTAGGGGTGGGGTAATCACAATTACATCAAACACTACCTCCACGCAGGGAGGGGCGCTAAGCCGGCCAGGCGAGAGAGAGAATTCCGCCGAGGATGACGGAACGGGCGCTGACGTGGTTCTGCCCACTTGTTGTTGGAGGGGACAGGAGGTCGCTGTTGCAGTCGTAGCTTGCTCTCAAGAATTTTTCCGATGACGAGATCAGTGAGGATGGCTTCGTAACAGGTACAGAGATGTCTCAGATTTATGTCAAATTCTTCTGCCATTGCTGGTTGTCGTGGTGGAGACTCGAACAGGACGTCGGAATCTGGGGTTGGCAGCTTCAGAATGGATGCAGCCGGATGCAGAAGTTGTACCTGGGGCTTCCGGACTCAGAATCTCGATCCGTCAGAGTTGTTGGATCCGTGGACAAGTCCTCTGCACAGAAAAACTGATGGAGACTCCTTCTGAGGTCGGGGTGGACAGGAGGGATCCGTTGAGTGGGATCTGGTCACGGCAGACAGCAGGAGGCAGACCCGAACGACGGTGGGAGAAAATTTGGAACTCTAGCTCCCGGAGGCCGAACGGGGTTCCGTTTCTTGCTCCTGATCGAGGATAGGGAGAGGAAGATCTTTGGAGAAGAAACTTCAGTCTGGATCTGTCTCTGTCGACCGTGGTTGAGCTTCTAGTCGGACTCTGGTGCTCTGCAGCTAGTTCCAGACGCTGTCGGAGGAGATCGGCTCTCACGGGTGGCCACGAACTTGGAACGGAGTGCTTCCACTTTGCCTGGGAAGAGGACTGGGAGCCCTTTCCAGAATGGTACGCCTTGCCTTCAGAAGCCACTGTATGAGTTTGGGGGAGCCTCTGCAAGATGTGTCTTCTTCTGCTACCTGTAGTGGGGCAGGATGTAGGAGAGGGGGTGGGATGGAGGCATGGGAGGCTAGTGTTTGGTGGAGGTGGAGAGGGTGGGGGTGTTCGTAGGTGGCAGGGGGGTTGTGTGGGAGTGGAGGAAGGGGTGGAGCAGGGGTGTGAAGGGGCAGGAGGGTGGAGAGGAAGTGGGGGCCGAAGCTAGTGGAGGTGGAGGTGGGGTTCGGCCATGGCAAGGATGTAAGAGGGGGGGGGTGGCTGTTTGCACAATAGGTGGAGGGGGGCTGGAGTTTGAATGGTCTTGGGGTGTGAATGAAGGTGTGGGGGAGTGGGAAGGTTGCTTGGGGAAGAGGGAGGGGTGTATTGGAGGTGGGGAAGGTGTATGGGGAATAGGAAGAGTCACTTGGGAAGGGGAGGGAATTGATGGGGGTTAAGTGGCCTAGGGGAGGTGAAAGGTTGGAGGGGGAGGTGGCAGCTGAGGTGGAGGAGAGAGAGAGGAGGTGAAGGGGCAGGTTCGCCCTTGGGAGAGAGAGAGAAGGGGGAGGAGAGAGAGGGGGATCCGCCCTAAGGAGAGAGAGAGAAGGGGGAGGAGAGAGAGGGGGATCCGCCCCAAGGAGAGAGAGAGGGAGAGAGAACTAGAGAGAGAGAGGGGGATTGCAATTATGCTCAATTCTTCAAATCTTCATTACCTTCTCAAGTGGGAGTTGGGGTTCTATATATAGGGAACCCAACTTTGTACAAAAGCCCTTGAGAAAAAGGGAAATAACAGATAACCAAGGGTGCAAGAAGGGGGCGCCCATGGGCCTAGCTCCCTAATGGGCCAAAAGACCAGACAAGTCCAATATGATGACCCACTAATAAGATCACCTAGGGCAAGACTCAAAAATAGAAGTGAAATACATCAAAAGGACTCAACAAAGGAGAAAATACATCAAGATGTCTATAGTAGTGAGATCCAGTGCCGTCGAGGCCCCATCAAGTCATCCTATCCGTCTCCAGAGGGGAGAGATGTGTCGAGCCAGAGGGAGCTCTGAGTGATGTCCCCATCAACTCCCCTGGACTGGGAAGAACTCGACTCTGTCGAGTAAGGGTCTTCTCGGCTGCGGTAATGCTCCAGGAGATCATGGTCCAGCTGCTGAAGATCCTCCCTGCTCACCCATGAGTCATCTGTAGGAGGCCGGCCCTTCCACCTGACCAGGTATCGCTCGTATACTTTGCTCCGGGTGACAGTGACCTGTTCATCCAATATCCGCTCTATCTGCTCCCGTTGGCCTCTCTGGGCTGGTGGAACTTTCTTGTGGGTGGGGGCTCTCTCAAAAAGTGGGACTGGCTCAATTCCCTCACTAGGTGTCACCGTGGAACCCCTGTATGGCACCAGGTCAGCCACATTGAATGTGGGACTTATTGCGTATTCCTCGGGGAGGTCTAACACGTAAGCGTTTGTGCCAATCCTCTTTAGAACCTGGAAGGGGCCTGATCCACGCGACCTCAATTTGGAGACATTCCCAGGGGAAAGCCTCTCAGTTCGTACCATCACATAATCACCTACGTGAAACTCCTGGTGGCGGCGGTGGGAGTCGGCTGACTTTTTATACACCTCATTGCTTTTGTTAATGTGTTTGCGGATTTCCTCATGCAATTCCTTCATGTGTTGGGCAAACGACTCAGCACTAATAGACACTCTAGCATGCGGTGGCAAAGGAATGAGATCTGTAGGGGTTCTAGGCTTGTACCCATGCACAGCTTCAAACGGGCTCATCCCTATCGACCTATTCACAGAATTGTTGTATGCAAACTCTGCCTGGGGTAATATGAGATCCCAATTCCCAGGGTGATCCTCAACAAGGCACCGTAGAAGGTTCCCCAAGCTCCGATTGACAACTTCAGTCTGTCCATCGGTTTGGGGGTGGTAGGCTGTGGAAAACTTAAGCAGGGTCCCCATAAGATGCCAGAGGGTCTTCCAAAAGTAGCTGGTGAATTTGACGTCCCTATCTGAGATAATGGTCTTGGGTAGACCATGGAGTCGGACCACCTCTTCAAAGAATAGACGGGCCACATGGGAGGCGTCTGAGGTTTTGGAACAGGGGATGAAATGAGCCATTTTAGAGAATCGGTCCACCACGACATAAATGGAGTCATGTTTCCTTTGGGTCCGGGGTAGCCCTAGTACGAAGTCCATGCTAAGATCTTGCCAAGGTCGGTCTGGGACAGGTAAGGGAGTGTACAGGCCTGTGTTTTGTTTGATTTGCTTAGCGGTTGCACATGTGCGGCATTGCCTCACAATTTTGGCCACATCCCTTTTGAGGCTGGGCTAATGGAATTGTCCTTCTACCAAGGCAATGGTTTTGTGAATCCCAAAGTGTCCAGCCAAGCCTCCTGCATGTAATTCCCAGATCAGAAAATCCCGTAGAGAGGTCCTTGGTATGCAAAGCCTATGGCTTTTAAAAATGAACCCATCCTCTAAAATGAATCCTTGGTGTTCCTTTGGTGAGAGGGTGGACAGAGTGGACAGAGTGGTATGGATTGGGCCAAAGTCCGGGCAAGCAGAGTACTCTTCTTTGAGTCTTTCAAATCCTATGACTTCCACCTGTATGGTAGCTAGCAAGAAAATTCTCCTACTGAGGGCATCGGCTGCTCGGTTTTCACTCCCAGCCTTGTGTTTGATTACAAATGTGTAAGCCTGGATGTGTTCGACCCATCGGGCATGCCGAGCATTCAGTTTCTGCTGAGAGTTGAGGTATTTCAGGGCCTCATGGTCGGAGAATATGACAAACTCATTAGGCAAGAGGTAGTGTCTCCAATGCCTGAGGGATTGTACCACAGCATAGAATTCCTTGTCGTAGGTGGAGTACCTCATCCTGGCATCACACAGTTTTTCGCTAAAGTAGGCCACTGGGTGTCCTTCCTGGCTAAGGATCCCACCAATTCCTACCCCTGAGGCATCGCAAGTAACTTCAAAGACTTTGGAGAAATCAGGGAGGCATAAGACAGGGGCTTGGGTCATTCTCTCTTTGAGCTCTTGGAAGGCTCTAGTGGCGGTCTTGGTCCACACAAAGGTCCCCTTTTTGAGGCAATCGGTGATAGGGGCTGTGATGGTGCTGAACCCCCTGATGAACCTCTGGTAAAAGGTGGCTAACCCATGAAAACTGCGGGCTTCATGGAGGGTGCGAGGTTCAGGCCAATTGATGATGGCTTGGACTTTGTCAGGGTCCATGGATACGCCCTCTGTGGAGACAACATACCCCAGGAAGGTGATGGATTGGGTCATAAAGTGACACTTCCCTAAATTGGCAAAGAGGCTTTCCTTCCTAAGGGTGGTGCAAACTTGCCTTAGATGACTGAGGTGGGCTTCCTTGGTTTGGCTGTAAATGAGGATGTCATCAAAATAAACTACCAGGAAGACTCCAATGTAGGGCCTCAGGACCTCGGTCATAAGGCGCATGAAGGTACTTGGGGCATTTGAAAGCCCAAAAGGCATCACCAGCCATTCATAAAGTCCATCCTTGGTTTTAAAGGCTGTTTTCCATTCATCCCCGGGCCTTATCCTAACCTGATGATAGCCACTTTTGAGGTCTATTTTGGAAAATATGGTGGCTCCGGCGAGCATGTCCAGCATGTCGTCAAGTCTAGGTATGGGAAACCTATATTTGACAGTAATCTTGTTGATGGCCCTGCTATCAATACACATTCGCCATGTCCCGTCTTTTTTTGGTGTGAGGAGGGCCGGGACGGCACATGGGCTTTTGCTTAGCCTAAGAAACCCCTTTCTAATCAGTTCCTCCACTTGCCTCCTTAACTCAGCATGTTCGGTGGGATTGAGGCGATAGTGGGGCATGTTTGGGAGGGTGGCTCCTGGGACAAGATCTATAGCGTGCTGGACATCCCTCATGGGTGGTAGTTGGTCGGGGAGTTCCTTGGGAAAAACGTCCTTAAATTCTTCCAAGAGAGGGTGGATTTCCACGGGGTGAGGGTTGGAGGGAGTTGCCTCCCCAAGGCATATGACAATGGCACAAAGGGGTGCCCCCCGGGTTATCTCTTCTTCGAGCTCTTTCTTGGTGATAAGGTGGAGGCCTTTGACTGTCGGAGTTGCAGGTATGTGACTTTGTGTTGAAGATTTGGTTGGAGCAATCGAGGCCTTGGGTTTTGGTGGTGTGGGAAGGATTCCCTTGGTGGGTGGTTCTTTTTGGGGAGGGGAGGGGTTGAGACGGATAGTCTTCCCCTCGTGGTCAAAGGTGCAAGTGTTTGTTTTTCCATGGATAGTGGCATTGACATCATATATCCAAGGTCTCCCCAATAGGATGCTTCCTACAGCCATAGGTATGATATCGCACCATATTTGCCCTTGGTAGGATGAAAAGGTGATGGGGATAAGGCAACATGTGTTGACGGGTAGGGAGTGGTTGTTTATCCAGGACACACGGTAAGGTTTGGGGTGGGATGTAGGGGTAAGTCCTAGGAGTTTGACGGTGTCCGGAGACACGGCGTTGACACAACTCCCATTGTCTAGGATGACCTTCCTAACATGGTCCCCGATTTTGACAAATGTGTGAAAAATGGAAGTCCTCCGCCAATCATCCTCTTGTGGTTGTGTGAGGGTGCACCTTATCACCCCTAGGTGGCTGGAGTGGGGGTCCTCCTCTACTCCTTCTTCATAGAATTGCTCATGGTATTCCTCTTCCCATTCTAAATTGGCCTGATAATCCTCAATAGTACCCTCATGTGTTTCCTGAGTAGTAGAAGGTCCACCCTCAATAACTAGGCTTGACAACCCCTTAGAGGGACAGTGGGAGGCTATGTGGCCATAGCCATGGCATTGGAAACACTTGATCGTGCTACTCATTGGGGTCTTCCCTTTGGAGTTGTCTTCCTTTCTAGGGGGAGGATTGGGTGTGGTGGGTGGCGGGGAGAGTCTTGTAGGAGTTCCCCCGCTGGGGGGTGGTGTTCTTAACAAAGGAGGGAGGTTGGGACGTGGTCCTGACCCTTTGGGAGGGGCAAACCTAGGATTTCTGGAGAATCTCTCTACATCCCGAGCTATTTGATAGGCAATTTCCAAGCTATGCACTTCCCTCATAAAGAGCTCCCGTTTGATGTGGGGAAGGAGACCATTCCTAAACCGGGATAAGGTAACGGCTGGATCCTCAACCACACCGCACCTTAGGAGATATGAATCAAATTTCTCAATATACTCTTCCACGGTCTTTCCCTCTTGGGTAAGGCTTTGCCATTCATCAAGAAGAAGTTGGCTATAGGAGATGGGAAGGTATTTGTTCCTAAGTTGATCTTTCATGTCAATCCAAGTGTTAATGGGTTCCTCACGCCTGATCCTCCTTTGGTTTTCAACCTTTAGCCAATAGGTTTTGGCTAGTTTAAGGAGGTGCATCTTGGCCAACCTGACCTTCCTCTCCTCGGTCATGGGGTACCACTCGAAGTATTGATCCATGCCATGCTCCCAATCTTTGTAGACACTAGGGTTGTGAGACCCATCAAAATTAGGGGCTTCCACTTTGATCATTCTTAATAGGAGTTCATCATGATCCTCACGTGGTCGCCTCTCATAGTGTCGAGGTTGAGGAGCTCTCTCTTGTTCACGATACCACCCATCATCTAGGTATTCCCTCTCATGTTCATCCCGCGGAGGGGGAAATCTGTGGGCATAGTTCCTAGGTGGGATTCTCTCATGATGTCGGGGCCATTGAGGCCTCTCCGGTTCATGGTACCACTCATTCTCAAGGTCTTCCCTACCCGGTTCAACTTGTGGATGGGGGTTCTTTGGGCAGGGATCCTAGGTGGGGCCCTTAATTCCTCTAGCTTATCCATTCGGGTGGTAAGTCCATCAAGTTTCTCTAGGATAGCCCTAAGGATAGGGTCAACTTGCTCCATAGGGGCAGGTGGGACTTCACTAGGGATGCCTTGGTTGCCCTGAGAATGGGAACTCATGGGGGGATCGGAAGTTGGGGGGTTGGTTTGGTAAACGGTGCCTCTACGGGTGGACATGCACGAAGGAGAAGAGATTGACACACGGGTGGAAGTGCAAGAGCCCTTGGACCTAGGCTTGTAGAGACAAGTCTAAAACTTGGCTCTGATACCAATTTGATGTGACACAAGTATAGGGTATGCAGCAAGCAAACGCAAACCTCGGACCTAATCCGCATTCACAATCACATAGCAAGTAAAATGATAAATTGAGACCGAAACGCCGTCGCACACTCGCAAGCCCCGGGTAACTATATGATGCTAGAAGGAGGTGATGGATCAAGACCCTAACTGGTAGAGTGCCAGCAGGGCTAGGGTTATCCTCCCGAGGGTACGTGGCCCACACTTTGGGGCTGGCCGGTGCCACTTGGGGCACAAGGTCCCACTCTCTCACGATGACCACGGTGACCACTCAATGATGATGGCTCCGGGAACGGGCACTCACTCTCTTGCGCAACGGAGCTATGTCTACGGATATTAAACAAACAGACACTAATATAAATGGAGCAAAGTTTTAGAGCTCACCTGGTTGGTTTGAAGAAACCAACCCCGTTTGGAGACGTGGGCGAGCGGGGAAGTGTGATCCCCGCACACTGCGCCGATGAAGCTTGGGCTGCTAGTTACATGAACTACACCCCACGCAGAGGGTTGAACTAGGGGTGGGGTAATCACAATTATATCAAACACTACCTCCACGCAGGGAGGGGCGCTAAGCCGGCCAGGCGAGAGAGAGAATTAAGCCGAGGACGACGGAACGGGCGCCGACGTGGTTCTGCCCACTTGTTGTTGGAGGGGACAGGAGGTCGCTGTTGCAGTCGTAGCTTGCTCTCAGGAATTTTTCCGATGACGAGATCAGTGAGGATGGCTTCGTAACAGGTACATAGATGCCTCAGATTTATGTCAAATTCTTCTGCCGTTGCTGGTGGTCGTGGTGGAGACTCGAACAGGACGTCGGAATCTGGGGTTGGCAGCTTCAGAATGGATGCAGCCGGATGCAGAAGTTGTACCTGGGGCTTCCGGACTCAGAATCTCAATCCGTCAGAGTTGTTGGATCCGTGGACAAGTCCTCTGCACAGCAAAACTGACGGAGACTCCTTCTGAGGTCGGGGTGGACAGGAGGGATCCGTTGAGTGGGATCTGGTCACGGCAGACAGCAGGAGGCAGACCCGAACGACGGTGGGAGAAAATTTGGAACTCTAGCTCCCGGAGGCCTAACGGGGTTCCGTTTCTTGCTCCTGATCGGGGATAGGGAGAGGAAGATCTTTGGAGAAGAAACTTCAGTCTGGATCTGTCTCTGTCGACCGTGGTTGAGCTTCTAGTCGGACTCTAGTGCTCTGCAGCTAGTTCCAGACGCTGTCGGAGGAGATCGGCTCTCACGGGTGGCCACGAACTTGGAACGGAGTGCTTCCACTTCGCCTGGGAAGAGGACTGAGAGCCCTTTCCAGAATGGTACGCCTTGCCTTCAGAAGCCACTGTATGAGTTCGGGGGAGCCTCTGCAAGACGTGTCTTCTTCTGCTACCTGTAGTGGGGCAGGATGTAGGAGAGGGGGTGGGATGGAGGCATGGGAGGCTAGTGTTTGGTGGAGGTGGAGAGGGTGGGGGTGTTCGTAGGTGGCAGGGGGGTTGTGTGGGAGTGGAGGAAGGGGTGGAGCAGGGGTGTGAAGGGGCAGGAGGGTGGAGAGGAAGTGGGGGCCGAAGCTAGTGGAGGTGGAGGTGGGGTTCGGCCATGGCAAGGATGTAAGAGGGGGGGGTGGCTGTTTGCGCAATAGGTGGAGGGGGGCTGGAGTTTGAATGGTCTTGGGGTGTGAATGAAGGTGTGGGGGAGTGGGAAGGTTGCTTGGGGAAGAGGGAGGGGTGTATTGGAGGTGGGGAAGGTGTATGGGGAATAGGAAGAGTCACTTGGGAAGGGGAGGGAATTGATGGGGGTTAAGTGGCCTAGGGGAGGTGAAAGGTTGGAGGGGGAGGTGGCAGCTGAGGTGGAGGAGAGAGAGAGGAGGAGAAGGGGTAGGTTCGCCCTTGGGAGAGAGAGAGAAGGGGGAGGAGAGAGAGGGGGATCCGCCCCAAGGAGAGAGAGAGAAGGGGGAGGAGAGAGAGGGGGATCCGCCCCAAGGAGAGAGAGAGGATGAGAGAACTAGAGAGAGAGAGGGGGATTGCAATTATGCTCAATTCTTCAAATCTTCATTACCTTCTCAAGTGGGAGTTGGGGTTCTATATATAGGGAACCCAACTTTGTACAAAAGCCCTTGAGAAAAAGGGAAATAACAGATAACCAAGGGTGCAAGAAGGGGGCGCCCATGGGCCTAGCTCCCTAATGGGCCAAAAGACCAGACAAGTCCAATATGATGACCCACTAATAAGAGCACCTAGGGCAAGACTCAAAAATAGAAGTGAAATACATCAAAAGGACTCAACAAAGGAGAAAATACATCAAGATGTCTATAGTAGTGAGATCCAGTGCCGTCGAGGCCCCATCAAGTCATCCTATCCGTCTCCAGAGGGGAGAGATGTGTCGAGCCAGAGGGAGCTCTGAGTGATGTCCCCATCACATGGGATCTAATATTATAAGCCCGCTGTAAAAATTTCAATGTCTGATTCAAAATATGTTCACGTTTATAATTATTTGAATATTATCTTAAAGGTGTTTAATTATACTAAAAGTCTAAAGGGGTGATATAAAATCACCATAAATTGTAGGAATGCACCTTACTTTGAGATTCACGTGTAGAAAATGTTGTGTCCCTGAGGTCATTTGAGTCATTCTGTAGTCACTTGGGTCATTCGCCATCATTCCATGGTCATATGAGTTCTGTGGTATTCTTGGTTTTGATAATGGCTAAACACTATTAGTCATTGATATTTTTCCACTCTCATGTGACTAACATACGTGATGTTTTTGTTCATGACAGATATGCAAATAAATGGACAAGGAATCAAGTGGCAATAACAAACGTGAAAGCTCATTGATCGCGCCCAAGCAAGAATGAGAACACAAGTAAAAGTCGACACGTGATAGTCGGCTCGTCACTCATCCAAGGTCAATGCACAAAGAAGTATAGCCAAAAGAATCCAAGGTTAAAGACTCAGTTGATACCTTCTAGACTATCAAGGGCGATGCCACAAACATGCATGGGCTGCTAATGGAGTTGAACGACGGAGTTCAAGACTTAACGGACCGACCCGGGCAAGCCCGGGTTCTGCCCAGCTGGCGGTCGACCGCTAGCACAGGGGCGGTCGACCGCCCCAGCTAGGGATCGCCAGGCTATGTGTGTTTCAGCTGGCGGTCGACCGCCAACCAGTGGCGGTTGACCGGAAATCCCAGGGACCGCCCGTTTGTAGGTTTCACAGTAGCGGTCGACCGCCAGGAGCTGCAAGTCGACCGTCAGCCCCGAGCCTTCAATGTTGACTTTGTTTCCAACTTCGAAAATGGTCATTCAACATGGATTTCTTTAATCCAAAAGTCGCCTAATCACCCACAAATTGTGGATCTGGTCTGAGGCTTGTCTATAGACCATTCAAGGTCTATAAAACCAATACAAGAGGGTTGGAAACCCCAAGGCTTCAAGGCTTCAAGGGAGGTCAAGGGAGCTCATTTTTGAGGCACTGTAGCACCTCCGTGAACAGTGTTTCGGGAAGGAGTTCTTCATCCATTCCAAGGTATTCAAGTCCAGATCTGAAGCCATCTCAACCTTCAAGGAAGAAGAAAGAATCAAGGCTCTCAAGGGTGATCTAAGCTGCATCCTACATCTTCTACATCCTCTTCATCGACTCAAGAAGATCAAAAGGAAGATTGAAGCTACATCCATCGTCTTCTTCATCAACTAGAAGAGGTTCAAGGAAGATCATCCCGCAAGAAAGAAGACACCGTCAAAGCATCCGATTCAAGCTTCTACAACTCAGACAAGATTCTTTTCTTTGAGCATACTCTATATCTTGTTTGAGTGATTTCATATTTGTTCTCTTTTTCATTTCATACAAACAATTGAATCTGAGAATCATCCCTACCGATGGTTAGTAGGAAGGTAATCGGAGGTTGTCCGATCTGCGTTGTTGACGTCCCTACCAGGTGGTTAGTAGGAAGGCAATCGGTGGTCTTTCCGATTTGCAGTTCAGTACGTGGCACTAGTGGAGCCTCACCGGATTTGGTGAGGGGTGGACGTAGGACTGGGGACTCAGTTCGAACCACCTTAAAATCTCATGTGTTGTGATTTGTTTGTGTGATTGTTTCGTTCTAAATGCATGCTTAGGTTCGAATCGATATATTAGTAATCATCTTGCTAAGCAAATCGTTGTGTCCTTCGTTTAGCTAGTTATATTCCGCTGTAATTTATCTCATCTAGCTATATAGAGGGTTACATTGCGAAAAGAGAGGCAGATCTATTCACCCCTCCCCTCTAGATCTGCTGTCCACTACACAACAAGTGGTATCAGAGCCTAATCTCTCATTATGGGGTCCAACGACCTTGAGGGAAATGGTGGATCAGCATCTAAGGGTTATTTACCTGAAGGACTCTCTGTGAACATACCTCCTTATTTCACTAGATCTAACTATCCTTATTGGAAACATCACATGCAGGTGTTCATTCGCACCCAAGACTACGAACTTTGGCGTGTGATCAGCAAAGGTCCGTATGAGCTTACAGATAATGAGGACTTGTGGACCAAAGAACAAATACGGCAATCCACCGTCAACTGGAGTGCTAAACATATCATGCAATGCTCACTCCATCCAGTTGAATTCTCAAGAGTAGCCACCTGCGCAACTGCGAAATTGATGTGGGATAAGCTAGAGGTAATCTACGAAGGAACCTCTCAGGTACGAGAAACAAAAGTCAATATTTTAGTTTCTGTATATGAAATGTTCCGCATGAAGTCTGATGAGTCAATTCAAGATATGTATGCTCGCTTAACTGTGCTTACTAATAGTTTAACTGATTTGAGAAAGAAATATACAGAGCAAGAACTTGTAAGAAAAATTCTCAGATCATTAACTCCAGCATGGCACACGAAGGCAACTGTTGTTGAAGAATCAAGAGATCTCGCAACCACCAAGGTAGATGAAGTTATTGGGTCATTAATGACCTATGCGATCAACCTTAAGAACAAAGAGGCTGAGGCACCTAAGAAGAAGTCCCTAGCTCTTAAAGCAGGACCCAGCGGTCAAGGCTCTTCTGATGAAGGTGAGGATTCGACAAGTGAGCGAGATGAGGATGATGTAGCCATGCTCACACGTAAGTTCAAGAAATTCTTGAGAAAGGAAGGTAAGAGCTTCATGAGAGGAAGGTCAAAGGTAAGAAATGGTTTCAGATCTAATTCTAAAAATTCTAAGAAATATGATAAAATCATTTGCTATTCTTGCAACAAACCAGGGCATTTCAAGAATGATTGCCCCGACAGATTCAGAAAATCTGACAAATGGAAGGGCAAGAAGAAGAACAAGGCCATGGTGTCCACATGGAGCGACGAAGAGGAAAGTGATGACGGAACTAGCTCCTCGGACAAAGAAAAAGAAGATGTCTGCCTTATGGCCAAAAGTGATGAAGAAACTGAGGTAAATTCTCCATTTGAAGATTATACAATTGATGATTGGGATGATGCATATATACAACTCATGGAAAAATATGAAATGTACAAAAAGGAGAATAAATCATTGAAAAAGAAAATCAATTCTTTTGTGCATAATCATGACAAGGATGATAAGAATGCTCTACTTGAAACTGAAATTGAAGATCTTAAGAAAATGATTGAGGATTTGAAAGAAGGAAGAAAAGAAATGGCTGACTTGGAAACTGAAAATGAAAATTTGAGAAATGAGATTGACAGCATGAAACTCAAAATGCAAACCTATGAAAAGAACAACAAATTGAGTATTGAAAAATATGAAGCAGTCAAACATGTCAACACTCAATTCTTGCATAACATTGAAAACTTGCAAAAAGAATTGAAGGATAAACAACAATCCTTGGAAAATTTTGTGGATGGAAAAGAAAACCTAGATGCTTTGCTAGGTACTAGGATGAATTTCAACAAGGAAGGGTTGGGTTTTGAACCAACAAACAAAAGGCCAATTGGGCTAAAAACAGTCACATTTGTCTCATCTTCCGAAGCCTCCACCTCAAACATAACTCCCACACAAAACCAGCAAAAACAAAAGGAGAAAGGAAAGAAAAGATTGAAGAGGAAGTCACCAACATTCCCATAAAGCCTGTCCAAAAACCTAAGAAAGGTCGACCTTTCCCACAACATAGGTCAACACACTCTTGGCCATTGCATGCTCAATCTTCCAGATATCACCAAAACTGGATTGCACATTCATATAGGCCAACACCACCATACTTTTGGAGAAATTATGATTCATGTGTTCATCAATCCTATAACTTTCAATCTCCTAGGTGGCAGAACAATCACTCTCAACCCAAAAATAACCAATGGCCACAATGGGTTAAGAAGCCAACTTCATCAAACTTTCAAAAATTTCAACCAAGAACCTCCAAACAGAAAATGAATGTCAAAGTTGAAAAGAAAAACCAAATCCCTACTCTAAGCAAACAAAACATGAATGTTAGAAAAGTCTGGATTCCAAAAGAAATTGTTTCATGCTTTGAAATTTTGAAGAGTATGTTGGGACCCAAATTTGGTTGGGTTCCAAACACATTTGCTTAATTACTTGTGCAGGAGTGTCTTGCAGCCATACATAACAGGTGGTACCTTGATAGCGGCTGTTCAAGACACATGACCGGAGACAAATCAAAATTTTGTCTCTTGGAGGAAAAGGAAGGAGGACATGTCACATTTGGAGGGAACAACAAAGGAAAAATCATTGGAACAGGTAATGTAGGTAAGAACCTCTCCAACTCCATTGGAAATATGTTGCTAGTTGAAGGTTTGAAATATAACCTACTAAGCATAAGTCAATTGTGTGATAAAGGTCACAAAGTGTTGTTTGATTCTCATGAATGTAAAATCTTTGAACCAAAATCAGACAAGGTAAAATTTTCTGGTAAGAGGGTCAACATTGTTTACATGATTGACTTAGATGATCCTGCTTATTTAAACATTTGTCTTGCTGCACCAAAATCTGAAATTGCTTGGTTATGGCATCGTAGACTAGGACATGCTAGCTACAATGTCTTGCATAAACTTTTGAAGCATTCAATGGTGAAAGGTTTGCCTGAACTATCCTTTAAACAAGAAAATAAATTCTGTGATGCATGTGCCCTAGGTAAACAAACTAGAAAATCATTCAAGGGAAGATCTGAAAATACATCATCCAAACCACTCGAGCTAATTCATATGGACCTATTTGGCTCAACCAGAACTGCTAGCTTAAGTGGTAGAAAATATGGATATGTCTTGGTGGATGACTTTTCTATGTTCACATGAATTTTCTTTCTCACACACAAAAATGATGCTTTTGATGAGTTTCAGGCACTCTACATGAAGATAAAGCAGGATGGTGAGTTTAAAATTTCCAAGATTCAATCTGATCACGGTGGTGAATTTGAAAATGCTAACTTCTATAACCTTTGCAGGGCCGAAGGGATTTCACACCGATTTTCTTCACCAAGAACGTCGGAGCAAAACGGTGTGGTTGAAAGAGAAACCGGACACTTGTAGAGATGGCAAGAACCATGCTTGCAGAATGGTAACTTCCAAGGAGGTTTTAGGCTGAAGCGGTAAACTCGGCATGTTACATTATCAACCGCTCTATGGTAAGTCCACACACCAAAAAGACTCCTTATGAGTTGCTAAAAGGTAAAAAGCCCTCTCTCTCACATATGAAAGTGTTTGAATCGAAATGCTTCATTCACAATAATGACAAAAGAGACTTAGATAAATTCGAGCCCAAGAGCGATGAAGGTATATTCCTTGGATATTCTGATAGATATAGGGCTTATAGAATTTACAATATCAAAAATCAAACTGTGGAAGAATCACCCCATGTTTCCTTTGATGAATATCATGATTCTAACAATGATAACTCTTCAGGAAAAACGATGAAGATGGGGAATTCCTAAGCATAAAGGACAAGAGTGATCCTCCACAAGAAGAAATAAAAGAAGATGGTGACCTAGCTGAATCAAGTAATGCAAGGAATCAAGCTCCAGGAGAAGGTAATGATTCCATAAATATTAGAATTCTTAAGAATCACCCTTTAGAAAATATCATTGGTAGCTTGAATGACCCACCGAGAACAAGGTCGCATTTTAAAATTGTGGAAGAACTAGATCAAATTGCTCTAGTCTCTCAACTAGAACCCAAAAATATTGATGAAACATTAAAAGATGAAAACTGGATAAATTCCATGCAAGACGAGTTAAACCAGTTTGAAAGAAATAAAGTTTGGCATCTTGTTCCTAGACCTTCATCACAATCTGTAATAGGCACTAAATGGGTTTTTAGGAACAAACTAAGTGAGGATGGCAAGATAATAAGAAATAAGGCTAGATTGGTGGCTCAAGGGTATAATCAAGAGTTTGGGGTAGACGTTGATGAATCTTATGCCCCAGTTGCTAGACTCGAAGCCATCAGAATTTTACTTGCCTTTGCATGCTCCCTTAGAATAAAGCTTTATCAAATAGATGTCAAAAGTGCTTTCTTGAATGGCTTGATCAAAGAAGAAGCCTACGTTGAGCAGCCCCCTGGCTTTGAGAATTCTAATAATGCAGATTTTGTATACAAGCTAGACAGGGCACTTTATGGACTTAAGCAAGCACCAAGAGCTTGGTATGAGAGACTAAGCTCGTTCCTCATTGAAAAAAGGTACACACGAGGTAAAGTAGATCAAACACTTTTCACCAAGAAGCAAGGTAAGAACATCTTTATTATTCAAATTTATGTTGATGACATTGTGTTTGGTTCTACAAAATCTGAAATATGTGAGGAATTTGCTAACCTCATGACTAGCGAATTTGAGATGAGTATAATGGGAGAACTTCAATTCTTTCTCAATTTACAGGTCAACCAAGGAGAAGATGGTTGCTTCATAAGCCAAGCCAAATACATCAAGGAGCTGCTGAAAAGATTTGACATGGCAAACAGTAAAATCATTGCAACTCCGATAAGCACCTCAAATTCACTGGATTCGGATGAAAATGGTAAATTGGTAGATGCAAAGGTCTATAGAGGTATGATTGGTTCTTTGCTTTATTTGACTGCATCCCGACCAGATATCCAGTTTAGTGTATGTCTTTGTGCTAGATTTCAAGCTAGTCCTAGAGAATCCCATTTGACTGCCGTCAAACGTATCCTTCGATATCTTGCCGGCACTCAAGATTTGGGATTGTGGTATCCGTCATCATGTGATTTATCTCTTATATCTTATTCTGATGCGGACTACGCTGGATGCAAGCTGGATCGTAAGAGTACTAGTGGCTATTGCCAGTTTCTAGGCGGGTGTTTAGTTTCTTGGGCCTCCAAGAAACAACACTCGGTTGCCCTCTCAACCGCAGAGGCAGAATATGTTGCTGCAGGGAGCTGTGGCACCCAAGTGTTGTGGATTAAACACCAACTCCAAGACTACTTGGTGGATCTTGGTTGTGTCCCGATTCTGTGTGATAACACTAGTGCTATCAACCTTACAAAAAATCCAGTCCAACACTCTAGGACTAAGCATATATAGATTAGGCATCACTTCATTAGAGATGAGGTCGTTAAGAAAAACTTTGAGCTACATTTTGTTGATACTCTAAATCAAATTGCTGACATCTTCACCAAGCCCTTGTCTAATGATAGGTTCTCAACACTCAGAAGAGATCTTGGTCTTTGTCGACCTCAGGCCAATAAAAACTGATATGATGATCTTATTCAACTTGGTTATGTGTTTTTGTAGATTGGCATTCATGCATTGTTTATATGTCAATATGTCATTTTGTATATGTGTCGCATTGCATGTAGATGCATAATAATGAAATGAGTTCATGATTCATAATGCATTGCATGGTCTGTGTAGCATCCTTTCTGCATGGCCATGGTATATCAAATGTTGATGTATGGAAAGGCAGGTTATGCTTGTCTAGAAGTACTCAATATGCGTGAGGTTTCACCTCCGCCAAGTACCATGCGTCATTGTCGCATATAGGCCATATAGTAAGGGAGAGTTGTCGTTTTGTAGCATTTATACATGTGCTTCATCTCCATTCTGTTGTATTTAATAAGTGTACAACCATATGTTGGGTCATGCATTTCATGTCTACCAAATTCATGTCCACCCCTGCACGTTTCAGGTCATTCTCCTCTTGACACTTATCATTACACTTGCTTGCACACATAACTCTTCGCGTATCCATTGCATATCCTTAGGGGGAGTTTTGTTGATTCTCATAACCTCTTGCAAACTGCACTTCAGTGGCTTACAGTCTGGTTTGAGTTCATGAGACAGATGGACATATGGTGTAAGAGCTTTCTATTATATGCCCTAATGATTGTCCATTCAATGAAAATGGTTCAGATTTAATGATTTCCTTGTAGTTCTGATATATCTTGTTTGAAATCATCTATGTTCTGAAGCTTTAATAGACCTTAACTAGAGACTGCATATTGTGTTTTGCATGACTATCCTGAAATCTGAAAATCCAAACGTCTTGACAACTTTGGTGATACACTCAGGCTTAGTATTGCTTCTAAACATATTGATGAGCTGGAATTCCTGAAAATCATTTTGACAGAGCAATGATATTGTTGCACGGAGAAACATGTCATGTCATCAAAATCAAGTGACAAATGATATGTCATGATGTGCCTCTGTTATCTCTGTCGTCATTCTATTTGGACTCTAGGCAGAGCACTGGCATAATTGCTGAGAAATATATCCTCTCATCAAAGAAATGAGATTGGATATGTCATGACGTGACTTTGCTATCTCTGTTCATTCTGAAGCATAACCGTCAGTCTTGCCAAATACCTAGGGATACTGGCGTCTAAACAACGTGTATTCTTACGGCTAGGAGGCATGAACTAGACTTGATTGCTCGTATAAAGTGAGTCATGTGCCTTCAAATACTAAAGATATTGAAAATCAACATATGCTACAATCATTCAATTCCATGCTTCAATCATGATTGTTTAGCCTCAATACATGCTTTTGTGTTATTGCCTTTGTCGTTATTGAATATGGATATATAAGACAAGGGAAGGTTAAACACTGCCATGATATGCACCTTTGGTTCATTTCTATTAAATCTTGGATGTAGCTACTTTTCGAACTCTGTTGATGATCTCGGATTTCATTAGCTTTGAACCATATATGTTGCTCACGGCATGCTTCAGTTTTGCATATAATGGCTTGCTCTCAACTCCTTTCAGCTCTGGTCTCATAGACATTTTACTTTATCACTCCTTTTTGCTGTTGGCAAAGGGGGAGAATTCTTTGTGTGAGTCCTTTGTACGAGCTATATGCGTTATCGCATTGTCAAAGAGAAGAGCTTATGTGCTTTGTGAGTTGTCATGGGGGATTTGTGAATGATGTACGGGGAGAGTCCAAGGGGGAGAATCCATTGCTCATTTTTGTATCTCATATGTGTATGTGATGGGGTTTGCATAATTACATAGCATTCATATCTGCATTCATAATTGCATTCACATGCTATTACTATCATGGATCTTGACTATCATGGATCTTGAGCTGCAAATGTTGCATTTGTTATAACTTGTGCCATTTTAGACATTACTATCACATAATGACTCACAGTGTTGACATCATCAAAAAGGGGGAGAATGTTGTGTCCCTGAGGTCATTTGAGTCATTCTGTTGTCACTTGGGTCATTCGCCATCATTCCATGGTCATATGAGTTCTGTGGTATTCTTGGTTTTGATAATGGCTAAACACTATTAGTCATTGATATTTTTCCACTCTCATGTGACTGACATACGTGATGTTTTTGTTCATGAGAGATATGCAAATAAATGGACAAGGAATCAAGTGGCAATAACAAACGTGAAAGCTCATTGATCGCGCCCAAGCAAGAATGAGAACACAAGCAAAAGTCGACACGTGATAGTCGGCTCGTCACTCATCCAAGGTCAATGCACAAAGAAGTATAGCCAAGAGAATCCAAGGTTAAAGACTCAGTTGATACCTTCTAGACTATCAAGGGCGATGCCACAAACATGCACGGGCTGCTAATGGAGTTGAACGACGGAGTTCAAGACTTAACGGACCGACCCGGGCAAGCCCGGGTTCTGCCCAGCTGGGGGTCGACCGCCAGCACAGGGGCGGTCGACCGCCCCAGCCAGGGATCGCCAGGCTATGTGTGTTTCAGCTGGCGGTCGACCGCCAGCCAGTGGCGGTCGACCGGAAATCCCAGGGACCGCCCGTTTGCAGGTTTCACAGTAGCGGTCGACCGCCAGGAGCTGCAGGTCGACCGCTAGCCCCGAGCCTTCAATGTTGACTTTGTTTCCAACTTCGAAAAGGGCCATTCAACATGGATTTCTTTAATCCAAAAGTCACCTAATCACCCACAAATTGTGGATCTGGTCTGAGGCTTGTCTATAGACCATTCAAGGTCTATAAAACCAATACAAGAGGGTTGGAAACCCCAATGCTTCAAGGCTTCAAGGGAGATCAAGGGAGCTCATTTTCGAGGCATTGTAGCACCTCCGTGAACAGTGTTTCGGGAGGAAGTTCTTCATCCATTCCAAGGCATTCAAGTCCAGATCTGAAGCCATCTCAACCTCCAAGGAAGAAGAAGGAATCAAGGCTCTCAAGGGTGATCTAAGCTGCATCCTACATCTTCTACATCCTCTTCATCGACTCAAGAAGATCAAAAGGAAGATTGAAGCTACATCCATCGTCTTCTTCATCAACTAGAAGAGGTTCAAGGAAGATCATCCCGCAAGAAAGAAGACACCGTCAAAGCATCCGATTCAAGCTTCTGCAACTCAGACAAGATTCTTTTCTTTGAGCATACTCTATATCTTGTTTGAGTGATTTCATATTTGTTCTCTTTTTCATTTCATACAAACAATTGAATCTGAGAATCGTCCCTACCGGTGGTTAGTAGGAAGGCAATCGGAGGTTGTCCGATCTGCGTTGTTGACGTCCCTACCAGGTGGTTAGTAGGAAGGCAATCGGTGGTCTTTCCGATTTGCGGTTCAGTGCGTGGCACTGGTGGAGCCTCACCGGATTTGGTGAGGGGTGGACGTAGGACTGGGGACTCAGTCCGAACCACCTTAAAATCTCGTGTGTTGTGGTTTGTTTGTGTGATTGTTTCGTTCTAAATGCATGCTTAGGTTCGAATCGATATATTAGTAATCATCTTGCTAAGCAAATCGTTGTGTCCTTCGTTTAGCTAGTTATATTCCGCTGTAATTTATCTCATCTAGCTATATAGAGGGTTACATTGCGAAAAGAGGGGCAGATCTATTCACCCCTCCCCTCTAGATCCGCTCTCCACTACACAACAGAAAAAGTTTCATTATTTTTACACCACGACATTTCTGTTAATCAATTTTTAATACATGATAGTAAAATGAATAATTATATAGAAATTATATATACTGTTCATAAAAATCCTACGATTTTATAGTATAGTTATTATGTTGTGTGTGATGTATTCTTGAAATACCAACAATTATAGATATTTGTAAGTGAACTTACAGAATTTTCAATAAGTTATTAGAAGTATAAATTATGAGATAAACAGAAATACTTTATGAAAAATTTTAAAACTTTATAAAAAGAATTAAATACATGTTATAACTATTTTATTAAAATGTCATATTATTTTGATCACAGAATCTTGACTTGTATAATTTTTCTCTATTTTAAAGCTATTGTTGTAAATTTTAGAATCTGATATGAAATTTCAGAAATTAGAAATAATGAATAAAAAATAGTGAACTTTCTTAAATATGTTACTACTATATTAAGTAATGTGCTATAAATTTGGAGTAATTTTCTGATCATTGCGGATATATTTAGTTGATTTTTTATGTATAGGAAAATTTAAGTAATTCTGGAAAATTTTGAATTCCTGCATGAAAAATAATGAAAAGTTTCAGAAATGATATTTCGATTATGAATGATGGTTGATAAAATTATTGTGATTTTTAGAATATTGTCATTAAATTTAGTTAATTTTACATACATAGGAGAATTTCAATGATTATGTAAATATTTGAATTCCTTCATAAAAAGTTATGAAAACTTTTCTGTGTAGTGTTACGTATAAATTTCATTTTTAGTAAAAGTTTAAGGGTCTTCTGAATTTAGTAGCTAAATTTAGTTAATCTATGATGCATGTTGGAGTATAAGTAATTCGGGAAAAATTATAATTACTGTCTACAAAATGATGAAAAATTTCTGTTTTGATTCTTCTTCTAAATTTATTAGTTTTCTGAAATTACAATGTATTCTGAGTTCGGAGAACAGAATTAAAAATTTTTGATGTATAAATGAAATATAAATAATCTTGTAAAAATTATAAATACTGTTTGAAAAATTATGATAATTTTCTGTTTTGATCCTTTCTGTAAATGTATTGATTTCATAAAATTTTAATGTATTCTAATCTATGTAAATAGAACTAGAAAATTTTGATATATATATGCCCTTATATTTAGATAAGTTGAGAATTTCAGAAATAAAAAAAAAGAGATTTTCAGTACTGACATATTTTATACTTAGTGTTCACAGTATGAATTTTTGAGTGGCATGTGTCTATTTCATATAAGTCATATTTATAGTTACCACACTGTTATTACTGCCAAATGGACAGTGCCACCATAGGGGAGACTTGAACCAAGCCATAGAAATGCCCCTATTGGGAGGTTCACACTGTACTGATCCCGAGAGTAACATGGATTGAAATCTTGGAGGTGGACAAGTTGTTGTGTCTCTATGATTTTGATGATGGCAAATACCAAGATGATTCATATGTACGCATGTGTGCATGAAAGACCATGATGATTCATATGAGTGCATGTGAAGATGATTCATATGTGTGAATATGCATTTGTTAATGTGTGCTTGTGAATGAGATTTCATCATATACACTGTGTGCATATTATTTCCTTGTGTGCATATTATTTCCTTGGGTCTGACATTTTGATTAACACTTGGTCGATGCATTACACTCTGTCAAACATTTGGTCGATGCATTTATAAGGTATGTGCTTTCTTCATTGTTTAGCACACAACGTCTGTGTGTGTTTTAGCTTAATTATCTAAAAGTCAGTGCATGTTTACACCAAGTTGTGTTAAGGTCTGTACAAACTTTTCACCCTCGTGCGATACAATGTCTGTGTAGTCTTTGCCTTGCGGGACGCAAGGTCCGTGCAACTATTTGCAGCATGCATACAGGAGAAGAAGGTCCATGCATATCACGTTCATTCATGTTATAAGGTCTGTGCGAACCGGTTCGCCTTGTGACATGTTAAATTTGTGCACACTCTAAGTCTGTGCATGTTCTTTTACTGCACTTACAAGGTCCGTGCATAGTTTGCCTTGCGCATGCATTGGTCGGTGCAAATGTCAAGTCCGTGCACACTCTTGTCATGCGCATGCAAGTAGGTCGGTGCAAATGTCAAGTCCATGCACACTCTTGTCATGTGCACGCATGTAGGTCGGTGCATATTCTTTGCTGTGAGTGCCTCATTCATTTGTGTCTACAGTATATACACTCGGTGCATGTTTTGGCCAAACGAACATAAGGTCAGTGCATTGCTTTGCTTAAGGAACATAAGGTCGGTGCAAGCCATCGTACCGCACATATAGGGTCTGTGCATAGCTTGCATCATGCATACACAACGCATGTGCTAAGGAACATGAGGTCAATGCACTTCATGTTAGCAAGCCTATCCAAGTCCGTGCATATCCCTGTAGCAGTGAAATTGAAGTCCGTGCAACATTTAGGTCTATGCATCATTTAAGTCTGTGCATATTCTTCCTTGCGTAGAACAAAGTCCGTGCATACTCTATTGCATGCATTTATAAGGTCTGTGCTAAGTTGTACTATGTGCATACTGAGGTTAGTGTTAGTTGTATACAGGGTCAGTGCAAGGTTTTCTCATCTAACGTATATTCACTATCGGTGTAGTTTTTAACTACGAGCTCAAGGGCGGTGCAAACCTTGCCATGAGCTCAAGTCAGTGCAAACCTTGCCACGAGCCCAAGTCAGTGCAAGTTTTCACTACTAGCATAAGTCGGTGCAGTTTTGCGAGCGCTGCGAGCACAAGTCTGTGTAGGTCTAAAGCTACGGCAACTTCTACAATCTTGGCCATACATTCGAGCATATGATCTGCACGAGGGTAGAAATCATCATATGGCACGTGAGCTCGTAAGGATAACAGAAACAATGATTGGCACGTGGTCCCAGGAAGAATATCTCTGACATTCTGCCACGTGGATCAACGTCCCTAATACTCTCTGGATAGATGAGCTCGTGGGAACCCTACCAACAGCCGTATAAGAAGGCCGGTCCTTCGATCAAAGGTGGCGATGAGAAGAAAAAAAAAGAGAAGAGTAGAGAAAAGAATAGGAGAGTTCAAGAAAGAAAAAGAGAGAACAACATAGAGGAAAAAGAAGAAGAATAAAAGAGATGAAAAAGATAGAGAGAGATAGCACCCAGAAGAAAAAGATATCGAAGCAGCCAGAGAGAGTAAGAGAGCCAGCAGCAGAAGAGGAAGAGTGAAGAAGTTCAGTTCTAGGATCAGATCCTGAACTGCTATGCTCCTGCGTGAGCTATATTTTTTTATTGAGCTTTATTCGTCAGTTTGTTTTTCCTTTTTGTTACTTTCATCTTCCAGTTTCTTGGTCTTCCGATACTTAGGTTGAGTTCGGGGTTCCTCCTGTGGACTCAGAAGAAGGGAGACTTAGTGTCTTCGGTTGCAAGTGACTTGGTGTCACTTGTGCTTTCCCTCTGGGTTTCAGAGGAAGGGGGACTTGGTGTCTCCGGTTGTAGTGACTGGGTGTCGCTAGTGGTTGCCCTCCTGGGTGGAGGAAGAGAGGAGTGTGTTCCTCTGGATCAAGCTGTTAGGCAGCGTCTGTTTGCAGACTGAGTCCACGGTTCTTACTATTGCAAGGGAAGCCTCACTCTGGTTTGCAGTGAGGGGTGGACGTAGGCAGACTGTGGGTCTGGCCAAACCACCTAAATATATCTTGTCCAACGTGATTTGCTCTTTGCGCTCCTCCATATCATCTTTCTCCCTTTCGCAGGTTGTGTGTACTTGATTGCTTGCATTCGCCCTTGTGTTACGTTGAGAGTTTTATATATGTCTGTGGAGTGCATGCTCCTATTCTTAGTAGATTTATATATCCGAGTCTGAGTGTCTCAGCTCACAGTTGTGAGAAGAGAGTGGTTGTGCTGTCTCATTTGATTATTGAGTATTATTAAAAGTTTGATTCCGCAATTGTTCCAATTGGGGGTATTTGTTGAAAGATTCATTCATCCCCACCTTCTGAATCCGTGTCTAGCACCCATATATTCTAACAAGTGGTATCAGATCTTGAAAGACTGCTTCTCTAGAAGCTATATTTTCATTGTTTTGAGTGACTGGTCTCTTATCATCTTTTCATTCTCATGTTGTTTCACCCATTTCTTCCTTACTGCTTTGTTACCCTCTAAGTGTGCTTAGAGGAAGGAAGAATGGTTCTCCAGTTGCGAGTGTAGGCATTACATTCGTGTGTTCTCTCTGGTTTAGAGGAAGGGAGGTTGGTCCTCCGGTTCTGATCTTGCAGGGGCAAGTTCAGGTTCAGATCCTGTAGGTCGCAGGATCAGTGTTGAGGGATTTGTTCCCTTTTGGCAAGCTGTGCGACAGCGGATGTCTGTAGACTGAGTCTGCTGTGCTTTACATTTCTTAGTGCAAGGAAGCCTTACTCCAGTGGATTAAGGGGTGGACGTAGATTACTGACCGCAATCGAACCACCTTAAAAATCTTCTGTCCCCTTGGTGTGGTTTGTTTTTGTCTGATTTTCTATTTTCAACTCGCCAGGTGTTTGTTCTTTGCACTAGTTGTCTCAGTCTCACTGAGATTTTGCCTCTCTTGTTGCTTCGTGGCTAATATTGAGAAGGATCCTTACTGCGTTTTTGTATCACTTTGTCGATCTTCAAATTAGATTGAATTTGGGGGTGACCTATTCATCCCCCCCCCTTCTAGCTCACCCATCGTGCGTGCTATCACAAGTACCACTGGTTAAGGTGGAGATGACTTCTCCCAGTTCTACGCAGTAACCAAGACTCATCACTATTTACCTAGGTGATCGAGTACCGACTGACTGTCCTTCTAGTGGTGATTTGGGCACTGTGTCTTGGCTATTTACCACTGTTACTTCTCACTGATCTGAAATTGAAACGACTGTTACTGCTTGATGCGCACCGACTAGTGTCGTTAAGAAAGCCGTGCCACAATTTCAAAATATTCACACTCACTCACTTTAAAAGATTGAAAAATCAAATTATATAGTGGTAAGCGGAGTCGATCCCACGAGGAGGAAAAATCCTTATTTTATCAAGTTGGAAAAACACCTTATGCTTTGAAAATCGAATTTTGAGTGAGATTAATCTAAGGAAAGACAAATTGCATGAAAACTATTTAAAGAATATGAGAGGGTTTAAGAAGAGAAATTGGAGGAGATAGAGAGAGAAACATAATATCACAAATGATGAATTTCATTAAGATGATAGCCAATGCATGAAGAATAACGCCGCCTCCTTGCCAAGCCTGGGATGAAGATCGCCTCGCCTTGGATGCCGATGCCGTGAGAAGACTAATAGATGAAGATCCGCCTTGGGATATGAGAGGAAAATAGAGGAAGAAAGAAATAGATGGAGGAAATTTGAAAACAATGCAAAAGGGTGTGTGTGTTGGTGTGTTTTGAGAAGAAACAGTGAAAAATTATATTGAAAACAGAGAGTGATTTGGAGGAAGAACAACTTTAAAATCAGAAGGAATTAGGAAAAGTGGAAAACATGAAAGTTGTAGAGATTGAGAAGATGAAGAAGATTGATGAAGACGTCAGAGTTTAAAAACGAAAGGAAGATGGAGAAAACTGAGGATGAATAGGAGGTGGTCGCGGATGAACAGTGCAAAACTCTAAAAACCTGAACTTTAAAAAATTGACTATAGCTTTAAAACGATGAGGAATTGGAAGATGAGGTAGAAGAAAAAGTTGAAGAACTTTTAAAAACGCACAACTTTTGTGAAGACAGCAGAAAGAGATGAGGATCAGAAGAGGGAGAAAAACGATGAAGAACAGAAAGTATGAAAATCGGGTGAACAGTAAAAACCGTAGACAGAGCTTTGAAAAACTAATTATAGCATAAAAACGAGAAAGAATTAGGAGAAGGGGAAGAAGAAGAATTTGTAGAAGACTGGAAAATGAAGAACTTTGATGAAGAACTTAACTACAAACGATGAAAAGAAAGGCTTCGAAATTAATCCCTAAGGCAGATCTCCAAACTGTTCTCTCCGTAACCCTGCGACCATGGCATCCTTTTATAGGGTTTTTGGTCTCTTACGATCATGGACTTCCCAAATCCACTCAAATCCAGGTTTTTAGCAATACAACTTCACCCAATTAGACTTATTTCCATCCTTAGAGTCCTCCTTTCCCTGAATATGACTTGGATAAGCTTGAAAATTGGAAGGAGACTTCGATCGGGAAACTGCAGTTGCCATATCTGGTTGAACTTGAAATAGCGACTTCATCTGGGGCGTCCTTTCTTTAAATGACGCCTTAATCTATGGCGTCCTTTCCTGAAGTAGCGACTGCATCTCGGGCGTCAGTTTCTTATTTCCTTATTTTGCTATTTCCACATTTTTCGTAAAATAAGAATTGACGACCTTCACTTTGGGCGTCCTTTCAATGATTAGCGACCTCCTCTCGGGCGCTAATTCTTTTCTCTTTTTTTTTCTTTTTCCACCTTCTTTTATCAATTAAATTGACGCCCTTGGAGCTGTCGCTTCTTGCTGAAGACGCACTCTTGCATCTGTCGTTATTTAAATAGCGCCTTGATCTAGGTCGCTTTTTCCTGAAAATTAAAATATCAATCCATTTAATTCCAAAATAATTGTGCAAATATTTAAATATTTCTCACATGGTCTTTTAAGCTCAAAAAAGATGATAAAATGCATGAAGACTCAAATAATGTGTGAGAATGTAATTAATGCTCATGTTGCATAAATATACTCAAATAATGCTCAAATATGATGGATGTGATGTAAATTATGATGTAAAATATAGCACTTATCACACCCCCCAACTTACTCATTGCTAGTCCCTTAGCAATACAATTAAATTAAAATTTAGGACCAACAAGAATTCATAAAGATCATACTCTTATATCCAGCTCTCCCTTCATAAAATCAACTGAAGATTAGGAATCCAGAATCATTAATGCTTATACTAGCCTTAGATTAGAAATTTAAAGCACATGACTTAAGAATACAAATCAAAGTTCAATAGCACTTGTGCATGTGTAATTCTAAATCTGTAGTTAAGATAATTGCATCCCCCATTTGTTATTCCAAGTACCTTTCAACCATGCACCTCTCAGATCAGAGCATTTAAGCATACTAGCTTTTGTCTGCCTTTTTCTTTTGTTCATTTGGAACTTTTTTTTCTCATTTGCACAACCATAATGCTGCACTACCCTTCACCTTTTTGCGCGAACCTCAACACATCTTAGGTGAAGCAGGCCCGGTTACTCAGATCAGGGGCATTTTTCATGGCGTGATCTTTCTATTTCATCATTTCTTTCTTCTTCAACAATATGCCTTTGCATTTTCTTCTTCTTCTTCTTCTTTTTTATAGAACTTGGCAGAAAGCTTTTTCTTGAAATAGATCTCATCCTCAAGAAATGTAGAGTATCAGATACAGTTCCCAAAATAATAGAGGGCTTATCTTATTTTGCTTCATCAGAGTGCATAGTGAATATTTTTTTAATAGTGCGCATGAATTTTTAAAAAGATTCTTATATCAGTTTTCCATGGCTAGATCGAACTTAATTTTCCTTCAACCTTCTCCCTAGCCTTTTCTAATCCAGAATTACTTTCAATTCAAGCATGAAACAATAAAACTCAGTCGGGAATTTCATCTTTTCATTTTCATGCAAATTTACAAAAAATGATATGCCAAATCCCTACCAGATTGTACTATATGCAAAAAAAAATTTCTCTGCCCCCCCAACTTAAATGACATTGTCCTCAATGACATGGAAAGTTGAAATGAAAGAACAATGTAATAATAAATTTGCTGAACAGGAAAGGGACAACCTGGTGTGCGGGGCAGAATCTCCTTTGACGACAACTTCCTCTCCTTGGCTTGAATCTAATAACTAAAACACACTGAAACAAAAGCATCAAATAACAAAAATCTCGGGTTGCCTCCCAAAAGTGCTAAGTTTTCCGTCTTCAGCCAGACGCATGAAAAATCTTACTCCGGATCACTTAAAGCAATTGATTCTTTTAACAGCTGCTCACTTTTCACGTAAGATTTTAATCGTTGACCGTTGACAGTGAAAATGTAACCATTTTTAGGATCTAAAATCTTAACAGCACCATGGTCAAAAACTTTAACAATAATGAACGGTCCATCCCATCTGGACTTTAGCTTATCGGGGAACAAACGCAGCCTTGCATTAAATAGCCAAACCTTTTGATTTTCTTGAAAACTCTATTTGTGAATGTGTTTATCATGAAATGTTTTAGTTTTAGCTTTGTAAATCTTCACATTTTCATAGGCTTCGTTCCTTAATTTCTCCAGTTCATTAATTTGTAGAGCTCTTTGGGCACCAGCTTGATTAAGATCAAAATTAACTTGCTTAATGGCCCAATAAGCTCTATGTTCCAATTCTACGGGCAAGTGGCAGGCTTTACCAAAAATGAGACGGTAAGGGGACATGCCAATGGGAGTTTTGTATGCAGTTCTATAGGCCCATAATGCATCATCTAGTCTTTCAGACCAATCTTTTCTATCCGGCCTAACAGTTTTATGCAGAATGTTTTTAATCTCCCTATTAGAAACTTCAACCTAGCCACTAGTTTGGGGATGATAGGGGGTAGCAAGCTTGTGAGTGATACCATACTTACGAAGCAAAGCTCGGAATTGAAAATGAGTGAAATGAGAACCTCCATCATTAATTATAGCCCTAGGACAACCAAACCTAGAAAAGATATTCTTCTTCACAAACTTCATAACCACCTTATGGTCATTTTTCCTAGTAGCAATGGCTTCAATCCATTTGGAAACATAATCGACCGCCACCAAGATATATTCATTACCGAATGAAGATGGAAATAGTCCCATAAAATCTATTCCCCAAACATCAAAAATTTCAACCACCAGAATGGGATTTAGCGGCATCATATCTCTCTTCGAATTATTACCCACAGCTTGGCATCTCAAACATGATTTAGAAAATTCATAAGCATCCTTAAATAACGTGGGCCAATAAAATCCACTTTGTAGCACTTTTGCCGCTGTCTTCTTTCCAGAGAAGTGTCCCCCACAAGCTAAGTTATGACAAAAATTCAATACTGATTGCTATTCTTCCTCAGGGACACATCTTCTAATGATCTGATCGGGACCCATATGAAACAGCTCAGGGTCCTCCCAGCAATAGTGTTTTACTTTAGAAAAGAAATGATCCTTCTCCTGCTTAGTCCACCCTCCCGAGATCTGACCTACCGCCAGGTAGTTAACAATGTTAGCATACCAAGGAGTTGAAGAATGAGAGAGAGAAAGAATCTGTTCATCGGGAAAAGAATCGAACATTGGAGTACTTTCAGGGATCACTATCCTAGATAAATGATCAGCAACTACATTGGCCAACCCCTTCTTGTCTCTAATTTCTAAATCAAACTCTTGTAATAATAGAATCCATCTAATGAGACGGGACTTAGCATCCTTCTTGGAAAGTAAGTATTTTAAGGCAGAATGATCGGAGTAAACAATAACCTTAGCGCCTAAAAGATATGATCGAAATTTTTCTAGGGCAAAAACAACAGCTAGAAGCTCCTTCTCCGTGGTGGTGTAATTCATCTGAGCATCAGCAAGGGTGCGACTTGCATAATATATTACCATGGGCTTTTGCTCTATCTTCTGACTTAGGACAGCTCCAACAGCATAGTCCGAGGCATCACACATAATCTCGAAAGGAAGCGACCAATCTGGAGATTGAAGAATCGGAGCTTGAGTAAGGGTTGCTTTCAAAGAATTAAAGACCTTGAGACAAGAATCATCGAAATGGAATGGAGTATCTTTAGCAAGCAACTGTGTAAGGGGACGAGCAATGGTGGAGAAATTGTGAATAAATCTGCGGTAGAATCCCGCATGGCCAAGAAAGGATCTGATTTGCTTGACAGATGTAGGGGGAGGGAGATTGGAAATCAAATCTACTTTGGCTTTATCAACCTCTATTCCCCTTTCCGAAATCACATGGCCTAAAACTATGCCTTCCCTCACCATAAAGTGGCTCTTCTCCCAACTTAACACAAGATTAACATCAATGCACCTCTTCAAAACCTGAGTCAAATTTTCTAAGCACCCCTCAAAAGAATCGCCAAACACCGAAAAATCATCCATTAAAACTTCCAAAGTCTCCCCCACCATATCAGAAAATATCGACATCATACACCTTTGAAAAGTGGCGGGAGCATTGCAAAGCCCGAAAGGCATCCTTCTAAAAGCAAATGTGCCATATGGGCACGTAAAAGTGGTTTTTTCTTGATCCTCCGGATAGATAGGAACTTGATTATATCCGGAATAATCATCCAAGAAACAAAAATATTTTTGTCCAACCAGTCTTTCCAGAATTTGATCAACAAACGGGAGTGGAAAATGATCTTTCTTTGTTACTGAATTTAATTTCTTGTAATCAATACAAACCCTCCATCCCGTCTGTAATCGCATGGGCACCTCTTCTCCTTTTTCATTTGTAACCATTGTCAGCCCCGACTTCTTAGGAACCACTTGTGTCGGGCTAACCCATTTACTATCAGAAATAGGATAAATTATCCCAGCATCTAACCACTTAACAACTTCCTTCTTCACCACCTCTTTCATATTTGGATTCAACCGATGTTGCATCTCTCTACTCGGCTTGGCATTGTCCTCCAAATAGATATGATGCATACAAACATCTGGACTTATACCCTTCAAATCTGCCACAGACCATCCTATCGCCCCCCTATGCTCCTTAAGAACTTCTAAGAGTTTAGATTCCTGAGCAGAGGTAAGATTAGAAGCAATGATAATAGGCAAGGTATGATCTGGGCCTAGATAAGCATATTTCAATGAATCTGGTAGAGGCTTAAGTTCCAAAATGGGCGGCTGATCAAGAGATGGAAGAATAGGTTCAGCTTGAAGTGGAGGGAGTGGTTCAACTCTAGAATAGGGTGCATAAGAAAGAGGTGAATCTTGAAGCAAACTGCCTTCTTCAATCACATCCTCATTCATATCCGTATTTTCTTCAATTATTTCATCAAAAATATCAATGACATTACATTCTCCCTCATGATCCGGGTATTGTGAAGCTTTAAAAACATTCAGTGAGACCTTCTCTCCTCCAAAGGTAATATCCATCATCCCTGTGGCACAATTAATATTGGCCTTCGCCGTAGCCAAAAACGGGCGTCCCAAAATGATTGGTGTATGTTTTAACTCTTGGGATGAGGCCATATCCAAGATTAAAAAGTCCACTGGGAAATAGCATTCATGAATTTTCACTATCACATCCTCCAACAAACCCTTTGGTGTTTTAACAGACCGATCTGCTAGTTGAAGGATAATAGAAGTGGGCTTTAATTCCCCTAAATCAAATTGCTCATAAATGCAGGTGGGTAACAAATTAACACTTGCTCCAAGATCTAGCAAAGCTTTATCAAATGTCACCCCACCTATGTCACATGAAATTAATGGAGCACCAGGGTCCTTCAACTTCTTTGGTAAAGAATTCATTAAAACAGTACTAACATCTTCAGATAGACGGATCTTCTGTGTTGCCGCCTTCGGCTCCCTTCTTGGTGTACAAAGCTCTTTCAAAAACTTCGCATACGCCGGCACATGTTTAATAGCATCGAAGAGTGGAATATTAATATTGACTTGTTTAAATAATTTCAACATCTCTTCTTGATGGACCGACTTCTTTTGAGCTTTTGGCTTTAATGCATCCGGAAAAGGGATCTTAGGAACATATCGTTGCAAACCTTCATCAACCTTGACCTTTCCTTCATCCATTGTCTTCTCTCCCCCATCCGGCTTCTTTTTCTCTTGAACAATTATCGGCTCTTCTTCCTCATTATCACTTTCCTCTCGGGCATCTTGGCCCGAACTACTACCCACATCCTTAGCCTGATATGGATCATTAAGAACTTTCCCGCTCCTAAGGGTAGAGATAGCTTTGGCATTCTCGAATTGAGGAACGATAGGAGGGGGTGGCTGAGGTTGATTGGGCTGATTTGGAGGGGGAAGAATAGGAGCTCTTTGCTGAAAACCCGGAGGTTGTTGATTGCGGGGATTAGCTATGGCTTGACTAGGTAGCTGCCCAACATCTCTCCTCATATTACTAGCCGCCAACTGACCTATTTGATCTTCTAACTTAGCAATTGATTGTTGCTGAGAGAGAATAAGTTGCTGAAGTTGGTCAAATTTATCCTCAAAATGAGGCTGAGGGGGTTGAGGAGGCGGTTGATAAGGAGCTTGAAACAGGGCTTGAGGTTGATAACGATGTGATGGAAATTGATTATATTGGCCCTGAAATGATGAAGCTTGTTGATATGGGGCCTGAGCATGATGGAATGATGATTGCTGAAATGGAGGTTATTGTTGTTGATTATGTTGAAAATGATTTTGAAGATGTTGGTGAGACTAGTTCGGAACTTGAAAAGATTGTTTTGGAATTGAGGGATTGACTTGAGTAGATGGTCCTTGTTGTGATTTCTAAGAAAAATTTGGATGATTTCTCCAGCCCGGATTGTAAGTATTGGAATATGGATCATAATTAGGCTTGGAGATTCCCTGAGCAGCAAAGACTTGTTCTTGAATGAACGGGGGAAGTTGGGCCGCCGTGGGGTAATCAATGACAGCATGATTTGAGCTAGAACATAGAGCACAAAGTTCTTGAAGGTTGGAATATGAGAAAGATTGATTTTGTTGGATAGAAGGAAAAGAAGGTTCTTGTTTATTCATGGATAATAATTGATCAAGTTTTTGTGCTACCAAATCTACCTTCTCCATCCTTTGTGCCAACAAGTCCACTTTATTCAACTTTTGAGTAAGCGCATTAATATCCATCCTATTCTCCAACTCTCCTTGACTTTTGATTTCATATAGCCCACCCTTCTTAGCAGGTCCAATCATCCTTTCATAAGAGGAAAGTGAAGCATGACTAATAGAATTTTCACTTAACATCTCAAATAAATCATAAGCTTCATCCTCACTTTTACTCATGAAAGCACCCCCACATGAGGCATCTACCATTTGTCTATAGTTTTCTGTTAATCCCTCATAAAAGGCTTGCACAATTTGCCATCTAGATAGGCCATGATGGGGACATTTTCTCAATAGATCTTTCAATCTGTCCCAAGCCTCATGAATTTGCTCCCCAGAATTTTGTGTAAATCCAGTGATGGCCCTTCTCATGGTATTAGTCCTACCAATGGGGTAGAATTTCTTCAAGAACTCTTTTTGCATCTCTCCCCATGTGTCAATTGTTCTACCCAAGGCTCCCAACTAATAGTTTGCTTTATCCTTAAGGGAGAATGGGAAGAGAGTAAGCTTAAGGGCATCATCTGAGAAGTTTTAAATTTTGACAGTTGAACATATCTGGAGAAACTCATCGAGATGTTTATATGGATCTTCATTAGTATTGCCATAGAAGGATGGCAACATCTGGATGGTACTAGATTTGATCTCATAATGAACCGCCTGGTTCTGAGGTGCTTGAACATAGAAGGATGGTTGATATTGGTTCGGTATGAAATAATCCTTCATTTGCTTGGGGGCTTGTTGCACTTGTTGGTTTTGATTTTGATTCTCCATGAGGTTAGGTTGGGGTTGGGACTTAGAATGCACTAACCTTTCAACTTCACTAATGGGTCCTATCAAATGAGGGTTAAGGGATCTCCTACCTTGCATGCAATGCAAAGGGCCCAAAAGGTAATGATGCTTTTTTTTTCAAAATACAATGAATCCCTATATGAATGAGTTATGCAAGGATTAACTATATGAATGTAAGAATGATGATTTTTTTTTATTTTTTTATTTTTTGGAAAACCTTCTAAGGGCACTCTAACTCCAAGGTGCTTCGTGGTACAACCTGTCCGGCTTCGTGGCACAAATGATGAATATCTCCATCTTAGTTGCATAAAGAATATGAGAGGGTTTAAGAAGAGAAATTGGAGGAGATAGAGAGAGAAACATAATATCACAAATGATGAATTTCATTAAGATGATAGCCAATGCATGAAGAATAACGTCGCCTCCTTGCCAAGCCTTGGATGAAGATCGCCTCGCCTTAGATGCCGATGCCGTGAGAAGACTAATAGATGAAGATCCGCCTTGGGATATGAGAGGAAAATAGAGGAAGAAAGAAATAGATGGAGGAAATTTGAAAACAATGCAAAAGGGTGTGTGTGTTGGTGTGTTTTGAGAAGAAACAGTGAAAAATTATATTGAAAACAGAGAGGAATTTGGAGGAAGAATAACTTTAAAATCAGAAGGAATTAGGAAAAGTGGAAAACATGAAAGTTGTAGAGATTGAGAAGATGAAGAAGATTGATGACGACTTCAGAGTTTAAAAACGAAAGGAAGATGGAGAAAACTGAGGATGAACAAGAGGTGGTCGCGGATGAACAGTGCAAAACTCTAAAAACCTGAACTTTAAAAAATTGACTATAGCTTTAAAACGATGAGGAATTGGAAGATGAGGTAGAAGAAAAAGTTGAAGAACTTTTAAAAACGCACAACTTTTGTGAAGACAGCAGAAAGAGATGAGGATCAGAAGAGGGAGAAAAATAATGAAGAACAGAAAGTATGAAAATCGGGTGAACAGTAAAAACCGTAGATAGAGCTTTGAAAAACTAATTATAGCATAAAAACGAGAAAGAATTAGGAGAAGAAGAAGAAGAAGAATTTGTAGAAGACTGGAAAACGAAGAACTTTGATGAAGAACTTAACTGCAAAAGATGAAAAGAAAGGCTTCGAAATTAATCACTAAGGCAGATCTCCAAACTGTTCTCTCCGTAACCCTGCGACCATGGCATCCTTTTATAGGGTTTTTGGTCTCTTACGATCGTGGACTTCCCAAATCCACTCAAATCCAGGTTTTTAGCAATACAACTTCACCCAATTAGACTTATTTCCATCCTTGGAGTCCTCCTTTCCCTGAATATGACTTGGATAAGCTTGAAAATTGGAAGGAGACTTCTATCGGGAAACTGCAGTTGCCATATCTGGTTGAACTTGAAATAGCAACTTCATCTGGGGCGTCCTTTCTTTAAATGACGCCTTAATCTATGGCGTCCTTTCCTGAAGTAGCGACTGCATCTTGGGCGTCAGTTTCTTATTTCCTTATTTTGCTATTTCCACATTTTTCGTAAAATAGGAATTGGCGACCTTCACTTTGGGCGTCCTTTCAATGATTAGCGACCTCCTCTCGGGCGCTAATTCTTTTCTCTTTTTTTTCTTTTTCCACCTTTTATCAACTGAATTGACGCCCTTGGAGCTGTCGCTTCTTGCTGAAGACGCGCTCTTGCATCTGTCGTTATTTAAATAGCGCCTTGATCTAGGTCGCTTTTTCCTGAAAATTAAAATATCAATCCATTTAATTCCAAAATAATTGTGTAAATATTTAAATATTTCTCACATGATCTTTTAAGCTCAAAAAAGATGATAAAATATATGAAGACTCAAATAATGTGTGAGAATGTAATTAATGCTCATGTTGCACAAATATACTCAAATAATGCTCAAAGATGATGGATGTGATGTAAATTATGATGTAAAATATAGCACTTATCACTGCTTACTGAATTAATATTATAACTACTACTACTGTTCACTGAGTCGTTATTGAAATGACTATTACCGCTCACTGAATTGATATTGGAACGGTTATTACTGTTCACTGAATCGATATTGAAACTATTGTACTGTTCATTAAACTGATATTGAAACTAGTGTTATTGCCTACTGAATTGTTATTGTATTTTACTGTTATTATATTGTAATGGTTTATTGTTAATGAATCTCCAGTATATCAAATGGTGATTTGGAAAAGGACAGATTAAGTCTGTTTGGATCCTTTCACTATGCGTGAGGCTATACTCCACCTAGTATTGGAATCATTCTATTGATAAATGAATCGAATTATATTGTCTGTTAATGTTACAAATGTTGAATTCTCATTGATAGAATAAAGTTGTAATGTACATGTTTTACTTGTAAAATGTTTACAGCATGACTTATGATCGTAAATTTGAAATTGGGTTATAATGTGTTAATCTCATGTTATCTATTTGAAATTATGCCTAAGAATGATTTATAAAATGGAATGCCGTAAATCACTTTGGATATATTTTTACATGTTATGACTGGAGACTATGCTTAGTCTCTTACTTGGTCTATTTGTAGACTCATCCCGTTGAATATTTTCCGGAGAAGCGGTAGAAGAAAATGAGAAATGATTTCGTGGTATTCTGACCGCGGCTTGGATTTTACTTCGTATCATTATCTTAGGTAGTTAAGAAAAAAAATGTGTGTGAAATTTGGTTTTGTAATAAATGACTTGTGAAACTATTACTTTTTATTTCGATCTATGTGGATGAAGTCTTATGACTGTAAGCTGAATGATTTGAGTAATTTCATTTCCGCTGCAATGATGTCTCAATGTTTATGTAAAATTCTCTACCGTAATGTTACCGTTTGGGTTGTCCCACTGTGATGTTTCGATCAGAATCCGATTTGAGTCTTTACGACTGGACCGAGTTTACAATTCGGGGCGTTACAGAGAGTGGTATCAGATCCCACGGTTGATAATTTACATAAATAGTCATCAGCTTAATCCACATTCTTAAATCTTAAACTAGTAGGGAGTTATGATGAAAACTTAACCATATATTTGTATTGTCAGACTATGGCGGGAGGAGGTCGTCGTGCAGTTCAGAATGACGATGCTCAAGAGGAGCTGAGAGGACCCCCATCTCCGCCCCCACCACTTTTGGTGGATTATGGGATGTTCATGCAAGGCCTGGTTCAGGCTATGCAGACCCAGGCTCAGACACAGGCGGCTCTTCAGGCGCAACTCCAAACTCAGGTAGCATCACCCCAGGAGCAAGTTTCCGGAGGGGTGACTATGATGGAGAGATTTCGGCGGATGGCGCCACCTTCTTTTAAGGGGGAGAGTCAGCCAATCATGGCTGAAAATTGGCTCCGCGAGATAGAGAAGATTTTTCGGGTCATCCGGTGTGCGGATGAAGACAAAACAATTTTGGCGGCGTACATGCTACAGGAGAGAGAAGACGTATGGTGGGCGTCTGTGCTAATAAATCAATCTGACAGGCTAGAGCATGAAATTACTTGGGAAGAATTCAGGGAGCTATTCATGGAAAAATACATATCGGAGCATGTACAAAACAAGCTGGAGTAAGACTTTCTGGCCCTAACTCAGGGGCCGAAGACTGTGCTTGAGTATGAGGCCAAGTTCGCGGAATTATCAAAATATGCACCACACATTGCTATAGATGAAAGGAGGAAGTTGAAGAAATTTGTGGCGGGTCTACGACCGTCGCTTCGGACCCGCCTAGTTACACTAGATCTTGCTACTATGGAGGCGGCTCTTGGTGCGGCATGTCGTCAAGAGAGCGACATGGAGTTATATCAAGAGGAGGAGAAGACTTCGACAAAGAGACCATCAGCACCATTTCACCGGTATGACAAAGGCAAAAAGGTGATGAGCACTCCATCACGATCATTTGTGACAGTGAAGATCACACCACCAGCATGGGGCGGCAACAAACCAGAATGTAAACAATGTGGCAAGCGACATGGCGGGGAAGTATGCTAGATCGCCACCGGTAGGTGTCTCCATTGTGGCGAGAAGGGCCACATGATTCAAGATTATGCTAAGATGATGCAACCTATAGCGGCTCGGCCAGTTGCAGCAACAGCAGCTCCAGTAGTAGCCAGACCAGCAGTAGCGAGACCCGCAGGGAGACCCTGAGCGCCAGCTCGGGTATTTGCACTTGCTAGAGAGGATGCTGAGCAGGCGTAGGACCTTACAGAAGGTACTATCTGTTGACACCCGTTTTAGCCCACAAGTTGTGTCATTTCTCTTATTCATCATTTTTGATGTCCCGAATTAGCCATTATTTTGGAGCTTTCTCGGATGGATTTCAAGCCCATTTTTACCATTTCATATCCTTTGAGTCTTAGAGATCATGATTTCTTAGAGCCTTGGAGCTTATCTTATCAAATTCCCACTTCCAAATCGACTTACGGCCCATTTAGGCCGACTCCCCTCAAGTAATCGGCTCTCTCTCACTGCGCAGTCTTGAAAGTGGTTCTTTTTCACCCTCTTCCAATCCTCTTTTCAAAAAGTTGTCTTCATCAAAGTTGTGCGTCTTTCAAAGATCTACAATTTCTTCTTCTACACCGTTATCCGGTTCTGCCCCGATTGTGAGCTATTTGCATTTTTTTGGCATGCCGTGCTGTTCACCTACATTCCAGAATTTTCCTCTCTCTTCCAGCCCCATTTTCACCATCTTCCAATCATTTTCTCACATTTCTTTCTTCATGAAAGTTGTTCCTCTCTCAGTTATCTACAACTTCTATGTTTACCACTTTTTCTAATTCTCCACCGTTTGAGAGATACGCTTCGATTTCTAAAGTCGCGCGCAGTCTGCCCAGAATCTGCCTTCATCCAAGTGAAGGTCGTTTGCAGGTGCGTTACTTCATTGAAGTGACGGCCCAGTGAAGACCGTTACTTCAGTGTGACGGTCCTACGATAGACCGTCACACCAAAACTTGCCCAAAACAGCCCGGTTCAACCCCTAGAGTGTGGCGGTCCTATCCTTGACCGTTAGACCAAGTGACGGCCCTGTTTAGGTGCGTTACATCCAATCTCATCCGAAAACGTCCCGTTTGACCTCCATAGTGTGACGGACCTACCCTAGTCCGTTACATAACTCTGACGGTCCTACGATAGACCGTTACATGCACCAGAGAGTCCAATTCGTGCTGGACTCTACTCCGTTTCTGTGCGCCGTGGCCCTCTTGAAGAGTCCATAACTTCTTGAATTCTTATCCAAATTGATCCCCGTTTTTTCCTACTTCTAGCCCTTGGTATTATCTTGAATTTGGTTCATAGGAATCAAATTTTCATTGGCAATATCTCTTGGGATCTGGGTCGCAAGATCATGATTTATGTTTCCTAGTTCAACTCAAACTCTGCAGATAAGGATCCGGGGCTGCCTTCCAAAAGACATAACTTCTAGAATCCTCCTCCGAATTGATCCCCGTTTGTTCCTATCTTTTGTCCTTAGTATTATCTCGAGTTTGATCCAGAGAACTCGATTTATCTTGGACTCTATCTCTGGGAGTCGTGATAAGGAGATGAGGTTTTCTTGCAAAACTCTATAAAAACTGCCCAGTTCGCAGTCGCGACGGGGGGCTCTTTCCGGACGTGGGGCGAAGCCATGCTGCACCGCCGACTCACAACTTCGACCCCATCTTGGAGAGGGAAGTATTAACTTTCAATTTCATCCTTCTGGGCTTGATTTAATGATCTCCACTCTTAGTTCTCTTCCTCTCAAAATCACAAATCATCACAGTTTTCTGCACTTTCTGCTACACATGCGTTTTTCTCCGTTTTGCATCATCGTTTTCTCTCTATTCTCTCAATCAAATTCTATGATTTCAAATCCCATGCATGCACAACACACCCACCTATTATTTTCATCCTTCCACAGGGGTTAAAAACCTCCCCCCGGTGCGTTCTCCCCCTTTTATTCATGCTATTTTATCACTGCGGGATTGATACTACACATGCATGTTCTAATGGGTTTTTTATCCTTGTTTTGGCTTTGTTTTGCAGGAGAGCATGAACACCACGTGAGGCCCTCTTCCTCTAGCCGGCTGGAAGGAGAGGAGGTCGATCCCACACCATTCCCCGCATCCCGTTCTTAAGCGCGATCAAGTCTTTAAGTTCCAAGGTACACGGCGCTGTTGCACTCCTTTCTTCATCCTTTGGCGTTGTTAATCCTTGGGGGCGATCACGGTTAGTATTTCCATCCTTTCATCCCCTTGTCTTTGATTCACATGTTTATGCATGTATGTATTTAAAAGGGGCGGGATAGGAATGGAATCTAATTAAGAAAACAAATCAACAGTTTTTTGGCGATCACGGTGGGACACCAATGCCCATCACGCTTGTTTTCATGCTCTTTTGTAGGTTGGGTGGGTGCATGTTCATGTTTAGGTGATATTTCTTCCATTCTCCAACTATTTTTGGTGTTTTAAGGGCTCTGGTAGTGTGACGGTCCTGCAGTAGACCGTCACATGAATGTAACGGTCCTTTGGTAGACCGTTACACGGCTTCTGGCAGTCTTGCGTGCATGCTCACAGGGCCGTGTTCATCGAGGCATAACTTTTGATCCCGGAGTCCGAGTGAGCTGATTCTTGTTGCGTTGGATAGCCCTTTGTATTATCTTTCCATCCATATATCATTTGCATCATTTGGTTAACATTTGCATATTCTAATATTGTCCAACTTTTTGAGTTTTGTGCATAAGTTCTGCAGGCAGGCTCAGGGACAGGTCCACAGGTACATCTTTAATGAGTGATTTGACTGCCTTCCCGATGTCTGATTACACTGATTTTTGTTCTATTGGATAGTCCTTTATATTGTCTTTCCATCCATAGCTTATTTGCATCATTTGGGTCTCATTTGCTTAGTTAAAAATGGTCATCATTTTAGCATTTTGTTCATAAAATCTGCATGTGGTCTGCACATAAGTTCACGGGGGCATCTTTGCTCAGTGATTTGATTGACCTCCCGGGGTCAGATTGATCTGTTCTTGGGCCTGTTGTGCAGACCTTTGTATTGTCTTTCCATCCATATACTATTTGTTTTTGTTGGATCATGTTTGCATAGTTTAATCTAGTCTTGATTTTCTAGTTTTAAGCTAGAATTTGCATGCACTCCGGTGCACATAGGGCCATACATTGCATATCATAGTTGCATTTCCTACCTTGGTGCGTGGACCTCTCGTCTCCATATTCCTTGGAGCCGACCAGGAAAACACATCAAGGACCTCCATAAGTCCCCATGAGCCGTGGATTCCCACACGGACGCCGGGCCGGTTGTATCTTTCCACCCCTTTAGGCTTGCATTTGCATAAGTGTGAGGGAGTTAACCTTAGTCAACCCAAAGTTTGGACCTTATTCCTATGAGATTCCTATCTTGAGGGAATTGTTATTAATTCAAATCATTAAAAGGTCTATTGAAACCCCTAAAAGATTTCCCACCATATTAACTTGTTTGACTTGCGTGAAAACTCTCACATTGCATTATTCGTGTTGATTGGGCTTGTCCAAGCTCATTAGTGATTTTTTGTGTTGCATTCTTTCATCATCCACATGTTTTGTTATTGTTAGGCCCATTTAGCTTAGGCCATTTTGTGTGTCCATTGTCTAGTCCATTGTCCCGTGGTCCGTTGTCCATTCATTTTTGCATTAGTGGGTCAGTCCCCTCTTGTCCTCGAGCCCATTAAGCCATTGCTTCCCCATTTGTATTGTCCTTGATCTCCATGTATTAAGTCTCCATTTGCCCTCATGGAGCAGTATTCTAACCCCTTGTATCATTCTTTTTCCCAATCTGCTTCCTATTCCCACGTGGAATCCTCTTCCCGCGTGGGTCCATCTTCTCGTGGTCCCCCTGACCCATCTGAGGAACAGGCTAATCTCATGGCCCGTATTTCAAGCCTTGTTTGCCAAATGGACCCGGCCCAGGCCCAACGTCTTATTGCATCTCATCTTAATGGGCCTTCTTCTCATAATGGGCCATCTCCTATTCATGGGCCTCCTCCTTCTCCTTCATATGTTGCTGGCCCAATTGCTAATGGGCATTATTCTCTTAATGGGCCTCATCCTTCTGCCCATGTTGCTGCCAGCCCATTCAACCCATATGCTCATGCCTCTTCCAGGCCCACATATCCTTCCATTCCCGGAATGGGCCCGTCTTCTTCTCAGCCCGGATCCTCTTATTCGTCCCAATACCATACTCCTGGTCCTAATTCACACCCTCTTGCTCAAGTTGGCCCATATTCTTCTCGATCTCTCCCTACCCAGGAGATGATTGCTCAAACCCAACGCCAGCTTGATGAGCTTCAACGCCGGATCGATCCCAAACCCTCCTTGAGTATCCCATTCGCATTTCAAGGTCTTCGGCTTCCGCCATCTTCACAAATTCCCGCATATCGCCGTTATAGTGGAGTTGGTGACCCATATGTGCACTTGAAGGAGTTCATTTATGAGTCGGCCCAATTTCGACATGACCAACACTTGATGGCTTATCTGTTTGGTCTGTCATTGGAAGGCCCGGCTCGGGATTGGTTCTTCTCTCTTCCGCAAGAGCAAGTTGTGAGTTTTCATGCCGTTCAAGAAAAGTTTATTCAGCAGTATCAAGACCAGGTTGGGCCCAAGTATTCTATCGTGGATCTGGCCCAAGAGATGATGAAGCCCGAAGAGGATTTCTGCACCTTTGCCGACCGCTGGCGTCACCTTGCCGCGCAAGTCTCGGGACACATTCCGGAGGGAGAACAAATCAAGATGCTGATATCCAATGCAACGCCCGAGTACCGGTTCATCTTAGCCCTCAACAACATCACCTCCTGGCAACAATTATACAGCCGAGCCCGCTTCATTCGCCAACAAATCCAAGATTCCCTTGACCTCGATTCTCCACCATCCACCTCCACATATCAACCTTCACCCTCCACATGTCAACCCTATGCTCCCATGAGTCGGCCCGCCATGAGTCAGTCTTCCGCCACATATCCCTCCACGAGCCAACCTCCTGCCTCTACATACCTATACGCCTCAGCATATCAACCTTCCATGAGTCAGCCTCCCGCATCCACATACCCGTCTCCATCTCCACTTCCGGTCAAGGGAACACCACATCCCGAGCAAGTAGATGCCGTCTACATACCACCTCATCCTGTTCCACACATGCCTTCACCAAAGCCCTCCACCACTAGCCACGCACTCCTGCCTATGCAACCTCCACTTCCGTCTCCACAACCTTCTCCACCATTACATATCCCTCGGCATCCACCTTGCCCGAAGCAGGCTCCTCATCTTCCTTTGCCGGAGTGTTTCACCGATATATTTCGGGCTTTGATGGCCACTCACGCGTTGCCGTTATCTCCGGTTGTGCCTTACCGACCCGTGGTTGGGGATATGCTTCAGTTCTGTGATTTCCACCGTCAGCAGGGGCATTTGGTTGAGGATTGCCCCGAGTTCCAGGATTATGTTTATGATCTGGAAGCTAAGAAAAGGATTGATTGGGCTGCCATGCATAAAGTTATTTTACATCTTCACAACCAACAACAGCAGCAAGAAGTGCCACCCGGGCAGCCGTCTCTGTTACTTCAAGGTCAGGGGCACCCCTATTATTCCTCGTCTAGTGATGCACTCGCTCCATCACCTACTCCGTTACCTCCACCATCTCTTACCCCGGCTCCATCGCCGCCACAAACCCAAGCCTCTACTCAGGCTAGTGCCTCCCCTTCTTCTCCTGCCACCACTACCACTACTCCTATTCCTAACACCGCTCGATGCGTTATGTCGACACGTCGACGGTGGACACCACAACCTCCCTCTTCACCCTCTCCACCTCCATGTCCACTACCCCCATCACCTTCATCACTATCCTCACCATCTCCATTGCCATCACCATCATCTCCATCTCCACTACCAATGCTTCCATCACCACCTCCATCTCCACCCTCGCCTCCATCTCCGCCATCACCTTTGCCTGAGCCTGAGCAAGCCAAACCTTCTCCTTTACCTCTACCCTCAGCCACGCCTTCACCTTCACCTTTGTCACCACCTGAGCCTATCATCGCCACATCGCCTATGCCTTCACTTTACATCACCACTCCCGTTGGAGCCTCCATGCCTTACAAACCTTCACGTGTTCCACCCAAACATATTCCCTTTACTTCTCCAACCACTTCCACCCCACGGAGCGGGTGTGCGCTTCCTTTGGTGCCCCTCGGGTCTAATCCCCAGGGAGATAATAAGCCAAGTCAGGATGATTCAGTGCCGACCGTGCATTTCAAGATTCAAGATTTTATCTGTCGGATGCCGGTTCGTGTCCTGGTCCCTGGTTATTTTGGGGATGATGTGCCTACACTTTCAAAGATGACAGTTGATAAGAAGAGTTCCCAGGCACTGCCAGTTTCTTCCCGAGCAAGGCCGGTGGCAATCTCATTTCTCGTCGGAGAGTTCACTATTGATGCTATTATTTCTCCTCGCTCTATTGCTGTTCAGATGACATGCCAAGAAGGGTTCTCTACCCGTGTTTTGCTAACGCAGACGGCCGCCAAGCAGATTATGGATTCTATGTTCAAGGGGCAATTGGATGTATCTTCTACACTTTCCAAGGATATTCTGCACTTGTTATGCAATCTTCCTCAGTTTATTAGCAAACCGGCCATGTCAACGCCGTGTATTACTCTCCCTCAGCTTCACCTTTTACCAAGGGAGTTGTGCTTCAAGGCTGAGTTCCGAGTGGAGTTGCCGAATCTCATGCTACTTGTGCCAAGTAACAAGACTCCATGGTTTTATGATATTCAGTATTATGAGGAGTTAGTTGTTCAAGAATGTCCTACTATTGTTAGCTTTGGGAGTCTAGGGGCAACCGCCCCGATGAAACTGCATGTCCACAGTCGGGCAAGGCCATCTGCTAGATGGGCTCGCTATTTGAGAAGATATTGCAAGGCAAGGTACCCAAGGGTCCTAGTCCGCGCCAGGCGAGTCCATGTTCAAGAAGTATCAGCTAAGAAGAGGCGACGGCGTAAGCTTAAAGGCCGTCAGTTGTGCACTCAGGGGTCCACTTCTCTTCCTTCTTCTTCATTTCACTCATCATTTCTTCTGCTCGGTTCCCACCCCTGGGTGGTGTATCTGCCCTCTCCTAGTTCTTCCCCCATGATTCTCTCCTCCCATCTCATATCCGCGAATCCCCGCTCTTCCTTTTCCTATCCGGAACCTCCGGACTTTCCCTCCTCTCATGATTCTAGGCCTCGGCCTGTGTCTTTTCATCCCGATCTCAGGACATCTCCCAGTTCTTCTCCTCCGGTATCTCCGGGTTCTCCTTCTTATTCCCCGACCTTGTCGGGTGACTCTCATTCTCCTTCCCCGACTCTGTCGGGTGGTCCTAGTTCCTTTTCTCCGACCACGTCGGATGATCACTCTTCTTCCCCCTTACCTTTTTCACATTCTTCTTATCATCTTTCTACTCATTCTTCTTCACCCTTTCGGGGTCTTCGCCCTTTCTCGTGCTGTTTTCGAGGCTTTAGCCCGCCTTGATCTCAGCTAATATGGTTTCTTCTATATTTGGTTCCTTGTTATCAGGGTCTTGGCACCTTAACGAGGGAGTTCTAGCCCTCGTCTCTCTTCCTTTTTATCCTCCTTCGTCCAGTTTGATGTCTGCCACTCCTCCGTGTCAAGGAATCTTTAATCCTTTGTTATCCTCTCCCTTTCGTCCTGTCAAGCAAGGAATATGAAGCTCGTGCTGCGCGAAGCTCGATGATCACAATTGCTTCAGAATGCTAGTTTCATTCCGTGGATTTGCAAGGTATCTTTATTTTGTGCAAAGAACATGCTATTATTATCACTTATTTACTCCTGCACATTGTTAAGATAAATGTTGGTTCCTCACATGGTTAAGTGGCTTTTAGAATTTTGCTTAGTTCATTTAGTCAAATGAGTTTGCTTCTGCAGCATCCTTAGGCTGGTGATAGCTCCGCGCTGGGAGTCTAGTTTCTCTCCCCGATCGTTGAGGGTGACCTTTGAGTATGGGTTTTTTCACACACTACACGGTGAGCCATAGCCGATCTCTCTGAGGCACACCGTTGCTGCTTTGGCCATACTTTGGGTATGCACAAAGGTCATTTTCTCTTCTCTGCTCGGCCAAGTGTAGGGGAAAGAGATTGATGGATGAGATGACCGACCTAGGTACTCCCTAATACGAGAGAGGTCTCAAATAGGGGCAGTCTTGACCGTCGAAAGTGAGCTTTCATGCAATATCTAGCCAATAAGGGCTGTCAAAATCATATATGGATGAATCAATGATGAATCAATGCAACATTATGAATCAAAGGCATGGCAAGAGTGGCAGTACAGTTCCCCGCGGGACGTCATGAGCCCGGTCGCATGCATGCCTGATAAATATGGGTCTCAAAATCAAAGACACAAAGCCCCAGCGCAACAGACCTACTCTTTGAGGGGTGGTGCCCTGGAAGGAATTCAAATCCTGATGTCTCCCATCCTGCATAAAGCTTGTCTCCAATTTTCTTCTATCTCCCTCTTAGGCTGGGTTGAATCCCGGGTATGGCCTTAGTAGGGGCACCGTTCTTTAGAGGCGGTTGGTTATGGTAAGCCACCCTCACATGCACGCCCTACTCAAGGGAAGTCTTTAATGAGAGGGGAGGGACGGCGATCCCTGGCCAGTAGTTCGAGCCCGTCTTTGGGTGCTGCAGATTGCTATGTCAAAATACCAAAAAAATGAAATATGGTTCAAAATCCAAAAAAATAAATGTGTCAAAATTATAGAAAAAATCAAATATGTCAAAATTCCAAAAAAATCAAATATGTCAAAAATCCCAAAAATTTGAATATGGCAAAAAAAAAAATCAAAAATCCAAAAATACTTCTCTTTTGTTTCTTTTATTTTTATCTTGAGGACAGAAACGTAATCTATTTGCTAAGTGTGCAGGCTGCAGGTTGCAGGTTCAAGCTTTCCTTGCTCTATCATTCGCTCTATCTCATGCTCATATTCTTCGATATGTTCTCATCTCTTCAATCCTATCTCTGGATATATTCTGAAGCTCATGGCCTTCTCAGCTTTCGCTTATTTGCTTAATCATGTCTCCATGAGAGGCATTGTCCCACGATTTTGAACCTGGCGGTTCCGCTTCTTCTGATCTTGGGCTTTGATTGAAGAAAGTGTTTATTGTCTTTATCATGTCTATGGTCCTCCATGTCTTTTGTCCCGATGTGTCCTTGTCATATGGGTCTATGTCCTCTCGTGTTGGTCGTATCTTTTGTCCCGCCGTCTCATTCGTCACGCGTATCCCTATCCTGCCGTGTCATTCATCACACGTGTTGTCCTCCGTGGTATTGTCATCCCACGTGTCTTTGTCCCACCGTGTCCTTATACCACTGCATGTGTTGTCCCACCGTGTGCATGTTGTCTTGTCCCACCGTGCCTTTAGTCGCATGCATGTTTGCCATTTGTTTGTTGTTATATTTCATCCATCTTTGTTATGTTATGTTGTGCCATGTTTTGTTCATATTTCTCTTATTATGTTATGTTCATGTTATGCTTGTTTATATTCGCTCATGTTCACATCATGTCATGTCATGTGGTTGTTGTCTTATGATGAAAATCCATAAAAATCAAGAAATCAAAAATCTAAAAAATGCCGTTTCGCTTGGCAGGTAAGTCAGGTATGGCTCTCTATCCTTGCTCATTGTTGCATTACTATATGGTATCTACGTTATTATAGACTCTCAAGGACCGGATAGTTGCCCGTGTGTTCTGGGATCTGATGTTCCCCTTTAACAAAAACGATGATGATCTAAGAGCATACGGTTAATCGTTGGATAGGCCGCTCGGTTGAGTCGGGTGGGGGACGATAGACTCTGTCTCGCACGCCGTGGTTGCAAGAAGACTCTTGACCCCGTCCTGGCTCAGTCTAGCAATATTATCCTTGAGTACTTTCTATTTCATCTTTCTTTGCATTCGTTTTAATGATTTCTTTATTTTAGCCCAGCATGCATCATGTCATTTTGAGCATTCATGTCTCGTGATCCATTCAAGGATTTCTCCTCAGCAATGGTTGATTGCACTCAGTTCTCTTGGATAAGAGATTCTTCATTCCACTCCGAATTTGAACGATTTCTCTGATCTTGCCGCTTGGTCTAATTGGCCAGTGTGATTCCTGTCTGGATTTTATCTCAGTCTTATCTCTCCTTTCCAGCTCTTATGCTGTGTTCCTTCCGACCCACTCATTATCCGTGGATTGTGTCCCCGATGAGGCTGGTCGTGTTTCCTTTTCCTCCTTTAGTTTAGTTCTCCAGACATGTCTCATCCTTGTCAATCATTTCAGGTGGTTAGTTTGGCGTTTTCGGGAGAATTCCTGTCGCTTGTTGGTTGTAACGGGTGTCTTTTTTGGCCTTGATGCCCGCTTATCAGTTCCCTCCACTTCATCTCCGCTTCATCTCCATTTCACGTCGCTGTCGCTTTCACTCCACCTCCTTTCCATTTCGCCTCCACGTCGCTTTCGCTCGTTCCCTTGCAAAGCGGACATCAAGGAGGGGCATCTGTTGACACCCGTTTTAGCCCACAAGTTGTGTCATTTCTCTTATTCATCATTTTTGATGTCCCGAATTAGCCATTATTTTGGAGCTTTCTCGGATGGATTTCAAGCCCATTTTTACCATTTCATATCCTTTGAGTCTTAGAGATCATGATTTCTTAGAGCCTTGGAGCTTATCTTATCAAATTCCCACTTCCAAATCGACTTACGGCCCATTTAGGCCGACTCCCCTCAAGTAATCGGCTCTCTCTCACTGCGCAGTCTTGAAAGTGGTTCTTTTTCACCCTCTTCCAATCCTCTTTTCAAAAAGTTGTCTTCATCAAAGTTGTGCGTCTTTCAAAGATCTACAATTTCTTCTTCTACACCGTTATCCGGTTCTGCCCCGATTGTGAGCTATTTGCATTTTTTTGGCATGCCGTGCTGTTCACCTACATTCCAGAATTTTCCTCTCTCTTCCAGCCCCATTTTCACCATCTTCCAATCATTTTCTCACATTTCTTTCTTCATGAAAGTTGTTCCTCTCTCAGTTATCTACAACTTCTATGTTTACCACTTTTTCTAATTCTCCACCGTTTGAGAGATACGCTTCGATTTCTAAAGTCGCGCGCAGTCTGCCCAGAATCTGCCTTCATCCAAGTGAAGGTCGTTTGCAGGTGCGTTACTTCATTGAAGTGACGGCCCAGTGAAGACCGTTACTTCAGTGTGACGGTCCTACGATAGACCGTCACACCAAAACTTGCCCAAAACAGCCCGGTTCAACCCCTAGAGTGTGGCGGTCCTATCCTTGACCGTTAGACCAAGTGACGGCCCTGTTTAGGTGCGTTACATCCAATCTCATCCGAAAACGTCCCGTTTGACCTCCATAGTGTGACGGACCTACCCTAGTCCGTTACATAACTCTGACGGTCCTACGATAGACCGTTACATGCACCAGAGAGTCCAATTCGTGCTGGACTCTACTCCGTTTCTGTGCGCCGTGGCCCTCTTGAAGAGTCCATAACTTCTTGAATTCTTATCCAAATTGATCCCCGTTTTTTCCTACTTCTAGCCCTTGGTATTATCTTGAATTTGGTTCATAGGAATCAAATTTTCATTGGCAATATCTCTTGGGATCTGGGTCGCAAGATCATGATTTATGTTTCCTAGTTCAACTCAAACTCTGCAGATAAGGATCCGGGGCTGCCTTCCAAAAGACATAACTTCTAGAATCCTCCTCCGAATTGATCCCCGTTTGTTCCTATCTTTTGTCCTTAGTATTATCTCGAGTTTGATCCAGAGAACTCGATTTATCTTGGACTCTATCTCTGGGAGTCGTGATAAGGAGATGAGGTTTTCTTGCAAAACTCTATAAAAACTGCCCAGTTCGCAGTCGCGACGGGGGGCTCTTTCCGGACGTGGGGCGAAGCCATGCTGCACCGCCGACTCACAACTTCGACCCCATCTTGGAGAGGGAAGTATTAACTTTCAATTTCATCCTTCTGGGCTTGATTTAATGATCTCCACTCTTAGTTCTCTTCCTCTCAAAATCACAAATCATCACAGTTTTCTGCACTTTCTGCTACACATGCGTTTTTCTCCGTTTTGCATCATCGTTTTCTCTCTATTCTCTCAATCAAATTCTATGATTTCAAATCCCATGCATGCACAACACACCCACCTATTATTTTCATCCTTCCACAGGGGTTAAAAACCTCCCCCCGGTGCGTTCTCCCCCTTTTATTCATGCTATTTTATCACTGCGGGATTGATACTACACATGCATGTTCTAATGGGTTTTTTATCCTTGTTTTGGCTTTGTTTTGCAGGAGAGCATGAACACCACGTGAGGCCCTCTTCCTCTAGCCGGCTGGAAGGAGAGGAGGTCGATCCCACACCATTCCCCGCATCCCGTTCTTAAGCGCGATCAAGTCTTTAAGTTCCAAGGTACACGGCGCTGTTGCACTCCTTTCTTCATCCTTTGGCGTTGTTAATCCTTGGGGGCGATCACGGTTAGTATTTCCATCCTTTCATCCCCTTGTCTTTGATTCACATGTTTATGCATGTATGTATTTAAAAGGGGCGGGATAGGAATGGAATCTAATTAAAAAATAAGTCAACACTATCTCTATCAACGATATTCATTCTAGAGTATTATTTGACACCAGTGCATCACACACTTTCATTTCTGAGAGGTTTGCTCGTCAATTGCATGAAGAATTTGGAATTGAGTCGTTAGACCTAGACGTGCCCCTGTTGGTGCACACACCTGCAGGAGCAGTGTCTACCAAGAGGCATATACCCTCACTGTCAGTTAATATAGAAGAAAGAACTTTGCTCGGTTGTTTTTGTTGTTTACCTATGCAAGACTTTGATGCTATCTTAGGGTTGGATTGGTTAGAAGAGCATTACGCTCTGGTAGATTGTCGAAGGAAGAAAGTAATTTTTTGCATCCCTAAAGAGAAAGAGTTTTCTCATCCCTTACTGAAGCATATGGATGGAAAGAAGTTAGTAGTTTCAGCAATGAAGACTATGTGAATGTTGAGGAAGGGCTACGATGCATTCTTGGCAAGCGTAGTCACAAAGTCTGATGCTGACCAGTCACTGACCATAGCAGAGATCGAGGTTGTTCGGGAATTCCTTGATGTGTTTCTAGAGGATTTGCCCAGGTTACCACCTACAAGGGAGTTAGAGTTTGCCATCGACTTGTTACCTGCCACTGCACCTGTCTCTAAGGCACCCTACAGAATGGCCCCAACAGAATTGGCAGAGTTGAAAAAGTAACTTCAAGACTTGTTAGACAAGGGGTTTATCCGTCTAAGTGTGTCATCATAGGGAGCTCCAGTTCTATTTGTGAAGAAAAAGGATGGTTCTCTTAGGTTATGCGTTGACTATCGCAAACTTAATGAGGTGGCCATTAAGAATAAGTACCCTTTACCCCGTATAGATGATTTGTTTGACCAGTTTCAGGGAGCCACGGTGTTCTCAAAGATTGATTTATGTTCGGGATATCATAAGTTGAGGATAAAGGAAGGAGACACATCTAAGACGGCGTTCCCAACGAGATATGGCCATTATGAATTGTTAGTGCTACCTTTTGGTCTAACAAATGCCCCAGTGGCTTTTATGGACTTGATGAATCAGGTGTTTAGACTTTATCTTGACACCTTTGTGGTAGTCTTCATTGATGATGTACTGATATATTCTCCTGATGAAGCTTCGCACCGAGAACACTTGAGAATCATCCTCGAGATGCTAAGAGCGCATATGCTGTATGTTAAGTTCAGCAAATGTGACTTTTGGCTGAAGGATGTCCATTTTCTCGGGCATGTAATCTCAGGCAGTGGTGTTACCGTTGACCCCACAAAGGTTCAGGCAGTTTTGGAATAGGAGACTCCTAAATCTCTCACGGAGATTCGGAGTTTCTTAGGGTTAGGTGGTTACTATCGCCGTTTTATCGAGGGATTCGCATCTCTAGCGGCGCCACTAACCAAGTTGACCCGAAAGGGAGTCAAATATATATGGTCTGAGAACTGTGAGAAGAGTTTCCAAGAGCTGAAGGCTTGACTGACATCGACACCAATTCTTGTTTTGCCTAACAATGAGGATGACTTCGCCATCTATTCTGATGCATCGAAGGTTGGGCTAGGAAGTGTATTAATGCAAAATGGAAGGGTGGTGGCTTATGCTTCTCGTCAACTAAAGGAGCACGAGCGAAACTATCCGACTCATGATTTGGAGTTGGCTGCAGTGGTTCATGCTTTGAAGATCTGGCGTCATTACCTTTATGGCGTCAAGTTTGAGGTGTTCATTGACCACAAGAGTCTGAAGTACCTATTTTCTCAGAAGGAGTTGAATCTAAGACAAAGAAGATGGGTCGAATTCTTGAAAGATTATGACTTTGAATTGTGATACCATCTAGGAAAGGTGAATGTAGTAGCTGATGCTCTCAGCAGAAAAAGGGTTATGATGCAGCAGGATTGGAAGATGATCGAAGATGCAGCACACCTTATGGCTGTGATCGAGGTCAACTAACCATTAGGTCAACTGTGCTTGACAAGGTGATAGATGTGCAAAAAGATGACCCCCAGCTACAAGGATTGATCGGGAAAATCAGCTTTGCTCGTGATGAAGATGGAGTGATTCGGTTTTAGCACCGGATCTGTGTACCTGATTTAGCCGATCTGAGAAGGCAGGTTCTATAGGAAGCTCACCGATCAATCTTCTCTATTCATCCAGGAGGTGGTAAAATGTATCAAGACTTGAAACTGTCTTTTTTGTGGCAAGGAATGAAGAAGGATGTAGCCGACTATGTTGCTAGATGCTTGGTTTATCAATAAGTAAAGGCAGAGCACCAAAAGTCATCAGGGTTAATGCATAAAATAGAAATTCCTCAGTGGAAATGGGAAGCAATCACTATGGATTTTGTGACTGGGTTACCCAGATCAGTAAAGGGCAATGATTCTATATGGGTGATCGTGGACCGATTTTCAAAGTCTGCACATTTCTTTCCCATGAAGGTGAAAGAATCGGTGGAAAGTTTGACAAGACTATATGTTGATAACATTGTCAGACTTCACGGGATTCCAAAGTCGATCATCTCTGACAGGGATCCCCGGTTCACTTCCAGACTGTGGCAAGGGTTGCAGGAAGCTTTTGGTTCGCGGCTCAAGCTCAGTTCGGCTTTTCACCCGCAAACTGACGGTCAGTCTGAAAGGATGATTCAGACACTAAAGGACATGCTTAGGGCTTGTGCTCTTGATTGGAAGGGCAGTTGGGAGCGCCATCTACCTCTTGTGGAATTTTCTTATAATAATAGCTTCCACGCGAGTATAGGCATAGCTCCATTCGAGACACTATATGGTAGACCTTGTAGGTCTCCATTGTGTTGGGAGGAAACAGGAGACAGGCAGTATGTGGGACCAGAAATTGTTCAAGAAACTACGGAAAAGATCAGGTTGATCAAGCAGAGATTGGCAACAGCACAAGACCGACAAAAGATATATGCTGATAACTGAAGGAAGGAGTTGGCATTTGAAATTGGTGATCACGTTTTCCTCAAGGTATCTCCAACAAAAGGAATAGTTCGGTTCGGCAAGCGTGGGAAGCTAAATCCACAGTTCGTTGGACCATTCAAAATTTTGGAGAAATTAGGGACTGTGGCATATCGGTTGGCTTTACCACTGTCTCTGGAGGGAGTACATCCAGTGTTCCACGTGTCCATGTTGAGGAGGTACGTGTATGATCCGGCACACGTGATCAGTTCTGAGCAGATGCAGTTTCAGCAGAACTTATCTTATGAGGAGCAGCCTGTTCGAATTCTGGACCGCAAGGAGCAGGTGCTGAGGACTAAAGTCATCCCATTAGTGAAGGTACTATGGAGGAACTTCTCGCATGAGGAGGCCACGCGGGAACCAGAGGAAGAGATGAAGAAGAAGTACCCTCATCTGTTCGATATGTGATCTAACCCCAAACTTTGAGTACGAAGTTTTCTTTAAGGGGGAGAGGGTGTAATGCCCTACAATTTTATAGCATTTTATTTGATTGTTAAAAAAAATGTGTATGCCTAAATGCTTAAAATATTAGTTTTATTATATTTATTTTAGTCATAGAAAGAAAAAAGGTTTAAAAGTTAAAAGAAAGTGAAGAAAGAAAAAAATAATAATAAACAAAGTTTAATACAAAATTATCGGAAGCTAATAGTTTTATAAATTTTTTTGAAAGGGGTAAATAGAAAAAAAACAAAGAAAGGGTTTAAAACGAAAAAATGGAGGAGGGTTAAAATGCAAAAAAGAAGTCAAAAAATGAAAAAACAAAGTGGGCGGCCGGTCGCCCACATACGCGAGCACGCTGCGGGCGCACCGCCCTCCCCGGCCCCTTTGACTGCCGCAATCGCGGCAGTCATTTTATAAAATTTTGTTTTTGTTTTTATTAGTTAAACCTTCTTAGTTGAAAGCTTATTCTTATTGAGTCAAATCTCCACATGCCTTATATATAAAAAGAAAAAAGAAAAAATGTGGGCTAGTCAAAAGAATGGGCTGAGTGGGTTGGTGAAGGTTTGAAGATCAGATTTTTTATTAAATAGTATTAAAATAATGATTGAATCTCCACCCTTGATTAAATCAATGGTTAAGATTGATTAAATCAAAACCCCTATAAATAGCTGGGTAGAGGGCCTCATTTGCTTCCTTTGAGGGCTGGCTACGTGAAGTGCAGAAGGAGAGGGGGGGGAGGCTAATTAAGGTGGTGTTAAAGTGTCATTAAGGTAAGTGATTTAGTATTAATCTCATTTGATTAGCATGATTAGCATGTTTTAAATGATTTAAGGTATGTTAATTAACATCTTTTGATATAGTTAAATCCATAGATCTTTATTTCACCATGGGTGATCATAGATTAGTCGAATTTCCATGAGATCATTAGTGTTAAGGTAAGTGATTAAGGGTAAAGTAGTGTGATTAATACACTATAACTAGCAACGTTGCATGATAAATTTAGAAAAATTCCAAAATCATGGGATCTAATATTATAAGCCCTCTGTAAAAACTTCAATGTCTGATTCAAAATATGTTCATGTTTATAATTATTTGAATATTATCTTAAATGTGTTTAATTATACTAAAAGTCTAAAGGGGTGATATAAAATCACCATAAAGTGTAGGAATGCACCTTACCGTGAGATTCACATGTAGAAAAAGTTTCATTATTTTCACACCACGACATTTCTGTTAATCAATTTTTAATACATGATAGGAAAATGAATAATTATATAGAAATTATATATACTGTTCATAAAAATCTTACAATTTTACAGTATAGTTATTATGTTGTGTGTAATGTATTCTTAAAATACCAACAATTATAGATGTCTTTAAGTGAACTTACAGAATTTTCAATAAATTATTAGAAATATAAAGTATGAGATAGACATAAATACTTTATGAAAAAATTTGAAGCTTTTTTAAAAAAATTAAATACATGTTATAACTACTTTATTAAAATTTCATATTATTCTGATCACCGAATCTTGACTTGTATAATTTTCTCTATTTTAAAGCTATTGTTGTAAATTTTAGAATCTGATATGAAATTTCAGAAATTAGAAATAATGAATGAAAAATAGTGAAATTTCTTAAATATGTTACTACTATCTTAAGTAACATGCTGTAAATTTGGAGTAATTTTCGGATCATTGTGGATATATTTAGTTAATTTTCCATGTATAGGAGAATTTAAATAATTCTGAAAAAATTTAAATTCCTGCATGAAAAATACCAAAAAGTTTCAGAAATGATATTTCGATTATGTATGATGGTTGGAAAAAATATTGTGATTTTTATAATATTGTCATTAAATTTAGTTAATTTTACATGCAAAAGAGATTTTAAATGATTATGTAAATATTTGAATTCCTTCATGAAAAGTTATGAAAACGTTTCTGTGTAGTGTTACATACAAATATAATTTTCAATAAAAGTTTAAGGCTCTTCTGGATTTAGTAGCTAAATTTAGTTAATTTATGATGCATGTTGGAGTATAAGTAATTCTGGAAAAATTATAATTACTCTCTGAAAAATAATCAAAAATTTATGTTTTGATTCTTCCTGTAAATGTATTAGTTTTCTGAAATTACAATGTATTGTGAGTTCGGAAAATAGAATTAGAAATTTTTGATGTATAAATGAATTATAAATAATCCTGTAAAAATTATAAATACTGTCTAAAAAATTATGATAATTTTTGTTTTGATCCTTTCTGTAAATGTATTTAATTCATAAACTTTTAATGTATTCTTATATCTGTAAAGAGAATTAGAAATTTTTGATATATATATGCCCTTATATTTAGATAAGTTGAGAATTTCAGAAATGAAAAAAGGATTTTCAGTGCTGGCATATTTTATACTTAGTGTTCACAATATGGATTTTGGAGTGGCATGTGTCCATTTCATATAAGTCATATTTATAGTTATCACACTGTTATTAATGCCAAATAGACACTGCCACCATAGGGGGAGACTGGAACCAAACCATAGAAATCCCCCTATGGGGAGGTTCACACTGTACTGACCCCGAGGGTAACGAGATTGAAATCCTGGAGGTAGATAAATACCATTGGTTAAGGTGGAGAGGACTTCTCCCGGTTCTGCGCAGTAATCAAGACTTATCACTATTTACCTAGGTGATCGAGTACCGACTGACTGTCCTTCTAGTGGTGATTTGGGCACTGTGTCTTGGCTATTTACCACTGTTACTTCTCACTAATCTGAAATTGAAACGATTATTACTGTTTACTGAATTGATATTGAAACTACTGCTACTATTCACTGAGTCGTTATTGAAACGACTATTACTGCTCACTGAATTGATATTGGAACGGTCATTACTGTTCACTGAATCGATATTGAAACTATTGTACTGTTCATTAAACTGATATTGAAACTAGTGTTATTACCTACTGAATTGTTATTACATTTTACTGTTATTATACTGTAAATGTTCACTGTTAATGAATCTCCAGTATGTCAAATGGTGATTTGGAAAAGGACAAATTAAGTCTGTTTGGATCCTTTCACTATGTGTGAGACTATACTCCACCTAGTACTAGAATCATTCTATTGATAAGTGAATCGAATTATATTGTCTGTTAATATTACAAATGTTGAATTCTCATTGATAGAATAAAGTTTTAATGTACATGTTTTACTTGTAAAATATTCACAGCATGACTTATGATCATAAATTTGAAATTGGGTTATAATGTGTTAATCTCATATTATTTATTTAAAATTATGACTAAGAATGATTTATAAAATGGAATGCCGTAAATCACTTTGGATATGTTTTTACATGTTATGATTGGGAACTATGCTCAGTCTCTTACTGGGTCTATTCGTAGACTCACCCCGTTGAATATTTTCAGGAGAAGCGGTAGAAGAAAACGAGGAGTGATTTCGTGGTGCTCTGACCGCGGCTTGGATTTTACTTCGTATCATTATCTTAGGTAGTTAAGAAAAAAAAATTGTGCGTAAAATTTGGTTTTGTAATAAATCACTTGTTAAACTATTACTTTTTATTTCGATCTATGTGGATGAAGTCTTATGACTGTAAGCTGAATGACTTGAGTAATTTCATTTCCGCTGCAATGATGTCTCAATGTTTATGTAAAATTCTCTACCGTAATGTTACCATTTGGGTTGTCCCACTGTGACGTTTCAATCAAAAGCCGATGTGAGTCTTTACGACTAGATCGGGTTTACGATTCGAGGAGTTACATATAGGATGGCCATGCCGACACTTGGTGACAAGACAAACCGACTAGGCATGACCCTACAACAACAATGCAAGGTTGGAATTCAGACTCGACTACAAACCTAGACTCAACCAGTATCAGGCACGTGGCGAAGGTTTGATCCGAAGATCGCACTCACGCAAGTGTGCTACCTTCCCGATAGGAGTAACCTATCATTCCGGGAACACCTTTTGATATACCGGGTATAGAAATGTAATCCGACACCTTGGACCGACTAACCGACTACCATAGACTCGACTTAGCTCTGATGCCAATTTGATGTGGGATGGGACGCGAACCTGGGACTCTAGCTCGCCGACGTCCCTCAGGGAGGGAAATGCGTGGATCTGTGCAGTTGAGGAACCGACAATGAGTCTCGGGTATCGGCTTTTCCACGTGCTCGGATCGAGTCACGGGACGGGTTCCACTCACTCGCTCACAGCGGTGACTAAATTGATCGAACTAGAATTATAACACACTCATGCATATAGAAATATATACGAGTAAAGTAAGTTGCCGAGAGGGGAGTGGACACGATACCTCCACGCTACCGGGCATGGGGAAGGCGACCCCGGCCAAGACTCGTATTCCCGGTACAATGGTAAAACCTAATTACAGCAAGGATTTTTTTGCCCACTTTACGCAGGGAGGTAAAGGGCGACAACAATAACCTGGGAATAGCGAACTTGGGTTGACCGGCAGTAATATGGACCGCTCCGTCGGTGCTGTCCGGACAGCGCGGGCTGACGGTTGTGGGGACCACGTCCTACTCGGGTGGCCGACAGGGGCGGGGTTGGTCCCGTTGCGAAGGGGACTCCTGAAAGGTCACTCCCTGGAAGGCGGACGGCCTGGAACGCCTTGTGGAAGGTGGGGCGACCTGATGTGTGAAGCGTTGTTGTTGCTGTCCCGAGCCTGCTATGCAGTTTCAGAACTGCGCGACCCAGCGATAAAATTTTCTGTGATCAGCTCCGACATCGGAACGACGCGGGACTAGCGCCGTTGCGAATCCCTTTCAGAGATCTACAAACATAGGCTGTTACAAGAATTTTTATATAACTGGGTTTTTCATGGGGTATTTATGAACATGCTGACTCCTGGGCTCAGATCTGACTGGGCAGATTCAGATCTGCCTGATGATACATGTTGACCGAGGCATAAACAATGGATCTAGGATTTGAGATTTTTATGGGAGATAAAGGGGGAAGTAAGAAACACGAGAATAATTTTTGTGTATTTTTTTGAGATGGTTTGACAGGGGGTGGATTTTATGGCTGGGGTGGTCGGATCTGTACTGCAGGAGACAGAACATATTTCAGATTTTGAAGTGACTTTTAGGAGGGGTAAATAAATTCATAAAATCATGGAAAAAAATATGGACAAGGGATTTGGTGGAGAGAAGTTCCAATCCAAATTTCAGAGCAATCTGAAATCAGAAAAGGGATCAAACATGGGAAGAGGTTGGCTGCTGGAACACAGATCTGCACAGGGGTAGATTGTGTAGACAGTGGGAAATTAAATGGAACGGGGATCAAACAAAAGGAGAATGGCTTGAAATTTTTTTTGGAGGATGGGAACAACGTGGGGAACTCCCCCTACAATTTTGAGCTCGATCATATCTCCTAATTGGGAGACAAAAATCGGGCAATAGCTTGCTGTCCAGGGGTGGATGGAATTCTGACGGCGAGGCGGTGGTGGTGCGATGGCGGCTCGATGGCGACGGCGGTGGCGGTGTTGAGCTTCTCACTTAGAGAGGGATAGATGGGGAGGCTTTACATCTCAGAAGATCAACCTTCACAGCTGCAAGGGGGTGGAGAGAGAGGGCGGGGCTGCGCCCTTCTTTGCTTGGAGCAAAATACACAATTTTTCTTCATTAATTCTATGAAATGTAGAAATACAAACTTATATAGAAATAGATAAAAGACCTAAACTATCCTTAGACCTACAGTTAGGGAGGGAAAAATGGGGGATAGGAAATAGTTCTCCCATGTGGTCAAATGACCAAAAATAAAAAATACAACAAAGGGGGGGCGCCCTCTCCAAGTGGGCAAGAAGTAAAATGCCAATTTTCCTCTTGGTCAACCTTCTCCCATAGACCAAAGACCAGCCCAAGTGGGCCCTAAAACCTAGGTGGACCAATGGGAAAAAGGGTGGGAGACCCTACTAGACCTACTGGCCTTTTGCACAGAAACTCAAAGATTCCTAAGGACTAACATATTGGCTTATAATTGCCATACAATTGCAAACCTAATTAGCCCAAGGATATAAATATAAATAAAATGATACAAATGTAAAAATAAAATGTTAGTGTCCGATGTTGATTCCTATCACTTCGCCTCTTCAGGTGTCACCACCGCAGTGGCGACGGGCTCGACCTCTCGGATCTCCAAGAGGTTCATGAATATGACCCCGAGGAAGTTGGGGAACCCAACCACCAGGGGGGAATTTCTGAAACGGGTCGGCACCGCCAAGTAACCATGTTCAGCATGGCTCGCAACCACTAGAGGTCCGAACGTGAACGCTATTGGTTTTCTCAAAAATTCATCCCTACAATTTGAAACTGAGGATGTTAGAATTTTAGGGGGAGGCTATAAGGCCCCAAATCCTGGCGAAAAGATGAAACGTGGTCCAGTCCCACCGGGCGTGCCAACTTGTTGGATGCACTCTTTTATTCCTTTATATTATCATATCATTTGGTATCATTTATTGGATTATCAAGTGCGAGGACGTGCCAGTCACAAGGTGACAATGTGTTCAGGCTTCAAGACTGGAGTGGTCCGAATCCTATGGTGTGCTCCGTCTGACTAACCAGATGATGGTGGGTATCAGGTCAGGACTGGAGACCCGCCGTGCCATAAAGGTCACAGCGTTAATTACATTACCTCGGAGAGGGGAAACCCTTTGATTAGTCGCCAAGATAAGGGGGCCTCATGGCCTAAATATCGATTTTTGTGAAGAGAATGAATAGTGTATTAAAAGGCATTAAAATCCCCCGTATTGAGGTGTGAAAAGACATTTAGAATCATATCGGTCATATGCTAATCACTTTATATTCGGACGGGCGTCCGGGTTGAAAACATCGCCAACACATACGTAATATTGGGACATATGTATGCTGGGGCACGGCAAGTTTAATATTTGAAGAAATGGAAAAATTTGGTGAAAACCCGGTCAAATCGGGTCAAATTCGATGGGTTATCGGCCCGGAGCAAAGTTGAGCCGTGGCCGTAATGGGGATGGTCCCCGGAGCCCGGGCATGACTTGCAAAGGCTTCTTCAATATTCCCTACACAAGGGGTCGAGAGGAAGGAATCCGGGCTCGAATGTCGTTTACCCCTTGAGGATGGTTTTTAAGTTCATCACTTTGGTTGATGCCCATGGCTTATCATTCATTTTTTTTAGCTTTGTTGATTTTTTGTTTATGTTGATTTTTGTGTGTTTTATTGTTGTTCTCCCCTTTTTATTGAAATGGGGGGTTTCGGTCGACCGATTCTCCCGAGGCTGGGGGTTGGCTGAAAGGGGTTGACTCCCTGATCATGGGGTCGACCCCATGCTGATCGGTCGACCAAACTCAGCAGCAAATGCAATTCAATTTTTTTTTGTTTTATTTGGGCTGTCTTGCCTTCGATCCACTCGTCTCATTTCAGTTATTCTTATTTCACTTCTTTTTGCTTTTAATCCTGCACATGAGCGAAAACACGTGGTATGCATATGAATGCATGCATGGAAGCAAAGGGAAGACCAGATTGGGTTTCCTGGGCAATGGAAGTGGGTTTAGGAATGGAGTTCGGTGAGCTTAATGCATGTGGTGCGCGGGGGACCCCTCCCTGCGCCTCTGCACCAAAGATGTATATGAGTTGGTGAACTTGTGTGTGCAAATGCATTTCCTTAGCTTATGCATGCAAATGCATTTCTAAATCTATATGTATGCAGTGAGGTCAAACCATGCTCATGCGTGGAGCTTCAATGAGAATCATATGCAACTCCAATGCGTGGAGCCCAGATGCATGTGAGGTTCTGTTTACATCAAAAATTTGTTTATGAGGCCATATACATGTGAATGCCATCTTCGTGATTACATGCAAATTCTTCAGATGCTGGTTTGAAAGGCATGCAAATGCACAAAGAATTCCTTTTATGCAGGGGACATCATGCAGTAAATGATCATTCTCATGAAGAGACTTAATGAAAATTTTAATCGTGCTTGTGAAATCTTAAGAGGGGTTCCTCATTTAAAGACTATCATGCAAATGCACGTGCTTTCTTCTTCTTTCCCTTTTCATCATAGGGTAAACTGGACTCCCAAAGGGGGGAGGGAACCTGCTGTAATGGGAGATCAACAGGCTAGGCAAGTCGACTTGGGGCCAAGGGGTTTAGCCCAAGTCGACTTGGCCCAGGCCAGTGAGCAATTTATGTTTTCTTTCCTTTAGAGATGGTATGCAATGCATTAAGATATATTTTGATGATCATGCAAGGGTTTAAACATACATTCATGCAGAGGACTCCTCGGTACAAGGTGGAGTGTTTCACTCACGCATAGTGAGGATTTTCACCTGGACAGAATCTAGGTTTCTATCGCTCACCACTTGACATACCAGAGGAAGCATGGCAAGCAAGCATACAAATGAAATGAAGCATGTACGAGGTCTTTTCTAAATTTATGAATTAATGCACATACGAATCAAGGCATGCATATGGGTGCAAATGCTATGCTTATTCTTGAATGACAAGTAGAAGGGCAGACATGCCCATGCTCATGGACATTCAATGAAATCTTGGTATGAACCAGTGTGCACATGCAATATTTGGTCATTCCATGAAAGCTTAGTGAATTTTTGTCATGCATGGAAAGCGTTCGAGCAAATGCTCGAGAGGTTTGGAAGGATCTATCGTGAGAAAGTTATCATGCACATTCCATGCTTTCTTCTTGTAATCATACAAGGAAGATTGGGCAACACATGCCACGCATATGCCATGGTCAGTTTCCTTCTTCTTCTTTTTTTGGGGCTGCCATGCTGTGAAAAGTAGACAGGCTAGCAGGGAGTCGACTCCTCCTGGAGGTCAACATAGATTTCAAAAAAAAAAAATTGTGCTTTCAGCCATGCACATACACTAAATCTCAGTGGAATCATGAGCAACCCTAGAGCAAGGAATTAATTGCCTATGGGGTTTGGTTGATGCTTAACAATGCATACGTGGGAATGCAAACGCCATGTATATTTTTAAATAGTGAGTAGGAGGGTATGACATGCCCGAGTTCATGAAATTCAGTGAGCAAATGCAACATATGACCATTTGTGAGGGCTTCATGAGTTAAGCCCGCACATGAGATTTATGATGAACTCTTATGCATGAGTTATCACGCGAATGCAGTTTTGATCCTCTTCTGGTTATCATTGGGCAATTTGGCTTAGACAGCAACCCGGCCCTGAGGAGTTATGGACTGATCTCACACAGTATGCATATGTATGTGCAGGCAATGCTTGTTCATATTTTTTCTGTTTCCTAGTTTTTATCTAAGAGACTTCTTCTTTATATGTATATATTTTAGCCTCATCTCCATCATCCTTCTACAGCTGGGGTCATCCTTACATTATCATTTTTTATATCTTGTTCATCTTTGCTTCAACAATTTTCTAAAATTGTATTGATGACTACAGTGCTTTAAGCTTGGTATGCATTAGTTCACATGAATGAATTTTTTTGTTCAATGATCTGCTCACGATTTCTTGAGTTCAGGGTGAAAATTCGGTAGCACCTCCCCTAGACCTAGAGCTTTGGGGGGTTTAAATCGGGTATGCATCCACAGAGGAACTCCGAGATAGACCCAAACAAAAGAGGTGCGCACGGAAGCGGCAACACCCGAGGATGCGCACGGAAGCGGCAACATCCTATAATCCGATTTGGGCTCAAAAATCCTGAGGGCTAGCCTACAAGGGAATCTGGTGACCCGAGGGATGCCACAATCCCAACCCTGAGACGTGGTTTTAAGCTATCGCCACGTTACACGGCCATCAATATTCACCTCTTCCAAAGGGATCACCCGTGGACCACACTATGAAGAAGAGAGTCCCCAGGGATCTAGGGATGATCAAGACCCCGAAAGCCAACATTTGCGAATAAAAACTGTCGGCCCAGACAAGCGCATGGACAAGAAGGGGGGTTGAATTGTCTCCCAAAAATAATAGCAGATTTAAACTTTATGTAGCGGAATAAGATAAACTACCAACATGAAGTATAACAAAAGCAAATATTCGTTCTACATAAGCAAGTTCTCTCAAACTCTCCGATCTCACACGAATTGCATATGCAAAGATCAAATGAACCTTCATTAAACACAGATAGTAGACGTAGCGATGTGTGATGATGTAGTGAATAAATATCTCTGAATTGACCTGTGAACTAAATGGACAACCACATAGGCACACCACAAGGAACACAGAGATTTTTAGGTGGTTCGGTCGGACCTACCTGTTTGCCTACATCCACCCCTCACCAAATCTGGTGAGGCTTCACTAATACGCTACGAACCGTAGCAACCACGGGGATGAACCCCAACACCACACACAAGCTACTTCTGCAGCAATCCACACACACGGGGCCTAGCCCCAGAACGCTGCCACCGCAGCACACACCCACACGCTCGGGGAGCTCACCCCGCACTAAAGCCACACACGGAGATGCAGCTCCGCACACCCACACACAATCGCACACTGGTGATCAAACAGTTAATATTTCAATGTTCAAAAGAAAGGATAAAACATCACTGACATCTAAACAAAGGATAGAACATGGAAAACATCTCAAATAAGCTAGGAACAGATGTAGAGATTTTCCCCTTTGCAAACTCCTCAAATCTCCAAGTCGATGTCGACAGTTACTCGCGATATTGACATCTTCAGATTCCTTGCTTCATTCTGCTTGCTGTCTTCTTCATCAACGAGCTCCAAATCTTGACGAAAGTAGATCAAATCTAGCGTTGAAGTCCTCTTGAGCTCCTCTCTTTCTCTCCTGCACAATATATCACGATTTAGCCAAAAGGAGTTCTTCTAAAATAGCAAAATCGTAGCGCATATATAGCAGAGGATTAGATGGACAAAAGGACCATAAACCCCATGCAAAAACCTTCCCAAACCCCTCACAAACATTTATGAGAACCCTAAGGGTAAAGGGGTCAAGATGGAGGGCAATCGAACTGGGTTTAATAGGATTCAAAACCAATCCAGAAAACCTGTTCCAGACGAACCAGAAGAAGTGTCGACTCTGTGAGTCAACACTTTTTCCAGCCCATTCTGCATGCAACACAAACAACACATAGGACAAAAAGTGTCGACTCACAGAGTCGACACTTTCTGCATGCTTTGAAAGAACAACACAAAAGTAGAGCAGAGGGAAATAACCAACATTAAAATCAAATAACCATGCATTGAAACAAGGTATTGGCATATTTTAAACTACATTCCAACAAATGGTAATATGAATGGGTTAAGCATCTTGCAAGCCCAAAAGAAAATTCATTTTGACAATGCATGAAACCCTTTGAAAGCTTCAATAATCCAAGAAGTATATGCATGAAGGCATTTTCAAACCACCAAATCCTCAAGTAAAAATGCAGTCATTAAGACATGTATTTGCTATACATGAAACTCATTCAACCCAAATACATCAATACTCATGTGAAGCAAGTTAAGACCCAAACTCCTCAAAAGTCCCATTGAGCAATATGCAATGTGAGAGGAGTTTAAAACACTTTTATAGCTTGACTGACATTAGAAGAACATGCATGGAAAACGATCAAAATGTTAACAAGAGTTATATGCATGTTAGCCCATTCATGTTATTGAAGAGCTATTGAAAATATATCGATGAAAAGCCCATTCAACAAGGTGCGTGACTACACTTAAAAAAGCATAGTCATTCTCAAAGATGTATGAAACTCAAACATATATGGCCCTTAGGAGACCCATTTGAAAACAACATGAAAAACCATTTCATCAAGATTCACATGGATTTATTTATTCAACTTTCAAGCTCATAACTCCATGGCCAAAAACCAGATTTTCGATCGACCTAAAGATGATGGTCGGTCAACCGAAATGCAGAACTCCCAATGAAGGATTTTTGCAAATCTTAAGCCTTACCAATCTTTGAACATGAATGGAATGTTCAACTTGTTTTGAATCAAGAGTACCAAAATACTCATCAAGCTTACACTTGTGTCCCGCAAGTTGTCCACCATAGATTTGTTCCAGTAATGCAAGATTATCAAAATATGAGCTCCTTAAGCATCAATGGACAATTTCCACAAACACATGCACACAACGTTTGTCATCATTAAAACTTAAACTCCAAAATCAACTCGGGGATCTAACAATCTCCCCATTTTTGATGATGATAAAACAAGCTATATGTGCGTGAAAACTATGTATGAAAAACTATGTGTCACTATCAGACTATGTAAACTATGCATGTGACTGAAATACAAATGCACAACAAAAATTGAAATGCAAATGCACAATATGATTTGAACCAACCCAACCGCACACAATTCTCTCCCTTTTTGTCATTAACAAAAAGCCGATTGACACTGGGGTTATGTAGAATGATATGTACATGTATAACTTCGAAACTAATATGAACAGAGTTATGAGTTCAAGCAATCAAACAAGCAAGCATGATAGTCAAGCAAGCATGTAGTAATCTATAGCTCCCCCTCAATGGGGTAAAAGGTTAGCAAGTAAGCATACGATTTATATCAAAATGTGAGACATGAAGCATAATCAAAAAAGGTAGTGCATGTATATGCTAGAGGCACTGCATAAATCATGATAAGAAAAAATTCAAGTTACACATTCATCACAATAATACCCAAGAGTGAAATGTGAGACAATGAGCAATGAACTTTAAAAATATATAGATATAGTCATAATTTCTAAAGAACACTAGAGGGTTATTTCCTTTCTACAATTCTATTTACATCCTCGACTTTCAGTAGCTTCGCACAACCCCTTTTTTTGATTCTTTTAATGGATATCACCGTTCGGTGCGAGTCACGTCATATGTCTCAATGGGGTTTCCTGGCTACTAGGATTCATCACAATTTTGATTCTTGTGGATTTTAGCTTCACTTTTTGACCCGAGTTTTCTCATTTATTTCAGTGGAGATTCTCGGCTGCTCGGTTCCACATTCCACTTATTAATTGTTGTGGGGTAGGCAGCTTCTTCCTCACGATTACTCTTCATTTCCATATAGAAATTTGTTTCCCTTAAAGTGTTGAAAAGAATTTCTGAAATCCTTATTGATCAAAGTCATATGCATCATTTTGTGCAAAGTGTGTGGATAATTGCTTTGTATGTTAAAAATAAATTTTTCATAATATAGATATGACTCCCCCTATATGTATGCACAATTGGAAACAAATTCTCCTCCTTTGTATATGTCACTTTTCATAAATGATCAAAGTCACTGCATTTTATATAACAAGGAGGTGAGGTCTTAGAAGATTTTCAAGAAATGATTTTCTAGACATATATACATGCAATCAGGCTAGGATTTTGCAAATTAGTTCATGCAAGATGATTTCCGGTACGTGGCGGAGGTGTAGGTCCAAAGACCCAACTCACACATCGAGAGTGTTTCCAGATGGACGTAATCCACACTTCCACAACTCACCATTTGAGATACCGAATAATCATGGCATTCAAGCAAGTAAGGATAGAAAGTATGCACAAGTATATACATGTATATGCATGTGAATGATAAGATGATAAAAAATTATTTCTATCCAAAAATATGCAACCATATGTGCAATCTAAAGCAAGTTTTTGAGTGTATGCAAAACTGAATAGTTATTTGCAAGAAGATAAACAAAACTATGTATTCGAGTTACTCATCTCAACAACAAATCTCTTTATCGCTTCCAAAATTAACAGAAGGTAATAACAAGATTGAAGTAGGTCGAATTAACAAGATCCAACCAAGTGTATGCTTGCATCATTTAATAGAAGATTTCAGAACTTGAGCTCTCTTACCTTTGCCTTGAGAAATAATTATTTACCTCAGTCTCAAGGCACCCCTGCAAAATAAATTTCTCACTTCATAGATTTGAGTACCAAAGCTTTCTTGGGTCCCTTAGAGTTAGTTCCACTTCGAACAAAAGACATACTGTTCTTCTTCTCAAACCATTCATCGTCAGCCCTCATTAAATCACAGACGTACATGGAATGGCCGAACATACCACAATAGAAGCAAGTGACATTTGGTTTTCTAAAGTGGTTTCTTCTATGCATGTTTGGTGTATTAACAAACGAGTTCATGCATGGATGAACATGGGAATCACAAGGTGAATTAAAGGATTTCTAAAATTGATTTCTTACAAAAAAAAATTCTTTGTGGGAGAGTGTCCTACATCTCTCTTCTCATTCCTTTGACTACCTTCATCATATTCAAATATTTTCTGTTTTCCTTTCAACTCTTTTTCAACAACACTTTTCAGTTTCTTTAGCTCTTCATGGATGGTATTGAAGTTGGTTTCAATGCCTGTTTTAGATTTCTCACATTCAATTGATTTCACTTTGATTCAATCCAACTCCTTTACCAATTCTTCATTTTCAGTTTTTATATTTTCACATTCTCATAAGCATGTTATTTTTCAATTTTTAAGTATGAGATTTCATCCTCAAATAGAGAAACTTTGGACAACAACATTTCATTTTTAGCTTTCATTTTTTCAAGTTTTAACTCAGCAAACTACATTTAGTGCATGAAGATGAACTAGAATGCAAAATGTCATGAAACTTCTTTTTAAGCTTTTATTTTCATGTTTCAACTTCTTGCACTTTTCACACACTCCAGCATATGCAATTTGCCATTCTTCACAAGTGAGGTTTCCGTTATTAGAATTTACCTCAGTGTCATTCTCCTCATCAGCCATCAGACATAGATTCTGGACCTGCTCATCCAGCTCATCCTCCTTCTCGAATTTGGACTCGCTCTCGTCCTCGTCGCTCCAAACAGCTTTCATTGCCTTTGGCTTCTTAGCTTTACCTTTCTTCAATTTTCTCTCAAGATCTAGACATTCATTTCTCATGTGTCCAACCTTGTTATATTCATAGCATCTAATTTCTCTTTTCTTTTCCAATGACTTTTTCTAAACTTTTCTAAGAGAAGTGCCATTCCTTCTAGTCTTCCTTAAAAATTTTCTGGCTCTTCTAGTGATGAGGTCCACCCATTCTTCCTCACTACTATCAAGACTTGACCCTTCATCACTTTCTTCAGAAGGTTGTGGGTTAGCCTTAAATGCAACTGATTTCATCTTACCTTTCTCCTCCCCTGTCCTTTTAATGTTGATTTCATAGGTCATCAAGGACCCAATCAACTCATCCAGCGTAAGTGTGGTGAGATTTTCAGAGTCTTCTATCACGGTTGCTTTCGTATGCCATTGTGGTGACAAGGACCGCAGCACCTTCCTCACAAGGTCTTGATTTGTGTACTCCTTTCCCAGCGCTTTCAAACCATTAGTGATCTCACTTAACCTAGCAAACATCTCCGACATGGTCTCATGTGGTTTCATCATGAAGAGCTCGTATTCTCGGACCAATAGATTTACTTTTGTCTCCTTTACCTCCGACGTTCCTTCGTATATGAGTCAGAGCTTCTCCCACATTTCCTGTGCAGAGGAACACATAGATATACGTGAATATTCATTCGGATGTACAGCACATTGAACAATATTCATAGCTCTGAAATTTACACATGATTTTTTAATGTGTTCTTCAGTCCAACTGTCCTTATCATCGGGCAATTTATAAGGACCTTTACTAATGACTCTCCAGCTATCATAATCCTGAGCATGCAAAAACACTGTCATTCTATTTTTCCAATAAGGGTAATTCATGCCATCAAAAAATGGTGGCCTGTGTATAGAATGTCCCTCAAGAAGCATTCCCCTACTTTCCATCCCCAATGATCAATCCTCTACAACTGTGAGGTTGAATAAAATCAGAGGCCTTACTCTGATATCAATTGTTGGCCTAGACAAGTGCAAGGACAAGAAGGGGGGTTAAATTGTCTCCCAAAAATAATAACATATTTAAACTTTATGCAGCGGAATAAGATAAACTACCAACACGAAGTATAACGAAAGTAAATATTCGTTCTACACAAGCAAGTTCTCTCAAACTCTTCGATCTCACACGAATTGCCTATGCAAAGATCAATTGAACCTTCATTAAACACAGATAGCAAACGTAGCGATGTGTGATGATGCAGTGAATAAATATCTCTAAATTGACCTGTGAACTAAGATAGGAGAAATGGACAACCACACAGGCACACCACAAGGAACATAGAGATTTTTAGGTGGTTCGGTCGGACCTACCCGTCCGCCTATGTCCACCCCTCACCAAATCTGGTGACGCTTCACTAACACGCTATGAACTGTAACAACCACGGGGATGAACCCCAACACCACACACACGCTGCTTCTACAGCAATCCACACACATGGGGCCTGGTCCCAGAACGCTGCCACCGCAGCACATACCCACACGCTTGGGGAGCTTACACCGCACTAAAGCCACACAAGGAGATGCAGCTCCGCACACCCACACACAATCACACACCGGCGATCAAACAATTAATATTTCAATGTTCAAAATAAAGGAAAATGACGCGGGACGAGTATGCGCATGGGGACGTCGACGGCGGCTTCCGGTGTGAACCTGTGTGTACAGCCTTATGGCACTACGCTCCACGTAGGGAGGGGATCGTGGGGATGGGAATAATTAATACAAAACTACCCTCACGCAGGAGGGGAGAACACGGGGAAAGGGAGATGGGCTTGCTGCACTACACATAGTTTCGCTAGATAGAACCAGAATGTATCTCCTGGTACGTTGCACCCAAAACTTCAAACGAGGTGCCGCTTAGGCCAAATCGTCGCTGATGAAGGGAAGCAATGCTCCATAAAGTTTGGTGACGATCCGAGGTCACTGGCAGGCTGGACAGGGCGACAAAGGTGACCTGCACAGTTCTGTCTCGCAGGATAGGATGGCGCAATCTCGGTGCAGAAAATGGTACGCTCGCTACAGATCTAAGAAAGAGGCAGGATCAGCGAGGATGGATGCAAAATAGAGAGCTCTACGTACTCTCAATATATGAGAACCATCCCATCACTGAACGAGCAAGGAAGACTCTGTGGCGAGACTCTAGATTCTGGGCGTGCAGGCAGACATAGTCGGGATGTGTGGGGCGACGCGACCTACTTGAAAATCATAAAGTGACCAAACCACTTGGGATGGTCCTGGGACGTCGAGAGGGATGCCTCAGAGAAAGATCATGACCAGAGGATCGCCAGGGGAGGCATGGCACGCTCTGCAACTTGGATTCACGTCCTGGGTGAACTGGGCCGCACAGGCCTTGCGCAGTCGCACGAGAAATGATGCCACGGGGTGTGTCGATGTCGAAATGATGCGGGACCACCTCTGAATCGAAGCTGACTCAAAGTAGTTCGCAGCGCTAGAAGGCCTCACACTGAATCACATCAAGGATGACGGGGTGGCATCTGCATCTAAGGCTTCAGGTTCTATCTCGGATCTGCAAGCAGCAGAACAGAGAAAGCTCCAAGGCCGTGGTCGTGGGCGATGCCGTGGGATTTTGGCGATGCCGTGGGAGGTGTGGGAAGCAGTAGGGGAGGGTCTGCTGGAGGCTAGGGGCCGTGGGGTACTAGGAGTGGGCGACTAGGGTTAGGGTTTGGGTGGGGTGGTGCGGCCTTGAGAGTAGGAGGTCGGAGGTGTGGTGCAGTTACTAGCTGGGAAAGGGGAGAGAATTTAGGAGATTTTCTCTGATTTAGGCTGAGGTGGCAAGGATTTTAAGAAATAAGGAATTACTTTGGAGTAGGGAGGGAGAGATAATAGGGGGAGGGATTTGAGTTTTTGTTGGAATGGGCAAGGAGATAAGGAGAGAGGTGTGCAAGTTTCCAAGGGAGGGGGAGAGAAAATAGGAAGGGGGGAGAATATTTAGGAGAGGAAGGAGGAAGGTGGCTGATGTGGCCAAAGAATCTAGGAGGGGGATGAGGGCTGCGATGTTGGTTTATGCCAGCGTCTCCTTGGATTTGGTGTGTATCTATACATTGACTATCTGATGTGGCCAAACTGTTAGGGTGCTAGGCCCGGATACAGAGGGGGGTGAATGTATCCTACTACGAATAATGTCCAAATAAAAACTCAGATGCTAGACGCAATCACAGAATAAAACTAATTCAATTAAACTTATGAGCAAGCACATGGAGCGCGCCTATCCAAGCATCTAGCGGAAGCAAACACACAAAGCAAGCCACTGCTCAATAGATTTTTAGGTGGTTCGGTCCTCCAGACCTACATCCACCCCTCACTCCCAACCGGAGTGAGGCTTCACTAGCAAACGCTAGAACCAAGCAGACTCAGTCTGCGAACAAGGTGCTGCCACACAGCTTGACCAGGGGAACAACCTCCCCTCTTCCTCCCAACCGGAGGGACACCCCAAGTGACTCACAGCCACTTGGAAACCAGAGACCGAAGTCTCTCTTCCTCCAGACCGGAGGGAACCCACCAGTGACTCCCCGTCACCAGCAAACCAGAGGTCGCAGACCTCTCTTCCTCCAGACCAGGAGGGACACCTGGACTTGCAACCCACAAGCCCAGAACCGGAGATCAGATCTCCCTTCTCCTGAGTCCACAGGAGGAACCCGACCTCACTACTGAGAATCGGAAGAACAAGGATAACCAAATGAAAAAGGAAAAACAAAAACACGAAATGAAAATAACTTCAGCAAACAGAAAGCTGAAAAATGAAATGCACAATGTGGCTCTCAACGGAGCTGACTGGCCTGGATCTGATCCACGGTCCAGTAGGAACTTCTTCTGCTACTTCTCTTCTTCTTCTTCTCAACTCACGATCTCTCTTTCTCTTCTCTGCTCTCCTTTTCTCCCTCACTGTCTTTCTCTTTTCTTTCAGTCCTCACGAGCTCTCTCTTCTCTTCTCTTCTCTGCAACTCTTCTCTTCTGCTGGATCAAACTCTCAGCACTTCTGTACTTCTGCTATTTCTGCTTCTCTATTTTCGATCACCCTTCTTCAGACAACCGAGACTCCCCTTTATAGCAGCTCGAGCAGAGGCAGCACTGGGCGCGTGTGTCCTCCACATTTCCCGCCCAGATATTTGGCCACGTGTCAGCATTTCAGCTCCTTGGATCACGTGCTAGACACCTGCATGATTAAAGAAGTGTTCAGTCGATGAACAAAATTAACACAGGCTGTGCATAGTTAAGCAATGTATAGACTTATAGAAATCAATATAGCAAGTGTGTACAGAGTGAGGGAGTGTATAGACTTAGAAGTCTTCATGCGTGCTCAGTGTATATACTTGCTGAAGAATGCATTATCATAACAGGAGAGTGTGTAGACTTAGGCCTTCTGTTCAAGACAAAAACCAATGTACAGACTTCATGCTGTACAGACTTGATGTTGATCAAAAGACCTTTGGACATCAGCCCAAGGCGTCAACGCTTCCATCGTGCAGCGTCGCCTCAGCTCCTCAAGCGAGATGCTCACGCCCTTGGCAACTGGCCAATGCGTCAACGCATCCAGTGTCAGCGTCGACGCAGTGAACAAGACAGGTGATGAACAATGCATGAACTAGCCTTACCAATGTGTAGACTTCACAATGCTCAGCCACTGTATAGACTTCACGAAGCTCAACCAGTGTATAGACTTCAATGCAAAAACCAAGGCTGTATAGACTTCAGACTTGAACGTGTGACCTGTGAGCGATGTATACACTTGGCCCTTGAAGGATGTACAGACTAGAAGGAATGAAGCCCACGATGTATAGACTTGAAGATTGAAGGCGATGTACAGACTTTGATGTAAGACGCAGAATGAGACGTTGAAGTCTGTATAGAGTTTGATGACTGAAGCATGAACAGTACGCCAATGTATGGACTTGGCCAAAGCGTAGGGAAAGCCCCCAATGTGTAGACTTCCAATGTGAATGAAACGCTGTACAGACTTGCTCAAACAGTCTGATGTATGGACTTGGAATTCCAACAGAAGGATGTATGGACTTTGATAAGAGAATGGTTGTACAGACTTCACCACAGCTGCGATGTACAGACTTTAACAAAGCAGTGATGTACAGACTTTAAGTGAAAGTCCGATGTACAGACTTTAGCTGAAGACCAATGTATGGACTTCGAATATGAAGACCAATGTACAGACTTTGAATATGAAGACCAATGTATAGACTTGACAGTGATCTCTGCAGCGAATGTATAGACTTCAAAGTTCATTGAAGGATGTACAAACTTCAGAACTGAACATAGGTAAAAGGCTCCCAATGTATAGACTTCGAAGTTCACTGAAGGATGTTCAGACTTTGTTCCACCGACCAGTGTATTGACTTTGCAAGCGTGAGACGCTGGATAAGACGGTGGATGTACAGACTTTAGGTGAAGGCATGAAACGATCTCTAAGACGATGATGTCTGTATAGACTTTGCAGTGAATGGATGCTCAGTGAGACGCAAGTTGAGACGATGCAGTGTACAGACTTCATGTAATGCATGCAGACGTTGAACAATAGAATGTGCAGACTTTGCCATGAGACGCTGAACAAGACGCTCCAATGAATAGACTAGTTGGATGCACTGTAGACAATGTATAGACTTTGAAAGCTAACAAGCGTCCTCAGTGTACAGACTTGGGCTGTACAGACTTTGACTCAAACATGCATATAAGACGCTAAATGAGATGCAAAAGTGTATAGACTTATGCTGTGCAGACTTTGACTCAAATGTGCATATGACACGAACGATGTATAGACTTGCGATGCACTAAGACGATGACTGTTCAGACTTTGGCAATGTGCAGACTTAGAACAGTAGCTAAGTATGTGTGTATTATGTGAGAGTGTATACACTTGAAGCTATTGAACACAAGTACAATGTATATACTTCATGAACAGACGATGTACCTACTTGGAATTGATGCATGCTGTGCAATGTACATACTTTGAAATCATGCAGGCTGATGTGCAGACTTCAGTTGAACCCAACCGAAGAGTGTATACACTACACTTATCTGGGGGGTCGACCCATCTAGAAAGGGGTCGGCCCACACTATGCTGACTGTGATGTATGAATGCTTTATGCAGCAGATAACATGGTTGAACATCAAATATGCAATGCAAATGCTTTATGATCTGATAAACTAACAGAACAGCAATGCAATGCTTTGATAAATAGGCTGAACATCAGAATGACTGAACATATGAAGATGACTCATTTCAGCAAGATGACTCACAGTAACTCACATCAAACACCAATCATCAAAACCAAATCAATCATCAAAACATAACATCAATGCATGGTGACTCACAGTGTATGAATCACATCAAAACCAATCATCAAAACCACAGAGGCACAACAATCTCCCCCTTTTTGATGATGGCAACTCTACATAGTGAGTCAATCTGATGACTCAAACTATTCTCCCCCTTTGACTTCATCAAAAAAAATATAGTTTGAGATTGCAAAAGAAACCACCATGCAATGATTGAATAACAATCTCCCCCTTTGATATAATCAAGATGAACCATGGGGAGGAATGAATGCAGATGCAGATACCAGAATGCAAGATCTCCCCCTAGAAATATGAATGCAAGAACATAATTCTCCCCCTTTAAGAGTTTCTATGCAGCATGATGTATATGACATGAAAGCTCCCCCTGAATAGATGCCAATTGATATGCATGTGTTGCATGACTCCAAATTGATATTGTTGAGAAGGAGACCACAGAGGCAGTTCAGGTCAATGAATTAAGGACAGTGAGCAGAAAAGGTTCAAATAATCAGATTTACAAATAAGCTCCAAACAGAAATAATTCAACAAGATTTTCAAGGAGATATTAATCTCATAAATCCAAAACATAATTTTTCAAAGTCTTCCATTATAGGGGCTTATGAATGAGCTTTTTGAACAGCATGGTTTAAACATGATGTATGCAGAGTTTATCAATAAAATTATGTATTGATATCTAAAACCATGTTTTAATAAAAATGAACCAAGCCCTCATATTTATCTTGATTGTCCTCCCTTTGTCTTACACAATCAAATTTATTGACTTCTTTCAGAATTACATGCACTAGTATTGAGATTAAGTAATTATGAAGTCATATTATTTTGTCTAGGGTTGTAGCAATTTGATTTTAGCATCAATATTCAGATATTGAGATATGTTCAACAATTTTTCATGCTACAAATTTTACGAGCAGTCTAGTTCAGTGCACACCTTGTAACTAGAGGATATACCTTGATCAGAGGCCAATATCCCTAAGCACTTAGTGTGACTAACTGTCATGCTATATATGAACAGAGATAGCATTTACACATCATGACACACTCCAAATCATTTCTTGATGAGTGAGTTGTATTTCTCAGTGTGCATGCCATTGCTATGCTTGAATTTCAATGAATTCTTAATCAGAGTTAACTAAGGCACCTCATGACACAGTCCTTTGGACATGTGTTTCTCAGTGACCAATGTCATTGCTCTGACAGATATTACCCTTTAGACATTTCAGAAAAATTCATTTGCTTCAAATCAAAAATAGTTTCATGTACTTAATCAGTTGAAGTCATGTATTCAAAAGTGCAGATTTCAGAAGTTTTCAAGACACATCATGAAACAGATGGTTAAGATTTATTAAACATGCTTCAGATATTTTTAAGAGATTTTAAAGCCAAACTCATTGAATACATTAAACTTAAACCACATGAGTTATTTCAGTCATTCATAAAAATGTATAATAGAAGATTTCTAGTTCAAGAATTTTTAGATTTATGATCGAGATAGTCCCATTGAAATCTTCATGACAGACTGATAGAATTCTGAAGCCAAATGATACCAATTGATAGGAGAGATTTTGAGGCTCAATGATTTCTGATATTATCAAGGTTTGTCAACTAAGATCAATGATGAAGGGTATGCAATGAATTCTCACAAGAGTATGCATTTGACAACCTATATGCAATGCATTGACTCCCCCTGACAACATGCATTTAGACAATCTTTTTGGCATTTTCAATCTAAGGAAATGCAATGCACTTAACTTCATGTATGCAGGGGCATGAAGCAAAATATACACATGAGGATGCAGACATCCTCTGATATGCAAATTTGACCCTTGGTACTTGGCAGAGAACTTGGCCTAATAGACCATCTCACACATAGTAAGAACCTCCAGACAGATTTCCTCTGCCCTTTAGTAGCTTTCCATTTATATACCAAGTGGTCATGCATGACAGTGCAATACAAACAGTCCTATATGCATCATATTTTCAATGATTGTATGTCATGTGCATGTTTATGCCATTCTCATATATGCACACAGCTCACAGTACAAACAAGAAAGCCCACAAAGATCAATGCAATAGTCAAACCAATTAAAATAAAACATGTATGCATGAAGCTATGACTTCTCAGCTCAACCATAAATTTCATTTGAACAGATTTGAGAAATTTACCTGAATGGGGTTTTATCAACTTGGGTGCCTTGGTTTATTTCCCCTTTTTATTCTTCAGCTTCCAAGGCACACCTGCAAGTTAGCACACTATTTTGCATGGGCAGGTACCCAAACAGTCTTGGGTCCTGCATGGTTAATAGTGACACCTTTGGTAGGTGTTCTAAACAACCTTTTAGCATTTAGGTCATCAGATCTTATCAAATGACAATTATTCATTGAATGACCTAATATACCATCATAATAGCAAGAGGCAGCATATCTCAGATTTGTTTTATGCACATTCTGATTAGCATGAGTTCTATGTGCATTTGCATGAAATTTTCTGTTAACAGAATTAAGATTCTGTTTACCAACAAATTAGTGAGTACGGGTGACAAATGCTTGTATCAGATGTATTGTGCTTTGACTATTTCTCAACCCACCACTTGGCTACACTATCAGTTGATTGACTCCTGAGATGTACTCTTCTCCACACTATTGGAATCTTCCATCTTGTTCTGCAATAAATTCTAATTCTGTGGTCTTTTCACCAAAATTTAGATTCTTTGTAATGGCAGATTTCATATTGATTTATTGGATAACCTGAGTCCATTCCTGTGCTTCAGGGGGTGTTATGGTTTATCTATAGTTAAGGGGAGAGTAGTCAATTATGCATGTTGATAGGAGGAGAGCTGTTTCATTGTCATAAGAGAGAACTTCATTTTAACGAACCATGACTCATTCTCTGAATTTATGTGCTGTGTTTGTATGCTGAATTTGTCTCTCAAACCATTTCCCTTCTTTTTGATTATGTCAAAGGGGGAGAATAGTTTGACGGGTCAGTGGGACTCATCATGTTGCCATCATCAAAAAGGGGGAGATTGTTGTACCCCTTGTGCTTTGTTGATGATGTGGTGTTTTAATGATAGCAACATGAATGAGTCACCACATTGAATGACAGCAACATGATTGTTTATAACTTATATACTCTGTGGATAATGCATATGACTGTGACTGGTATATTATCTGGAGAATGCATGTGTTCTGTCTGCACAAGTCTATACACTGCAGGGTAAAGCCCAAAGTCTAGACATTGCTGCATTGCTTGCATTTCAGAGTCTATACATCGTTCATGCATGCACATGTTCGTGGACAAAGTCTGTACATTGCATCTTGTGCTGCATGTACTACACTAAGTCTATACATTGTCTATAGTATTTAGAAGTCTGCACATTGGACCGTCTTAACTTGCGTCTTATGTCAAGTCCGTACAGTGTCCATCAGCATTTAGAAGTCTATACAGTCCTGGATGTTCAGCGTCTCATGCTGCGTCTTATGCCAAGTCCATACATTGGTCGGTGGAAAGTCTGTACATTTAGAAGTCTGTACATCCATCGTCTTTCTCAGCGTCTCAATTGGACTAGGTCTGCAACGGCTAAGTCTGTACACTGGACTTCATTTCACCAACTCTATACATCCGATTGATGTTGCAGTGTTCACCAAGTCTATACATCGTCTTCAGATAATCAAGTCCATACACTGAGCAAGTACATGCATTGTCAGCCTGTCGAGTGAAGAGTCTACACATTGGTTGTTCACAAGTCCCTATAGTTTAAAGTCTGTACACTGCATTCTAATTCAGCGAGTCTCTTCATTGCATATAAGCATCAAAGTCTGTACAGTGGGGAAGTGTGTACATCCACCAGTGAACACATCAAGTCTATACACCGCATGTGTTCATCTGATTTTCATGAAGTCTATACAATGCAATGCATAAACTTAGAACTGATGACTTCGTTTCATCTGTCTGACAGGGACTGAAGAGGCTAATGAACCCCTTAAAGCAAGAGGGCTGAAGTCATCAAATTTTCGCTACTGGAACACACCAATGCGTCAACGCCTTGATCAAGTGGCGTGAACCCAGGAGTGCAAACTGGAATCAGAGTGAGGTCACGAGTTCAAATCCCAGGTGCCGCTGGGGGGGAGATTGTTGGTTTATGCCAGTGTCTCCTTGGATTTGGTGTGTACACGTGGGGTATGGGACCCACGTGGACCATCGGTGCTTGGCAGCCCAACCCGTCGCATGGATTATGGGGTCCATGTGCGAAGCCCCTCATGCCTGCCCACAGCACATAGACGTGGGGCCCTGCGCTGCCATAAGGAAATACGGTCTAACCTTCGCTATCAGCTCGAGCTTTTAGCGCAACGGTAGGGGCTTGATCCTGCAAACTGGTATCAGAGTGGTGTCTGCATACAAGGTCCAGTGTCCTACAGATTCGATCTCTGGTTTTTGGTGCTAATTTGTTTTTAGTGCATCAATATTCCTGTTGCATTAATCTGTTGTGCTCTCATGGCTCATCCTCCACTATTCAGTGGTTCAAATATTAAATTCTGGCTATATCGTATGCACAAGCATGTTAACTCTATTAATCCACAATTGTGGAAGGTTATCTCTCACAGTCCACATGAACTTCCTAAGGATAAGTCCAAGTGGACTCATTTTCACAAGTTGAAAAATGATGATAATGTGAGAGCTCTAAATTTAATGAAGGCTGCAATCGGTTCTGATGATTTTTCCTCTTTCTCAAGTTGTAGCTCGGCAAAGGAAATATTGGATGAATTGCTTCGCATCCACAATGGAAAGGAAGAAGAATATCTCATGGCAAGAAGGAGTGATCAATCAGATGAGTCCTCATCCCAGGTAAACTCTGAGACCGAGGATATTAGTCATGATGATTTAGTTGCCATGCATAAGCATCTACTGGAAAAATATGAAAGAATTAAGTCAGAAAAGAGAAAATTAAGAAAAGAGAAAAATGCTGAAATCACAAGTCTAAAGGCTGAAAATGAAAATTTAAAATCTGAATTGAAATTGAAATAAGAATTTGAAAACAAGTTGATTGAAGAAGATTTTCATCTAAAAGATCAAAATAAAAGGCTAATGGTTCTTAATACTGTCTTTTCTGAAAAATGGTTGTCATTTGAAAAATAAAAATATGCTGATAAGGAAATTCAATTTGAGAATGAATTGAAACAGGAACTAGAAATTGTGAAAAATCTGAATGACACCATGAAGAAACAAATTCTCACCTGCGAAGAAGATCTAACAAACTTTGAACTATTCATCTCTTCTCTTAGGAATGAAATTTTAAATTTGAATAAGTCTCTGTCTGATTCTGCTAATCAAGAGAAGCAGAATGTTGTATCCACAGATAATTGCATGAAGAAGGGCAGTAGTTCTCAAGTTAAGCAGGGAATGAGGAATAAACTTCATACAGCCTTCGTGCGTAGCTCAAACATAGCTAGCACCTCCACCTCATCGCCTAAACAAGTTGCTGATCAAGAAAATAAGAAAACAAAACAGAAAATAAATAAAAAGAACAATCAACATACTGAGGAAGTTCAAGGTGACAAGAAATCTCATGCTAAGTATGTTAATTGCTTCTACTGTGGGAAAGTTGGTCACTTCATGTACAATTGTCTTGTGCTCAACAAGGATGATCCGAATGTTGATAAAATACATGGTAGGAAGCTTCATGTTAAGAAACCTTCTTTTGTTCAAAAGAAAAGAATTCATTGCTTCTATTATCATAAAATTGGTCATGTTATGCAAGAATGTAACTCAATGAAACAAGATGACAAGGAAGCTAAGAGATCTCATGCGAGAAGTCATGATCATCTGAATGAGAAAATTTACTATTGTCACTGTGGCAAATCGGGCCACATTGCAGCCCAATGTTGGCATGCTCAGGGAAGGAAGTTTAACAATAAATCTGGTAAATTCCCTGTCAATAAAAATATTTTTGATAGAAATGAATTTTTTTTTGAAAGGAAAACACTTGCATGTTTTGAATGTGGGAAGCCAGGCCATAGAGCTGCTGACAATGTATAGACTTTGCACATCTTGGATACAAGAGGAGGATTTACAATGTGGGAAGCCACGCCAGATAGCACCCTAACATTAGTCGAATGTTGTGTCTCTTAGGCACAAGCATGTGCTATGTTGCTTTGATGATAGCAATGCTATTTGGTTTTGATGATAGCAAGACAGTGAGTGCATTTGAGTGCATTTGATATTGTATTTTGATGATAGCAATGTTAGTGTGTTTTGATGATTGCAATAAACAAAGTGCATTTCTGTGCATTCTTATTCTTGAGCATTCTGCATATGATAGCAGCATGAATGATGATGTTTAGCATTGATGGCATTTGTTCTTTATATATATGCATTGCATTCTGTCAGATATCATGTCTCTACATGTATCTACAGTCTGAACTGTAGTGGGTCGACCCACCCTTGCTGATGCGTCGACCCATCAGAACATTGATTGTTTGGGAAGCAAAGTCCATACACTGCAGGGTAAAGCCCAATGTCTAGGCATTGCTGCATCGCTTGCATTTCAGAGTCTATACATTGGTTTTGTCATGCACATAGAATTCCAAGTCTATACATTCCTGCATTAGTGTGCTTCACGCTTTGTTCATGGCTGAGAGTCTATACACTGGGCTTGAAGTGTATACATTGAGCGTCTCAATGAGCATCTCATGTAAGTCCATACATTCATAGTGCATTGCATTGACTAAGTATATACAACGTCAGTTCATGCATGACTTAGGCAAAGTCTGTACAGCGTCAACGCATCTCACTGGCTCATGTTACAGCGTCAACGCACTTCATTGGAAGTGTGTACAGCGTCAGCGCATGAAGTCTGTTCAATGGCTTCGCTTCATCAAGTCTGCACATTGAATCGCCAACTTCTTTGAAGCCTATACATCGCTCAAAGTCTGTACAGAGTCCACCGTCTCATTCAGCGTCTCACGCTTACAAAGTCTATACACTGGTCGGTGGAAACAAGTCTATACATTCGACTACATCCAGCAAGTCTGTACACTGAGGATGCATGTTAGCTTTCAATGTCTATACATTGCTCATTTGCTCATTCAGCATTGTCAAGTGTGTACATTAAATCACATTTCATCAAGCCTACACATTGGCACTGTAGCATGCATTCATGAAGTCCATACATTAGTCTTCATGTTCAAAGTCTGTACAGCGTCTGCATTGTCTCGCTCACACTTGCCAAAGTCTGAACATCCACAGTGTCTTTCATCGTCTCACTTTGCGTCTCAGTTTGCAAAGTCTATACATTCGCTGCAGAGATCACTGTCAAGTCTATACATTGGTCCGTCTCTTGCAACGTCTCATCTGGTCAAAGTCAACACATCACTTGAAGGCTTCTGCATCAAGTCTATACATCGACTGTCTTGCTTTAGCTTAAGTCTGTACAGAGTCAGCGTCTCGTTGACCGTCTCTTGCTGTGTCTCACGAAGCATTTCATTTAGCAAGTATGTACAGTTGACCGTCTCAGGCAGCGTCTCTTTGTGCGTCTCTTGCAAGTCCATACAACGCTTCAGACTAAAGCCTGTACATCGGACAGTGTTTAGGCGAAGTCTATACATCCATCCGTACAGTGTCTTGGCCACCGTCTCACGACCACCAAGTCCATACATTGGTCGGTGGCAAGTCTGTTTTGGACCCTTGATCAAGTCTGTACATTGGGTTGCTTGCATGCGTCATGAACAAAGTCTGTACATCCATTTACTTAATGAATGCAAGTCTATACATTCGTCTAACTTGCATTATTCATCAAGTCTGTACAGCCTTGTCTTGCATTCAACTTCCCAAGTGTGTACAACGAAGTCTATACACTGCTATGTTTACACTTAACCTGATAAAGTTTTTATCTGTTTGACAGGCACCCTTCGAAGAGGCAAATGGAAGGCACGTGATCCAAGGAGGACGAGGTTCCCTGATCGTGACACGAGGATGCACTGTGCTGAAATGCTGACACGTGGACTGAGGTCCTTTGGCGGGAGATGTGGAAGGCACACGCTCGCCCTAATTGCTGCAGTATATATTGAAGCCTTCGTCTTCAGATGGAGGCTGATCGATCGACAAAAGAAGAGCAGCAAAGTCTATACACCAGAGAGCCTTCGATCCAGACAGAAGAAGAAGAAGAAGAAGAAGAAGAGAAGAAGAAGAAGAGAGGCAGAGAGAAAGAAAAAGAGAAAGAGAGAGTGAGATCGTGAGAAGAAGAGTGTGAGAGAGGTTGTTTGAAGATCAGTCTTCACTGGACCGTGGATCAAATCCAGGCCAGTCAGCTCTTTGAGAGCCATATTATGCTTTATGTTTACAGCTTTCTGATTGCTGTTCATCTTGTCTTTTGTTTCCTTTTTATACTTTCCTTCAAGCTGTTAGCCAGCGTTGCAGAGGAGGACTCCTCTGGACAGCAAGCTGTGTTGCTCAGCGGGCAGTGGAGGTTTCCACTGGACGGGTAAGCTGTAATCCCCAGCGGGCAGTGGAGGATTCCACTGGACGGCAAGCTGTGAGGCCCAGCGGTTATAGGCTAAGCTGTATTGCCCAGCGGACGCAAGCTGTGTTGCGCAGCAGTAATCCACACTCGGGTTTGAGTGTGGGGTGGATGTAGGTCTGCAGGACCGAACCACCTAAAAATCATTGTGCAGTGGTTTGATCTCTTTGTAAGTGTGGCGCTAGACGAATGCATAGGGTCGATATGGTTTGATTTTCTATATGTGTTCATCTCATTGCAGCGCACACTATATGTTTGACTGTGGTTTGATTTCTCTATCTGTTGTTGCTTCCGCTAGGTGAATGATTAGGTGTGTTCCACCTATTTGAGTACTGGTTCAACAGAAGACTAGTTTAGTTTCTTTCAGGTTGTCTTATTTTGTCTTGTGAGCTTTCTAGTGAGCATTAGATTTTAATTGGGCGAAAGTTTTTAATGGGTATATTCATTCACCCCCCCTCTGAATACATAGCACCGAACCCAACATGCGACCCAAGGAGGGAGGAGGGTGGGGGTGCGATCCTAGGAGAGAGAGAGATAATTTTGGTTGGAGAGTTAATAGGAAAGGGAGAGTGATTTTAGGAGAGAAAATAGGAGAAGGCCTAGGAGTGAGGATTCCCTTGCTGATGTGGCAAGGGGAGAGAGGAAGGAAGAGATGGGGGTTCGACCAATGTAGTGTCCCAGAAATTTTAAATAATTTTCTAGAAATTATAAAGGCCTAAATAAAATTATAAATGGTCTATTTGATTAAATAAGTCATTAAAAGGCCAAATAGTGTTAATCAATTAACCCAACCCACTTAAGTAAAGTCTAAAAGGTTTTAACTCAGGCCCATTAAGTTAGGCCCACATTCTAGAAGGTTATTAAGCCTATCCTCGGAATTATAAGGATAAACACCACTTAATATAGATAATTATACGGATAATGAATAGAAGAGTTTGATCAATTTAGAACTCTATCCACGTTGACTGTAACGGTCCATCGGGCAACCGTCACAGACATGTAACGCATAGGAGCTCGACCGTTACGCTATGAATCCAGAAAATTAAAGAGTTCGACTTCTTCTGAACTCTGGCAACGAGTAATGTAACGGTCTATCATGAGACCGTCACATGTCTCTAACGCACCGGCAGTCGACCGTTACATACTGTTAGTTCCGTAAAAGAAAGAACAAGTACAAAGATTAAAACTTTGGACTCTTATCCATTAAGGATCGACTTGGGAAGAGTTATAATAATACTAAGGACTCTTAGGAATTAGGAGTTGATGAAATAAGGACTCTAAACTCAATCTAATCTTCAAACCCTAGCCTAAACTCTATAAATAGGGCATAGTTCTGAACTGTGCGACCCTTACTTTTTGGACGTAATGAAGCAAGGTAAGGAGTCATTATCTCAGGTAAGTTCTTTAGAGTAATTTGTTTACAATACTTTAGACTAAGTCCCCTCCGAATTTCACATCTTTAGTCAAGAGGTCGTGGAGTTAGAGCCCAAGGAAGTTGCTGAAAAAGTCACAAGAGAAGGAAGGGATCTAGGGCAAGGTTCTCAACCAAATTCAGAAACTACAGTCTAAGTAAGAGGTAGGTTATCTCATGAACGGCAAAAACAATGTGATAGGACTAAGAGCCTCTGTTTTGATTGGATTTCATGCATGATTGATCATCAATTTCATGTTTTATTGGCTCTATGCATATCATGTTTCTCTTAGCCCTAACTAAAGATTAAAGACTTGACTATCCATCTATTCATCAATACCCACGCATATAGATAACCTATACTTCATTATCATGTCTAGAAACTCATGATATTTTGATTATAGACATGATATGAATCGATCTCTTTATGCTTATACCATTTTCTGTTAGCAGATACTGTAACGCACTATCATAGGATCGTCACTTTCAAGTAATGGCCCTACGACAGACCGTTACAAACTCTGTAGTATTTGAATTGCACTGTTGTTTCTAACGCGTTTGGACAGACGCGTTACAATCATGTAACGGCTGGGTCCTGACTGTCACTTTCACTATGACGCCCCATCTCCAGACCGTTATATCCTGTGTTCTGTCAACCCTATGACTGAATACAACCTGCCAATCTTATTATGGTTAAAACCTAGTTACTTAAGTTTTAAACCTAATCATATGATTTTAAGGATATGTGATTATTCATGATAGGTATTGCATGTTTTGTCTTCACTTCTACTTAAGTTATGTTAAACCAAATTCTATAGTCTTGTACTATAAAGCATGACTTTTTAACATTGTATTGACGGAGTTTTTATCATGATTTTCACATTGATTATACATATCTCTCTCTATCAATAGAGTCAATTCTATAAGTACATGGCACATATTCCGGTATGTTGTCATTAGTTCACACTTTTCACTATAGGAACACAATCTTGGACATGAGGACCTCTCTATTGGATAATCCTTCCAATGGACTAGGAAATCATTATTTCAAGGCCTCCGTAATTCTCCGCGAGCCTGGGATTCCCACTAGGACGTCGAGTTGGTTGTACCAATGAAAGCCCATTAATTAGAACACTATATCGTGGTTTTGATTCTTGAAATGTAACGGCCTTGAACTGGACCGTCAGGCTCACGTAACGGCCCAGTGCCAGACCGTCACATTCCTCTGAGTCTATTTTTACCCTTCTGGACTCAAATCACTGTAACGGCCTATTACTGGCGCGTTACATAATGTAACGGCCCAGCCAATGACCGTTACATAGATTACATTTGTTAACCCAAGGTTTGACCAAGGGTTGATATTCCAATGATTCTAGACAAACCTTGATGATCTAGAACTTGTCATATTGCTTAAATTGATCTAAATGAAATGGAAGTTAAGGAAAATACCGTTATGCTGTCGATTTATTTCTATGAGCATGACATTGTTTAAAGTCTATTTCTTGACTCCTACATTCTTATGTTGAAGCATTCATTCATTGATTTTAGTTATCATGGAATTATTGGAAGTGCTATATTCTTGGCCATACTTTACTGTTATACTGCGTGGAAGTAGCTTAATTTATAACTGAAGATGCGATCGGGCACTGATTGTGTTCAAGGGGTCTATGCTAGTCCCCTCGATTGATTGTCGGAAACATACTATTTTATAATCCATAGGGTATGATGCTACTGGCATCGCATTGCGCTGGGAGTACTATTTCTATGAATAAGTGAAGATCCACGGCACGACATGACATTCTTTTTTTTTGTTAAGTAATTTTTTTTTGGTAACGGGGAATCTAGCATAGTGGTACGGAGAGCAGAGCGATTATTGGGCCACCCGAGTTCGAGTCTTACCCTACGCATCTTGCCACCCCTTTTTTGTACCGCCGCCATAAAACCCCGGGCTCACATCCCTCGAGGATTAAATGTGAGCCGGGTAAGCCCCCTCGGGATTCGATCTCGGGTCCCTCCTATGAAAAGGAGGACCTTTCCCACCGAACCACTCGGGGTCCTCACGACATGACATTCTTGCTTGATATTCCACAGAAATTCACGAAGCACTTGCTCTTAAGCATAAGATGCTAAAGTGGGGAATATGTGGCTTGCTAGTACAATCTCGTTACATTCTTGTTCATGGAAGGCCAATATTATGTTCTTGTTATATTCTTGCTAGCTCATTCTTGACCATTTTATCTTACATGGTTATCTTGTTTCTATTTGATTTGATCGCATGATTGATTCGCATTGCATGATTTTACCTTATTTTTTTAGAGCTAAAATGATAATTAATTAAATAGTGCCTTCATGTTGATGCGAAGATACCTACTGGGCAAGTGTGCTCATGACCTATTTTCCAATATTTTTCAGGAGATGGAAATAGTTCGGATTCAGATTCGGGCTATACTAGTAGTGGATCCGGAAGCTAGTGAAAGTGTTATAAAGATGAGAGTGAAGACCTAGGAAGTCTATAATGTCTAGATTGAGTCAATGTAATTTTCCTATTTCTTGAGTTTAGTAGAATGGAAATCAAATTAGTAATTGTATCTTGAATATTGATTATTTATGAAATAAAATTGGAGTTTGAATATTATTGTACAATTGCATTTATTTATGTGATTGTCTTGCACTCTGATTGATTCTTGCATGCAAGAGGCTTACCATGCTGGCTGTTCGCGCTCCCCGAGCGAGTCTTCCGCTGTAATAAAGGATCGGGGCGTGACAGTTAAGTTGGTATCAGAGCCTAAGTCTCAGGACTTAAGGAAAAGAGACATGTCATAGGATAAGTCCAAGGTTAAGGACCCCTACCTATGAACTAAGGAAAAAAATTCCACACCCATGTGAGGATTGGGTAGAACCCGGGATAAGATAGCTAATTAATTTAAGAATTATTTTGATTCATTCCAATTTCATGAGAAATAACAAGTTGTTATTTTCTCTCAGGTACCTTAATTTCCAAATGGCTCATCGTGTAGATTGGGATGGTATGCAACAAACTGTTGCCGGCCTCACCCAGGCATTGCAAACTATAGCACAAGGTGGTGCAGGGGCAAGGGCAGGAGACCTTCATCGTAATTTCCGAAGTCTAAATCCTCCACGTTTCTATGGATCTTCCAATCCAAATGAAGCAGAAAATTGGATCGACGAGATGAATAGGATATTTGATGTTATTCAATGCACTGATCAGGAGAAAGTCCATCTAGCTACGTTCCAATTAAACAAGGATGCTCGCACTTGGTGGAAATCGGTTCCGGCACCTCCAGCCGATGCGCCACATACATGGAATGTTTTTCTCACTTTATTCGGTGCCAAATATTTCTCCGAGCATGTAAAGGAAAGGAAGGCTATGGAGTTTGCCTCCCTTCGTCAAGGGATGATGTCCGTGGCAGAATATGAGTTGTAGTTTTCAAGACTAGCACCGTATGCACCACATTTGATTAGTACAGACTTATTAAAAGCAAACCGATTTATGGACGGATTATGGCCCGATTTCATTCAACAACTGGGGACACAGAATATCCGCACATATGCGGAGATGGTTCAAAGGGCAAATTTATGCGAGAGGACCTTAGAGAAGGTCAAAAGGTTGAAAGGAAAGGGAGAAGAATCTAGTCGGCGCTCTGATCGGCATTATAAGAAGAAAAGTTTAGCATCACGGAACCATACAAAAGCCGTGATAATAAGAAAAGATCAAGGAACGGGAATGGTGGAAATTCTCAAAAGAGTAGTAAAAAGGTGAAGGAAGAAAAGGAGCAAGTCGCCTCAGCGTGCACCTTTTGTGAGAAATTCGGCCACTTGGCTGAAGAATGCTGGAAGCGCCTAGGTGCTTATTTACGCTGTGGAAGTAGGGAGCATCGTGTGCCAGATTGCCCCCTTATGAAAGACCAACCAAATAATGGAGGACGTAGGAGGCAGGCTCGCCTCAATGCAGTTATAGATGAAGAAGAAGCGCCCAGGGATCAAAATGATGGGCTCGTGGAAGGTACTCTCCAAATCTATTCTCGTCCTGCATTCGTGCTATTTGATACTGGTGCTTCTCATTCTTTTATCTCCACCACTTTTGCAAAAACCTTACCAACTGCATCAGTTCCCCTACCTTCAGATCTCGCTATTACTACACCTTTAGGATATGGAACTAAGCTTGTCAACTATTATCCTGATTGTAAGGTAGTGGTAGAAGGACACAATCTCACTGCAAACTTAGTATGCCTTGACATGAAAGGATACGATGCCATTTTAGGGGTAGATTGGCTTGTAGACCATGATGCTTACATCAACTGCCGAAATAGGATTCTATCTTTCCGAAAACCCAGTCTTCCAAGATTTTCTTTTCTTGGCATCAAATACAAGAAGCATCCTACCATTATATCTTCTCTACACGCTTGCAAACTTATCTCGCAAGGATGTAAAGCTTTTCTTGCTTCAGTCATTGTCACCGAATCTCAGGAAATTGTCCTAGCAAACATTCCTATTGCAAATGAATTTCCGGACGTATTCCCATCTGAACTACCTAATTTACCACCCGAGAGGGAAGTAAACTTTACCATTGAACTCATTCCAGGTACAACACCTGTTTCTATAGCCCCTTACAGGATGTCCCCCACAGAACTCAAGGAATTAAAGAAGCAATTACAGGAACTTCTAGACAAGGGTTTTATCAGACCTAGCACATCCCCTTGGGGTGCGCCGGTTCTATTTGTCAAGAAGAAGGATGGTTCTCTCAGGTTATGCGTTGACTACCGGCGATTGAATCAACTTACAATCAAGAACAAGTACCCATTGCCGCATATTGATGAGCTCTTCGATCAGCTTTCGGAAGCAGAATATTTTTCTAAGATTGACCTAAGATCAGGTTATCATCAACTTAGAATCAAAGAAGAGGACATTTACAAATCGACTTTTCGAAGTCGTTATGGCCACTATGAATTCGTGGTAATGCCGTTTGGGTTAACTAATGCCCCAGCAGCATTCATGCAACTTATGAACAGTGTCTTCCAGCCATATTTAGATCAGTTCATCGTCATCTTCATCGATGATATCCTGATATACCCCAAGATAAAAGAAGAACATGAAGAACATCTAAGGATAACTTTGCAAACACTTACGGAACATAAGCTATATGCCAAACTCAATAAGTGTGAATTCTGGCTCAAGGAAGTCTCATTCCTAGGCCACATTATTTCAAAAGAAGGTATTGTTGTGGACCCTTCTAAGGTAGAAGTTGTCAGAGATTGGAGCCGACCAACGACTATATCTGAAGTGAGAAGCTTTTTGGGTCTAGCAGGTTATTATAGAAGGTTCATAAAGGACTTTTCAAAGATCGCGGTTCCTTTAACTAGACTTACCAAAAAAGAAAATCATTTTATCTGGTCGAAGGACTGTGAAAAGAGTTTTCAAAATCTTAAGAATCATCTTACAACAGCCCCTGTTTTGTCATTACCAATAGAGGGTGCTGGATTCGAAGTATATACGGATGCATCTAGAATTGGCTTAGAATGTGTCCTTATGCAAGATGGAAAGGTGATTTGCTATTCTTCAAGACAATTGAAACGTCACGAAGAAAATTATCCTGTACATGATTTGGAATTAGCAGCAGTTATTTTCGCCTTGAAAATTTGGCGTCATTATCTTTATGGAGAAAAGTTCACTGTCTATTCGGACCATAAGAGTTTGAAATATTTATTTTCTCAAAAAGAGCTTAACATGAGGCAGAGGAGATGGTTGGAATATCTTAAAGACTTCGATTTTGCTATTCAATATCACCCTGGCAAGGCAAATGCTGTAGCAGATGCACTCAGCAGGAAACCAATTAGTATATTATCAAGTCTCATGATTAGTATGACTAACCTTGTTCCTCAATTTGCTCAATTGAATCTAGATGTTGACATTAAGGAAGATAATTGTTTCATGGCAAATATCCGAGCTCAACCAACATTGATTGAGGATTTGGCCAAGTTACAAGAGGATGACCCAATTTTACTGGAAATTAAGGCCAATATTGAACAAAGACCGGATTTTTCTATATCCAAAGATGGAAGAATGCTATTCAAGGGCCGAATGTGTATACCCGATCATGAAGATACAAAGAAATTGATCTTAGAAGAAGCACATAAATCAAAGTATACCATTCATCTAGGAGGTACAAAAATGTATCAGGATCTTAAAAGAAACTTTTGGTGGCCCAATATGAAGAGGGAAGTAGCCGACTTCGTATCTCGGTGTCTCACATGTCAACAAGTGAAGGCGGAACATTTCAGACCTGCAGGTAAATTACATCCCTTAAGTATCCCAGAATGGAAATGGGAGAGCATAGGAATGGATTTCATTATGGGGCTACCTAAGACAAGAGGTGGACACGATGGAATATGGGTAATTATAAACCGATTGACTAAATTTGCACATTTTATACCAATAAAAAGTCGATGGTCTGTAGATATTCTAGCAGCACTATACATAAAAGAAATTGTCAAGTTACATGGAGTCCCTGTCGCTATTGTATCAGATAGAGATCCCTGATTCTCATCACAATTCTGGAAGAGCCTACAACATTCACTTGGGACTAGATTGAATTTTAGCACCGCTTTCCATCCACAAACTGATGGTCAAACAGAAAGGACAAATCAAGTGGTAGAAGATATGCTCAAGGCTTGTGTCATTGATTTTGGAGGAAGTTGGCATGATCACTTGCCTTTGATAGAATTTGCATATAACAACAGCTATCAAGTAAGCATACAAATGGCACCTTTTGAAGCTCTATATGGGAAAAGTTGTCGATCACCAATATGTTGGAATGAAATAGGGGAAAGGCAATTTCTAGGCCTCGATGTAATCAGGGATTCTACAGAGAAAATCAAACTCATTCAGGAAAGGATGAAAATGGCACAAGATAGGCAGAAATCTTATGCTGACAATCGAAGGCGCGACTTGGAATTTCAAGTAGGAGAACATGTATATCTAAAGGTTTCTCCGGGTCGTGGTATTCGAAGATTTGGCATTAAAGGAAAGCTAACCTCAAGATTTATCGGTCCATTTGAAATCCTCGAAAGGATCGGTGAAGTGGCTTATAAATTGGCTTTGCCACCACAGTTAGCAGGAGTTCATGACGTATTTCACGTCTCGATGCTGAAGAAGTATGTGTATGATCCAGATCACATTATCACTTATGACAATCTAGAGATTCAGAAGGACTTGACATATGAACAAACACCAATAAAGATTCTGGATCGGGAAGTGCGTCAACTCAGAAATAAGGTCATTCCTATGGTTAAGATTCAATAGAAGAAAGCATGGCCTTATGAAGCAACATGGGAAACCGAATCAGCCATGCAGAAAAGATTTCCGGAATTGTTTGACTGTAAGTACACTCTTCACAATCTATGTTTGGAATTTGGGGACCAAATTTTTTCTAAGTGGGGGAGGGTGTAGTGCCCCAGAAATTTTAAATAATTTTCTAGAAATTATAAAGGCCTAAATAAAATTATAAATGGTCTATTTGATTAAATAAGTCATTAAAAAGCCAAATAGTGTTAATCAATTAACCCAACCCACTTAAGTAAAGTCTAAAAGGTTTTAACTCAGGCCCATTAAGTTAGGCCCACGTTCTAGAAGGTTATTAAGCCTATCCTCGGAATTATAAGGATAAACACCACTTAATATAGATAATTATACGGATAATGAATAGAAGAGTTTGATCAATTTAGAACTCTATCCACGTTGACTGTAACGGTCCATCGGGCAACCGTCACAGACATGTAACGCATAGGAGCTCGACCGTTACGCTATGAATCCAGAAAATTAAAGAGTTTGACTTCTTCTGAACTCTGGCAACGAGTAATGTAACGGTCTATCGTGAGACCGTCACATGTCTCTAACGCACCGGTAGTCGACCGTTACATACTGTTAGTTCTGTAAAAGAAAGAACAAGTACAAAGATTAAAACTTTCGACTCTTATCCATTAAGGATCGACTTGGGAAGAGTTATAATAATACTAAGGACTCTTAGGGATTAGGAGTTGATGAAATAAGGACTCTAAACTCGATCTAATCCTCAAACCCTAGCCTAAACTCTATAAATAGGGCATAGTTCTGAACTGTGCGACCCTTACTTTTTGGACGTAAAGAAGCAAGGTAAGGAGTGATTATCTCAGGTAAGTTCTTTAGAATAATTTGTTTACAATACTTTAGACTAAGTCCCCTCCGAATTTCACATCTTTAGGTCAAGAGGTCGTGGAGTTAGAGCCCAAGGAAGTTGCTGAAAAAGTCACAAGAGAAGAAAGGGATCTAGGGCAAGGTTCTCAACCAAATTCAGAAACTACAGTCTAAGTAAGAGGTAGGTTATCTCATGAACGGCAAAAACAACGTGATAGGACTAAGAGCCTCTGTTTTGATTGGATTTCATGCATGATTGATCATCAATTTCATGTTTTATTGGCTCTATGCATATCATGTTTCTCTTAGCCCTAACTAAAGATTAAAGACTTGACTATCCATCTATTCATCAATACCCACGCATATAGATAACCTATACTTCATTATCATGTCTAGAAACTCATGATATTTTGATTATAGACATGATATGAATCGATCTCTTTATGCTTATACCATTTTCTGTTAGCAGATACTGTAACGCACTAGCATAGGACCGTCACTTTCAAGTAACGGCCCTACGACAGACCGTTACAAACTCTGTAGTATTTGAATTGCACTGTTGTTTCTAACGCGTTTGGACAGACGCGTTACAATCATGTAACGGCTGGGTCCTGACCGTCACTTTCACTGTGACGCCCCATCTCCAGACCGTTATATCCTGTGTTCTGTCAACCCTATGACTGAATACAACCTGCCAATCTTATTATGGTTAAAACCTAGTTACTTAAGTTTTAAACCTAATCATATGATTTTAAGGATATGTGATTATTCATGATAGGTATTGCATGTTTTGTCTTCACTTCTACTTAAGTTATGTTAAACCAAATTCTATAGTCTTGTACTATAAAGCATGACTTTTTAACATTGTATTGACGGAGTTTTTATCATGATTTTCACATTAATTATACATATCTCTCTGTCAATAGTGTCAATTCTATAAGTACGTGGCACATATTCCGGTATGTTGTCATTAGTTCACACTTTGCACTATAGGAACACAATCTTGGACATGAGGACCTCTCTATTGGATAATCCTTCCAATGGACTAGGAAATCATTATTTCAAGGCCTCCGTAATTCTCCGCGAGCCTGGGATTCCCACTAGGATGCCGAGTTGGTTATACCAATGAAAGCCCATTAATTAGAACACTATATCGTGGTTTTGATTCTTGAAATGTAACGGCCTTGAACTGGACCGTCAGGCTCACGTAACGGCCCAGTGCCAGACCGTCACATTCCTCTGAGTCTATTTTTACCCTTCTAGACTCAAATCACTGTAACGGCCTATTACTGGCGCGTTACATAATGTAACGGCCCAGCCAATGACCGTTACATAGATTGCATTTGTTAACCCAAGGTTTGACCAAGGGTTGATATTCTAATGATTCTAGACAAACCTTGATGATCTAGAACTTGTCATATTGCTTAAATTGATCTAAATGAAATGGAAGTTAAGGAAAATACCGTTATGCTGTCGATTTATTTCTATGAGCATGACATTGTTTAAAGTCTATTTCTTGACTCCTACATTCTTATGTTGAAGCATTCATTCATTGATTTTAGTTATCATGGAATTATTGGAAGTGCTATATTCTTGGCCATACTTTACTGTTATACTGCGTGGAAGTAGCTTAATTTATAACTGAAGATGCGATCGGGCACTGATTGTGTTCAAGGGGTCTATGCTAGTCCCCTCGGCTGATTGTCGGAAACATACTATTTTATAAACCATGGGGTATGATGCTACTGGCGTCGCATTGCGCTGGGAGTACTATTTCTATGAATAAGTGAAGATCCACGGCACGACATGACATTCTTGCTTGATATTCCACAGAAATTCATGAAGCACTTGCTCTTAAGCATAAGATGCTAAAGTGAGGAATATGTGGCTTGCTAGTACAATCTCGTTACATTCTTGTTCATGGAAGGCCAATATTATGTTCTTGTTATATTCTTGCTAGCTCATTCTTGACCATTCTATCTTACATGGTTATCTTGTTTCTATTTGATTTGATCGCATGATTGATTCGCATTGCATGATTTTACCTTATTTCTTTAGAGCTAAAATGATAATTACTTAAATAGTGCCTTCATGTTGATGCGAAGATACCTACTGGGCAAGTGTGCTCATGACCTATTTTCCAATGTTTTTCAGGAGATGGAAATAGTTTGGATTCGGATTCGGGCTATACTAGTAGTGGATCCGGAAGCGAGTGAAAGTGTTATAAAGATGAGAGTGAAGACCTAGGAAGTCTATAATGTCTAGATTGAGTCAATGTAATTTTCCTATTTCTTGAGTCTAGTAGAATGGAAATCAAATTAGTAATTGTATCTTGAATATTGATCATTTATGAAATAAAATTGGAGTTTAAATATTATTGTACAATTGCATTTATTTATGTGATTGTCTTGCGCTCTGATTGATTCTTGCTTGCAAGAGACTTACCATGCCGGCTGTTCGCGCTCCCCGAGCGAGTCTTCCGCTGTAATAAAGGCTCGGGGCGTGACAACCAAGGTTGTGGAAGAGAGAGAGGGGGTTGCACCCTAGAGAGAGAGAGAGATGTGCGACCAAGAGAGAGAGGGAGAGAAAACCAAAAGATTTCCTTGAACACAAATTTTCAGTCACTAATTCTCTAACTTAAATGAAGGCCCTTGGTCCCCTATTTATAGGAGAGGCCAGGGTTTACAAATGACCAGACTTGCCCCAACAAAGGAGAGTCATTCCACTCTGAGTTGGAAGGTTTCATTCGATCTGTTTGCTCGGTTTGTTTAACTGAGAATTCTTGTCTGGAGTTTAGTTGCTCATCTTTTTACTTTTCACTGCTCTGATCGCCTATCAGCTGTGTGTTCCAGTGAGGAGGTTGGTCGTGTTTTATTTTTCCTTAGTTATTAGTTCCTCCAGGCATGCGTCATTCGGTTTGGCCGTTCCTTGTGATTGGTTCGGAGTTTTCCAGAAGATTCCTATCACTCGTTGGTTGAGGACGGGTGTAGTTTACCTTAACACCCTCTTTTCAATCCACTCTGATGCGTTTCCACTTCATCTCCATGTTCCATTTCACTTTCTCTTCACCTTCGCTCGCTCCCCTGCAAAGAGGACGTTAAGGAGGGGCATATGTTGGCACCCGTTTTATGACCAATGAGTTAGATCATATCCTTATCTATTTTTAATGATGTCCTGAGTTGTTTACCGATTATTGGGCCATTTTTGGGTCACCTTTGGGCTTATTTTTATGGGTCACTCTCCCTGGTTAGGCTTGGTTCCTTTTATCTTTCGACATTTGGACTTATTGGGCCTGGATAAGGGCTAATAAGGGTTTTATTGTAGATTTATACGGAGATTTATTGGCCTTTATCTCTTTTGCCACACCTATCAGCCTTGCGGTCTATTGTACGACCATTTAGTGATGGTTGGAGGTCCTTTTCTAGAACGTTAGGCAGCAGAGACTCATGTTGGGTTTCTTTGGTCTTATCTCTTTGTGGACGACCGAGTCTTGCGATCTATCGGTCGACCGTTTTTAGAGCCTTGCGGTCTATCGCAAGACCGTTAGGGGAGAAAGAGAGTCCTACTATGTCTGTTCTTCCTCTCTTCCGCCGTGGTCGAAATAGAGTCCATGATTTGATGATTTCTCTTTGAGTAGTAATCCTCAGAAGCTTCTGTTTGTTTCTATGGACTCGTGGGAGTATTATCTTCAACATTTATCTGAGTTTAGGCCTATTTCCGTGTCATTATCTCCCCAACTCGACTAGAGAGTTTGGGGGTCTATAAATAGAACCCTTGACTTTATGGCTTCAGGAGGAGATTTTTGGAGCTTGCAACAAAGTGCTGCTGCATTCTGGAGTGAGTACAAACCAGGGAGAAGTCGTTTCTATGTTCTTAAGTCGTCTGGTCCAGGGAGTATCAAGTTTCATTAGTGTTCTTTGTGTCTTTCCTTCTCTTAACCTTAGTCTTTCTTTGCATCATCATAGCATCTTTCTCTCTTCTTCTTCCCCGTTCTTCTGCACTCACATCATGTTTTCAAACATCCTCCTATTTTTAGACACCCCACAGGGGTTAAAAAATCACCAACCCCCAGGTATTCACCCTTCCTTTTATGCACTTTAGCTCAATTGCATTATAGATACTACACTAATCCAAGGGCTAATTGGGTTGTTTTTCTTTGTGTTTACATTCTTCTGAAGGTTTACAGAGCTCATTGCACGAGGCCCAGCTCTTTTGGCCGGCCAGGAGGGGTCGAGATTCAAGTTCCACGTTTCTGTTCTGGGTGCGCCTAGTGGCTATTTGGGAGACCGTTTGGGGATATCAGGCGGTCTATCGCAGGACCGTTTGTCTTCACTTTGCGGTCGTCTGAAGTCCATTTTTCGTCGCAGCGCCTGGCTTCTTTCTCTATTGGGCGGGTGGCTTCACTCGACTCTTTCCAAGGTACATAGTGTGGCTTTACTGCATTGTTTACCTTGGTGGTGATCACATCCTTCTTTCCTTGGGTATTTGCCATGTAGTTCATCATCTCTTCTATTTTCTTTCTTTACTCTTAGTTGCTCCACACCCATAGTGTGTTCTTTCTTTTTATCCCTTTGCTCCATGTCCCGACGTGTGTTTTCCTTTATTTTCTGCACTGTTGAGATGACTTGCCCATGAATTTCATGCTTGATATTGAATGCTTGAGTTAGTGCAACACTTGTTCACACCATATTTACATTCACTACACACATCATCACATCACCCCAGTAAACAAACATAAAAAAATATCTACAACCTCTATTTTTTGGCGATCACGGTGGGACATCTAGTGCCAATCGTGCTGAGTTACTATTTGACCTGTTGTTCTTTACTGTTCCCAATTGCTCTTGTGTTTTCCTCGGTTTTCTCATTTTATTCCCTGTTGTTTTCTGCTCTCTGGTCCCTGGCGGTCTCCTCCCAGCTGTTTATGGCCTAAAAGCGATCTAGCGATAGACCGTCTTATCTCTTTGACAGTCCTCAGACAATCGTTTCTCCAGTTATAGGTACGCATCCTGAGGGTGTTTATATTTCTACATTCTTGCTGATTCTTATTATCCCTGGGTGTTATCTGGTCTCCTCCTTTGTTGTGGCATATATTCATATCATTGTTTGCATATTGTTTGTTAGTTTATAGGCTAGAAATTGCATGCACCCCGGTTCACATAGGATCATTCATCTCTCATATCATAGTTACATTCCTACCTTGGTGTGTGATCCTCTTGCCTCTATATTCCTTGGGGTCGACTAGGTGATCATACCCGGGACCTCCATAAGTCTCCGTGAGCTGTGGATTCCCACACGGATACCGGGCCAGTTGTACCTTTGCCACCCCGTGTCTAGGTTGCATAAGTAAGGGAGAGTTTACACCTAGAGTTAACCAAGTCTCCAATATCTTTCCTCATTAAGAACCTATCGTTGGAGATGTTAAGATCGGTGCAAGGATTCATAGGGGGGGTGAATGAATCTCACCCTTAAAAAACTTTTCGCTAAATAAAAGACTCGAACACTATCCAGGCAGAACAAGCAATTTGATGAACAAGTTGAATATTCTTTTAAACAAAAGAGCAAATATGTAACTGGCGCCCAAATAACCAACTAGCGGAAGCAGCACAAATGAGAATAAGAAAGCTCAAGACAATCTGTGAAGGGTGGTAGGAGATATGGAAGAACACACTACAAGCAAACCACAGAACAGCAGGTTTTTAGGTGGTTCGGTCCATAGACCTACGTCCACCCCTCACTCCCAATCGGAGTGAGGCTTCCACTAGCACAAGCTAGAAACCGCAGACTCAATATGCAACAGGTGCTGACACACAGCTTGACCACAGGAACAAACTCCCCTCTTCCTCCCAACCGGAGGGACACCCCAAGTGACTCCCAGCCACTTGGAAACCAAAGGTCGAAGACCTCTCTTCCTCCAGACCAGGAGGGACCCCTGGACTTGCAACCCACAAGCCCAGAACCGGAGACAAGTCTCCCTTCCTCTAACCCGGAGGGAACCCACAAGTAGCTCCCAGCTACTTGCAACCGGAGATCAGATCTCCCTTCTCCTGACCCACCAGGAGGAACCCGACCTCAGTCCAGAGGATCGGAAGTACAAAGCTAACCAGAGAAACAAAAGGGAAAATAAGGAAACATAAAAAGCACAGTAACAAAAGCTGGAAATGAAACACAATAGTCGTTCTGGATTTGATCCACGAACAGACTGAACAGGTCTTCAATAGACTCTCTCCTCTTCTTCTTTTCTTCCTCTTCTTTCTTCTTCTCAGCTCACGCAATCTTTCTCTTCTGCTCTCACTCTCTATTTTCTTCTCTCTCGCAGGCTCTCCCTGTCTCTTCTCTTTCTTCTTCTTCTTCTGCTTCCTTCTTCTTCTCTTTTTCTTCTTCTTCTCTTTTTCTGGATCGAAGGGCTTTCAGCTCTCCAGGCTTCTTCTTCGATCGGCCTCCATCTGAAGACGAAGGCTCCAATATATACCAGCAGCAGTGGGGAGATAGGGCGTGTGCTTCCCACACCTTCCGTCCAGAAGATTCCTCCTCGGATCACGTGCTCAGCACCCACCTCGGATCACGTGTCAGGTGCCAGCTTCGGGTCACGTGCTCAATGACAGCAATCTGACTTGCTGCGTTGACGCTGTCAAGCAATGGCGTTAACGCAGTGAGGCATTCCAGTAAGCCATTAGCTTCGTCTCTTTAGCTGCTGCGTCGACGCTGCTCAATTGTGGCGTTGACGCAGTGGAATAGCCTGTGAAAGTGAATGCTCCTTTAACTGCTGCGTCGACGCTGCTCCATTGTGGCGTTGACGCAGTGGAAGATATCGTGAAGGCTTCGTCAACTGATGCGTGGACGCTTTAAGCTCCCAGCGTCGACCATGTTCCCTTCAGCAATAAGAATGAAGTCATAAGATCTAAGTATGTACATTGTAGTGTATATACTTCGAAAGAAACAGTCCAATGTATATACTTCAAGAACTCTAGACAACGGACGCTGTACAGACTTCAGATGCTACAGTCCAATGTATGGACTTTGACGAAGTGAAGCAGTGTACAGACTTTGAATCAAACCGATGTATAGACTTGAATGGGCATGGAGTGTATAGACTTGAAGTCTGAAGACGATGTATATACTTGGTGAACACTGCAACATCAATCGGATGTATAGAGTTGGTGAAATAAAGTCCAGTGTATAGACTTGCAGATACGAAGCCAATGTACAGACTTAGAAGGATTTGAACGGGAGAGTGTATAGACTTGGTTCCTGTAGCAGTGTATAGACTTTAAGTGTAGCTAAAGCTTCGAGCGTAGGAATTGGCCAGAATGTATAGACTTTCAATGAGGGAGCATTGTGTAGACTTGGGAAGTCTGAGCCAGTGTACAGACTTTGCAAGAGTGAGACGATGTGCATACTTGCTGAGTTGACGCTGCAGCCCAATGAGTTGACGCTGTATAGACTTTGTCTTCCAGCGTATAGACTTGATGAATGCATGAAGACATTGAATAAGACCCAGCAATGTGTAGACTCTACAGTGAATGGATGACCCAATGTATACACTTGATGCAATGCATGCCGATGTACATACTTCTAGAAATGATGCACTGTTGACGCTGTACAGACTTCAACACAGGAAAGACTCTAAATGAGACGTTGGCAGAGACAATGCATGAGTCGGTGAAGGACCGATGTATAGACTTCACCAACATGAACAGGCTGCACAGTCCACTGTATAGACTTGATGATATGAACTTCAGGAGCATATGACACGGCTGTACAGACTTTGTTACCCAAACGAATGAATAGACTTTGCCACAGTCTAATGTATAGACTTGAAGAAACTGAACTGAAGAGTCGACGCATCAGCTCAAGGAGTTGACGCACTACTGTGTGGACAGAGACAAATATGACTGAAGGGTTGACGCATCAGCACAATGAGTTGACGCACTGCTGTGGAGACTGTGCAGACAGAGTGCAGACAGAATTAAATAGAGCATGTTATCTGACAGCCATATGAACTCCATTCACTTACATGATAAAACATGAATTAATCGAGCAGAAAAAGGAAAGCATTATGATCAGAGAATGACTGAATAATAGCATGATGACACACACAGCAAGATGACTCATAGTGAATAACTCACATCAAAACCACAGGGGCACAACATGAGAGAGCATTTTATTGAAATTACTAAAGTTCTAAAAGGAGAAACAAATAAAATTCGTGCATCATTATAACTTGATTGACTTTGGTTGTCTCTCATCCCTTTCTTATTTGCATAATTCTCTTTATTTGGGGTCATCTAGTCTAGTTACTTATTGGTGGTTGTTTGTTTGCATCTTTTTTAGGTGACATGTTGTATATGGAGTTGCTTCCGATCCATAGGTTCATCTCCTAAGGGTAATTCCTCGTTCACTTCTTACTTCAATCCATTGTTCGCGTCCAACATGTCTTCCTACGATCTTCCCCGTTCCCATGAGTAATATCTTCCCCAGGGTCTCTTAGAAGACCCGCCCAGGGTCACCCCACTTCAGTCTGGAGAAGGGTTCGTCCCTCCTCTATCCTCTGCTTCCATGGAGGGCGGTCAGCCCTCCCTTTCCACCAACAATCCCACCAGTCACATTTTGCAAATGATGCCCCAGTTGGATTCAGCCCAACTTTAGGCCCTTTACCAGACCTTGCAGGGGTCAAGTGCCCCGTCTCCTACGATCACACAAGGTCTGTCCACCTCTTCCATCTCCCAGTCGAGGGTTGATAGGCCCGGGCTTCCACCCATTCCTATTGATCTTACCCCGGTCCAGCCCAAAATTCTTCGATTCTCCAATTTGGAGGCGGGTCAGTCCTCTAGCTCGGCCCCTCAAATCCTTGATAAAGGGAAGGCCGTTCTTCCCTCATCCACCCAGATTAATCCTTATGGGTCCGTTCCATCGATGCCACAAGTCCTTGTTGGCCCAGCCGATTTCGCTCGCCCTCAGCCAGGGGCGGTCCATGCTTATTCTAGTTTGGGTCATCCTTCGGCCCAATATCATTCTTATGGGCCTCCCCCTCCTTCTGCTTACCCTTCGGCTCCTCGCCTTGAGCTCACTCCTTTCACTCCACCTACTCCATCCAGGGAGCAGGAACTCCTCAATAAATGGGCCGCCATACAACAACAACTTGACTTCCTTCAAAAGCGGGTTGGCCCACAATCCTTGGCAGACGTTCCAGTTCCCAGTTTCCACAACATTCGATTCCCTCCTCAATCTGAGCTCCCCACATACCGCAAGTATGATGGGAACATCAACCCTTTTATTCATGTGAGGGATTTCATGTATGATTCGGCGCAGTTCCAGTATGATGATCGCCTTATAGCGTATTTATTCCGCCGATCACTAGATGGAGTTGCACTGGAGTGGTTTTATGCTCTGCCATTAGAAGATGTCGAGAGCTTCAAGATTGTGAAGAAGAAATTCATTCAAAGATTCCAGGACCGGGTCGGCCCGGAATATTCATTTACAAATCTTATGGCCGAAAAGATGAAAGCTGATGAGGACTTTGCTACATATGCCGACAGATGGAGGCAGATGGCCACCCGTGTGCTCGAGAATATTCCGGAAGAGGAGAAGGTCAAGTTGCTCATCTCTAATGCTACACCTACCTTCCGAAATATCTTGGGCATGAATGATATTTCCAATATGCACCAATTATACAGCCGAGTGAGATTTATTGAAACCCAATTCAAGGACTCCCCTATCCACTCTCTCTTTGAGGCCCAAAATCCCAAGTACAATAGGAAACCTCAGGGGCCTATTACCGAAGGAGTCCAAACTAATGAGAAAGTGCAAGCCATGGCATTCCCTTTCACCAACCAATCCACTCAACACCGCTTTCCACAATCCCCACGTAACCCCTAGTTCTCCGCCCCACAAAATGCCCAACTTGTTTTCCCCGCTCCACAAAATGCCCAACCTGTTTTCCCCGCTCCGCAAAATACCTTCCCCACTCCTCAACAGCCGCAACAACCCCCACAATACCACATTGTCCCTCCACCTAATGGCTACACACCCAAACGCCCAGCTCCAAAGAGGGTGCAGTACCCTCCTTTGCCCGAGTCTCTTCCGGACATCCTCTCGGCTCTCATGTCCATTGGTGCACTTCAACTTCCTCCGGAATGGCCTAATTGGAACTCGGCCGTTGATCAATCTAGATATTGTATATTCCATTGGCAGCCCGGACACACGATCGAAACTTGTTACCAGTTCAGGGACTTTGTCTATGATCTACATGAAGGGCAGCGCATAGACTGGGAAGAAATGCATAAAGTCATCACCGAGATGAAAGAAAAGAGAGGGCAAGCGCCAAGGCAGCAAGTGCAGTAGCAAGCACCACAGCCACAGCCACAGTAGCCTGTGCAGGATTTGGGGATCCATCAAAACCCCATGCCGAATCATCCACCCGCTCCACAGCCTCAACCGCTGGCACCGGCTCAGGTCAACCATGTTCAGCGCCCGACCCCCGAAGCCGGGGGGTCTTATGATGATGAATCATCTATTCAACGACTCATGGCTCTCCACCATACCTACCGTAATCCTCCTACACCTGTTCTCCTACCACCACACCTTCAAAACACCACCTCTACACCGCCCACGCCCACTGTTCTCCACAAACCCCTCATCCTTCCGCACGCCTCCCCCATTGTTCCATCTGTCCTTCTTTCCCCGCAAGTGCCCACACCTCCTGTCATTGTTGCACCTCCTTCCAATCCTTCACCAGTCATCCTTACACCAACACCTATCACCAGCACCACTACTTCTATCTCCCCCGTTATCTCCACTATCCCTACCTCTACACCGCTCATCCATCCCCTCGGGCCCATAAAGCCATCCGCCATGAGCCCATCTAATTCTGTGACAGCCCAAAATCTTGACCTACGGAGCGGGCGTTTGTTCCATCGGAACCATCCTGCCACTGGTGCATCTGCACCCAATCCCCAACCCTCGCAATAGGCTGCTGATCAGGAGGAGATATACCCACTGCCGAGTACTCAGCACGACCTGTTACATCATTTAGACAGGTTGCCCGCCAAGATTTCAATTCTCGAATTGATTAAGCGGTCAAAGCTGTTAGAACAGGTGGTACGCGGAAATTGATCCAGAGGGGGGGTGAATGGATCTTTTGGAAATAACGCCCAACAAAAACTATAAACATGCTTCTAAGGACTGATTGAAGGAATCACCATTGAAGATGCCTAGAAATAAAATCTTCTATTGAACCAGTGACCAAACACTTAACATGCTAACACAGAATCAGTGAACGACAACATATATAATCCACAGCGTTCAGGCTAAAGCAAAGCAGACATCGAATTGAGTAAATGGCGCTCAAACTAACAGTAAACAAAACCTGTGAAGGAGAAAGGAAATAAGGAACAAACACACAAATGCAAACCACTGCTCACAGGATTTTTTAGGTGGTTCAGTCCTCCCGACCTACGTCCACCCCTCACTCCAAACTGGAGTGAGGCTTCCCTTGCAAAATGCAAGATGCAGACTCAGTCTGTAAACAGGACGCTGCTTAACAGCTTGACAACCGAGGGAAACAAATCCCTCAACCAAGTTCTGTAGCCCACAGAACCAGAACTGGAGGATCAATCCTCCCTTCCTCCAAACCGAAGGGAAACCCACGAGTAGCACACCACTACTCGCAACCAGAGACTCACGTCTCTCTTCCTCTAAATCCGGGAAAACCGGAGATACACTCTCCCTTCTCCTGTGTCCACAGGAGGAACCCCAAACTCAACCTGAGTATCGGAAGAACAGAGAAACTGGAAGATGAAGGTAAAAAAAGGGAAAATGAACTGGCTAATAAAACTCAATGAAAATATGTAGCTCACGCAGGAGCACAACAGTTCAGGATCTGATCCTAGAACTGAACTCTTCACTCTTTCTTCCTCACAAGCTCACTATCTCCTCACTCCCTATCTTTCTTTCTTCTTCTTCTTCTTCTCTCGAACTTTCTGGCTATCATCTCTTCTGATCTTTTTCTTATTCTATCTCCTGTCTCTTTTCGTAGTAGCTTTCTTTTTCTCCACGCTCACCTCTTCACTTCACATCTCTTCTCACTTTCTCTTCACTACTCAGCTCTCTCGCTCTCTCTGGACTTCTTCTTCTTCTCAGCTATCTCTTCTTTTCTCTCTTAGCTTTCTTCTCTGGTGGCTGCCCTTTTTCTTCCTTTCTTACGCCTTACCCTTCTTCTCTTCTGGTTGCTCTTCTTTTCTTCTGGCAGCGTCTCTTTTCTTGAAGGACAAGACAGCCTTATATATAACAGAGCCTCCTTATGGATGAGGCAGAAAAAGCCCTAGTGAAGCCCCATTGGTCCACGTGGCAAAGATGAGAATGTTCCTCTGTTAAGGTGCCTTGGATCACGTGCCCACCTACATCCTTTTGGGAACACGTGCCTGCTTCATTTCGAGCTCACGTGCTACTTTAAACTTGTCAGACACAAGAGAGGCACTTCGTCAGCCACTTTTGTTGAAATTAGATGGAAGGCTCTTTCACCACAGAATGTGGATCTAGAGGGGGGGTGAATAGATCAGCTGGCCAATAAAAAATTATGCCTAGATTCAGATGCGGAATTAAAAGAGCACTGATTAAACATAGTCAATGCACCGGATAATAGAGATAAGATCTGCTAGACAGACAATCAACCACACGAGAGGCACAAAGAATTTTAGGTGGTTCAGTCAATCCGACCTACGTCCACCCCACATTCAACTCGAATGTGGATTACTGCTAATACACAGCTTCAATCTACTGGGCACTATAGCTTGCCAACAACGGCTGGGGCTTACAGCCTATCTCGACCAGAGGAACCTCCTCTGCAACAGCTGAGCTTCACAGCTTGCTCTGTTGGGCTCTACAGCTTAGCCGACTAGAGGTAACACCTCTGCACACCGCTGCCTCATAGCTTGACACCACTGACTAACAGCTTGATCGAACAAGAGTTTTCAAAAGAAAAATAACAAAGACTGAAAAGCAAGAAACGCAGAGTTGAATGGAATGAAAACCAAAATGACTGTAGCTCAAATTGAGCAATATCAGCTCTGGTATCTGAACCAAGAGACTGATTCACAAGCTCTCATATAACTCTCTCAACTCATCTCTCTCACTTTCTTCTTCTCTGCTTTTCTTCTCTTTGGATCTCGGTGGCTCTCTGTTGCCTCAGGTTTGTCTCACTGTATAGACTTGCCACTAGTCGATCTGCCTTCAATAGAAGATGAAGACTTCTATATATATCAGCAGTAGATTGGATAAGGGCGCATGGCTTCCACGTTTTCCCGCCCAAGGAATTTGCCAGATCCGAGGTGCTTTCATCCACGTGGCAGCATCTGGTCACCTCGTCCTCCTGGGATCACGAGCTATGTCAACAATCTCAGTAACAAATCCCTGTCAGATAGAGTATCGGATTATCAGGTTAAGTGAAGAACTCTGTATAGACTTTGTAAGATGAAATGCCTTGTGTAGACTTCATGATGTATAGGCTTTGTGAAACGTGAATGCAATGTACAGACTTCAGTGTATAGACTTTGTGAAAGCGAGTGCAATGTACAGACTCCGTGAATGGAAATGCAATGTATAGACTTCAGTGTATAGACTTTGTGAAAGCGAGTGCAATGTACAGACTCCATGAGACTCTAATGAAGATAGACGATGTATAGACTTCAGGACTGATGCACGATGTATAGACTTCATGAGACTCTAATGAAGATAGACGATGTATAGACTTCAGGACTGATGCACGATGTACAGACTTCATGACTGATGCACGATGTACAGACTTCATGAGACTCTAATGAAGACAGATGATGTATAGACTTCAGGACTGATGCACGATGTACAGACTTCATGATACTCTCACTGTACAGACTTCCAATGTGAAGACTTTGGCAAGGCAACGTCGGTAAAGCAACCAATGTACAGACTTACTGAACTGAGCGTAGGTAGAAGATATGAGGAATGTATAGACTTACTCAGTTCAGTTCAGAACGTAGGTAATGATCAATGTATAGACTTAACAGTCGCCCTGGATGTACAGACTTGGTCACAAGATGAACAGTCGGTTGTATAGACTTCGCCCCAATGCATAAGACGCTAACTGAGACGGACAATGTACAGACTTGCTGTAACAGTCCGATGTATAGACTTTGCCCAAATCCTGAGACGCTAATAGAGACGGACGATGTTCAGACTTGCTGAAAGACCGATGTACAGACTTTGCTCGTATGCATGAGACGCTAACTAAGACCCTGGACTCTGTACAAACTTGAGTGATGTATGGGCTTAGCTTCGTGCAAGCTACAATCCAATGTATGGACTTTGAAGTTCAACTGGTGAGTGTACAGACTTCACCAATGAGACGCTCACTGTACAGACTTGGCACCGACCAATGTATAGACTTGACAATGCTGAATGAACGAATGAGTAATGTATAGACATTGGGTGCCACAATGTGCAGACTTCACGATGTTTGGACTTGAGTGTTCGTGTGAGCTGCACTGTATAGACTTTAACAAAATGCCTAAGACGCTGCATGAGACACAAGACAGACAGACAATGTATAGACTTGTACTCTGGGGGTGTCGACCCACCTGAGAAGGGGTTTGACCCACTACTGTCCAGACTAAACAAGGAAAAGTATAGGCTCGATGTTCATGCTGCAATGCACTGTGTAGACCTTTGAGTGTGTGCATAACAATATATAGACTCTGACTGCATTATATACACAGACAACCTGATAAAAATAATTTCATCAAAATAAGAACAGTTACCAATCAATCAAAACAAGCTGTTGCCAATGAAGTAAAACTTATTGTCAACATCATCAACATAGAGGGGTCACAACAATCTCCCCCTTTTTGATGATGGCAACACCCTATTATATAGAATAGCAACATCCCTGCTATTGTTATGCAGATGCATTTTTGATGAAGGACATGATTTGTTATTCAGATCTGTCATGCAGATGCTATGAATGACCTACTGAGATATGAACACAACTCTCTGCTCACAAGATCTCCCCCTTTGCCATAGACATGATGCATACACTTCCCTGGAATGAATTCATCAAATAGACAATATATTCTCCCCCTTTGCCATCAACAAAGAGGAGGGATAGAAGATGCAAAGGAAGGAACAAGAAGAATCAGCTGACTGGCATTCTTAGCAGGTAGTTCAGAAATTAAGCAGCTAAAGCACAGAACCTTCAGTCATATGAATTGAGAAACTGCTTAGAAAGTGAAGTTCTAGTTTAAAGGTTATACAAATGAGAGTTCATGCACTACATTCATTGGATAAGGTAGCTGTGCATGATAAAATAATAAACCAGAATCATATTTACATGAGAGATTCAGTTTCAGAATATCTTACTTTCATAGACTCAGTAGAATGTGATAAGAGATACCAGGTCATGTATTGAAATTAAACAAATTGACATCCATGAAATTTCTTTTGAAGGAACAACATTTTCAATATTATTTCATTTAGGGCATTCAGGTACCATAAGTCTTTTTGCGTAAGGGTATACGTTTATCAGACGCCAATACCCCTAGATACTCAACATGATGGACCATTTTGCCTATGATCAAACTCAATAGAACTGATTTACACCTTTTTGTGTGAGGGTACACGTTTATCAGAAGCCAGTTACCCCCAGGTACTCAGTGAAACCAACCTACTGTTTTGATCATTTTATACAGAGATAGCTGATACACCTCATGACATGAGTGTTATCCACTTCTTTGATGGATCACTCAGTTTCTCAGTAATTTACCAGTCATTGCCATGCCAATGCTATTTTTCAATTAATTTTCAATGTTTTTCAATATCTTTCTTAGCTGTCCTTTATTTGTTTCAGAATGACTTGTTTAAGGATAATACACATACTTAGTTTCTCTAACATGATTTTAGATGAGTTTTCAGATTTCAGATATAATTAGCTTTGTTTGACATGAAATAAGATGAGGGTTGAGTGCTTTATCAATTTTCAGCATCCTTATTTACTAATTGTAGTCTTTCAACTCTAAAGTGTTGTGCCCCTTAGGCACAAGCATGTTCTATGTTGATTTGATGATAGCAATGCTATTTTATTTTGATGATTGCAACACAGTGAGTGCATTATGATATTATGTTTTCTTTATGATGATGGCATGTTGATTTGAATGCTTGAGTGTGTTATATCTGATTTAGTCTGTGGAGATTGCATGAGTGTGCCATGTTTGATATCCTTGATGGGTCGACTCCCTCAGACTGTCCATCTTATTTAGTGTCTCATGCAGCGTCAACGCTGTGAGTGTGCCTCAAGTCTGCAGCGTCAACGCTGTGAGTATGTACACAACATTCTCAAGTCTGCAGCGTTAACTCTATAAGTCTATACAGTGGTTCAGCAAGTGTGTACATCGCTTAGTGTAAGCATGGCGAAGTCCAAAGTCTATACATTACTGCTTTGCATTGACTTAAAGTCCATACATTGACAAGCCTGTACAATGGCTCAGAGTCTATTCACTGCTTCATGCGTTGCATTCTAAGTCTAGACAACATTGCACGATGAGTCTTCATATTCAAAGTATGTACATTGGTCTTCACCTGAAGTCCACACATTGGCCTTCAGGATTGGAAAGTCTATACATCGTGAAGTCTTCATAATGGCCTTTTAATCAGTTTGCACATTGCTGAATGATCTGTAAATCTGTACACTGGTCGAGCATTCAAGTCTGAACATTGGCCAAGTCTACACATCGGCACTATAGCTTGCTTAGCTCAAGTCTGCACAACGTCCGTCTCATTTAGCGTCTAAGGCAAGTCTATACACTGGAAATTGAAGTGTGTACATTGAGCGTCTCACGTAAGTCTATACATCACATTGGGCTTCAGGCTTTACAAGTATGTACAGAGCTTTCGTCTCATGCATTGTCTAAGCTAAGTCCATACATTGGACTGTAGCATCTTTACCCACGTTCTATGCTTCAAGTCTTTACAGACCTTGATTCGCTCAAGTCTGTACATCGGCCTGCTACCTTTGGCAAGTCTTCACATCGTGAAGTCTATACACTCAACTCCTTCACACTTCAACAAGTCTGTACAGCGGTTGTCTTCACATAGGAAGTCAGTACAGCCGTTCACCTTGTGAAGTCTAGACATTTGATGTACATTGGACTTAAAGCATTTAGGAAGTCTGTACATTGGATTGCATTGCATTGCATTCATCAGTTGTGAAGTCTGTACATCGAGTCAAAGTCTGCACATTGCATTCTCTTCAACAAGTATGTACAACGAGTGACTCCATATATGAAGTATGTACATTGCACAGCACTGCATATATGATGTCTATACATTGGGCAGAGACGCATAAAGTCTATACAGTGCCTCAGGCTGAGCAAGTCCATACATTGGTCGGTGGAAAGTCTGTACAGTCAGTGCAGGTTAAGCATCGTCTCATTTTGCGTCTCAGTTTGCAAAGTCTATACATTGCTGTTGAACGCAAGTCTGTACACTGCACTGGAGCATGCATCTCATGTAAGTCTGCACATCGCTTTTGACGAAGGGCATTGAAGTCTATACACTGGCTTTGAGCTGAAGTCTAGACATTGCTTCAGGCTAAGCAAGTATATACATTGCATGTTCTTTTAATAAAGTCCATACACTGAGCAAGTATATACATTGTCTGCCTGTCGATTGAAGAGTCTATACATTGCATTTGTTCATGGCTGCAAGTCTATACATTGTGTGTCTTGTTCAGCTAAGTATATACATTGGACGAGTCTCATGAAGTATGTACATCGTGCATCAGTTCTAAAGTCTATACACTGTCTTCAGATGATGACAACAATGAATAACAGGGTCGACGCTGGGAGTTCAATGCGTCCACGCTTCAGTTGAAGAGGATTTCAGAGCTTCACCTGGCTACGTCAACTCCATGCTACAGCAGCGTCGACGCAGTAGTTAATGAGGCAGAGTCCATAGCTCACTGGAATACTACAGTGCGTCAACGCCATTGCAAGACAGCGTCCACGCAGCAATTGAGTCTGATATACATTCAGCTCTGGAACACCACTGCGTCAACGCTATGGATTAGCAGCGTCGACGCAGCACGGTTATCTGCCGAAGACCTTGATCACTGGATTGCCGATGCGTTAACGCAGCTGGCTGATGGAGTCAACGCATCAGACTTGAGTTTCGTAGGAAGAAGATATCAGAAGGCTGCGTCAACTCCTTAGAGCAAGAGGGTTGACGCCATCTAATTCCAGTTGCTGAGCACGTTAAGGTGATCCCACCTTCAGTCGTCAACTGCCACATCAGTCACAAGCGGATAAGCTTTCGTACCTTCCACCACTCCATTGGTGTCTGGCACGTGATCCAAGGAGCTGAAAAGCTAACACGTGGCAAAGTCGATTGGGCGGGAGCTGTGGAGACCACACGCCCTAGCTGCTGCTGCTGCTGATATAAATAGAAGGCTTCGTCTTCGGATGAAGATGATCGAGATTCAAGAGGCGAAGCTTGAGCAGAGAATGCTGTAGCAGCAGAGAGCCACCACGATCCAGATAGAGAGAAGAAAAAGAGAGAAGAAGCAGAAGAGAAAGAAGAAAAGGAAAGAGATAGGGAGCTCGAGCAGAGTGTGAAAAGAAGAAGAAGGAAGAGAGAGAGAAGAGAAGATCAGAGAAGATCGTTCCTACTGGAAGTTGTATCAGATCCACTCCAATCAGCTCTTTAAGAGCCACATTGTGCTTCATTGTTTACAGCCTTCCGATTGCTATTTGTTTCTCATTTTCGTTTTCCTTTCATACATTTCTTCAAGCTGTTAGTCAGCGGGTTTTGCAGAGGTGCTGCCTCTGGACGGATAAGCTGTATTGCCCAGCGGTTTACAGTGGAGGATTCCACTGGACAGCAAGCTGTGTTGCTCAGCGGGGCGAGGAGGATTCCTCGGATGACAAGCTGTGTTGCCCAGCGGTTGTATGGCAAGCTGTGATGCCCAGCTGTTCAAGCTGTGAGTCAGCAGGAAGCCACACTCGGGTTGAGTGTGGGGTGGATGTAGGTCTACTGGACCGAACCACCTAAAAACCCTCTTGCATTGTGGTTTGTTTTGTTCTATTTGTGCTTTCGCTAGATGAATGCATAGGGGCGCTCAACTGTTTGCTTATAGGTTCAGTAGATGAGTGTTCTAATTTGTCTTGTTAGCATTCCAGTTTTTAAGTGAGCGAAATCTTATTTTGGGTGAAGATCTTTAATTGGGCGAATTTCAAAAAGGGCTATATTCATTCACCCCCCCTCTGAATACTGCACCGAACCCAACACTTGGTATCAGAGCGGGTCTCTGATCTATCAGATCTAACAATCTGCAGAGGATCCTGCTAGTTTTGGTGCATTTCAAAGTGGATCTCTTGTGCTCGTTGTTTTGTTTCACTGTCTTAGAGCTTTACTTTGCTTATTTGATTTTGCTGCATTTCATGTCATTTGTCTTACTGCGCTGAATCTGTCTGCCACTTGTTCAAATGGGTCGTCCTCCAGTTTATGATGGTTCTAACTTTGAAAGTTGGCTAGGAGGCCTAGCTGTGTACATAGACTCAATTGGTCCACATTTGTGGAGTCTTATATCTAAAGGCCCACACCGTTTACCTAAAGATCAGACCAATTGGTCTAGTGAGGACAGCTCTAAGAATCACGATAATACCATAGTTCTTAATATCTTGAGAGCTGTAGTTAATACTGATATGTATCCTTTTGTTCTCAGGTGCAATTCTGGAAAAGAGATATATGACAAAGTTATCTCTGCGCATAGCCAACAGAATGATAGCTGTTTGATGGCCAACCAGGAAAATGAAGATTCTTCATCCGAGGTAAGCTCTGAATCTGGAGAACTTTCAATTGATGACCTATGGAATATAAATGAGGAACTTAATAATAGATGTGAACAATTGAAATCTGAGAATAAAAGATTGAAAAAGAAATGTGATCAGATAACTTTGAAAGTTCCTTGTAAAAATTATCCAGATCTGAAACAATCTTATGATGCATGTATGTTAGATGTTCAGAATTTTCAGGAACAAAATGGTTCTCTAAAAATTGAAAATCAAACATGTCTGGACAAGATATCAGAACTTGAGAATCAGCTGAATGAGAAGAAAAATGAACATCTGAAAAGCATGCAAGAACTGACTCAAGTTAATTCTGAATTGGATAAACTGAAACTTGAGAATGAAAAATTTCAAAAGAAAATTGAAAATCTTATGGGTAGAATAAATGAAATCAATGGGAAGGCTTCACATTCTTCTTCTGCTGAATTAAACTGTGATATGTGCTCAGCTCTAAGAGAACGAAATGAGGATCTTTATAGTGAGAATGAATGGCTGAACAAATAAATAGTCTCACTTAAAGAGGATCACAAAAACTTGGTTGCTGAGAAAATTAATGTGGAAGAAAGAGAAGAGGAACTAATTGAAATATTGGAGCAAATGTCTGGAAGAGAGAGATGTGCTAATAATGAAATTCAGGATAAAAATCTTGAGGAAGAAAACACTGAATTAAAAGCTGAAGTTGAAAAATTGAAATGGTTAAATACTGGCTTATCTGAAAGACTTCTCACCATAGAAAAAAAGAAAAGGTGTCCATGATGAAGAATCACAAACTTTGAACAATCTGGAACAAGAAGTTGAGAAGTATAAAACTGCAAACAAAGTTTTAAGCGAATGTGTAAATTGCAGTGAACAGGAGATAGCCAGTTATGAGCTTCACATTGCTAGCTTGGAAGATAAAATTCATAATCTGGAAACTTTAACAATTGAGTCTGCTAAGAGTGAAGGAAAAATGAAAGATGTTATGAAAAGTGAGAATAAGAACTCTAAAAGGGGGATAAGCTGTAATTCTGATGTCAAGAAAATCACTAGAAACCAGCTATACACTACCTTTGTGCATAGTTCTGATGTAGCTGGTACCTCAAGTCAATCCCCAAAACAAAATAAAAATGAGAAATCATCTTCAAAATCCGTCTTTCAGTTCAAAGCCCAGAAAATTGAAAAGCAAACAAAATCTATTGAGAATAATCAGAAATTGAAAAGAAAGAGTCAAACAAATAAGGCTAAGAATATTTCTGGTTGTACTCTGAAATTTGTTAGCTCTGCTGAATGTAATGGGTCAATGCAAAATGCTCATGCTTCATGTACTCATTCACATGTATCTAATAAATCTGTTAGTAATCATGTCATCAGGAAATCACAAGTGTCATGTCACTATTGTGGCAAGATAGGACATGTAATGGATGACTGCAGATTGTTGATTGAAGATGAGCATGCTAGTGAAGCAATGCATTCTAGGAATTCATCAGACAGAAACCATGCCATTAAGAAATATGTTGCATATTGTTACTACTGTGGTAGGCATGGTCATCTAATGAATGCATGCTTTAAAATGAAAGAAGACAATAATTTGAACTCTAGATTTTTCACACATGCTCATGGCCCACATAGATATGAATCTACTTCAGGTCAGCATATCATCTGTTTCAATTGCAACAAGCCTGGACACAAGGCAAATGAGTGCTGGACAAGAAATTCTTGGGGTAACAAGAACTCAAGAGGCAAGCATCTTGGGTGTCTTAAATGTGGTAAGCATGGGCATGCAGTCAAGGACTGCTGGTATGCTCAGGGAAAACATTTCAATTCCAAATTTGTTATATTCCCTCCAAATAGAAATTTTCCTGGTAGAAATAAAACTGATTTTAAAGAAAAGATTCTTGGATGTTTTGAATGTGGAAAACCTGGCCACCGAGCTTCTGAATACTGGTGGGCAGGTAATGGTAAGTCAAAATTTCCTACTCCCAATGCTGCTAGTAAGAAACAAAATGTCCATGTAAACAACAGAACATTTCATGCTAAGTTTCATAGGTCTCATGCTGCTGTTGATATGCACCATAGGACCAGAAAATCTGCTGTTTCATGTAGATATTGTGGTAAACTTGGTCACTCTATGGACAATTATTTTCTGATGAAATTTGATGACCATGTTGTTAAGAAACTGTTTAGAACACCTGATAGGGGTAGTGCAGGACCCAAGACTGCTTGGGTCCCTGCAGGATCAAATTGATTGACATGTTGTAGGTGTGCCTTGGTGGGAGAAATAAAAGGGGTTAACCAAGGCACTCAACAAGAAAACCCCAGGATACTCCATTTCAGGTCAGTTCTGAACTTTGCTTTAAATTCATCATCTGAATTTGTGAGTATGAAAAATGTGAATTCCATGTTGATGTGCACGTTTGATGTCTGATGATCTCTTATTGCTTAGCTGATCAGTCTGCATTCCAGACTCAGCTATAGAATTCAATTCTGCATATCTGATGCTCTTCTCTTGCTATATGTTGAACTGAATTTGAATGCTTCTTTAGTGTATACAGTTGATGCACTATATAGACTTTGTGTAAATGCATGTGTTTTGTGTCAGTGCAATGCATGCTTGTTGTTAAATGCATAAATGGCACTGTTTTTAAATGGGTCATTTAGTACACACAGTCAATGCATGTGTCTTATGTTTGCATACATCATTTGCATGACTGTCAAAGAAGTTGTTCAATGCATGTAAGACTGCTTTATGTTGCATTATCATGCATAACCCTGGTATGTCAAATGGTAAGTTACCAAAAGGTAGGGAAATCTGTCCGGAGGTTCCTACCATGTGTGAGATGGTCTTTGAGACCAGGTTCTCCGCCTAGTACCATGGGTCCTGTCTTCATGTAGATCAGTGTACTGCCATCATATTTTTGAAAAATCTGAAAAAGAATAAAAATGTTCATTACTTGGATGCATAAACCTGAATTGATTGCATACTTGTCTCATGTATCCTTGGTGCATAGTCTGCATGTAGAACAGTATGTTGCATAGCATATCTCTTGCATCATGATGTCAGGGGGAGCTGAGATTTCTGTTCATTACATTGATTCCTTTTCACCTCTCACTATCCCCACTCAATTAATTCATATCTTTTGACATCAGATGCTATTGGACCATAATGCTTATTGCTATCTTTTCCCTATCATTTTCACTGAACAACAGTTCTGTATCTGGTTTAGTACATTGAGTTGTGATTATTTCAATTATTCTTTTATAAGAATCACTCTTACAAATTGAAAAGAACTAAAGGTTTAACCTTTATAAATTGGAGAGTTAAGTGTCTGCACTTCAGAATTTGAGATAAAAGAAAACTTTTATAGCTCTTAATCTTTGTCTCATGGCTAAAATAGAAAAAAAATTTTGTAATGCCTAAATGTGTTGAACTGGAAATGTCTAGAATAGGTGAATAAGAGTATGTAATGATTTCTTAAACAATCACGCTAAAAGAAATAAGGGCAGCAGTAAATAAGATCACAAATGTAAAGAACTGAACATTGTGACAGAGCAATGGTTGATTGCACTGAGAAACTGTGAACTCCTCCAAAGAAGCAGGAAAATTCACATGTCATGAAGTGCTTTAGACTATCTCTGTTCATAGGATCAAATCTATAGGGGGGGTCCTCACCAAGTAACTGGGGGTACTGGCCTTTGATCAAGGTGTGCCCTTAATGTCAAAAGTGAAGACTATTCCTTGTAGGTCTTGATCTGAAATAGGTCTTGTAGTTTATGCCTAGTAACTAGGGGTACCTGCCTCTGATCAAGGTGTACACCTAATGTCAACAGCATACATGCCACATGTCTATTCACTTAGTTCAGTTTCTGAAAATTCAAAAGTGAAATACAAACTGCTGTAACCCTTTGAAAATCAAAAGTCAATTAGTGAAAATTATTTTTATTAATACATATTCAAGTTGCCTTTCTTGAATTTCTTTGTTTAATCATAAAAGGGTATTATTTCAGACTTATCTATTAATACCATGTGCCCTAGATTCATTGCTATAAACGTAGTCTATAAACTCTTTTTCAAGGGTCAGGTGTTTTACTCTAGATTTATCACTTTTAAACCTGATTTTTTGTCAAAATTGTATGTTGCTGATTCTTATACTTTAACTACTGTTTATAATCAGGCTTATTTTCTGAACCAATTATTCAGTTGTTGTCTATTGACCCTCCTACCTTCTCTACCTTTACCTATCTGTTCATATTCCTTCTCAAAGGGGGAGCAATTATTAAGGGGGAGAACCAGTTCAGGGGGAGTCATATCTTCAGGGGGAGTTTACTGCTCTAGAGGAATTTGCACTTTGCACTCTTGTTTATACTATTTTTTCTCTTTTTGATTATGTCAAAGGGGGAGAAAATTTTGTGTGTGACTCACTGTCACAGTGTGTTACCATCATCAAAAAGGGGGAGAATGTTGTGCCCCTTAGGCACAAGCATGTGCTATGTTGATTTGATGATAGCAATACTGTTTTGTTTTGATGATTGCAACACAGTGAGTGCATTATGATATTATGTTTTCTTTATGATGATGGCATGTTGATTTGAATGCTTGAGTGTGTTATATCTGATTTAGTCTGTGGAGATTGCATGAGTGTGCCATGTTTGATATCCTTGATGGGTCGACTCCCTCAGACTGTCCATCTTATTTAGTGTCTCATGCAGCGTCAACACTGTGAGTGTGTATCAAGTCTGCAGCGTCAACGCTGTGAGTATGTACACAACATTCTCAAGTCTGCAGCGTCAACTCTATAAGTCTATACAGTGGTTCAACAAGTGTGTACATCACTTAGTGTAAGCATGGCGAAGTCCAAAGTCTATACATTGCTGCTTTGCATTGACTTAAAGTCCATACATTGACAAGCATGTACAATGGCTCAGAGTCTATTCACTGCTTCATGCGTTGCATTCTAAGTCTAGACAACATTGCACGATGAGTCTTCATATTCAAAGTATGTACATTGGTCTTCACCTGAAGTCCACACATTGGCTTTCAGGATTGGAAAGTCTATACATTGTGAAGTCTTCACAATGGCCTTTGAATCAGTATGCACATTGCTGAATGATCTGCAAGTCTGTACACTGGTCGAGCATTCAAGTCTGAACATTGGCCAAGTCTACACATCGGCACTGTAGCTTGCTTAGCTCAAGTCTGCACAACGTCCGTCTCATTTAGCGTCTAAGGCAAGTCTATACACTGGAAATTGAAGTGTGTACATTGAGCGTCTCACGTAAGTCTATACATCACATTGGGCTTCAGGCTTTACAAGTCTGTACAGAGCTTTCGTCTCATGCATTGTCTAAGCTAATTCCATACATTGGACTGTAGCATATTTACCCACGTTCTATGCTTCAAGTCTTTACAGACCTTGATTCGCTCAAGTCTGTACATCGGCCTGCTACCTTTGGCAAGTCTTCACATCGTGAAGTCTATACACTCAACTCCTTCACACTTCAACAAGTCTGTACAGCGGCTGTCTTCACATAGGAAGTCAGTACAGCCGTTCACCTTGTGAAGTCTAGACATTTGATGTACATTGGACTTGAAGCATTTAGGAAGTCTATACATTGGATTGCATTACATTGCATTCATCAGTTGTGAAGTCTGTACATCGAGTCAAAGTCTGCACATTGCATTCTCTTCAGCAAGTATGTACAGCGAGTGACTTTATATATGAAGTATGTACATTGCACAGCACTGCATATATGATGTCTATACATTGGGCAGAGACGCATAAAGTCTATACAGTGCCTCAGGCCGAGCAAGTCCATACATTGGTCGGTGGAAAGTCTGTATAGTCAGTGCAGGTTAAGCATCGTCTCATTTTGCGTCTCAGTTTGCAAAGTCTATACATTGCTGTTGAACGCAAGTCTGTACACTGCACTGGAGCATGCATCTCATGTAAGTCTGCACATCGCTTTTGACGAAGGGCATTGAAGTCTATACACTGGCTTTGAGCTGAAGTCTAGACATTGCTTCAGGCTAAGCAAGTATATACATTGCATGTTCTTTTAATAAAGTCCATACACTGAGCAAGTATATACATTGTCTGCCTGTCGATTGAAGAGTCTATACATTGCATTTGTTCATGGCTGTAAGTCTATACATTGTGTGTCTTGTTCAGCTAAGTATATACATTAGACGAGTCTCATGAAGTATGTACATCGTGCATCAGTTCTAAAGTCTATACACTGTCTTCAGATGATGACAACAATGAATAACAGGGTCGATGCTGGGAGTTCAATGCGTCCACGCTTCAGTTGAAGAGGATTTCATAGCTTCACCTGGCTACGTCAACTCCATGCTACAGCAGCGTCGACGCAGTAGTTAATGAGGCAGAGTCCATAGCTCACTGGAATACTATAGTGCGTCAACGCCATTGCAAGACAGCGTCCACGCAGCAATTGAGTCTGATATACATTCAGCTCTGGAACACCACTGCGTCAACGCTATGGATTAGCAGCGTCGACGCAGCACGGTTATCTGCCGAAGACCTTGATCACTGGATTGCCGATGCGTTAACGCAGCTGGCTGATGGAGTCAACGCATCAGACTTGAGTTTCGTAGGAAGAAGATATCAGAAGGCTGCGTCAACTCCTTGGAGCAAGAGGGTTGACGCCATCTAATTCCAGTTGCTGAGCACGTTAAGGTGATCCCACCTTCAGTCGTCAACTGCCACATCAGTCACAAGTGGATAAGCTTTCGTACCTTCCACCACTCCATTGGTGTCTGGCACGTGATCCAAGGAGCTGAGATGCTAACACGTGGCAAAGTTGATTGGGCGGGAGCTGTGGAGACCACACGCCCTAGCTGCTGCTGCTGCTGATATAAATAGAAGGCTTCGTCTTCGGATGAAGATGATCGAGATTCAAGAGGCGAAGCTTGAGCAGAGAATGCTGTAGCAGCAGAGAGCCACCACGATCCAGATAGAGAGAAGAAAAAGAGAGAATAAGCAGAAGAGAAAGAAGAAAAGGAAAGAGATAGGGAGCTCGAGCAGAGTGTGAAAAGAAGAAGAAGGAAGAGAGAGAGAAGAGAAGATCAGAGAAGATCATTCCTACTGGAAGTTGGATCAGATCCACTCCAGTCAGCTCTTTAAGAGCCACATTGTGCTTCATTGTTTATAGCCTTCCGATTGCTGTTTGTTTCCCATTTTCATTTTCCTTTTATACATTTCTTCAAGCTGTTAGTCAGCGGGTTTTGCAGAGGTGCTGCCTCTGGACGGCTAAGCTGTATTGCCCAGCGGTTTGCAGTGGAGGATTCCACTGGACAGCAAGCTGTGTTGCTCAGCGGGGCGAGGAGGATTCCTCGGACAGCAAGCTGTGTTGCCCAGCGGTTGTATGGCAAGCTGTGATGCCCAGCTGTTCAAGCTGTGAGTCAGCAGGAAGCCACACTCGGGTTGAGTGTGGGGTGGATGTAGGTCTGCTGGACCGAACCACCTAAAAACCCTCTTGCATTGTGGTTTGTTTTGTTCTATTTGTGCTTCCGCTAGATGAATGCATAGGGGCGCTCAACTGTTTGCTTATAGGTTCAGTAGATGAGTGTTCTAATTTGTCTTGTTAGCATTCCAGTTTTTAAGTGAGCGAAATCTTATTTTGGGTGAAGATTTTTAATTGGGCGAATTTCAAAAAGGGCTATATTCATTCACCCCCCCCTCTGAATACTGCACCGAACCCAACATAAAGATTATAAAATTTAAACCATTAAGTCAGTCTTTAAGCAATTAAAGTTCTTATGAGGGAAGAAGTCTGTTTTCTATTGCTTAATATTAGAACTGACTAAAATATTGCCATACTGTCAGACTCAACTCTGAATCATATGCAATACTCCCCCTGTCTATGTGCTTGTGGTTTTACAAATGATGACTGAACAAATGATTTTGAAGTTCATGCTTATTCAGACTGCACTATCATGCAATATGACCACCAGGGTTATGCAGAGAAATGTAGTGCAAAACAGTTCTATATGCATGTGATTTTAGACACATTCATGACTAAATGATATGCAGTGATTTTAGATACAAGTCTGTTGCACCATTCAACCTTCATAGAGTTTTATACAAGCTATCAGATGCATGTCCAAATCAGAAATTTTATTCAAAATAGTTGAAAATTTTATTCATCATGCTGAAACTTACACAAGCCAAGTTCTCTTCTAAGAAATTTAAACTTTTCATTTCCAAGTGGCTTAGTAAAGATATCAGCAATTTGCTTGTCTGTTTCAATGAAATTCAGTTCGATTTCTTTTTTATTCACAGCATCTCTAAGAAAATGGTGTTTTATCTCTATGTGTTTAGTCCTAGAATGATGAACATGATTTTTAGCAAGGCATATGGCACTAGTATTATCACATAAAATTGGAATACATTCCAGTTTTATCTGATAATCATCTAGTTGGTGCTTGATCCATAGTACTTGGGCAGCACAATTATCAGCTGCAACATATTCAGCCTCAGCTGTAGACAAGGCTACAGTGTGTTGCTTCTTAGATGCCCAAGATACTAGAGAGCCACCAAGGAATTGACAATAGCTACTAGTGATTTTTCTATCTACTCGACACCCAGCATAATCAGCATCAGTGTAAGCTAGAAGCTCTAACTCACACCTAGCAGGATACCATAATCCTAGCTCTTGGGTGCCTAGCAGATATCTAAAAATCCTTTTTACTGCTTTAAGATGAGTTTTTTTAGGACTGGCCTGAAACCTAGCACATAATCCTACAGCAAATTGAATATCAGGCCTAGATGCTGTTAAGTAGAGAAGGGATCCGATCATACCTCTGTATAGCTTTTGATCAATAGGTTTACCTTTAGTGTCTTCATCCAAGCTTGTAGAGGTACCCATTGGAGCAGCTATCTCATTGAGGTTATCCATCTTGTATTTCTTGAGTAGATCCCTTGTGTACTAGGACTGAGTGATAAACATTCCATCCTTTGTTTGTGTAACCTGCAGTCCAAGAAATAATTTGAGCTCACCCATTGAGCTCATTTCAAACTCATTAGTCATTATTTTAAAAAATTCCTCACACAATTTGGGGTTAGTTGACCCAATAATAATGTCATCCACATAAATTTGTACAATAAGAATGTCAGAATGACTCACCTTTGTAAACAAGGTCTGATCAACTACTCCTCTAGTGAAATTTTGACCAGTAAGGAACTTGCTCAACCTGTCATACCAAGCTCTGGGAGCTTGTTTAAGACCATAGAGAGCTTTATTTAATTTGTAAACATGATTAGGGAAATCTAGACATTCAAACCCAGGGGGCTATCTTACATAGACATCCTCACTAATTTCCCCATTCAAGAATGCAAATTTTACATCCATCTGCTGAAGGATTATTCCTAGGGAGCATGCATAAGCCAATAAAATCCTAACAGCTTCTAATCTGGCTACAGGGGCAAATGACTCTTCAAAGTCAATACCAAACTCCTGGTTATACCCCTGAGCAACAAGTCTGGCTTTATTTTTAACAATATTCCCTAATTCAGCAGATTTATTCATGAATACCCACTTAGTCCCTATGACTGTTCCATGATCAGGAGGTGGGACCAAGTGTAGATTATGAAAAATCCACTTAGAAAAACTAAGAAGAATTAATGGAAAAGGGATGGGAAAAGGGGAGAAAAGGGGAGCATGCAAGGATGCTAGGGGAAAAGTGATCGCCAGAGACACGAGGGCCTCAATGATAGAACAATAAATAAACAAAGGAGGGATCGCGATATAAATACCTTAAATGCGGGGGAGATTGTGAGTGCACCTTCTCTTTCTATCGGCCGGCCGATGAAGAGAGTTCTTCTTGTTAATTACCCTTGCAAAGATCAAAGACAACAATCAATCAAAAGATTGGATTAGAACCAAGGTGAGTGTAGCATCAAATTCACAATAAAGATGAGCATGAAAATTATGTATAAGAACACACCTTGTTGGGTGTTGGCCCTTGAACCCCTATGCAAAAGGGTATAGGAGATATGATGAATGATATGCAAATAGGGAGGTGTGCAAGAGTTGCACTAAGGAGATCTCAATATCAAGATGAAAAGAAATAAGAAAAGTATGACATGATGCATGAACATGTAATGCTAAGTGAATGAAATAAAAGAAGAGGGGAAGAGAAAGGCTTATTGGTTTTGTTTCTCCAATTGAGATTTTCAAGATCTTCCATAGAGGAAGAAGCTCCAAAGGATGAAGAGGCTCCAAATCTTCAAGGGAGGAAGAAGAACTCTATGGATGAAGCTTTAAGGTACATGGGAGTCTCCTCCTTGAGCCTTTGGTCCAACAGCACCTCCTCTTGAATTGATCTTGATCTTCTTTTCACAAGGGAGAGAGGGGTCATATTTATAGGGTTGAAATTCGGAATTAATTCCAAGGGAAATTAGGAAAACATGTTTTAGTGGGATTTGGAATGAGATAAACATTGCCATGTGTCCCTTCAACCTTAGAAAGTCATAGGAACCCTTTCCCAAGAGGAAAAGGAGGTTAAAGTGAGGAAGGGAAGTGAAATTCGGAGTTAAATTCAATAAAAATTGGAAAATTGAGTTTTAGTGGGATTTGGAAAGGGGGATCCTTCCTCCAAGTGTCCTTTCAATATTAGGAAGTCATAGGAACCCTCTCCCAAGTGAAAAAGGAGTTTAAGTGAGGAAAGGAAGTGAAATTCGGAGTTTAATTCAATGAAAATCAGAAAACTGAGTTTTGGTGGGATTTGGAAAGGGGGATCCTTCCTCCAAGTGTCCTTTCAATATTAGGAAGTCATAGGAACCCTTTCCCAAGTGGAAAAGGAGTTTAAGTGAGGAAAGGAAGGGGTTCTGCTGGAGTTCGGAATTGAACAAGAATTGACGACCGGACAGGCGGTTGCTATTTAAAATAACGCCCGCGGAGGCGTCGTCATTTTGGAGGCATTTCGAGACAGATTCGGATTTTCTGAAATTTGAAAAGAATTAACGACTTTTAGGGGGTCACTATTTAGAAATTAATACGAGTTTCGGATGGATTAAAAATCTCAAAATATGGCAATGAAATTGACGACTTTGCACGTGGGCGCTATTTCATGAAATAGCGACTTCCATGAAGTCGTGGAATCAAAATAATTCGATTTTGGCTCAAAATATGAAGAAAGAATTGACGACCTTCCGAACGGTCGCTAATTAAAGAAATGACGCCCCCTGATGGGGCGCTATTTAAATGACGCCCGGGTCCCTTCCACCATTTGATTTAAGGCCTGAAAAATGGAGAAAAAGCTCAGAAAAATCTGGAGAAAAATAGGAAAAGATGTGTGAAATATGGGGAAAGTTGGATATTCAAGAAAAGAGAGGAAAACCACTTAAATAAGTTGATTTGAGGGTCAAATGGGGCATCGTAGTGCGATAGGAGATATGCTCAAAACGATGTCAATTTTGACGTGTCTACAGCTGCCCCGCCTTGGCGTCTGCTTTGCAAGGGAGTAACACGGAGTGGAATGGAATAAAATGAAGTGAAGTCACATGGAATGGAATGGAATGGAATGAAGTGAGAGCGAACTGAAAAGTAGATGCCAAGGTGTGATGAGACACGTAATCAACACCACCTGATAGGAATTGAATCAAAAGCTCGGAATGATGCAATCTTGAGGATATTCAATGAAAGCAACAATTGTTTGGATAAAGAAGGAGTGTGCACGTGGGCACAAAAGAGATAAAAAGACTGATCAACTTCCAACGCGGTGGAAGTACCCCAGGTCACAAACCTATAGGTTTCACCATTGGGGAGCGGTTACCAGCCAATGTGGACGTGCTGCAGCCAAGGTGGATCAAAGGAAAAGGAATTAAACGAGAGATAGAAATCCAAACAAAGGAGTTTTCAAGGAAGCGGCCCAAAATGGCAACAAGGCGAACTGAGGACACAATTCGGCATGAGATATCTAATATCTTAGAAATTAGTGATCAATTTTAACCCTCAAAATCAACTTATCAGAATGATTTTCCAACATTTATTTCAAAGTCCTATATGAATGTATTAAAATAAATTAAAATATAAGATAATCAAGGATAATATTGTTAAGCTGCCAAGACTGAGTCAAGAAACCAATTTCGCGAGCTGATACTAAGCCGAAGCCCGTTTATCCGCGCACCAACTTGCAAAAGGGAACCATCGTCCCCAGTCTTGGATGGCTCAACGGCCTATCCGTATGACTTAGACTCCTCTGGAATCATCATTATTTTTGATGAAGGGGAACTTAAATTCCAGATTTACCAAAGCCACAAGGTCCTTGATATAATCTAGTAGCGTATGTAACATATAGTAAAAATGCATACAAGGGGATGGTGATAGCAATAAGTATGGGGAAACTAAGATGGAATAATGTGCAAACACCGTGGGGCTTGGATGGTGATGCCCAGTTGGTGGGACCAAGAGCTTCTTATCCTGCGCTCAAACTTTCATTAGCCAAGATATAAATAACAAGCAATGAATAAGGCATTTAAGCATAGCAAGTATAGCATGAATCAAAGCATCAATAGCATGTATGTATCATATCATGAATAGCATTCAAGTGTGCACAGCGTGAAAGGCATGAATAACATTTAACATAGGTAGCATCATTAAAGCATAGATAGCATAGCATCATTGTTTGTTGTTTGTCATGAGGATGACAACTTGGCTAATCAAAATTTGGAGTTGAATGATCAAGATCTGATAATGCCCATCGGCGGAGTGATCAGCAAGATTTGATAAAAAAGATTTGGAGATGAATAATCGGAGGTAATGCGCAGCAAATCAATGGGCAGAATCAAAAGGTAGATAGCAACGAATGGAGAGGACTCATCCCGTGCTCTTGGTCCTTGCAAAGTTGTTGTCCCTACAAAAACACCATCAGAAAAATGTAATGCAATTTTTTTGGATTTTGAATTATGCAATTTTTTATGAGTTTTGAAAATATTTCAAATTTTATTAATTTTTGGAAGATATCTGAATTTTTATTATGAATTTTGAAAATGTTCAATTTTTGTTGAATTTTTGCTTAGGAAATATTCAACTTTTTTTTTAGATTTTTCACAAGAAATATTCAACTTTTTTTAAGATTTTGGTTTAGACATTGCTAAAGCAGCATCAAAGGATGTTTAAACCACTGGCTAAGGGTCCTTGTTCTTTCCCCTTTCGCTAAAAACTGCCCAAAGCCAGGCGTGCATTTAAAGGTGGCACCTTATGACTGGCTACCCTTGTATAACGGTGCCTCTACCAAGGCCATACCCGAGAAACACTCGGTCTTAGAGGGAGAAGAGAAGAATAATTGAGGATAAGCTTTATGCAGGATGGGAGATGTCGGGACTTGAATTCCTTCCACAGTATTACCCCTCAAAGAGGTAGTCTGTTGCGCCGGAGCTTTATGCCTTTGATTTTTAGACCCTTGACATGCATACGACCAGGGTTTTCCCTGTGGGGACTTTGCCTCTCTTGACATGCCATAATTCATAATTTTACATTTATCAAAATTTTGACTTGATTTTTCATAATAGCCCTTTTTGGCTAGATGTATCATGAAATTTGATTTTAGTTTGGGTCAAGACTACCCCTATTTGAGACTTCTCTCGTATTGGGGATTACCTAGGTTGGTCATCTCATCCATCAACCTCTTGCCCCTGCATTCGGCCGAGCAAAGAAGAGAAAAGACTTTCAGATATACTCATGGCATGGCCAAAGTAGGGACAGTGTTTACCCAAAGGAGCTGGCTAAGGATGCCGTGAAGTGTGTGCGGTGCCCAGCTAAGGGTTGCTCTTAACAAGCGGGGAGAGAATGTTGAATTCCCAGCACGGGGTTCTTATAACCAAAGTGCTGCATAGCAAGCCTAAAGACTCTTTTCAGTTTTTTTTTAAGATGAAATTCAATAAAGATAAATTCCTAGGATAAAGGCTTAAAATATCACTCTTAATCATGTTAAGAAGCACTTCACTTTGAAAATCATGCGTGAAGCAATGAGAAAATGATATCATAAAAATGCTTACTTACGTCAACATTTTACCTTGCGATCTTTGTTGAAGCAGCTACCGTGAGAGGCGGGGTTGATCATCGTGAGATAGTCCTCTTAGGTAGATAAAAGGATCGGAAGCAAAGGATTTGGAAGTGGCTTAACAAGAAGGAGTGGTGCTCAGACGAGACTCAGACGAATAAGGAGAAAAGGAAGAGAGGTGAGGGCTAGAACTCCCTCACTAAGGCGCAGAGACCCTGATCACATGGAACAGTCTACAGAAAGAGAGGAGAATTAGAAGGAGAGTGAGGACTAAAGCCTCGGAAGTAGTGGGAGAAAGGGCAGATGCCCAAGGCAGTGGACGTGGAAGAAGTTGGGTCGGACCCAGGATCAGGAGGAATTAGAAGAAGAAATTGATAGATGGAAAGAGGCGGATCCGGAGGGTCTGGAGGCAGAGGAGGAGAATCATGAGGGGAAGAAGAATCCGGAGGCTCCGGAGGGATAAAATATTGAGGGACACGGTGCCCTGGGAAGAAATAGGGAAAAATATGATGGAAGAGGAGGAAAAGAATGAAGAACGCGATGTCCTGGAAGAGTAAGAAGACAAATCGGAAGAAAGATGGAGGGTCCGGAGGTTCCGGAGGAAGAAGATGCCGAGGGATGCGGTACCCCGGGAAGAGTGGATGAAAAGGGTCAGGAGGGTCCGGAGGTTCCGGAGGAAAATATCGAGGGACGCGGTGCCCTCGGAATAGATATGGAAAAAGATGATAGAAAAGGAAGAAAAGAATGAAGGACGTGATGTCCCGGAGAAGCAGGAGGATGAATTGGAGGAAAGATGGAGGGTTTGGAAGTTTCAGGGGTAGAAAATAGAAAGGGGCGTCATGCCCAAGGGATAGAGAGAGGGATGAAGGATCCAGAGGCTCTGGAGGAATGAGATGGGAAGGGACGTGATGCCCTAAGAAGAAGGAAAGAGAATCCGGAGGTTCCGGAGGAAGAAGGTAGAAAAGGGCACGACGCCCAAGAAAAATCAGTGAGATGCCCAGAGGATCCGGACGTGATGGTGCAGAGGGGCGTGATGCCCAATGAGCAAGATCCGGAGGTTCCGGAGGGGGAAGATACCATGGGACGCGATGCCCAGGTAGAAGAGAAAGATCCGGATATGAAGGTGTAGAGGGGCGCGATGCCCTAAAAGGGAGGTCTGGAGGTTCCGGAGGAAGCAAATACCATGGGACGCGATGCTCAGGGAGAATCAGTAAGAAGCCCAGAAGATCCGACTTGAGGCTGTACAGGGGTGCGATGCCCAAAGAGAAAGATTCGGAGGTTCCGGAGGAAGCAAATACCGTGGGATGCGATGCCCAGGGAGGATGGGAGAGAAATCCGGGGAGTGCGGATGCAATAGTTGGAAAGGGGCGTGGTGCCCTGAGGGAAGATCGGAGGGGGCACAATGCCCGGTGAGTGTAAGGGGACCTGGAGATCCCGAAGATAGAGGCGGAAGATATAGGAAACGTGGGGGATCCGGAGGTTCAGGAAGGCAGGGAAGATACGGGTTTTGAAACCCGGGAAAGAAGAAGTGCCAATGCATGTGGATGCAATGCAACGGATGCGATGGATGCAAAGAATGTAGAGAACATGAAGGGCGAGAGGATGAGATCCTCCTCCTTACCCCTGGAGCGGCCCATGAAGAATCGGTGATAGACGAGAATATGGATGGCGTTGAATGAAGGTGGGTAGAATAGTGGAAGGCCCCTTAGCACCAAGATAACCCCCCCTCCATGGTAGTGAAAGTGTATAGCTAATTGGCCCAATGGATAAAGCAAGAGCCCATGATGAAGCTTCAATAGTGAATGACAACCCCCTTGGAGAGTGAAAAGCAATAATGCGAGGGACTTGAAGAGTTGGGATAGGAAGCATCGCCATGCCCAGTGATTCTGACATATAAAGAATGTTGAACAGAATAGGCATTCGCCCCTTGTATGGAAGAAAAGATTCAAGATTTGAAAGTTGGAACAAGGGGTGCCCTGTCTGGCCTTTGGGCACAAGCCTACACGGCATCAAAGCTTGACATTCTCTTTTAGTGAGCAGTGGCGGGTGTTGATTTTATTTTGCTTCTCTATCTTCTTTCTCTTGGGGTCTTAATGATGATATGTAGCAAGACGACAAGCAAATAATCAAAGATCTGCACTCAACCTATGAACATGTGATCATGAACCTAGGCAACCAAAGCAAGTTGTAGCATGGGCATGCTATCTCAAACAAACTAAGCTAAGAAATAAAGGAAAAACACACGCCGGGGCGTGGAGCAAGGAGTAAATAGAAACACACCGCAAGGGGTGGAACAAGCAAGGAAATAAAAGATGTGAGATGCGAAAGAGAAAGCTAATGCCCAATACTTAAGAAAGATGTGATCGCCACCAAAGTAAAAACAAGCCCAGACCTGAAAATACCTTCGAAATAGGTGGATGAAGCACCCGCCCACGGGAGAGGAAAGATCAAAGAAGACCGTCAGGTCAGCTGAAAGTAACGACCAAAACCCTATGCGTCACAGTGTAGTAACGGTCGCTCGATAGACCGCTAGAAGAATATGACGCGCCTGCACAAGACCGTCAAATAACCTGTAGTAGCAAAGCGTGAATCCTTTTAACTCAAACTCTTCCAGCCGGCTAGAAGACTTGGGCCTCGTGCTGGTGGACCTGTAAACCTGCCAAAGACATGGAAAGCAAGAGAAAACAACTCAAATTAGCCCTTTCAACAATATAGCATCAATTCTTCAATAGACTCAATATCATCAAAAGGAAAGGGGAATAGCGAGAGGTTTTGATTTTTTTAACCCCTCTGGGCGTTTTAAAAGATTGGGAGGAAGTTTAGATGATGAAAACCAATGAAAAACATGGAGAAAGGAGAGAAATAATGCTTATGATGAAAGGGAGATGGAAAAGGAATTCAATATGCAAATATGAACTTTGGAACCAAAGGAACAGATACTCCCTTCACTAGGCAGCAAACGAACGTGAGAAGCACTTCTCCTTGATCAATCGTGGCTCTAAAATGCGGCAGCACTTCGTCGCAAATTCTAGAATTTCCTCCCCCTGGAGCATGAAGTCAAGGGTTCTATTTATAGACCCTCAAACCCTCAGGTCGAGCAGAGGAAAATCCAACAAGATAAAGGGATAACTCTTAGCAAATCCTTGAAGATAATATCACCAAGAGTCCATAAAATCAAACAGAAGGTCCTGAGGATCAGATTTGGAAGAGATATCGTCAATCCAAGTTCTTATCTCGACCACGGAGTAGCAGAGAAAAGGCCTGAACTGCCAGGACTCTCTGAAGGAAGTAACGGCTGCACGACAGACCGCCACAGTGAAATAACGTATCAAGGAACATCCGTTACTTTCAACCTTATCCCAAAGAGATAAGATCAACAGGAAGAAGATCAAAACAATAGGACTCTGTAAAGAAAGCAACGGCCAAGGCATAGGGCGTCAGAATGAAACAACGGTTGCACGACAGACCGTTATATTCAACATATAGGCCAAAGGATAAGCTTTGGAACAAGACTTTAAGCTTCAGGACTCTTCAAAGAGCAACGGCCCAGGACCCATCCGTTAGAAGGAAGAAACGCGCCTAGGACAGACCGTTATTATCAATGGAGTTCAAAAGAAGGAATGGAGGTTTTGCTAAGCTTTAGTCAAAATGAAATGCCACAAAGAGCCACATCCGATCAAGGAATCAAGACCCAAGAAATGATCTTCAACTAAACAAAGAGACTCGATGAAGAGTGAACAACTCGGAGCATCATATATAATTAATAAAGAGATGACCCGACTTATTGGTCATAAAACGGGTGTCAACAGATGCCCCTCCTTAACGTCCTCTTTGTAGGGGAGCGAGCGGAGGTGAAGCGAAAGCAAAATGAAACATGAAGATGAAGCGGAAACGAAGTGGAGTGGATCAAAAAGTGGGCGTTAAGGTAAAACGACACCCTTTCTTTACCAACAAGCGATAGGAATTTTCTGGAAAAACTTCAAACTGATCACAAGGAAATAGCCAACCAAAGGACGCATGTCTGGAGGAACTAACAACTAAGGAAAGAAAACACGGCTAGCCGCCGGAGGCAACGGAAGGGAAAGAGAACTGACTAAACTCCAGACAGGGATCTTTAGCCAACCAAATCAAGCGAGAGATCGAAGGAAACCCTCTAATTCGGAATGGAATAATTCTCCTCATTCGAGATCAAGAATACAGCTATTCACCATCATCGAGACACCTTGAACAGATGAAGCACATGAATGCTCAAAAGATGCGTATGATGCATGCTGGGCTAAAGAAAAAAGAAATCTTTAAAACAAATGCAAAGAAAGATGAAATATCAAGATACTCGAGAATAATATTGCTAAGCTGGAGAAACCAGGGTCAGGACACCATCTGCAACCACGGCGTGCAAGATAGAAACATCGTCCCCAAACCTTCCAACCTAACGGCCTATCCAACGATTAAACATGTGAACTTAGATCATCATCATTTTTATTTAAGGGGAACATCAGATCCCGGAACACATGAATGACCAACCGGTTCTCGAGATAATATATCATAAATAACATATAGTAATGCATTTAAAGGATAAGGGAACGAGATACAATACCTGACTCACCTGCCTGACGATCGGCAAGGCGTGATGTTTGATCATAACTTCCTTCATGGAAAGAGGTTAGCCAATAATAAATATGAACATGAATTAAGGCATAACCATTTATACGTGCGAGAGGCATCAATAATGAACAACACGAAAGGAAATGGAACCATTTTAACATTAATTAGACTATTTAATTCATCAAGAAACTTGCAAGTTTGTAACGGTCTAGTGTAAGGGCGTCACACAAAATAACGGACCAGCACTGGGCCGTCAAAAACCAGGCGGTTCACATTCTTCAATAAAACAGGGCCAACACATGTAACGGTCGAAGACAAACGCGTCAGAAGGATGTGACGGACGGTCGATAGACCGTCACATTTCCTGAGCGTTCAAAAAATAAAACCCGAACGGTCACGGCCCATTCATTCAACATTCAACACCCCAAAAACCCTCAACCGAGAAACCCTCCGGCGACCACCAATCCCACCGCTCCAATGGCTGGCGACGAGCCATCCCAGCCGCCTCCACAGAAGAGGGAGAGAGGAAAGAGGAAGGCAATACGGCGGTTCCACCGCCGGCTAGAACGGGAGGCCATCCCGCCGGTGGAAGAAGAGCAAACGACGAGAAGAGATCCAAGGGAGGAAGAGGAAGCTCCCACGGCTGCAGAGGACCAAGAAGAAGCCCCCTTGGGTGAAGAGGAACCCAAGGAGCCAGCAAAGAAGAGGAGAAGGGGCATGGACCATGAGGTAGGTCCCCTCGCCCTAAATTTTTTTTTATTTTTTTATGTTTTATTATGGATGCATGTAGGATTGGGGGTAAAAATGGGTCCACAAACCCATTAGGATTGCTTGTAGGCCATTTGGCCAAGGTGGGAAGCAAAACGGGAATGCAAGGGAAAAAAAACCAAAGGCAGACGATGTGACGGTCCTGCCAGCGACCGTCACACGCTTGACGCACTACCCCGAATGCGTCAGAGCCAAGTAACGCCCCACCCTAGGGCCATTACATCTACCAGAGACCAAACTTGTTTTTAGGTTTTCTAATTTCTAAATTTTTGTTTTGTTTTCATTTTATAAATGTTTATGCAATGATTTTATGATGCAATTTGACTAACCAATGATCTACATGAATGCAGGGAAAGAGAAGAACGTGGATCTCTTGGCTGCAGATCCGGGCAGTGTACCAGGCATTGCCCGATTACCAGAGGGAGAGACTGGCCGGGATGGGATTCGTCGAGGTGCTCAGCATCGAGGTGATCCGGTTGGACACACCCTTGCTGTACGCGTTGCACGAGAGGTGGGACCCAGTCAGCAGAGCCTTCATCTTCCCGTGGGGCCACATGATCCCCACACAAGAAGACATAGCGAGGATTACGGGATTGAGAGTCCACGGAGCTGCAGTGACAGGATGGACGCCCGGCGACTACCGGGAGATGGCACAGCAGCTGCTCGGGTTGGATCTGATCAGGCCGGGACAGTCCTCATCTCAACTCTCAAGATCAGTACTGCAGGAGAGCTTGGGGTTGAGAGGAGCAGCGATCGCCGTAGGAGAGCTACCCGAGGAGCATCTGGGCAGAGTGATAGACCAGGTGCGCCCTCACGTGGCGGCGGAGGCAGGACCTGAGGGAGATAAAGTACTGCGACGCTTCCTGATGCTGCTATTCATGAAGCTCCTCTTCGCGACTCGAGTAGACGTCATCAGCTGCAGACTGCTTTCGATGATAGAAAACTTGCACAGAGTCGGGAGATATGCATGGGGAGCGGCAGTGCTCGCGTTCCTGTTCGAGTCCCTCAGCACAACGGATCGACAGACGATGCTGGGCGGCTTCTCGCCTTTTCTGCAGGTGAGTGCAATTTAAATGCTTTCTATATTATGCAAAAAATGTCATGCAAATGACTATGCAATTTGACTGACTTGATTTCTAAAATGCAGATCTGGAGCTACATGTATCTCCCGGGCATCGGGAGAGGCACACCACTCCACCCCGGCCGCATCCCGATCGCGAGGCGATGGACGGTAGCGAAGGACACAGGGTCGATCATCAGACTGACCCGGACGATCCAGGACGACCTGGACTCCTACCCACACACGTCGGTAAGTCCAGAACTTGAAATGATTTCTACATGTTTTTAAATGCTTCTACACGCCTTTAAATGTTAATGAATGGACTGAATGCTTTCAGGTGAGATGGACCCCGTACCGCGGCAAGGGTTACACGGGTCAGCCGTGGGTGGAGGCGGCCTTGTCGTACCAGGGACGAGACATATGGCTGCATTGCATCCACATCATCGAGCCTCTGCACTACAGGCTGATCCTGCGGACTCGGGGACTACACCAGCCCGAGGTGACCTTTCCACGCCACAGTGATGACCACCCAGGCAAGTCGGCAAGGGGCATCAGTGGCAACGTGGATTGGTGCGCCCGGAAGGTGAAGTACGTCCATGATTGGAACAGGCGGGGCCGAGCGGTGAAGGAGCGAGACGAGAGCGATGAGGCATATCTGAAGGCCTTCGCTCAACTCTACGGTGACCGGGTGTACCGAGGTACCCGACGACCGGTATGCAACTCTAAACCTTAAACCTCTTTATATGAAAAAAATGCAATGCTATATGTAAATGACTCACATGCTTTCTAAATGCAGCTAGACCCTGAGGGACGGATAGCCGAGCTGGAGGGATTACTTCACTCCACCATCTAGCAGTGGGACGAGTACCGGACCGCCCTGGAGCTCCTGGTGAGAGTCTAAACTTAAACTTAAATGATTATGATTATGATGCTTAATGTGATTAATCATGAAAATGCAGCAGGCCGAAAGAGTCCAACGAGTTGGACCGGATGCCCCATCGTCTTCCTCTCAGCCTGCGGGAGGCAGGGCAGAGCAGGACGCCGAGTTTGCTCGGGCGGTTGCCCGGGCCGAGGAGGCGGAGGCCACCCTCGCAGAGCGGGTAAGATGCTAAAATGCTTATGCTCATGATGATGCCAATTAAATGCCTTATGATTAACTATATGAAATGCAATCTACAGGCGAGAGAGGTAGCCACAACAGTGGCCGAGGCGAGGCAGGCTCGGTCAGAGGCAGAGCGTCTCCAGGCGGAGATAGAGAGGAACTGGGCCGAGACGGAGAGGGCCCGAGCAGAAACAGAGCTTGTGCGGGCGGAGATGGCCAGATTACGACCGGAGACCCCGCGACGCCCGGACGACGGAGAGATGGAGCGACTCAGGGCTGACATCGCACGTGTAAGAGGCGAGCGAGATCAGTTCCGAGTGTAGACCTTTGAGATGAAGGGCGCGATTGGGGCCTTGAAGGATGCACTCCGGCTTCTAGGGAAGAGGTCGGGGACGATCAGCCGGAGCTAGAGCGTGGCCCCTATCAGCGGAGTTCGCGGGTATTTTACCAGTTCTTCCGGCCATCAGAGGAACGAGGAGGCGGACCAGAGACGACAGCCAGAGGGTGAGCACAGCGCCATGGGACCAACAGCCAGGCAGCATGAGGGCACCGGAGATAGTGATGGCGGCCCGGGAGATAAGCCGGCCGAGTGATATATTTTTTTTTTGCCTTTTGTTATCACTTGTACATGACTTATATAGAAAAATGAAGTGAAAAAAATGAAATTTTCTTTTTGGTCTTCTGTGATTTTGTGCAGGAATGTGTGTTTGTGAAATGCCAAAAAAAATGAAGGATTGTATGTGATGATGAATGTGTAATATGTGTGTATGAATGCATGTGTAGGAATGCATGTATGTGACAAATGAAAATAGTTGTGCATGAGAATGTGTGGAGAAGGAGGTGTAAAATGTGAAAGACCGCCAGGTCTAGGCAAGGGCAGGAAGAAATAGCCTCAATTCAGCAGTAGAGAATGTAACGGTCCAGGTTCAGACCGTCATAATCAAATAACGCGCTGGATAAGGGCCGTTAACCATGACAGTGGTCAAATTGTAGCTGGGGCTGCAGGAAAGGTGACGGTCAACGGAAGGCGTGTCAAAGACAAATAACGGCCTAATGCTAGACCGTTGATCATGGCAGAGCGATGGTTTGTAGGGCAACTAGCAGGAAATGCGACGGCCCAAAGGAGACGCGTCGGGGTGAAGCAACGGTCCTGAGCAAGACCGTCAGGAAATGTTTAGCTTAGAAGCCAAGGAGCTGAACGGATGAGGGTGTAACGGCTCAGGGTTCACGCGTTACGAAAGAACGATGGTCAAACGCTGGACCGCCAAACTTCACAGAACAGGATCGGGCGAACTTGAACCTACAGGAAATGCGACGGCCCCATTCTGGTGCGTCAGAGACAAATGACGGTCCCACGATGGACCGTTGGAGCCTGAGTTGTGTTCCGAGACGGATTGAGCCGTGAGAGCCTAAACCCGAGATTTATCCACTTAATCTCCCACTAGAACTTATCTAGATTGAAGATAAGGCCTCTTATCCTTCTAAAGCCAAAATCAAGCCTTTAAAACTTGGAAACTCAACTAAAAATCGTAGCTTTGCTGAAACCTCTGCTCTAGGGCTGAAAGACCACTCCGAAAGGCAGAAATCAAGATGAAGAGAAGCTTTGAGGTGATGGCTATGGAGGAGAAGGTCTACATCGGACCTAAGGCTGCAAGAAAGGAACACGGAGAGCTTCAACGGCTAACCTCGATTCCCAAGCACCTAAGCTCTAATGCTCAAAGGGTGGTAAGTTCCAATAACCCAACCAAGTTCAGAATTTTTCTACACTTCAATTCCTTTCATGACTCCCTCTCCTTCTTCTCCTCTCAAGCCCCTTCCTGGCCCAAGATGCTATTCAAATTTGAAGTGGGTGGCTCCCATGGTAAAGGCACTCCCTATAGAAGTCACATCAATCCTTAAAGCATGGCACCTTCAACCTCTCTTGGTCTTAGGTAAAAACTTCCAGAAATTATCTTTAGATTGGCCAAGTATTTCAGCTCTTGTAGAACTATGGCATCCACAAACTCATACCTTCATATTCCCTTCCTTCGAAGCAACAGTCCTATTAGAGGAGGTAGAGACCTACCTAGCCCTTCCTAAGACTAAGGTGGGGGATGAAGACCGGGTTTGTTACACGGTTGAGCCTATTGACCCATCCTTGATCTTGAGTGATTTTATCCATAATCCGAAGGATGCGAGGACCATGATCAGCCCACACCACATTCACTTGATACCCTTGGCACAATGGATAGTGTCTCATTGTAAAAATAAGTGGGAGAGACACGAGGCAATAGCCAAGGCGGTGGCGGTTTGCTTGTGCGGAGTTTTCCTTTTCACCACGACCGACCACCTCTTAGATATCCAAAACCTCAGCATTATTAGTGGGTTGTGGCGGGGAATGTCCCTCTCTCAAGCGATCCTCTCATACCTCTATGAAGGACTCAGCTCAGCTTGCTTAGGAGGACCTTTGTTCGGCTCCATGATACTTCTTGAGTGTTGGATAGGAGTGAGAATCAAATTTCAACCAAAGGAAGATATAACTTCAGCCAGCCGAATCTTCGGGAGCCACCCTCTCTTCTTCATTGGAGGGGCATTTGGATACTCTTCACAGGTTGAATGCAAGACGGCGGACAAGAAAACTCGGGATGAATGGCGCCTCTTCTTCAACACTTTGCCAATAGACAAGTTCAATATGCGACCAAGAATCCTTCGAAGCACTCCTCTTAAAATACCGCGGCGTCAAGGCCTGGACCTCCAGCTAGTGGGGAATACTACAATGGCGATCTACAACCCGTACCGGTGCCATCTTCAGATCGGACTTCCAAGAACCCAAGCTCCTGCACTATCACACTACCCTCCCCTTCTATCTAGGAAGATGGGGACCGAGGAGGATGAAAGAGCGATCCAGAACGTGCTGACCATGTGGGAGATCAGCAAAGTGCGCCCGTGGCAAGAAGAAGTTGAAGAGAACGACGAAGCATGCCGAGGCTACGTGAAAGAGTTGAGGAAGATCCGCCCTCTTGCATAAAAAAACTTAATGTAGCTTGATTTATTTTTTTATTTATGAGAGATGTTGCTTGTATGACAAAAAGTTGGAATTTTGTGAATTCATTTTTTTTCATTAAGCCTGATTGAATGAGATGAGATCGTCTCAGTTGAATGAGCAAGAGTTTTGTGGCTTGATCGTCTGGAATGATGTGAACAGGCTGAGTCTCTGGAGTATGTAACAGATGTGCACCGGGCCGTTATAAAGAAACGACGGTCTGACGATAGGCCGTCAGAATGGCAGCACGAAGAACCCTGTTCTCTGAGGGATGTGACGGTCAAGACTCAGGCCGTTAGAGTAAGTAACGGTCATAACCCTGGCCGTTAGAATGATGGCTGCTGAATGAAAGAAAGCTTATGCAAGAAGAGGAGTGACGGTAAGGATATGACCGTTGGATGACTGTAGCGGCCTGGTGATGACGCGTTACAGCCTTTGAATCTGCATAACTGTGAGCTTCTAACTTTGATCTTGATCCTGTGTTCTGTGCACACTTTAAACATGAAAAAAGTTAGATCTGTTCTTAGACTCAACCCCTTGCCTTAAAGCAAGTTAGATAATGACCGTTTCTCAATATTTGGTCAAGGGGTGGAGCCTTGTTAAATAGGCAGAAAACATAATAAAAATAATGCGATGCATGCAATGCATATGATGGTGTTTTTCGGGGGTTTTGGAGAATATCTGATTTTTTGTGAGACTTTGAAAATATTTGATTTGTTTGGGTTTTGAAAATATTCAATTTGTTTGGATTTTGAAAATATTTGATTTCTTTTTTTTTGGATTTTAAAAATATTTCATTTTTTTGGGGTTTTGAAAATATTCAATTTGTTTGGATTTTGAAAATATTTGATTTTTTTGGATTTTGAAAATATTCAATTTGTTTGGATTTTGAAAATATTTGATTGCTTTTTTTTGGATTTTGGAAAACCAGTGCTTCCCCAGCAGCGTGAACCCTTCCTTGTTGATATCGAGTACGAGGGTTGGTGTGAGAGAAGGTGACGACCCCTGGACAAGGTCCAATTGTCATGATGGTGTTTCTGCCAGGGCCATACCCAGGGTACTAATCTTGGTCCTAAAAGAAAAATAGAATACGGGAGGTAAGCTTTAGGCCAGATATAGAAGTTTTTTAAGACTTGATTTCCTTTCCGTACAACCCATTAGAGATTTGGTCTGTTGTGCCGGGGCTTTGAGTCCGTCATCGAACCTTAATCCACCCTAGGCATGCATGCGACCGGGCTCATAACGTCCCGCGGGGAACTGTACTACCACTCTTGTCATGCCTAGCTTTTCTTACTTTGCCTTTCTGGAGCTTTGGAATTCATAATTCATACTATATCAACTTTGAGGTGATGCTTTTGATTTTGTCATAGAGATTGCCCCTTCGCTATCTCTTTTGTTTCTTGTGGCGTCAGGTCATAACGGACTGCCTCTATTTGAGACCTCCTCTCGTGAGGGTGTTTGGATCAGTTATCGCCTCCTTATTCACCTCTTGCCCCTGGTTTTAGCTGAAGGAAGAAATGGACAGGGACCTCGACTTTCCCCCAAAGCATGGCCAAGGAGAAACGTTGTCCTTTCTCAACGTGGAAAACCTGCCCAGGGACGTCGTGTAGTGTGTGATTGCCTCACTCGGGACTCCTTTAGTGAAAGGAGGAACATCTTGCTGCTGGGGTAGCACATGGTTAGACTCTAAGGAAATAAACGCTTAAGATACAACTCATTCCACGGGTGAGAGAGCTCCTCACCTTCCGCGTTTACTAAACGATAAGCATTTCCCGGATAAGCTTCTTTTACGACAAACGGCCCTTCCCAATTAGGTTGTAATTTAGACCTAGGACCTGCAGACCGAATGAATTTTCGTTTCAAAACCATATCACCCTTTTGAAACTTACGTTCGATTACCTTCTTTTGAAAATAACGCGAAACCCTCTTCTGATAAACGGATACATGATCGGCCGCATTCATCCTCTTCTCATCTAAGAGTTCCAACTGAACCAGCAACGCCTCTCGACGTTCATCGAGATTAAGTTCCTTATCAAGCTGCACTCTAAGGGAAGGGATCAGGATCTCATATGGGAGCACCGCCTCCATCCCGTAGGTAAGAAAATAGGGAGTTTGTCCCGTAGGGGTACGGACGGAGGTGCGGTAAGCCCACAGAGCTTCCACTAATCTTTCTGGCCAATCAGAAAACTTATGAGCTTCACATGTTTTCTTGATGATTTTAAGAAGGGTTTTATTAGTGGCCTCGGCTTGGCCGTTGCCTTGAGGATAATATGGAGATGAATGATGCAATGCAATATTGAACTTCTTACATAGGTCCTTGAGCTCTTGGGAAACGAACTGGGTCCGTTGTCGGTGATGATGCTGCTTGGCACTCCGAACCGTGAGATGATATTCTTCATAATAAAGCGGCACACCGTTGTAGCTTTGATCTCTGCGTACGCCTCGGCTTCAGCCCACTTGGTGAAGTACTCAGTGGCGGTAAGGATAAAGGATTTCTGCTTGATCTGGGAATTAGGATCACCGAGCGGGCCGACAACGTCAAAGGCCCACATAGAGAATGGCCAAGGAGCGGTCATAGGATGGAGAGATGAAGTTGGAGAATGAATTTTATCAGCGTGGAGTTGGCACTTAAGACACCTCCGGACATAGAGGGGGCAATCTTCCTCTAGAGTGGGCCAATAGTAGCCCTGCCTTAGGATCTTCTTCGCTAGAGCCTGGCCATTGACATGACCCCCACACTCGCTAGAATGGGCTGCTTCAGCCACCTTCCAAGCTTCAACATCATCTAAGCATCTCATGAGCATCCCATTAGTAGCGCGCCTGTACAGTTCTCCTGCGACAATAGTGTACCTTGCGGCGGCTCTTCTGATTGACTTGCGTTGCTCAGCATTTGCCCCTTCTGGGAACAATCCCTCCTTACAAAACAACTCGATTTCATGATACCAAGGCAACTCTTCTTCGTCCAGAATCTCTTCTAGCTCTGCTAAAGATACTTCCTTAAGATCTTCCTTCTCAGCTCTTGCCTCTACAGATTTCCTAAGATTGATGAACCAAGGGTCCTGAGGAGAGGGTGCGTCCAATCTCTGAACGATGATAGTTTCAGTGCTCCGACTGAGAGGGAAAGATAGGGAAGAAGCAAAGGATGCCAGAGCATCAGCTAGAATGTTCTGAGAAAGGGGAGTATGGATATAGATTAGCTTACGGAATTGCCTGGCAAGAAGCGTGACCAAATCTTGATAAGGCTTAAGTTTGGGGTCACGAGTACGGTAAGTGGACAGAACTTGCCGTAAGACGAGTTGAGAGTCTCCGATGATGTTCAAATAGCGCGCGCCTAGGAGATAGGCATGCTTCAGTCCGGCCAGGAGAGCCTCATACTCAGCGATGTTGTTGGTGGCAGGAAATCAAAGTTGATAAGCAAAGGGAATGGTCACCCCATCTGGAGTAAGTAGAACAGCACCGATCCCTCGGCCTTGAGAATTGAGTGCACCGTCGAAGTGCAGAGACCAGAAGGGGTGATGAGAGAGAACTGAGAGATGCTCATCCAGGAAATCATCCTGAATGGAATCAGAGTGAGGAACAGGAAGATGGGCAAGATGCTCAGCGATGGCGTATCCTTTGACCGCCTTCTGAACAACAAATGTGATGTCGAATTGAGAGAGGAAGCTCTGCCAGCGAGCTAACCTACTAGAAAGGACGGGCTTTTCTAAGAGATAGCGAATCGGGTCCATTCTAGAGATCAACCTAACTGGGTGGGCAAGAAAATAGTGTTTAAGTTTCTGAGCTACCCACACTAAGGCGGCACAAGTCTTCTCCATAGCGGTGTATCTGGATTCAGCTGGATTAAACAACCGAGAGAGGTAATACGCAGCCCGCTCTTTCCCTTCATCGTCTACTTGTGCTAATACCGCCCCTAGGGAGTCCTCAATGACCGAGATATATAGGATTAGGGGTTTCCCAGGGACAGGAGGTTGTAAAACTGGGGGATTGGATAGATATTCCTTCAAGTCCTCGTAGGCCTTTTGACAATCTTCATTCCATTCAAACTTAACCCCCGCCTTAAGCAATTCATAAAATGGACGGCACCTTTGAGACTGCTGGGATATGAATCTTCTGATGAATTGTAATCTACCAATCAATCCTCGAAGTTCCGTAATGTTCTTAGGCGGAGGCATATCCATGACGGCCTGTGCTTTGTTAGGATCAATCTGGATCCCCCGTTTGCTCACTATGAAACCTAACAGCTTCCCTGAGGAGACTCTGAATACACACTTCTTCGGATTCATCTTAAGCTTGTACTCCCTGGCTCTTTGCAGTACCTTAGCCAGACTAGAGGGGTGTTCTTCTTTGGTTCTTGACTTCACCAAAATGTCATCCACGTAAGCTTCCATATAGATATGCATCATGTCATGGAAGATGGCCATCATCGCCCTTTGATAGGTGGCACCTGCATTCTTCAGACCGAACGGCATAACCACATAACAGTACGTGCCCCAGGGCGTGGTAAAGGAGGTTTTCTCTTGATCTTCGGGAGCGAGACGGATTTGATTGTAGCCCGAATAACCATCCATAAATGACAACGATTCGTACCCGGCGGTACTATCGACCAAGACATCAATGTGAGGCAGCGGGAAATCATCCTTAGGACATGCTTTATTGAGATCCCTGAAATCGATGCAAATGTGCACCTTTCCATCCTTCTTGATAACAGGGACTATGTTTGCCACCCACTGAGGATATAGGACAACTCTAATGAATCTGGCCTTATATAACTTGTCAACTTCTTCCTTAATCCTTAAGGCCATGTGGGGGTGAAATCTTCTTGACCGTTGTTTGACAGGTGTTACCCCTGGTTTAAGCACAAATCGATGTTCCACTAAAGAGGGGTCAAGACCTGGCATGTCCTCGTAAGACTAGGCGAAGGAATCGCTATACTCCCTTAGAACTTTGATTAAATCCTCTTCTACTTGTGAAGGGAGTTTAGCAGCAATAATGATAGGCCTTGGATCTTCTTCAGTCCCCAAGTCGATTTCCTTTGTAGGTTCATCCACTGTCGTCGATGGCTCGTCGAATCTCTTCAGTCCTTGTGCATACAGATCGGCAGTGTCATCTACATTGCTGTCCTCATTAACCGGATCTTTTTCACCCAGGATTTCATAAACGCCGAGTCCGTCATCGCCCCACGCCCCTTCTATTTCTTCTCCATCCTCAATCGTAATTGCCGTAGCAACAAATTCCAGACATTTTAAAAGGGCATGACAGCGCTGAGCTAGGTCTTGCAAGAACCTATCAGGAACAGATTTGGGAGGACGCGCAAGCGGGCGCGGCTCAGAGGAGGAAGGGTTGGATGACCTAGAACAAGACCCTACTTCTTTAGATCTAACTAATTCTACTTCCCTAGACTCGATAGACCCTAATCCTAACCTAGGAGAAAGGAGACCTAGTGGAAGGGAAGGAGCAGGGGACTCGTGCCCCTGGGATGAGGATGGAGACAGGGTAGCATAATCTTCCACTGAAATCTCCATTTTGAATTTGACGTTTTTTTTTGGAGATCAGCAGAGACTATACAGCAAGATGGAGGAGGCGGGAGCTGCATAGGAAATAGCTCAGGGAAGATGCAGTCAAAGAAGGGATCGGAAGATGAGAACCACATCTCGTGGAGTTGGGCGTTGGGAGGAGGAGGAGTGAATAGAGTGGATAGATCAATGGGCGGGCTGTGCCCGTAAGCGCAAGGAACAAATAGAATCTCGGGCGAATCAACGAAGGATGGATTTACCATGATAGGAGGAAGACGGGGTAAGAACTCCCATTGCTGGAGGAGAGATTGAAAGCGGGAGGGAGACCAAGAAAAGACAATTGGCAAGCTCCCCTCCTCCCGTGGATCATCGTCTGGCCGCTTCTTCGGTCTCCATTGCATGAGCCGAACCTCTTGCTTCTTTTGGCAGTCTTCTTCATGAAACAACCCCTGAAGGGCTTGACCATAATCAAGCATATCATGTTCTGGCCTTTTTAGTGCCGGCGGAGGACTGGCAATCGGACATACTATATTTCTCTCTAACGGAGCTGGCTGCAGAGCTAATGTACCGGGCTGGAGAGGCCCTCGGACAAAGTGCTGACGGTAGTCCCAGGTGAGTGGCCTAGAATCACCCATCATAGATAATGCGGTTTCTTTGCAGCCAAGACCTCTCCTGCCCATCTTTCTTCCCTTGGGTATGGGCTTGGTCATTCCTTGTAATTGTGCACCGAGGCCTCTCCCCGGTTGGTAGCCCAGTTTCAGTATAATGTTCCAACCTTTTGAGTCTCGGATCTGGGGCTTCATCTTGATGTTAACTGGAGTAGTGATGGGCCTAGGAGGTGTATAAGCCCAAGGGAAGTTTAAATCCAGCACTGATATGACGGGTCGGCTGCTTGGCCAAAGTGTAGGAAGAATCTGTTCTGAAATGGCCTTAACCGATTGCACTGTAGATAGGCTTTTGACCTTGACGACCCTCCCTTGGAAAGGGAATTTGACGCACTGATGTGCGGTGGAGGGCACGGCACCGAGCGTATCCAGCCATGGACGACCCAAGATAGCCTTGAACATAGGGTCGATGTCTAGTACATAGAATTCCACGGCCATTGTAAGGGGTCCGAGCTCTGCTTGGATAGTGACTACCCCGTGACATGCTCGCCTTGAGTTGTCATATGCTGCTATAGTGGTAGGGGTAGGTCGTAATAACTCTTCAGATATGTTGCAAGCTCGAGGGTACTGAGTGGGCACACATTGATTGAAGCCCCTGTGTCAACCAGTGCTGCTTCAATGCTGACTTTATTCAGAGTGATTGTAATGCAGAGCGGCATTTGCCGAGCTTCTGGGAGCGCTAGCTCGGATTCTAAAAATGTAATCGCCGGCCCTTTGAGATAGTAGCCAGTGCGGTCGGTAAACTATCGACTGCCATGTCTTCGCTGACCATTACCTTCTGTAAAAAATCTCTTAGTGCATCCTGATGAAGGGTAGACCTTTTGATCAGCTCCAGCACAGATATTTTAGCGGGCACTCGATCCAGATGATGTAGCAAGTCATATTGAGTACTCGGCAAAGGTTCAGTTTCCGCCTGCTCGACTGTCGGCTGAGAATACTAGGGATTAGAAGTAGTAGGGTAGTTCCGATGGAACATCTTCCCGCTTCTTAAGGCGCAACTTGTAGCGGCCGCGGCATCGGTGGATAGTATGATGGGCCCTGCGGGGTGAATAAGCGGAGTAGGCTGTGTAGGAGAGATGATTTGGTGGGATGTGAGGTTAGTGGGGGTAATAGGCGGTGGTGAGCGGATGATAGATGAAGGACTGGTGAATGGCGGGATGGTGATGAGTGTTGGTGCGGGTGGAGGGAGCATAAAGACAGGTGAAGGGTTGAGTGGTGGCGTGATGATGGCAGCGGGGGTAAGTGGCGGAGGGTATGACGGAGTGGTGGGTGGTAGTGAATTTGTTGGAGCGGGTGTAAATGGGAGGACAAGTGGAGAGGGTATTGGGTGTGAGGGAAGGACGAAGGAGGGGGTAAGAGGATTGCGGTGGTTGTGGTGGAGAGCCATGACTTGCGGTGTGGCGCCATCATCATCAAAAGACCACTCGGCACTAGGGGCCGGGGGTTGAACTACGTTCACTTGAGCCGGGGCCGGCGGCTGGGGTTGCTGTGGAGCAGGCGGATGATTTGGCATCGGATTTTGATGGATCCCCAGATCCTGAGCCTGTTGTAGTTGCTGTTGTGGTGGTAGCTGTTGTGGCTGCGGTGCTTGTTGATGCTGCACTTGCTGCCTCGGCTGCTGCCTCTCTTCTCTTTATTTCAACAATGGCCCGATGCATCGCGGCCCAATCGATTCTCTGTCCCTCATGGAGATCGTATACCAGATCCCGGAACTGATAACATCCTTCGATAGTGTGGCCTGGCTGCCTATGGAACATGCAATATTTCGTCTGATCAACGGCTGGGTTCCAGTTAGGCCGTTCCGGAGGAAGTTGAATTGCATTCACCGACATAAGAGCCGAGAAGATATCCGTGAGGGTCTCTGGCAATGGGGGGTATTGAGCTCTCTTGGGAGCCGGGCGCTTGTTGTTCGGATTGTTGTTATAGCCGTTGGGTGGAGGGACATTGTGGTATTGTGGAGGTGGTGGTTGTTGTTGTGGAGCGATGAAGGCGTTTTGTGGAACGGTGAAGGCAGGCGGAGGGTTTTGTGGAGCGGCTTGAAAGTTCTGTGAAGCGGGATTTTGTGGAGTGCGGGGGTTTTGGGGGAAGCGGAATAGTGCGGCTTGGAATGGAAAGGCAACGGCTTGTACCTGTTCGTTTGTCTGGACCCCCTCGGTAACCGGCCCTTGTGGTTTCTTGTGATATTTGGGCTTTTGGTTTTCAAATAGGGCGTGTATGGGAGAATCCTTGAACTGGGTTTGTATGAAGCGCGCCCGGCTGTAGAGTTGATGCATGTTAGCTATATCATTCATTGCCAGGATGTTCCTGAAGGTCGGGGTAGCATTTGAAATGAGCAGCTTGACCTTCTCTTCCTCCGGAATGTGGCCAGGCACTCTAGCAGCCATCTGTCTCCACCTGTCTGCATAAGTGGCGAACTCCTCATCTGGCTTCATCTTCTCGGCTACTAGATCTGTAAATGAGTATTCCGGGCCGACCCTGTCTTGGAACCGCTGGATAAATTTGTCCTTTACTACCTTGAAACTTTCAGCTTCTTCTAGCGGCAAAGAGTAGAACCACTCCAGAGCAACACCATCCAAAGATCGGCGGAATAAGTACGCCATAAGGCGATCATCATATTGGAACTGCGCCGACTCATATAGAAAATCCCTCACATGAATGAAGGGATTGCCGTTCCCGTCGTACTTGCGATAGCTGGGGAGCTCTGATTGCGGAGGGAACCGAATGTTCTGAAAGCTCGGGACAGGAACATCTGCCAAAGATTGTGGGCCAACCCGCTTCTGGAGGAAATCGAGTTGTTGCTGCATGGTGGCCCATTTATCAAGCAAGTCCTGCTCTCGGGAGGGAGCAGGGGTAGTGAAGGACGCTGATTGAATTTGAGGAGCAGATGGAACGATTGTGGCAGAAGGTGGAAGCCCATAGGCAGGAGTGGAGGGATAAACAGTAGAGATGGGGGGCCCATAAGAAGGATATTGGGCCTGAGACTGGCCCAGATTAGAATGGGCTTGAGCCACCCCTTGCTGAGGGCGCAAGAAATCTGAAGGGCCCATGAGAACTTGCGGAGCTATCGGGCCCGATGTATGATGATCCACCTGAGCAAAGGAAGGGACTGGTGACTTCCCTTTATCAAAAGATTGATAGGCTGAGTTGGAAGATTGGCCCGTCTCCATGCCTGTGAAAGTGATGGTCCGGGGTTGGACCGGGGTGAGATCAATCGGAGTGGGCTGGACAGAGGGCCCACTAATTCTAGATGGATCGATAGGAGGGTTGGATTTAGAAGGAGATGCGTTGGACCCTTGCATGGCCTGATAAAGAACTTGAAGTTGGGTCGGATCCAATTGGGCCATCATCTGAAGAATGGAGCCCGCGGAAGGAGTGGAGAGAGAAGGGGTAGCTTGACCACCTTCTATAGAAGTGGAGGATGGAAGAGGGGTAGTCCCCTCTCCAGAAGAAAAGGTGATAACCCTAGGAGGGTTTTCAAGGAGCCCTTGAGGAAGAGAGTCCTCTTGGGAACGGGGAGGATTGAATGATGCCATGGCGGACTCGAAGAGAGGATTGGAATAGAACGTGAAGAAGGAATTGACTTGAGGAGATGGTTCGGACGGACGAAAACAACTCCACATGCAACGGACAACCTTGACGATGCAAACAATCAACACAAACAATCACACAATGAGTAACCAAACTCGGATGTTTTAACAAAAGATGTAAGTGATAAAAGATGAAGACACCCCAAGTCAACCAAGTTGTTTAAGATGATGCAGCAAGATTCTTGTGATTTCTCCTTCGGAACTTTAGTGAATTGATTGAAATGTGCTCTCAACAATGGGTTCCTAACAGGAGATGGGTATGGGACTTGGCTTGACTCTAAGTGTAATCACTCCTTCACTTATGCAACCCTAGACACGGGGTGGGAAAGGTACAACCAGCCCGGCGTCCGTGTGGGAATCCACGGCTCGCGGGGACTTATGGAGGTCCCTGGTGTGATTTCCTAGTCGGCCCCAAGGAATATGGAGACGAGAGGTCCTCACAACAAGGTAGGAAAATGCAATCTAAGATATGAATGTATGAATGCCCCTATGTGCACCGGAGTGCATGCAAAGTCTAGCCTATGATCTAACAAACAATGATGCACGCAATGATATGGAGATATGAAACAAAGCAAGGAGGAAGTCAAGTATCACCCAAGCAAAGAGTCACAGCAGAAACTGCGGAAATAAATGCACCTCGGATGCGTACCTGTCTGGAGTATAACGGTCGAGGAACCCTGCGTCAGAATAAAATAACGGTCGAAGACCAGACCGCCAGAAGTAATATAACGCAGGGAGGTAGGACCGTCAAATGAGCCAGAGAGCCAAAATCAACCAGAAGTAACAGGAAAAGACCGTGAAAACTCTCGCAGCAGAACAGATATGGCGGTCTAATGACCCTGCGTCAGAGGACTCCAACGCAGGGACACAGGGCCGTCAGAACGCTCAGAAAACCAGGATCAACAGGAAATAAGAGGAAAACGGGAGGGGAACAACACAAGAGATGATGGCAGGTTTAACAGGAATCAAAAGCACGATTGGCACAAGCTGTCCCACCGTGATCGCCAAAAAATTATCTGTTGATTTTATTTTGCTTCTCTATCTTCTTTTTCTTGGGGTCTTAATGATGATATGTAGCAAGATGACAAGCAAATAATCAAAGATCTGCACTCAACCTATGAACATGTGATCATGAACCTAGGCAACCAAAGCAAGCTGTAGCATGGGCATGCTATCTCAACCAAACTAAGCTAAGGAATAAAGGAAAAACACACGCCGGGGCGTGGAGCAAGGAGTAAATAGAAACACACCGCAAGGGGTGGAACAAGCAAGGAAATAAAAGATGTGAGATGCGAAAGAGAAAGCTAATGCCCAATACTTAAGAAAGATGTGATCGCCACCAAAGTAAAAACAAGCCAAAGACCTGAAAATACCTTGGAAATAGGTGGATGAAGCACCCGCCCACGGGAGAGGAAAGATCAAAGAAACCTGCAGGTCAGCTGAAAGTAACGGCCAGAACCCTGTGCGTCACTTGGAAGTGACGGTCGCTCGATAGACCGCTGGAAGAATATGACGCGCCTGCACAAGACCGTCAAATAACCTGCAGTAGCAAAGCGTGAATCCTTTTAACTCCAACTCTTCCAGCCGGCTAGAAGACTTGGGCCTCGTGCTGGTGGACCTGTAAACCTGCCAAAGACATGGAAAGCAAGAGAAAACAACCCAAATTAGCCCTTTAGACAATATAGCATCAATTCTTCAATAAACACAATATCATCAAAAGGAAAGGGAAATACCGGGAGGTTTTGGTTTTTTAACCCCTCTGGGCGTTTTAAAAGATTGGGAGGAAGTTTAGATGATGAAAACCAGTGAAAAACGTGGAGAAAGGAGAGAAATAATGCTTATGATGAAAGGGAGATGGAAAAGGAATTCAATATGCAAATATGAACTTTGGAACCAAGAGGAACAGATACTCCCTTCACCAGGCAGCAAACGAACGTGAGAAGCACTTCTCCTTGATCAATCGTGGCTCTAAAATGCGGCAGCACTTCGTCGCAAACTCCAGAATTTCCTCCTCTGGAGCATGAAGTCAAGGGTTCTATTTATAGACCCTCAAACCCTCAGGTCGAGCAGAGGAAAATCCAGCAAGATAAAGGGATAACTCTTAGCAAATCCTTGAAGATAATATCACCAAGAGTCCATAGAATCAAACAGAAGGTCCTGAGGATCAGATTTGGAAGAGATATCGTCAATCCAAGTTCTTATCTCGACCACGGAGTAGCAGAGAAAAGGCCTGAACTGCCAGGACTCTCTGAAGGAAGTAACGGCTGCACGACAGACCGCCACAGTGAAATAACGCATCAAGGAACATCCGTTACTTTCAACCTTATCCCAAAGAGATAAGATCAACAGGAAGAAGATCAAAACAATAGGACTCTGTAAAGAAAGCAACGGCCAAGGCATAGGGCGTCAGAATGAAACAACGGCTGCACGACAGACCGTTATATTCAACATATAGGCCAAAGGATAAGCTTTGGAACAAGACTTTAAGCTTCAGGACTCTTCAAGGAGCAACGGCCCAGGACCCATCCGTTAGAAGGAAGAAACGCGTCTGGGACAGACCGTTATTATCTATGGAGTTCAAAAGAAGGAATGGAGGTTTTGCTAAGCTTTAGTCAAAATGAAATGCCACAAAGAGCCACATCCGATCAAGGAATCAAGACCCAAGAAATGATCTTCAACTAAACAAAGAGACTCGATGAAGAGTGAACAACTCGGAGCATCATATATAGTGAATAAAGAGATGACCCGACTTATTGGTCATAAAATGGGTGTCAACAGTGGGGACTTGGCCTCTTCGACCATGCTTGGCACGACAACACGGATTAGCATTCGGCATATAAACTCTTGCATCTTGAATAGCTCGGCCGTGGCCAAATCCTTCTTGCCCGGCTCTTGATCATCTTCGGTACAAGTACTTACAGAAGGACGCCCATTCCGAGTAGTAAAGGGGGGTGAAGCGGAGGCGGAAGGCTCCATGGATGGTTGAGGTATAATGGAAGGTGTTGGAGAAAGGATGACTGGAAGTGGAGGTTCAAACACGTTGTGCTTCTCCCTTTGCTCGGAAGCAGTCGGGGTTGGCTCGAGTGCAACAAGGGGTGGATCCTGCTCAGGACTAGCCACGGGTAAGGGTGAAGGGTTAAGTAGTGGAGTAGGGGTTATAGGCATAGTGGGTTTTGGGGTTAAAGGGATAATGGAGGGTTGAGGTGGCGAACAAAGAGGAGGAGTAATAGAAGGCTCGGCAGAGACCAGCGTAGTGGAGGGTGATGGAGGCTCGACGGAGACCGATAGAATGGAGGATATTGGTGTGGTTATGGGAGGTGAAGGTTTAGTGCGTTGAAAATGCCGGATGGGGCGAGAGGTGTTAGGGATAGGATGAGACTCATGATGCGGTGGTATGGGTGATTGGAATATCGACCCATCATCGTAACACCAAGAGGTCTCATAAATGGGGGTTGGATCGGGGACTGTGGCATAGTCCTGAGCATAGGGGTCTTCTGGCAGTGGAGGAAGAGGACAGCGAAGGAAACTCGGAAGGGGTGCATCCCGAGGAGCTTCAAATTCTTGTACCATCTCCAACTCTTCATCATTAAAGAAATTCAGCGGATGCCGTGGTGGAGGAGAAATGATAAGTGGTGGAGTATGGTGTTGTGGGGAATTTTGAGGAGGCGAATATGTGTATGGAGGCGGAGAGCCATGTAAATGCGCAGTGCGGATGAGTGGAGGGCGGCGGCGTCCACAGAACTTGTAACATCTTCTCGCTCACATATATCATTGATGCCATTCTCTTTTATCTCCTTCCAATTTTTATCTATCTTAGCGATGTTATTCATGAGATCATGAAGAGGATTGACTTGAGAAGGAGGAGGAGCAGCCTGCGAGCTGGTGAGCCTCTTAAGTTGTTCCTCCATGGAAGCAAGTCTATCAAAGAGGCTTTGCTGGAAGGGTGTAACATGAGCAACAGAAGGTTGGCAAGATTGCCTTGGAGGGGTGGCTTGATATGACGGTCGTGGAGGAGGGTTAATAGGCCGACCCGCTAAAGGACCCGGATGGGCCAGATTACAAGGAATAAATGGACCTTGGGGCCGTGAAGGGTGAGAAATAGAAGGAGGCAGGTGATGGGCCACCCGAGGAGTATGCGTGGATGAAGGAGGCGGGTGATGGGCCACCCGAATAGGAGTAGGTGTGGATGAAGGAGGCGGGTGATGGGCCACCCGAATAGGGTTGGGTGTGGATGAAGGAGGTGTACCCTCAGCAACGGCCTTAAGGGCTCGGATTTGTTGAGGGGCAAATGATCTAATCCAAGGATGATTTGAGAGACCTTCTCGTCATTGGGAGGAGACGGTTCCGAAGGAATAGTGGCTCGCGATTGAGGCGAGGGACCATGGGATTGGACATTGCCCATAGGTTGGGCAATACCATAGGAATGAGGGCGTGGTCCCCTAGAATGATTGTGGTGAGAATTGTGGAATTGAGGATTATATGATATGCTAGGTTGTGCATCCTCATGAACATAATTAAGATTAAACATGTTATTTTGTCTATCAAGGTAAGCCATTATGCAATCAAAGTTCAAGCAAAATAATTTGCAAAGAAGCACACAAGTTGGAATGGTTACCGTTGATTTTTATTTATTTGAACCTTGGTGAATTAATAATTGTTAACAAACTTTGGAGTGATTCACACAAGGGAGGGACCTTAATGAGGGCATCCCTTGCCCCTCCACATTTTCTCCAGACTCGGATTGTTCGTCGGCAAGCGCCATTATGTTAGTCATGTATTTTTGAGTCTAGTCATGTAATCTTCACATTTTCTTTGAGTCAATATCATGTAATTTTCCCTTTATTTGAGTCATGTACCTAGGTTAGTGAGTCATTTTCCTAAGTATTGTGTCATTAGGTTGGTTTGTTAGGCTATTGGGCCCAATTCATTGGGCTTGGCCCAAGGGCGCCCCTACCCCTTCGGTTATTTGTCATTCAGTCAAATGTCAGGGACTTTTGTAGAAATGTGGGTTTCCTATATATAGGACCCCATTCCCCTCATTTTGAACTAATGAACCATCGCATGAATATTGAAATCCAATTCCAAATCCCACTAGATCTCTCTCTCTCTCTCTCTCTCTCTCTCTCTCTCTCTCTCTCTCTCTTCCCCAACCCCAAAATTCAAAATTTTCTCTCTCCTCCCCATTCACCTCTCATTAAGACCCCTCCCCTTCCCCATACACTCATTTAACTCCCCCCCAACCCCAAGGTGGAATCCCCCAATCACTAGGCCACCCTCTAACCCCCAACTACCCTACCCACTTCCCCAAGCACCCTTCCCTCTCCCCCATACAACCCACCACTTCCCTAGGCCATTTGAATTCAAATCTCCCTTCCCTCCACAGCCCTAGGGCACCCCCAAGACCCCTCCCCTTGGTTAGGGTCGCACCCCCCCTCTCTCTCTCATCTCCACCATTCTTCCTTGCTCCTCTCCATCATCTCTCAGCCCTAGTTCGCAGTTGAAGACCTGCAGAAGACCAGCAACTTGCAGCAGCGACTCTGACCACATCCCAGCGAGTTTGAAGACCCAAGAGCTATCCACGGGATCATCTTCCTGTCTTCTTCGCAATGGAAGTGGTTTCATCTTCATCCGAGCTGTGTGTTGCCCGGGAGCTCCGTTCTCCCACAACTGCGCAGAGCTGCCCCTGCTGAGTACCAGAACCGGAGTAGAAGCTTCACCACGACGAACCTTGGAAGAATCAATTCAAGAGCTCTTCTGCAAAGTTCTTCTTCGCCCTGTCTACTTTCAGAATCAAGAAGCAGAACTTTGATCGGCCTTCTTGATCCAGAGTTATCAATTTTCTTCCTCAGCTACGCGGGTCTGCTACCCACAGTCTGCACCGACCTGCCATCATTGTTCAGAGTCCCCTGGTCTTTTCCGGCATTGTTTGGCTTCCCCGTCAGTTTTGTTGCGAAGAGGACTCATCCATAGTTCCAATGACTCTGACGGTGCTTGATTCCGAGTTCAGGAGCTGTTGAGGCATCCTCTGCAACCTACTATTGGAAACCAGGAGCTGCCAGTCCGAGACTCTGCCTCCCTGTTTGGGCCTCCACCCAGACCAGCATCGGCAACAGAAGAAATTAAAAAAATGTGGACAACTTCCCCGGCCTCCTACAAAGATTTTCCAGGTGGTTTTGTCCCTGTAAAAATTCGATAGCAGTTGCAGCAGTCAATTCTTCAGTCCCCTATCAGCACTCACAGAACTGGACAGATTGGGCATCGGCTTCTTCTCTTGTGTTTTCATCGCTTTCTCCCCTCCCCGCTTGGCCGGATGAAGGCCCCTCCCTGTGTGGAGGTAACTTTTGATTGTAATACATTAACCCCCACCCCGAGATCCCCCCCCCCCTTGCATGGGGCGTAGTGCTATACTCCTTTCAATTTCAGGTTGAAGCGACACCGACGCGGCGTACGGGTGCATACCCTCGCCTCCCCGCTCGCCCCCGTCTCCGGCCGGAGTCGGCATCTTCACGCTGGCTAGGTGAGCTCAAGAACATCTCTCATTGCTGTAATGGACTTGCTTAGCTTATTATTGCTATAGTTACTCCATCGGCGGTGAGAGAGTGTCCGATTTTAAATTGCCACCAAATTGAGTGACCACCGCAGGCGAGTTGTGAGAGCTTCCACTCAACCCACACCCTTGGTGTGTTGGCTGCCTGTGATTTGGGCTTCCCTTGGCCCATTTGGGGTCCGCAATAAGCTAGCCGACCCTTGGAGAACCAAGGTCCCGCCTCGGACCCTCTCCATCATCACCGAGTCGCCTTCGGGCACTAACGTGCGCCAAGCGAGTGAGTCGCTAGTGTGAGTCCGCTGCCTAACCCGAATGCTTGCATACTTAGGTCCAAGGTCGGTCTCACATCAATTGGTATCATCATCATAGCATCCTAGTTGGTCTCACATCAAGTGTATCAAAACATCTTCATCACATCATCATAGGTCTTAGGTCGGTTTTACATCAAGTGGTATCAGAGCAAGTTCACAACTTGTCTCTATCAAGTTGGTCCTAGGGCATGTCTATACATTTAGAGTCTTCAAGTGCATCACTCTTGTCCCCTAGTATGGCCACCTCATATCGACCTTACCAATCGGCCCACTCCATAAGTCCAAGCCACCAAGAGATGCCTACCACTAACACCCATAACTTCCCTGGCCATGTCAACAACTTCATGAAAGCCTTGACCTATGCCAATGAGCGGCTTGATAACATATCGGGCCGACTCAACCAACTTGGAGAAAATAGGCCCGCCCCAAGGACGGACGATAGGATGGTCCCTTTCCCACTTCCCACCTTTGATGGAACCTCTCCTAGAGAATATTTAGATTGGGAAGCTACAATGGACCAATACTTCACTTGGTATCCTATGTCCGAGGATGAAAAGGCATGGGTTGCCAAAATGCAACTTACCAAACGGGCAGAAACTTATTGGATGCAAATTGTCGGGCTAAAGGTACTTAGAAGGGAAACTCCCATTACCACTTGGAAGGACATGAAGGAGCAACTTAGGGCAAAATATATGTCCCCTTCCTACCCGGGTTACCAAAGCCCAAGGAGCACTCCCACTCCCTCAACCCCACCCGTCCAAAACCTCACCCCTAAAACCCAAGTATCTAAGGCCTCCACCTCCTCACCCAACCCCATAAGGTTCCCCACACCCCAACCAAAACCCCCTCCCCTAACCTACACTAGTCAAGCCCCTTTAACCCCCACCTCCACCCCAAACGATCCCAAGGGCAAGAGACCCTTAACCAGCCCGATTCCCTCCATAAGGACCACCACTCATCCAACCTTCACCACTCAAACCCAAGTGGACCCCATGACCACCCCTCCACCTAGGCCCATAATGGCCATCACCCCCCAACCCAAAACCCCTCACCCAATCCACCTCCCGCTTCCTACACCAATATTTCCCCAACCTAGGCCTCCTCTACTTCCCCTTCCTATCCAAATCCAAGACCACCCTTGCCCACCACCCCAAGTGCACCATGCTCCAGCTATCACCAATTCTCCCGCATTAGACCTACCCAACCCATTAACACTAGGAATTTAAACCCACACACCCATCCACATGGAAATAGATGCTAGTCCCGAACAAAAACCTACCCTAGAGGAAATCCAAGAACCTCCACTTCCACCCACCTCTCCTAGTCCGGATCCTCAAAAGCCACACACCTTCACCATGAATGAAGTCATACTCCAATGGCTCAAACAAGGACCCACCCTTCCTAGCTCACCCCCACCTCTCTCACCATTGGGATATCCATCCCAAATTGCCCCCCTCCACTCCTATCACACCACAATCCAATCCTACTATGAGGTAGAAGGTTGGGATGATCTCCTCAAGGGTTTAGAATGGCAACTAGGGTTGACTTGCTTATTGACCTTAGGAAAGGCCCACCCAAAAAGCCTTAGTCTTATCCACCCATGTGATGGTTCTATCACCTCGATCTTCACCATTGGTTGCTACACTAGTGACCTCCTTCTCATTCTCCCTATGGATGAAAAACCCATCATGATCCACTCCACTTCCATTGAGATCCCAAGTACCTTGATCGACTGGCCCACTAACGACCTTGGTCCAATTACCTTGAGGGAGGAGGACCCACCGTGTGAAGACCATGTGGGCATAGAGTCTCTTCTTCTAGGAAACCCAGTCCATGATCCCTTTGATCCCTTCCTTTGGGAGTATGGGTACCCACGTGACCCACCCACATCACCCACCACCCACCCTTTCCTACCCCCACCCACCATGTTGGGCCAAGCCCACCTCATCCATGACCCAGGTTACACCATAGAAATCATGACATTAGGCAACACCCGCCTAGAGATCAAGAAAGTGCCCCACCCCATATCCACCTACCAAGATCCCTTCGACCCTTTTGAGTGGAAGCTCAAAGGCCACCCCACCATCCCACATGAGGAAGTCATCTTTGGGAAAGAAATTCATATGTCTTGGCACATCACATCGCTTGGCATGATTAGTCCGTCGGGTACATTCATCCACATCACACACATGTCAAGTAGGAAGCATAAGTGGACCATATTTGGATGTAATGGTCCACCCTCTTTCATCATGAGTCATAAGCATGAAAGGAACATACATGGATGTCTGGGTCCCCCAGCATTTGTCACCACCATGCATACCTATGGATGCCCCGGTCCTCCCAAATCATTCAACGTCCTCATAACATCAATGCATGATAGGTCTATATGTGGTTGTCCTGGACCACCTTTGCATACCATACATTGTCAACTCACATCGCATCATAGTGCATGGCATATGCATTCAAGCAAGTATCAAGCAACAAGCGGTGGGATTCACAAGAAGCGAGCACAAACTCCTAAGCACCACTTTGAGTTCCAAGTTGACAACTTGGTGATGATGGCTTTGGAGTGGCTCTACTTTAGGGTCACCTCCAATCTGAGGGCACGAGGACTTGGACCTTGCCAAGATCTGAGTGGCTTTGGCAACCCAGCTTATGGGTTGGACTTTCAAATGGGTTTTGGGATTCACCCCACTTCCCATGTGGCGGATCCGGCACCCTCTAAGGGCACCGCGGTGGATCCTAGTGAGTGCCTCGAGCTTACACCTACCCTTGTGAGAGACACCCTCGGAGTGCCACCACAAATATCCCGAGAGCCCGACGTGAGCACACGGCGGCAATACTAGGCAAGCAAGATCCCATCGCCAGCATGAGGGTATGACCGAGTCACTTTGTCGAGCTGAAGCGCCGTTCCCCGACTATGGTCGCGGGTTGAGTATGGAGATCGTGGATCGCCCAGAGCCGCAGTTCGATGTACTACTTCCCTGGTGGACCCATACTCGACGGGGTCGAGTTTTCCCCACCCCGGGGGTATGATGAGGGCATCCCTTGCCCCTCCACATTTTCTCCGGACTCGGATTGTTCGTCGGCAAGCGCCATTATGTTAGTCATGTATTTTTGAGTCTAGTCATGTAATCTTCACATTTTCTTTGAGTCAATATCATGTAATTTTCCCTTTATTTGAGTCATGTACCTAGGTTAGTGAGTCATTTTCCTAAGTATTGTGTCATTAGGTTGGTTTGTTAGGCTATTGGGCCCAATTCATTGGGCTTGGCCCAAGGGCGCCCCTACCCCTTCGATTATTTGTCATTCAGTCAAATGTCAGGGACTTTTGTAGAAATGTGGGTTTCCTATATATAGGACCCCATTCCCCTCATTTTGAACTAATGAACCATTGCATGAATATTGAAATCCAATTCCAAATCCCACTAGATCTCTCTCTCTCTCTCTCTCTCTCTTCCCCAACCCCAAAATTCAAAATTTTCTCTCTCCTCCCCCTTCACCTCTCATTAAGACCCCTCCCCTTCCCCATACACTCATTTAACTCCCCCCCAACCCCAAGGTGGAATCCCCCAGTCACTAGGCCACCCTCCAACCCCCAACTACCCTACCCACTTCCCCACCCTTCCCTCTCCCCCATACAACCCACCACTTCCCTAGGCCATTTGAATTCAAATCTCCCTTCCCTCCACAGCCCTAGGGCACCCCCAAGACCCCTCCCCTTGGTTAGGGTCGCACCCCCCCTCTCTCTCTCATCCCCACCATTCTTCCTTGCTCTCTCCATCATCTCTCAGCCCTAGTTCGCAGTTGAAGACCTGCAGAAGACCAGCAACGTGCCGCAGTGACTCTGACCACATCCCAGCGAGTTTGAAGAACCAAGAGCTATCCACGGAAGCGTCTTCCTGTCTTCTTCGCAATGGAAGTGGTTTCATCTTCATCCGAGCTGTGTGCTGCCTGGGAGCTCCGTTCTCCTACAACTGCGTAGAGCTGCCCCTGCTGAGTACCAGAACCGGAGTAGAAGCTTCACCACGACGAACCTTGGAAGAATCAGTTCAAGAGCTCTTCTGAAAAGTTCTTATTCGCCCTGTCTAATTTCAGAATCAAGAAGCGGAACTTCGATCGGCCTTCTTGATCCAGAGTTATCAATTTTCTCCCTCATCTACGCGGGTCTGCTACCCACAGTCTGCACCGACCTGCCATCATTGTTCAGAGTTCCCTGGTCTTCTCCGGCATTGTTTGGCTTCCCCGTCAGTTTTTCTGCGAAGAGGACTCATCCACAGTTCCAACGACTCTAACGGTGCTTGATTCTGAGTTCAGGAGCTATCGGGGCATCCTCTACAACCTACTGTCGGAAACCAGGAGCTGCCAGTCAGAGACTCTGCCTCCCTGTTTGGGCCTCCACCCAGACCAGCATCGGCAACAGAAGAAACTAACAAAATTTGGACCACTTCCCCGGCCACCTACGAAGATTTTCCATGTGTTTTCGTCCCCGGAAAAATTCGGTAGCAGTTGCAGTAGTCAATTCTTCAGTCCCCTATCAGCACTCACATAACTGGACAGATTCGGCATCGGCTTCTTCTCTTGTGTTTTCATCGCTTTCTCCCCTCCCCGCTTGGCCGGCTGAAGGCCCCTCCCTGTGTGGAGGTAACTTTTGGTTGTAATACATTAACCCCCACCCCGAGATCCCCCCCTTGCATGGGGCGTAGTGCTGTACTCCTTTCAATTTCAGGTTGAAGCGACACCGACGCGGCGTACGGTTGCATACCCTCGCCTCCCCGCTCGCCCCCGTCTCCGGCCGGAGTCGGCGTCTTCACGCTGGCTAGGTGAGCTCCTGAACATCTCTCATTACTGTAATGGACTTGCTTAGCTTAGTATTGCTATAGTTACTCCGTCGGCGGTGAGAGAGTGTCCGATTTTAAATTGCCACCAAATTGAGTCACCACCGCGAGCGAGTTGTGAGAGCTTCCACTCAACCCACACCCTTGGTGTGTTGGCCGCCCATGATTTGGGCTTCCCTTGGCCCATTTGGGGTCCGCAATAAGCTATCCGACCCTTGGAGAACCAAGGTCCCTCCTCGGACCCTCTCCATCATCACCGAGTCACCTTCGGGCACTAACGTGCGCCAAGCGAGTGAGTCGCTAGTGTGAGTCCACTGCCTAACCCGAATGCTTGCATACTTAGGTCCAAGGTCGGTCTCACATCAATTGGTATCATCATCATAGCATCCTAAGTTGGTCTCACATCAAGTGTATCAAAACATCTTCATCACATCATCATAGGTCTTAGGTCGATTTTACATCAGACCTAGTTTCAATGTAAGTTCACTTCAATGCCAACTAGGAACACTCTCTCACCACGCATAGGCTAACTAAACCCAGGGAACTTCAAGGTACAACCTGCCCGGCATCCGTGAGGGAATCCACGGGTGCGGGGACTTACGGAGGCTTGGTTTAGGGATTTCCGATCCAAAGAGACGGAATGCTCAAAGGAGGGTCCTTCCTTCACCAAAAGGGTGTAAGATCTCCTAACAATGTGGGGAGAGGAGGTCCCCCAAACCAATGCAAATGGATGAATGCAAGTAGTAGTATGAAGCGATAACAACACAGAACAAAATGACGACCTGGGAAAGGTCGCTATATCAATAAATAGCGTCTGAGCGTCAGTCGCTAGTCACTGTGAATAGTGCAAGCAGAGTAAAATAGCGCCTTAAGGTGAGACGCTTTCTATAGAATGGACGCCCGTGAGCAGGGGCGTCAAATATCAGTAATCAAGATGAATAAACAATGATAATCAAAATGACGCCTTCCAGTAAGGACCAGTGCTAATTGAACCCCCTCCACCGGAGAGCTTCCCGGAACTGAGCTTCTCCCGCCACCAGATCTGAGCTTCGTGTCCTCGTTCAGCCCCTGGCTGGCTATTGCCAGCGAGGAGGGGGAGCCTCCTGTTCCACCGGCCCTCCCTCCTGGCCCTCGTCGGTCTTTCGCACAGGTTCTCATTGATTCAAATAGGAAGGTGAAGGTAGCAATCCCTGTCAAGGCTCCGAGTTTTACTGATCTTGGAGAGCCGGCGGTCTTTTTCTCGAAGGAGGATGTGCAAGCCTCTCTGATACCGCTTTCCTTTTCCATCGTGGCAAAATGTTCTTATGGGAGACCAGCGATCCCGGAGATCAAGAGCTGCTTAAAGTAGAGGCTTTCACTTGGTTCGGATTTTGTGGTAAGCAGACTTAACCAGCGACATCTTCTGTTACGTTTTGAACGCGAGGCAGATTTCATGAAGCTATTGATGCAGAAAAACCTGTATATCAAAGGTTTCTTGTTCCGGTTCTTCCGGTGGACACAGGATTTTGATTTCGATTCAGATCCGCCGATGGTCCTGGTTTGGATTAGCTTTCCAGATTTGCCTGTTAATCTTTACCATGAAGACTGTCTTCACTCTATTGCTGGTAATTTTGGCAATGTCCTTCGCATTCATGAGAGAACTTTGGCAATGTCAGATACTGTAGAGGCATTGGTGTGTATAGAAATGGATTTAGCAGCTCTGCGGAAGGAAAGACTGTGGATAGATTTGGCAGGCCAGGGCTATTGGCAGGCTGTTAGCTATCATCGTGTTCCCCATCTCTGTTCATTTTGTCATAAGCTTGGTCACGAAGAATCAAGCTGTAGGAAGAAGCTTGGAAGCAAGGGCCGCAATCCCACCCAGCCTTTAGCCCCTCCAAAGACCTTTAAGGCGGTATACAGGCCCTGTATAGTGGACACACAACATGCTCGATAGGAGTCCTCTCAGGGGAACAGTTTTGTGATTCTTCAATTAATGGAAGATGGGGTGATTCAAGACTCTTCTGAATTTGTAAGCAGGGAGCAGCCTTGCAGTAGTATCCATACTGCAGCTGGTATGGAGTTGTGTGTTTCGGAACCAGGTTCCTCGCACCAACTAGTGCCATTGGGAGGAATTGATCCTGGTCCTCTTCAGTCTGTTGGTGTGGAGCTTCCTTCAAACCAAATTGGCGTCCAGTTATCAAAAGGTGGATTGAAAGTACCAGTGCAGGTAACAAAGTGTAAAGACAATCAGGCTAACGATGGAGTTGAAAGTAGTTCTGTTACACTTGTCTCTGTTTTGGAGGAACCAGAAGTAGCAGATGGTGGGATCTTGCATAGTCAGACTTTAGAAGCCAAGGAGGTTGTAGACCTGTCGAAGGTACAAGAAGCTGGCAAAGCTGTGGCTGAAAGGGCAAATTTTGATAATTCTCTTATGCAGACCTGTGGGATAGGAAGGGGTGAAAAAAGCAGGCGGGTGGACAAAGAAGGGTGTATGGTGACAAGATCTAGAGCTAGATCTGCCAAGGACCCAAGACCATCATCTCAATGATAAGTCCCATTTTAATATGGAACATAAGAGGAGTGGGGAACTCAGGTCCTCGGGAAAGCCTTAAGAGATTAGTGCATAAAAATAAGCCTTTGCTGGTGGCAATCAGTGAGCCAATGCTCGCGGCCAATAAAGCTCTGAAGCTAGGTAGATACATAAATTTGCCTAAGTATGCAATTAATTCTTCAAATGTCTCAAAAATCTGGTTGTTTTGGCATGACAGTTGTAACTTGGAGTTTATTTCCTCTTCTGCTCAGCAAGTCACTCTTGGTTTGAAAATTGGAAATGCTATCTCTGCGTATTATTCTTTCGTATATGCCTCCTGTGATCCTCAGCTCATATTGGAATTATTCAATGAGTTAATTTCCTTCTCTGCCTCTGTTTCGGTTCCTTGGGTTATTGGTGGTGACTTCAATTGTGTTATGAGGCCTTCAGAGAAGATGGGGGGGTAGCCCCAGCTTCAGCTCCCATGACTGAATTCAATGCCTTTGCTTGCTCGGTAGGATTATTGGATGCTGGTTTTTCAAGGATGGGTATGACATGGTCTAATAATAGAACTGGTCCAGCCAACATCAGAGCCAGACTGGACAAGATTCTGATTAATAGTCAATGCCAGTCAGTAATGCCCCATCTGATAGTTAAGCACCTTCCGAGGGGTCCCTCTGACCATGCTCCATTGCTGCTCCTTAGTGACAACTGCTCTTCAGGGACCTCCAGGTTTATTTTCCAAAAAATGTGGACTTCTCATAACTCTTTTCTGCAAGTAATAGTTCAGGTGTGGGATCAGATTCAGGGCCTTCCAAATGCTATGGTCAGATTGTCTAATAAGCTGAAGGTAGTCAAGACTGCTCTTAAGAAGTGGAATAAAGAGGTGTTTGGTGATGTCACACAAAATGTCAGACAAGCAGAAACAGATGTGGAGTTAAAATAGCTTGCCTTTGACCAAACTCCCTTATCTGAAAACAGAAGTGTCTTAAATGTAGCTAATGCAGCCCTGCGACAGGCACTCCACAGGGAGGAAGTTTTTTGGAATCAAAAGTCCCGTATCAACTGGATTGAGAGTGGTGACAGGAATACAACATTCTATCATACTATCGCTCAATGCAATAGAAGAAGGGGTCATATCAGGAGGCTTAAACTGGACGACTCAGAATTATGGTGTGAAGATCAGGATATTCTCCGGGTGCATGCTGAGAAATACTTTAAGGATCTTTTCTCCTCTGAGGAACACAATGTAGACATATCCCTGTTGGATTGCATTACACAATCTATCTCCGAAGATCAGAACTCTTTTCTCTGTTCAATCCCAGATGGAGAGGAAATCTGGGCAGCAGTGTGGTCTCTCAAGGGTTCAAGCTCTCCTGGGCCTGATGGGTTTTCAAGTGAATTCTACACAGCAGCTTGGGACATCATTGGCAAAGATGTTATAGCAGCAACCCAGAGCTTCTTTATGGGATTCCCTATTCCCAGAGGTATCTCTTCCTCTATTATTGCACTTGTTCCTAAGGTGTAGGAGCCAAAGTCCTTCAGTGATTTCCATCCAATTAGTCTTTGCAATTTTTCTTATAAAATAATATCAAGTAACATCTCCAAGCGGCTGGCACCTATTCTTCCCAACATCATCTCGAAGGAACAAGGGACATTTGTAAAGGGCCGATTCATTTTGGACAATATTTCTTTGGCCAGACAGATGATGATGGACATAAACAGGAAGGTAAGGGGTCATAATGTAATATTCAAGTTAGATATGGCCAAGGCCTATGACAGAATGGAATGGGATCTTATCCTTGCAGTCTTGAAGAAGTTTGGGTTTAATAACAGGTTTACTTCCCTCATTGGAATGATTCTATCAAATTGTTGGTTTTCTGTCAACTTCAATGGGTCGATGGCAGGGTTTTTCAAATCAAGCAGAGGGATACGGCAAGGTGATCCTCTAGCTCCCTACTTATTTATAATAGCCTCAGAAGTGCTTAGCAGAGGCCTCGCTGCCATGTTCCAGTCAGAAACCTTGAAGAGTTTTAATGGACCCAGGAATGTGGTTCCAGTTTCACATCTCCTTTATGCAGATGACACTCTCATCTTCTTGAATGGTAGCAAACATAATATCAGCTGTTTCCAGCAGTTCATAAGAAGATATGAAAAGAGTTCAGGTCAACAAGTAAACTCTGGAAAAAGTGGATTTATAGTCTCTGTGAAAGCTCCCACTGGCCTTAAGCAGTTCATTCACTCCATGACAGGTTTTAAGTTTCAAGCTGGTTTCAGTTATCTTGGTATTCCCATAAAGAAAGGCAGATATATTTGTTTTGATTTCAAGTTCATTGTGGACAAAGTCCAAAAGAAACTGGAGGGTTGGCAATCCAAGTTCCTTTCTCAGGCAGGGAGAGCCATCCTAATTAATTCAGTCCTCCGTAGTATGCCAGTCTATTTGGCCTCGGCTTGTTTCATCCCCAAAGCTATAGTCAAAGCTATTGATAGCATCTGCGCCAATTTTTTCTGGCAGGGTTCTAAAGGCCAGAGGCGTCGGCACTTGGTGGCTTGGCACTGCATTCTCAAGCCTCGGACAGAAGGGGGCCTATCTATCAGGGACCTTCAGCAAGTCCAGGTTGCACCGGCCACAAAGAACTTGTGGAATATTATTCATGGCTCTTCACTGTGGTCCTTATATGCCCGAAGTAGATTCATTAAAACTAATATCTTTGATTGTACGAAGGCTTTTCCTGCAGGCATGCCAGCTAACATTTTTCAGCAGGCGAAGGATTTTATCATATACAACTCTAGGTGGATCATTGGTGATGGGAAGGGAGTTAACTTTTGGAAGGATAACTGGAGAGGGCAAGGACCTCTAATCAACACTATTGTGCAGGCTGACATTGGCAGGATTCTGAATAGTCCCGGGGTTACTGTCAGGGAAGTAATGCTAGATCCTCATCGTGAAGCTAGAACACTGATTAACACTTGCCTTCCCAATATCCAGCTAAGAGATGAGGAAGACTCATGTGTATGGACAACCACTGCAGGAGGCTCATTTACAGTTAAATCAATTAACAAACTTCTGAGGTCGTCGGGTATATCTAGAGATCCTTGGGCCAATCTGTGGCATTCTAGCCTAGCTCCGAGGGCTGCCATCTTCTTCTGGAAACTACTCCACCGTGCAGTGCCTGTAGATAGTAGGGTGGCAAAATGCGGTATACCTATGGCTTCTAAATGCAACTGCTGTGCCCAACCTGATTATGAGGATCTTAATCACCTTTTTATCAAAGGGGACTTGGCTGCAGAACTATGGGCATGGGTAATGCCTCTTATTAGCTTAAAGATACATCTTAATGAGCATATAACCATCCGATGCTGGAATATTTTGGCAGGAACCAGATTGGCCTCGGCTTCAAGCTTTGTGGGAATGTATGCTGTAGTTCTATTGATGTGGGAGATATGGAAAGCTAGATGCTCCGTTAGATTTGACAATATCAGTCCAGCTGTGAGAGTTATCAAAAGGAAAATCAGTGAAGCTATTACCTTCTCTCTAGATAAAATCTCTTTCCCTGCAACCATATCTACATTGCAAAGGAACACTTTGGCTCAATTCCAATTTTATCCAAGGTGTGTACAGAAATGGCCAATTGTTGTGCGGTGTAAACTGTCATCGTCCAGGATTACCTAGAATGTTGATGGGGCTTCAAAGGGCAATCCGGGAATGAGTGGTGGAGGAGGATGTTTCCGCGACCCAGCTGGCAACTTTTTAGCAGGATTTGCATTTCACTATGGCCATGGGCGCAGTCTTCTAGCAGAGGCAAGGGCCATTCATGATGGATTATCAATAGCTTTGTTTAGTGGTCTTCATGTGGATGTCATTTTCAGTGATTGTGCAGTGCTTGTCGAAGCAATCCGGAAAGGGGTGGTCCCAAGTTGGAATATCCTTCCATGGTGGAAGGAAACTCTAGATCTTATAACCAAATGTGGTTGTTCTGTGCAGCATATTTTTAGGGAGGGCAACCAAGTAGCTGATGCATTGGCCTCCCATGCCTGTGCCAATCACAACAATACTATTTTTTCTCGGGTCAGTGAGCTTCCTAGGCCGGCCAGGGGCGCCTTGAGGGTGGATAAAGCGGGGCTTCCTGCAATTCGGAATTGTAATTAGTTTTGTTTTGAGTTAGTAGCTTTTTCCTTCTTCATGGTTGTTATAGAGATAGACAGGGGTATGCCCCGTTGAAAATGTATTCTTTCAAAAATCAATAAAATTTCTTAACCATAGAGTCAGTCTGGGGAAGTGAGAACATTGTCCCCTTCTGGGGGATGGTGCACTTGACTGGCTCCTGACTCTGATGGCTGGTGCTTATTGAAAAAAAAATGCCTTCCAGTAAGGCACTGTACGAGTGAAAGACGCCTCTGACAGGGGGGTCAGAATGTAATGGCAAACAAATGACGCCTTGGTGTGAGGCGTTATACCGGAAAATGACGTCTCTACGAGGGGCGTCAGAATGTACTGCCAAAGTAAATGATGCCTTGGGGTGAGGCGTTATACTTGAAAATGACGCCTCTGCGAGAGGCGTTAGAATGTAATGCCAAACTAAATGACACCTTGGTGTGAGGCGTTATACTGACAAAAGACGCCTCTGAGAGGGGCGTCAATTACTTCAAAACTTCAACGGCCACAGAGCTCAAACAGTGGAAAATACCGACAGGAATGAAAAACACTCACAATCACAGTATAAGAGTCATGGCAATCAATAAAAACATGACAAGGGATATAGCATGCTCATCATTTTTTTTTCTTTTAGAGATGGATAAATGGAATTTCTAAAAATCTATCAAACTAATCAATCACTTAGGGAGAGTGCTACGTGGAGCACAAAGGGAGCGCACTGTGGGTGCAAAAGGGGAGATGTCACACGTGGGTGCCCAAGGGGAAGGGTAATCAAAAGAAAAATAAAAGGAGTCCTACCGTGATCGCCAATTTGTAGATTCTAAGAAATCCACTTAGAAAAACTAAGAAGAATTAATAAAAAAAGGATGGGAAAAGGGGAGAAAAGGGGAGCATGTGAGGATGCAAAGGGGAAAGTGATCGCCAGAGACACGAGCGCCTCAATGATAGAACAATAAATAAACAAAGGAGGGATCGCGATATAAATACCTTAAATGCGGGGGAGATTGTGAGTGCACCTTCTCTTTCTATCGGCCGGCCGATGAAGAGAGTTCTTCTTGTTGATTACCGTTTGCAAAGATCAAAGACAACAATCAATAAAAAGATTGGATTAGAACCAAGGTGAGTGTAGCATCAAATTCACAATAAAGATGAACATGAAAATTATGTATAAGAACACACCTTGTTGGGTGTTGGCCCTTGAACCCCTATGCAAAAGGGTATAGGAGATATGATGAATGATATGCAAATAGGGAGGTGTGCAAGAGTTGCACTAAGGAGATCTCAATATCAAGATGAAAAGAAATAAGAAAAGTATGACATGATGCATGAACATGTAATGCTAAGTGAATGAAATAAAAGAAGAGGGGAAGAGAAAGGCTTATTGGTTTTGTTTCTCCAATTGAGGTTTTCAAGATCTTCCATGGAGGATGAAGCTCCAAAGGATGAAGAGGCTCCAAATCTTCAAGGGAGGAAGAAGAACTCCATGGATGAAGCTTTAAGGTACATGGGAGTCTCCTCCTTGAGCCTTTGGTCCAACAACACCTCCTCTTGAATTGATCTTGATCTTCTTTTCACAAGGGAGAAAGGGGTCCTATTTATAGGGTTGAAATTCGGAATTAATTCTAAGGAAAATTAGGAAAACATGTTTTAGTGGGATTTGGAATGAGATAAACATTGCCATGTGTCCCTTCAACCTTAGAAAGTCATAGGAACCCTTTCCCTAGAGGAAAAGGAGGTTAAAGTGAGGAAGGGAAGTGAAATTCGGAGTTAAATTCAATAAAAATTAGAAAATTGAGTTTTACTGGGATTTGGAAAGGGGGATCCTTCCTCCAAGTGTCCTTTCAATATTAGGAAGCCATAGGAATCCTCTCCCAAGTGGAAAAGGAGTTTAAGTGAGGAAAGGAAGTGAAATTCGGAGTTTAATTCAATGAAAATTAGAAAACTGAGTTTTGGTGGGATTTGGAAAGGGGGATCCTTCCTCCAAGTGTCCTTTCAATATTATGAAGCCATAGGAACCCTTTCCCAAGTGGAAAAGGAGTTTAAATGAGGAAAGGAAGGGGTTTTGCTGGAGTTCGGAATTGAACAAGAATTGACGACCGGACAGGCAGTCGCTATTTAAAATAACGCCGGCAGAGGCGTCGTCATTTTGGAGGCATTTTGAGACAGATTCGGATTTTCCGAAATTTGAAAAGAATTAACGACTTTTAGGGGGTCGCTATTTAGAAATTAATACAAGTTTCGAATGGATTAAAAACCTTAAAATATGACAATGAAATTGACGACTTTGCACGCGGGTGCTATTTCATGAAATAGCGACTTCCATGAAGTAGTGGAATCAAAATAATTCGATTTTGGCTCAAAATATGAAGAAAGAATTGACGACCTTCCGAACGGTCGCTAATTAAAGAAATGACGCCCCCTAACGGGGCGCTATTTAAATGACGCCCGGGTCCCTTCCACCATTTGATTTAAGGCCCGAAAAATGGAGAAAAAGCTCAGAAAAATCTAGAGAAAAATAGGAAAAGATGTGTGAAAGCTGGGAAAAGTTGGATATTCAAGAAAAGATAGGAAAACCACTCAAATAAGTCGATTTGAGGGTCAAATGGGGCATCGCAGTGCGATAGGAGATATGCTCAAAATGATGTCAATTTTGGCGTGTCTACACCAAGTGCCACACCTTGTTCCTATCGAACTGATTAAGCTCCTCATGCATGGCATTAATCCAATGCACATCCTTGAGGGCACAGTCAATGGACTTGGGTTCAATTTGAGAGACGAGCATATGTATTTAATTCATCCTGAATTCTAAAGTGACCTCTAGTCCTAGGGGGATCATTCAGATTGCCAATGACATTATTCACAGGGTGATCTTTAAGATATCTGATATTAACAATCTGAGTTTCAGGTATTTCACTTACCTCCCCTTGAACTTCAGATTCTTCTTCATTATGCTCTTCTTTTTCTTCCTCACCATCAGACTGGTCTACAGAGTTATCATCTTTTAAAATGTTCCCATCTTCATTCCTGCAATGACCATGGTTAGTTTCCATCAAGGATTCATCAAAGATAATGTGTGGAGATTCTTCAACAATTTTTGTATTTAAGTTGAACACTCTATAAGCTCGGGTGTTTTCAGAATAACCAAGAAAAATTCCTGGTTCACCTTTTGGTTCAAATTTATCAAGGTCCCTCTTATCATTTATATGTATAAAACATTTACAACCAAAGACCTTGAAATGGGCAATTGAAGGTTTCTTACCTTTCAAAATCTCATAGGGTGTTTTCTGGGTAGAAGGTCTTACCATTGCCCTATTAATTACATAACAGCCTGTGTTGACTGCTTCAGCCTAGAATTTTCTTGGCAGTTCACCTTCAACTAGAAGTGTTCGGCCCATCTCCACTAGAGTTCTGTTCCTCCTCTCGACAACACCATTCTGCTCAGGTGTCCTGGGTGAGGAGAACTTATGATGAATCCCACTAGACCGGTAAAATTCTTCAAAGTGTGAGTTTTCAAACTCACCTCCATGATCAGTCAAAATATTTTTAATTTTCTGATTTATTCTAATACAGAACTCCTGAAATTCTGAAAATGCATCGTTCTTGTGTGACAGAAAATATACCCAAGTATACCTAGAAAATTCATCTACTAAGACAAACCCATACCTCTTCCCTGATAAACTGACAGACCTGGTTGGCCCAAATAGGTCCATGTGTATCAATTCATAAGGTTTAGTGGATAGGTTTTCTGTCCTAGATTTGAATGGTTTTCTAGTCAACTTGGACTGGATGCATGCATTACAAAATTTATTATCCTTTTTAAAAGAGACTTCAGGGAGTCCTCTAACCATGCTATGCTTGTTTAGTTTATGCAAAATAGTATAACTCGCATGGCCTAACCTACGATGCCATAAAAATGCTAAATCTTCTTTACTGGCAGTAAGACATAGGTTAGAATGTTGAATATCATCTAAATCTATCATGTATGTGTCATTTATTCTTTTTCCAGAAAATTTGACAATTTCAGAATCAGGTTCAAAAACTTTGCAGCATTGAGAATCAAATATGACTTTATGTCCTTTATCACACAACTGGCTGAGACTGAGTAAATTATAAGCTAACCCTTCAACCAGCATAACATCATCAATGCAGCAGGTAGAACACTTACCTACCTTACCTGATCCAATGATCCTACCCTTTGTGTTGCTTCCAAAAGTGACAAGGCCTCCTAGCTTCTCAGTCAGCATGCAGAACTTGGCCTTATCTCCTGTCATATGCCTGGAGCAGCCACTATCCAAGTACCACAAGTTGCTCTTGGCTGCCAGGCATACCTGCACACACAATTAGGGCAACAAGTTTGGAACCCAAGTCTGTTTGGGCTCCAATGCAGATGAAATGCAAGTAAAGGAAGAAAGCATGGCTTTGGGAATCCACATTTGTTTAAAAGAACTTTGTTCAGTGGATTTTACAGATTTCCTTCTGTTATTCTTTCTCTTATTTTTGTTGTTTTTCTTTTTATTTGCACCAACAGAGTTATTCACAGAATTGTTGTTGTTGTGCCAATGCTTCGGCCAGGTTGCATTCATAAAGTTTTGGTCAAGGTGATATTTGGGCTGGCTGAAAGATTGGAAGTTTCTAGTTGTTCGACTACCATACCCATTACCTCAATTTCTGACATAGGGTCTATAAAATTGTGTAGGTTGATGAACGTACCATGTATGCATCCTTTGAGTTCTAGTCCACCCAAACCCATTAGGATAGATTGACTGTGTGGGGTAGTAGGACTGGACTCTAGGTGGATTGAATTTGTTGGGCTGACTCCTGAAAACATTTTGTCTTCCCTGCACCCTTGACCCTGCTGACCTGTTCATAGATTTTTGTTGGGTCTTTTTCTGTGATGGTGGTGGTGAAGACTTTTTGGCATTGACATGGGGTTTGTTTACCTGAGTAGGCTGACCCCTAGCCTTGGATTGAGCACTAGAGCTAGGTTTGGAAGTGCCAATTCTACTAGGCTCACCAACTTTCTGTTTGCCCTTCTCCTCTGCATTGGGCTAATTCAGATTCACATTTGTTTTCACAGCATTATTAGAATTCATATTAATCAGAGGTCATTTCTCCTTTTTTGCAACAAAGGAAATAGTTTTCATTCCAAAGCTCTTAGTTGCACTAGAGTTGTATCCTAGGCCCTCTCTCCTGAAATTAACCTTTGACCCCAATAAGGCATCTAAATTTTTAGATCCTTGGGTCATTTTCTCAATGGTTTTCAGCTTATCCTCATTGTCTTTCTGAATTTCATCAATAGATTTTTTCAATTCATTATTTATATTGAGGACAACTTCATATTTTTTAGAAGTAATTTTTATCTCACTTTCATAATTCTGAATTTTCAATTTCCATGCATCAATTTCATTGTCTAATCTCACATTTTCTTCCTTAGAGATTTTCAGTTCTTTCTTGATTTCTTAAAATTCAGAACATGTGAGTTCCAGCTTACTGTTCTCATTCTCTAAGCATGCAATTTTATCAGACAATGAAGTATCATTTTGCATGATGTTAATTTTTCTTCGTAGATGCCAATTTTCTTTTCTGACATCATCTACTCTATCAGTAAGTTCATTATAAGCATCCATTCAATCAGCAATAGTAAAGTTTTCAAAACGAGAGGATACCTCATCAGATTCTTCCTCTCTATCTTCTGAGCTGGTTGCCATGAGACAGATTGGCTTCTTAGCTTCAACTTCACTGTCTGAAGTGTTGCTCAAGGATCCCTCGTCCTCATCACTCCAGGTACTCACCATAGCTTTCCCTCTTGTGTTCTTTTTCTTGGACTTGTCCTTGAGGTTCTGATTTGTCAGACATTCAGCTTTAAAGTGACCAGCCTTCCTGCATTGATAGCAAACATTAGTCTCAGCTTTCTTTACAGGGTTTGATTTGTACCTTGTGTCTCGGCGGCCACCACTGGGATTTCTTCGGCTGAATCTTCTTCCTTCTTTCTTGAGAAAACGCCGAAATTCTCTAGTAATCATAGCAATATCATCATTTGCCATTTCTTCTTCAGACAAGCTCTCTTCAATTGATGATCCGTTGGGGCTGGATCGACTGGATTTGCTTGCACCAGCCTTCAGTGCTATTGGCTTCCTCTTTCTATCAGCCTCCTCTATCTTCGGCAGATTCATCTCATATGCCATTAGAGATCCGATAAGCTCATCTGCCCTTGTATTGTGCAGATCTCTTGACTCTTCCATAACAGTGACCTTGGTGTGCCAAATTGGAGTCAAGGATCGCAAGATCTTTCTGACTATATCATACTCAGAATACTTCTTCCCAAAACCTCTGAGACTATTTGTGATAATAGTCAATCGAGCACACATTTCTTTGATTGTCTCGTTTGGCTTCATCTTGAAGGCCTCGTATTCTGAAACCAGTAGATTAGTCTTGGTCTCTCTAACTTGTGAAGTCCCCTCGTAGATAACTTCAAGTGCATCCCATATTTCCTTCGCTGAAGAGCAGGCAGATACTCGTGAGAACTCGGTGGGATGCAAAGAACACTGGATTGCATTGATTGCACTCCAGTTGAGCGTGGACCTTCTAATTTCCTCCTTGGTCCATACATCTTCATTAGGGGACAGCTCGAAAGGTCCCTTGCTAACTACCTTCTAGTTCGCATAATCTTTAGCCCTCAAAAAAACTTGCATATGGTTCTTCCAGTATGCGTAGTTGGATCCATCGAAGTACGGGGGCTTGGATGTGGAGTGTCCTTCAGCTATCATCCCTCTTTCGTCCATATGTACCTTCCTCTTCGGGTTGTAAGTCCCTGCAGAAGAGTTAGGCTCTGATGCCAAATGTTGAAATTAGATGGAAGGCTCTTTCACCACAGAATGTGGATCTAGAGGGGGGGTGAATAGATCAGCTAGCCAATAAAAAATTATGCCTAGATTCAGATGCAGAATTAAAAGAACACTGATCAAACATAGTCAATGCACTGGATAATAGAGATAAGATCTGCTATACAGACAATCAACCACACGAGAGGCACAAAGAATTTTAGGTGGTTCAGTCAATCCGACCTATGTCCACCCCACATTCAACTCGAATGTGGATTACTGCTGATACACAGCTTCAATCTGCTGGGCACTACAGCTTGCCAACAACGGCTAGGGCTTACAGCTTATCCTGACCAGAGGAATCTCCTCTACAACAGCTGAGCTTCACAGCTTACTCTACTGGGCTCTACAGCTTAGCCGACCAGAGGTAACACCTCTGCACACCGCTGCCTCATAGCTTGACACCACTGACTAACAGCTTGATCGAACAAGAGTTTTTAAAAGAAAAATAACAAAGACTGAAAAGCAAGAAACGCAGAATCGAATGGAATGAAAACTAAAACGACTGTAGCTCAAATTGAGCAATATCAGCTCTGGTATCTGAACCAAGAGACTGATTCACAAGCTCTCATATAACTCTCTCAACTCATCTCTCTCACTTTCTTCTTCTCTCCTTTTCTTCTTCGCTGCTTTTCTTCTCTTTGGATCTCGGTGGCTCTCTGCTGCCTCAGGTTTGTCTCACTGTATAGACTTGCCACTAGTTGATCTGCCTTCAACAGAAGATGAAGACTTCTATATATATCAGCAGCAGATTGGATAAGGGCACGTGGCTTACACATTTTCCCGCCCAAGGAATTCGCTAGATCCGAGGTGCTTTCATCCACGTGGCAGCATCTGGCCACCTCGTCCTCCTAGGATCACGAGCCATGTCAGCAATCTCAGTAACAAATCCCTGTCAGACAGAGTATCGGATTATCAGGTTAAGTGAAGAACTCTGTACAGACTTTGTAAGATGAAATGCCTTGTGTAGACTTCATGATGTATAGACTTTGTGAAACGTGAATGCAACGTACAGACTTCAGTGTATAGACTTTGTGAAAGCGAGTGCAATGTACAGACTCCGTGAATGGAAATGCAATGTATAGACTTCAGTGTATAGACTTTGCAAAAGCGAGTGCAATGTACAGACTCCATGAGACTCTAATGAAGACAGACGATGTATAGACTTCAGGACTGATGCACGATGTACAGACCTCATGACTGATGCACGATGTACAGACTTCATGAGACTCTAATGAAGACAGACGATGTATAGACTTCAGGACTGATGTACGATGTATAGACTTCATGAGACTCTCACTGTACAGACTTCCAATGTGAAGACTTTGGCAAGGCAACGTCGGTAAAGCAACCAATGTACAGACTTACTGAACTGAGCGTAGGTAGAAGATATGAGGAATGTATAGATTTACTCAGTTCAGTTCAGAACGTAGGTAATGATCAATTTATAGACTTAACAGTCGCCCTGGCTGTACAGACTTGGTCACAAGCTGAACAGTCGGTTGTATAGACTTTGCCCCAATGCATAAGACGCTAACTGAGACGGACAATGTACAGACTTGCTGTAACAGTCCGATGTATAGACTTTGCCCAAAGCCTGAGACACTAACAGAGACGGACGATGTTCAGACTTGCTGAAAGACCGATGTACAGACTTTGCTCGTATGCATGAGACGCTAACTAAGACGCTGGACTCTGTACAGACTTGAGCTATGTATGGGCTTAGCTTCGTGCAAGCTATAGTCCAATATATGGACTTTGAAGTTCAACTGGTGAGTGTACAGACTTCACCAATGAGACGCTCACTGTACAGACTTGGCATCGACCAATGTATAGACTTGACAATGCTGAATGAACGAATGAGCAATGTATAGACATTGGGTGCCACAATGTGCAGACTTCACGATGTATGGACTTGAGTGTTCGTGTGAGCTGCACTGTATAGACTTTAACAAAATGCCTTAGACGCTGCATGAGACACAAGACAGATAGATAGTGTATAGACTTGTACTCTGGGGGTGTCGACCCACCTGAGAAGGGGTTCGACCCACTACTGTCCAGATTAAACAAGGAAAAGTATAGGCTCTATGTTCATGCTGTAATGCACTGTGTAGACCTGTGAGTGTGTGCATAACAATATATAGACTCTGACTGCATTATATACACAGACAACCTGATAAAAACAATTTCATCAAAATAAGAACAGTTGCCAATCAATCAAAACAAGCTGTTGCCAATGAAGTAAAACTTATTGTCAACATCATTAACACAGAGGGGTCACAACAACTTTGTAGTTGGACAATTTTAAGTGTGCATAGACCTAATTTTTTGCTCAGTCGTGAAGTATGCTCTAACATAACAATGTGCTCAGTCTTGGAATGCACATATGCTCAGACCTATATAACATATGATCAGATGTGCACATACTTGGTAATGCAGTGTGCAAATGTGCACAGACCTTGGTGTACACAGTGCAAGAACATGCACAGACTTATATGTATGAAACTGAGATTGCACCGACTCTATTTATGCAAAGGTGCAACTAGCACCGACCCCATCTGGCTCGAGGCAAGGGATGCACCTGCATCCGAGCTTATATGCATGCAGCTAATAAGTGCACCGACCTCTGTTGGTGGACACCGATGCATAAGCACAAGATGCACCGACTCATATGCAAAGGATGCACCGACCTGAAGTCTGGAATGAACGAGAAATGCACCGACCCTGCTTCAGTCGAAGCAAGACATGCACAGGCACAGACTCTATGCATAGAAGATAGCACCGACCTTCCTAGCACCGACCTTTATGCATTTGACACCTAAACACCTAAACCTGCACTGACTCTAGCATGAAACTAATATGTGCACCGACATATATCTATATGCAGACACATGTGTGCACTGACCTATGAAGGCTTATGCACCGACTTGGAGACTCATGTGCACAAGACCTGCACCGACCCTGCAACATGCAAGGGCCAAAAGGTGCACCGACTATACATGCATGAGATGAAACATGCATCGACCCTAATATGGAAGATTGAGTGTGCTACAGTATATTGCACGGACCTTATATGCAATGCGATGCATGCTAGCAAATAGTAACATGCACCAACTATACATGCATGAGATGAAACATGCACCGACGTCAGTATATGCCTTAGACAAACCTACACCGACTTCATGAAGTGCTACAGGAACTAGCATCGACTTTAACAGTGATTTGTACATACCTTGTATGCTTTAACACAATAAACATGCACCGACTTGTACAGTGACTCAGGTGGACTTCTGCAAGCCCCAGTGAGCATGTGCACTGACCTTGTTGACCATGAACTTTTCTTGTCGACTGTGCATTGACCTTACCTGTCATATGCTGACTCACATTTGACCCATTGACACTTTGACTTCTCATGACAGTAGCGTTGAGCTTATGACCTGCATTGAATGTCCTGCGTTGACTCTACATTGACTTTTGTTTTAAGCACATTAACAATCATAAAAGCCTCATGAAAGCATCAAGGTTATATCTAAAATGAGTCATTTAATTGTCATCATCAAAACCCATCAAGTTTAGATCAAGGTTATATAAAGAATAACTCATAAATATTGACATCATCAAAACCACAGGGACAGGGACACAACAGTCTCCCCCTTTTTGATGATGGCAATATTACGAATCATTGCACTAGTTCAGCATGATGATCAAGACAGTATGAACAAGGAATAGTTCTGCAGCAGCAAGCATCAATTTGACAAATGACTCATAAAAAAATCTCCCCCTTTGACATCATTAAAAAGGAAGGATCATTAAAAAATAATTTTCCCCCTTGAAACAAATGACACATTAAAATTTTCTTTCAAGGACTCTCCCCCTGGATGAATGAATCAAATCAGCAAAAACACAGGCACCAGGAGAAGGATATGTGAACTTAATGTGCAGTGTAGTAGAAACAGATGGCATGGCAAACTGAGTTCAAGAATTTTAGAAGACATAGAAAACTGAGCGGAGGAATTTTAACTAGATTTCCAATGGATTAAGAAGGGTTTTCAATGGGATATCAATCTCATAAATCTGGTGATGAGAAAGTTTCAGAGTCTTCCATTATAAGGGCTTATGAATGAATCTTTATAGACCAACCTGGTTTAAGCATGATGTATATGCAATTTTTCAATAACATTCTATACTCATATCTGAAATCAAGTTTTAATGAAAATGAACCAAGCCCTCATATTAACATCTAGTCAAACCTTCCTTCATCTTACTCACTTAACCTCAAGGACTCCTTTAAGAGTTACAATCAATAGTATTGAGAGTAAATAGACAAGAAAACATTTGATTTTCGTCAAAAGTTCTTTTAGAGTTTCACTTGCAAACAATTTTCAAATATATCTTTTGATCAACAAGAATCTTCATGCAAGAATTTTAAGAGCAATCTAGTTCAGTACATACCCTGTAACTAGAAGATATACGTTGTTTAGACGTCAATATCCCTAAGCACTTGGAATGACTGACAGTCATGCTTCACCATGAACAGAGTTAATCATTGACACCTCATGACATACCTCAGCTGATTTCTTTGATGAGTGAAGTGTGTTTCTCAGTGTGCAAGCCATTGCTCTGCTAATTTTTTAAACAGTTTTTAAGCAGAGTTAATTATGGCACTTCATGACATAGTCCTCTTAGACTTCATGGTCAATGGACATGGTTTCTCGGTGGCCACAATCATTGCTTTGACTAAATTGACCCTTAGACATTTTTCAGATTCTTTTATGTTTACAAACAATGCTTATTTCATGCATCTCAACCACGGGAAATCCTAAATACAAAGCTTTCAGATTTCAGAAAAGTCAAAATGACACAATGTGAAAGTGTTGGTTAAGGTTTATTAAAGCTGACTCAGATATTTTCAAGTTATTCAAATCCAAACTCATGGAATACATTAAACTTAAACCAACTCAATCTCTTAGACATTCATAATTATGTATAATAGAAGGTTCCTTATTGACAAAATTTTCAGATTTATGATCATGATATGCAAATTTAAGTCTTCTCAATTTTCAGGTCAAGGAAGATTGAGAGCAGTAAGCAATAGTAGAGAGATCTGATGCAACAGTTAAGTCCACGAAGATAGCTGATAGTGGGTAAAGATGAAGATGGGCTCAGAGAATGGCAGAGAAATCTAGGACACCATCAAAAGGATTGACTCTAAAAACATCCATCTCCCCCTCAGAAAATGCAAGATCAACATTCAAACAAGTTCAGTTTTAAGAGAATGTTGAGCCAAAGTGAGTTATAGAGCTGATGAAATCAGATGAGACCAGCTGACTATGTTGGAATAAGAAGCAAAGAGCATATACATGATCAGAAGAGCATCCATGAAAGTGTCGACTCTTTGTGTCGACATCTGCTCACAAAATCCACACTTCAGAACAATTGAAAATGACAACTCATGATGTTGACACTTCTAAAAGAACAATTAAGAAGTGTAGCAACTTAGGTCAATGATTCATAAGGTATGAGAATTGTTCTAAAATCAGTGAGCTGAGAGCATAACAAATGTTTAAAGTTCAGAAAAGAGTTCAGACTTACCAACTTGAACCAGCAGTGACTTTAAATGTCAATCATATTGGATAAATGAAATGCAGGGTACGCTGGTAAACCAATCACAACCAAGACCAGTATTTCAAGTGAAGCTCTCCCTCAGTAAAAGCAGGAGCAGTGATGAAGGTAAGTGAGATAGACTCATACCAATGTTTTGCTCCCCCTGAATGCATGCACTCAAACAATCTTTTTGGAATTTTCAACATGAGAGATATGTAATTAACCAAATGTATGCTTATGCATTGAGCCATCATATATGTCATGTAGACAATGCGGGGGACTGATTGATACCAATGTACACTTATGCATATCATGAGACATAAAAATGCCCTGATTGACTCCCCCTGTTAATATGCACTCCCCCTATGTATATCCCATGTATGACACTTGTGAATGCAACATGTGGAATGAACACTATGCAGGGAGTTTAATGAATTATGCTCATGAAAGTCTAGACTACTCTATATGAAGACTTGACCCTTAGTACTTGGCGAAGGCTAGCCTCTACGCATGATGTGGGTCTCCAGGTAGACAAAATCTGTCCTTCTCCCAGCGTACCATTTAATATATCATCGGGTCATGCAAAGGAATGTAGTGCAAAGTAGTCCTATATGCATTGTCAAAAACTTCAGAGTATGCAAGATAATGCAATTGGATATGCCTATGTGAAAATGTATGCATGATCTACCAAACATATGCATTGAGAGACTCCTTGATAATCATGCAAATGATATATGCAGACTTCAGACACTTGCATTATCTACACAGCAAATTCAGATTTTTCAGAGTATGATGTTCAGTTCAATCCTAAACCGATATATCCACATATTACTCAACATGTGCAGATATGAACATATATGCATGAAGTTCTGATTAACAAGTCAAACATGTTATTCAGCTTACTGAAGGAAATTAAGGACAACTCATATAACTAAACCTGTAAGCATGCTGAATTGGGGTCTTACCATCTCAGGTGCCTTGGCTTATTAACCCCTTTTATTCCTTTGACCTAAGACACACCTACAAAACAGCAACCTACTTTACACAAACAGGCACCCAAGATGTCTTGGGTCCTGAAATGATAGTGGCACATTTGACTGGTGCTCTAAACAGTTTCTGGGCAAAAAGATCATCAGATTTCATAATAGAATAGTTATACATAGAATGCCCAAAGCCTCTACAATAATGACATGAAATACTAGATCTTGAGTTCTTTTTATGCACATTATCATAGGCATGGAATCTATGTGCATTAGCATGAAAATTTCTGTTATTTGCATGAACATACTATTTTTTATAACCTGCCAACCAGCACTCAGTGGCTCGGTGGCCAGGTTTTCCACATTCATAACATGCAAGAATCTTTCTTTTAAATGCAAATTTATTTCTATCAAGTTCATGTCCTTTTGCAAGGAATTTAACAAAATTAAAATTTCTTCCCTGGTTATGCCAACAGTGTGCAGGTATGTGGCCTATCTTACCACAGTGAAAATAATGATTTCTCTTTTGCTTAAGTACATGATTTCTATCATGTGAATTTCTAGCATGCTTTGCATTTAGATCATCTTGTTCCATCAATCTACACTCATGCATCAAATGACCAAATTTATGACAGTAATGACATGACATTTTCTTATTGTATGCATGATTGTGTGTGTTCGGGTTATGCACAGCACCAGCATGAATGTTTCTTTGCCTATTTTGCACTTGAACATTCTTTTTCACTTTTTCAGCTTGTTTCTGAATTTTGGTTTCCAGGATTTTGTTTTGTTTTTGATTTCCCTGAGCTGTGGGCTGTTCAACTTGAGATGTGGTGGCTACATTTGAAGCTTTTACAAATGAAGTCATCAGTTTATTTTCAAATACTTTCTTATTAGCAGTTTTGTAGCCCAGCCCTTCCTTCTTAAAATTAACCTTTGTTCCCAACAATTTGTTCAGATTATCTTGTCCACTAACAAATGTAGACAAAGCATTGTTCAAATCCTGAATTTCATTTTTAAGAGATGCAATGTGTATTTCATAACTTGCAATCTCTTGATCACTGCAATTAACAGCTTCATTCAATACTTTGTTAGCAGTTTTGTATTCTTCGATCTCCTTTCTAAGCTCATCAACTTTTTCAGATTCATCTGTACATATGGTTTTCCCTTTTTCCAATGTGAGAAGCCTTTCAGACATAGTATTGTTTAACAATTTCAATTTTTTAATTTCTTCTTTAAGTTTATCATTTTGAACTAATTCATTTATTAGAAGCTGATCTTCTGAATTGACCTCTTGCTTCTTTCTGGTTTCAAATTCTTTTAGATCACTCTGCTGTTTTTCAACATTTTTCTTTAATTTTATGTTTACAGACTTGATAGCATCAAATTTTTCAGCAAGCAGAATCTTCTCTTGTTTAAGTTTCTAAAATTTCTCTTCATTTTTCTCAAGCTATTTTTTAAGACTTTTATTTTCAGATTTCAGATTATCACATTCTTGGTTTTCTGAATTCGAGTTGACAGCCTCATTTTATTTCTTTTTCAGAGTCTTGTTTTGTTTACATGATCTTTCATAATTTTCTAACAATTCACCATAGGCATTTTCCAATCATTTAAAGTATAGTTCTCGAAAGGGATTACCTCACTGTCATCCTCACTTTCTTGACTGCTATGATTACTCCTATTTTTCATCATGCAGTTGTCCTCACTTCTCCCGAGGAATGTCTTTAGTTTGTCCAGGATGTCCTTAGCAGACCTGCAATCTTGAAGACATGAATGAAGAGCCTTGTTAGTAGCTGCTTTCATTAGGTCCAGGGCTTTCTGATTTTCACTACACTTTGATCTATGATTGTTTGCCCATTTGGACATGTTCTCTGGTAATGTATGTGGACCATGTGAAATTAACTTCCACAGATTAGAGTCAACATATTTGACAAACATGCGCAAGTTTTTAAACCATAGATCGAAATTAGTACCATCAAAAACCCGTGGACAAGCCATGGGTATAATTGACAAACAAACCAAAGCACCGAAATGGAAATTCATGGAAATGCACCACAAAGGCTGTAGGATCTGCTGTGGATCATTGGATCCGATGAGACAGCAACCCGCTCTGATACCAATTGTTAGAACAAGTGGTACGCGGAAATTGATCCAGAGGGGGGTGAATGGATCTTTTGGAAATAACACCCAACAAAAACTATGAACACGCTTCTAAGGACTGATTGAAGGAATCACCACTGAAGATGCCTAGAAACAAAATCTTCTATTCAACCAGTGAGCAAACACTTAACATGCTTACACAGGATCAGTGAACGACAACATATATAATCCACAGCGTTCAGGCTAAAGCAAAGCAGACATCGAATTGAGTAAATGGCGCTCAAACTAATAGTAAACAAAACCTGTGAAGGAGAAAGGAAATAGGGAACAAAAACACAAATGCAAACCACTGCTCACATGATTTTTTAGGTGGTTCGGTCCTCTCGACCTACATCCACCCCTCACTCCAAACCGGAGTGAGGCTTCCCTTGCAAAATACAAGATGCAGACTCAGTCTGCAACAGGACGCTACTTAACAGCTTGACAACCGAAGGAAACAAATCCCTCAACCAAGTTCTACAGCCCACAGAACTAGAACCGGAGGATCAATCTGCATTTCCTCCAAACCGGAGGGAAACCCACGAGTAGCACACCACTACTCGCAACCAGAGACTCACGTCTCTCTTCCTCTGAATCCATAGAGGACAAACTGGAGATACACTCTCCCTTCTCCTGTGTCCACAGGAGGAACCTCGAACTCAACCTGAGTATCGGAAGAACAGAGAAACTGGAAGATGAAGGTAACAAAAAGGAAAAATGAACTGGCGAATAAAACTCAATGAAAATATGTAGCTCACGCAGGAGCACAGTAGTTCAGGATCTGATCCTAGAACTGAACTCTTCACTCTTTCTTCCTCACAAGCTCACTATCTCCTCACTCTCTCTCTCTCTCTCTCTTTCTTCTCCTTCTTCTCTCGAGCTCTCTGGCTATCTTCTCTTCTGCTCTTTTTCTTCTTCTATCTCCTATCTCTTTTTGTAGTAGCTTTCTTTTTCTCCACGCTCACGTCTTCACTTCGCAGCTCTTCTCGCTTTCTCTTCACTACTTAGCTCTCTCGCTCTCTCTAGACTTCTTTTTATTCTCAACTATCTCTTCTTTTCTCTCTTAGCTTTCTTCTCCGATGGCTGCCCTTTTTCTTCTTTTCTTACACCTTACCCTTCTCTTCTGGTTGCTCTTCTTTCCTTCTGGTGGCGTCTCTTTTATTGAAGGACAAGACAACCTTATATATAGCAGAGCCTCCTTATGGATGAGGCTGAAAAGGCCCTAGTGAAGCCCCATTGGTCCACGTGGCAGGGACGAGAATGTTCCTCTGTTAAGGTGCCTTGGATCACGTGCCCACCTGTAGCCTTTTTGATGGGAATCGACGCCGAGCATGTACATTTTATCTTGTATTTATGTCCTTTAGTTTATTTTTATATCCATGGGAAAGTATATGCGCAATTGTAAGACTTTGTAAGCCAATGCGTCATTCCCTTGGATTGTGTGAGTTTCTATGTAATTTGCCAGTAGGTCCAGCAAGGGGGCCCCCAGCCCTTTCCCATTGGTCCATGTCACCCATGTGGGGCTGGTCAACCATCCTAGGTGGCCATCTAGAAGGGTTGAATGCCAAATGACACATGGGTAGACAAGTGGTTAAAATTTTCAAAGGTAGGCTACCTACCCATTCAACCCCTTCATCCTAGTCAAGGGGGCGCCCCCTTCCACTTGGAATATTTTATTTTTTTGTGTGTGTTGGTCACATTTAATCTAGGCCATTCCTTCCCCATCCCTAGATCCAATGGTGGAGATTGGATTTGATGTGTAGCATATAAAAGCTTGTAATTTCTATTTGTTAGAATAAATGAAGAAAACAATTGTTGAATGACCAAGAGCTTCTTGTGCCCCAGCCCTCTCTCCCTCTGGTTTCATCTTCCCCAACCCCATTTCTAGAGTGATTTCTTCCCTGTCTCCTCCCCTCTATCTCAGGGATCCATCTCCGGTGCCGCCGCCGCCATTCGTGCCTCCAACGAGCCACCGCGACGTCGATTCTGAAGTGCTGCCAAGATTCTGTTTTACAGAATAGAGGTCTACTACAAGAATTCCTGCGCTCAACTCCGACATCTGCTTGATCGGAGAATTTCAGGGGTTGGTCTCCACTTGAAACCCCATCTCCACAAAACATTTCACGCCCAAATTCCATCTTTTCATATTTTCCCATTTTCGGTTTTCAACCCCATCCCAGATCTGTCAGCTGTCTGTTCACTGTGATAGTCCGCCTGAGTTTCCCATATTCGACCCCTCTTTTGATTTTCCCAGGCACCCCCAATTTTATTGGAGATTCTCTCCACCTTCCCCTATCTCCAAGAATTTTCTTGATTTTTATTCAGCCCTCCACATATTTTCTAAAATTCGTCCAATTTCCCAAATCTGTTCTGTCTGCTTTAGTCCAGATCCGACCCACCGCCAGTATAAAACTTCTATAAAATTCAATTCTCCACAAAACCTTTCACAAAAAATATCCCCGATTTTCTATCTTGAATCTCTACAACTGTTCTGAAGAACACAACTTTAGATTCGGAGGTCTACCTATCGGTCAACGGCTGTTCTCAGGAAAACTACCTGCTGTTCTGAGAGTTCGGGTACTGTACAACAGTAGCTTCAAAAATAGTTAAGGCCCTGATCCGTGATAATCCATCTTTTCTCTCTAGTCCTATCTTGAAGGATTTTGAGAGAGCTTTCCAACGGTACCTCCTGATTGTCGATCCGACATTGGGATTGGCCGTAGCGAGTGATCTCGTCGGGTCACATGCTGAAAAATAGTAAGTGCAGATCTGTGGCCGGTTTTTTCCGACCGGTGACGAACGGAGCCGCCCGGCCTCCGGTCGATGTTCCAGCGTGCCGCCGGCCAAGGGAGCACTTCCCCAAGCGTCCCCACCATAGAGGTGCCACCGGATCCCACACGGCCCCTCCGACCAGCACGTGGGTCCACGGTTGCGAGCACGCGTGCAGTCGAATCAACACAAGAAACTGCCCGTCAACCCGGAATCCGGACCCACTTGTGTAGCCCTTTACCTCCCTGCGTGGAGTGGGCAGTAGTTATTTGCTGTAACAATTGTGTATTAATTGTCTCGGGAGTACAAGTTCCGCCGGGTCCGTCTTCCCCACGCCGAGAGCGTGGTGGTATCGTGTTCGCTCCTACACTTGGCATTTTGCTTTATTTCATATATGCTTGTTTATGCCGCTGCTAGAGAGCATGATAGGGTAATTAGCTCGCTTTATATTTATATCACCGCTGCTGCGAGAGAGAGCGTTACCGTCCCGTGACCCGATCCGGACACAAGAGAGAGCCGACCACCCTAGCTCACTGCCGGTTTCTCAACCGCGCACGTCCGACGCTTCCCTCGCTAAGGGACAATTGCGAGCTCGTCTAGAGTCCGAGGATCGCTTTCCTAATTCGAGTCGAGTCCGTGGTCTCGTCCGGCATCAATTTGGTATCAGAGCGAGTTTGAGTCTAGGGTGTCAAAAAAAAGTGTCATTTACGTCTAGCCATTAGTCATTGTCTAAGTCGTGTTTAGGGTCATCATTGTTTTAAAACAAAAAAAAGTGCATCTTTTACATTGCATCCCAATAACCCGGTATATCAAAAGGTGTTGTCTGAACGTTAGGCTACGCCTATCGGGAAGGCCGTACACTTGCGCGAGTGATCTTCGGATCGATTAACTCCGCCACGTGCCGAGTTTTGGTTACGTCTAGATGCATCATCTTGTAGTGTGCATTTGCATTAGTTGGTGTCTCCTACTCCGTGTCTTGCATGCCCACTCGTCGAGGTACTCAATACTCACCCCCACCACCACCTATGGCGGAATCCCGAGTCTATAGTTCCGATGAAGTGGCCACAATGTTCCGAACTCTTATGGGGAAAATGGATGGGTTGAGTGAGCGCATGGATGTGTTAAGTAGTCGAGTGGATAGGATGGAAGGGTTGAGTACTCAGGTGAATGGCCTAGGCACTCGCCTAGAGGAATGGATGAAGGCCTTAGAGGATAGGGCCAACGGGTCAGACCAGTCCGTTCAGGGATTGGTCGGGAGAGTTACCGCATTAGAGGGAGACCCAGCCGAGGCACACCCAAGTGCCCCAGTACAGACACCCCTCCCACCTACACAAGGTCAACTGGAGCCGGTTCATCAACCCGCGATTCCTAGGGTTCAAGGGGTAGATGTTAGGAGGCGTGAAGTCCCCGAGGTGCATGACTATGAGTCCGATAATGAGCATCGGGGATATGGTCGTGATCGTCGCCCTACACGGTGTACCCACGACCAAGATATGGATGAACGGGCCCTAAGGACCGTTCGGGCAGACCCTTCCACCTTTGACGGGTCCTTAGACCCAAAGGTCTATCTTGATTGGGAGGCTGGCATGTATTGATATTTTGAGTGGTTCGAGATGTCGGACCAACGGAAGGTCAAGTTTGCCAGGATGAAACTTTTAGGTCAAGCACAAACATATTGGAGGAACATGGAGAATCTATTGTTTCATCATCATGAACCCCCGATCGATACGTGGACCGAGATGAGGGAGAAGTTTAGGAAGAAGTACCTCCCTACCTCCTACCGCCAGCGTCTTATAGAGAGGTGGCAAAGCCTCACCCAAGGAGACCAGTCCGTCTCTGATTACATCGCCGAATTCGATGAATACTACTTGCGATGTGATGCCACGGAGGAAGATTCCCTTACCGTCTCTCGATTTCGACGTGGTCCATGCCCGCAACTACAGTAAGAGCTTCTCCGCCGCAAGGTGGACAAGTTGGAGGAAGCATATCAAGTTGATCTCGAGATGGAGCAATTCGAGGGTGAGTTCGAGTCTATTCCACGGTGGGGCCCCGCTCCTCCCTGTAATGATTCTCGTGGCCCCTTAGGCTCATACCCGAGGGGGCCCATGGCTCGTCCTCAGGAGCCCGCCCATTAGGAGCACTTCGCTCCAAGATCTCAACCTCCCCCACCACGGGATCTACCTCCACCCCAACCATCGGCACCCGTTGTGTTAGCGCAGCAAGAGTGATATAGAAGGGGGGGATGAATAGATCACTCCCAATTTGCAGAGACTTAGGCGAAAATAAACTCTACTGCTAACGCCCCTTCTTAACCCGCACACAGAGAAATGTAAATACAGTCACCAAGCGAGGCAGTATAAGTAAATGAAAATGAAGAGCTGATCACATGGAAGCAAAGAGACAAGCAGATGGAGAGCGCAGATAACAACAGCAAACCATAGAGGAGGCACTCAATTTTTTAGGTGGTTCGATTACAGTCCACAATCTACATCCACCCCTCACTCTAACTAAAGTGAGGATTCCACTAGACAATGCTAGATCACTGCAGACTCAGTCTGCGAACAACATGCTGCCACACAGCTTGAACAACCAAGGGGAACAAATCTCTCAACCAAGCTCTGCTACCCACAGAACTTGAAACCTGTTCTAGCTCCCAGCTAGAACACAACCGGAGAATCCTCTCCCTTCCTCCACACACCGGAGGGAAACTGTTAATGACAACCTGTCACTAACAACACCAGAGATCACAGATCTCTCTTCCTCTGCAACCCAAAGGGAAACTGGAGTAATACTCCCTTCCTCCACACACCGGAGGGGAACCAATTCAAATCAGAAGGATGAACGAAATGAAACGAAAACAAAGGAGAAACAAAAAACAATGAAGAAATAGTCGGTTCTGAAACCAATACAAAATGTAGCTTCAAATGAAGCAATTCATCAAACCACAAACACTGCTCTCTCTCTCGAACAAACTTCTCTCAGATCTAGAACTCTCTACTCTTTTTCTTTTCTGGATCGTGCAAACTCTCACCAATGGCTTCTGCTTTTTATTTTCACGATCTCACTTCTACTGAAGGATGAAGCTCTATATTTATAGCATATGTTGGCGTGTGGCTGCCAGGTTCCTGCCCATGAACTTTTTGCCAGATCATTTGAATTTCGACCACATGGCAGCATCCTGACTAGGTTGCCATCCACGTGTCATGTGCCTATTGTCTTGGATCACGTGTCAGGTGCCAACCTCGGTTTACGTGCCCAATCATCAGTCTGAATCGCCTGCAGACAGACAGAAGAAATGTATATACTTAGTCAGTTCAGGCTATTAACAAGAATGTATATACTTCAGAAACATCAATCTAGTAAGTGTGTACAACGTGAGAGAGTGTACAGACTTAATGAATAAATTGCATGTGAAGGCAGTGTATAGACATATGAACAATGCAAACGAATGGCAGTGTATAGACTTATGAACAATGCAAATGAATGGCAGTGTGTAGACTTATGAACAATGCAAATGAGCCTTACCAATGTGTATACTTTACAAAGCTCAGCCACTGTGTAGACTTCACGAAGCCTAACCAGTGTACAGACTTGGAACCAGTGTGAGACTCTTAATAAGACGGTGAGCAATGTATTGACTTGAACCCCAACGGTGATGTATAGACTACGACATGCTTGAGCGTATAGACTATGCCAGGGTGAGACGATGCAAGAGACGCTAGGTTGTATGGACTTACAAAGGCCTGAATGAGACGATCGACTATTGAACCGATGTACAGACTCTGGATGTGAAGCCAGTCTGTATAGACTTGAATCGCTTGAAGCGATGTACAGACTTGGTGAAGCTCAAGCACTGTACAGACTTGTGAAGGCTTCAGCGTTGTACAGACATGGAAGAACCACTAGTGAATGTATAGACTTGATGAACCACTGTGGATGTATGGACTTGAGCGAATGAAGCCGATGTACAGACTTGTCTAAGACACAGCATGAGACGCTGGCTAAGACGGACGCTGTACAGACTTTGAAGAGCAGTTCAATGTATAGACTTGAAGCTCCTGAGCTAATGTATAGACTTCACGCTGTACAGCCTTTGAAGGATTTGAACGTTTGAGCATAATGCAATGTACACACTTAGCGATGTATATACTTGGCCAGGAAAGCGTAGGGAAATGTCTGAGTGTATGGACTTGGCCAAGCGTAGGAAAAGATATTGAATGTACAGTGTTGGTGAAACACAGTCCAGTGTATGGACTTGGAGAACTGTTCAATGTATTGACTTGGCGTTGTATAGACTTGGCTTTGAACGCTTGAGCTTAAGGCAATGTGCAGACTTAGCGATGTATAATCTTTGCCCAAGGAACCGAATGTATAGAGTTTGCCACAGTCTAATGTACATGCTTTGCAGAAGTGAACGAGCCAATATGTAGACTTCAAAAGAAGCAGTCCGATGTACAGACTTCAAGGATTCTAGACAACGGACGCTGTACAGACTTGGACTCAAGGAATGTATATACTTAGCATGAAGACTGCCAGTCTATGTATAGACTTTGCTGAAGCTATCTCTGAAGCAATGTTCAGACTTTGTGCAAAGTATGTACTTTAGTGTGTGCGAGCCTGTTGACAAGCAATGTGTAGACTTTGATTGTGTAAAGCAGGCATTGTACAGACTATGCCAACAAGACACTGGGCGATGTATAGAATTACACTATCGGGTGTGTAGACATCATGAGAATGCAGCAGCCAGTGTATAGACGTGAAGCTTGGAAGGATGTATAGGGTTGAGGTGAACTGACTTTGAGTATTGAGACCAGTGTATGGACTTCAGTTAGAAAGTGCCCGATGTACAGACTAGAAGAGGATATGCCAATGTACAGACTAAATAGATCAAGCTGGTGTATAGACTTTGGTACCCAAGCTATCAATGTTCTGATGTGTCGACCCACCCTTGCTGATGAGTCGACTCACGACTGTCCATATTAACCAAACAGTGTTGACAGATGAATTAATGAAACAGCATATGAACTGAAGTCACTTAGGTGATGAACCAGCATAAATCTAGATATAGAAGATTGATGTATAGTGTGAGACATCATCAAAATTATAGGGATGCAACAATCTCCCCCTTTTTGATGATGACAACACTATGAATCAAGTAATATCAAGATTCAACAAGAGATTTATATCAGCTGCAACAAACAAAGTAAATTCAAGGCATGCACATGCAGATGAATTATACAATCCCTACAACACACTCTCATCTCCCCCACAACTCATAACCATATCTTCCCCAAAGCAACAAGACTCCCCCAAAGCTCAAGACAAATCCAAGACTCACTGATATTGCAGAACTTCTCACTGATATAGCAGAACTTCTCTCCCCCTTTGACATCAGCAAAAAGAACTACAGAATGTAGGACAGTGCTGGAAGCATGAAGAATAAGGGCAGTAACTTCTTAGTGCAGAAAGTCACGAGGAGGTCTTAAGAGAATAAGTGAGTTGCTGATCTCAAGAGAAGATTCTTTATACTCCAATACACAATAGAGAAGTAGAATGATAGATAAGTTTATCAGCATACATAGTGGATGATTTAGAGCAGGAGTTAACATGTATGGCCAGAAATAGCTGATCATTCAACTATCCCACATGACCGCAAGAGACGAAATCAGAAAGGTGTTCTCAAGGTATTGAGGACAAGCAATCCATTAGTTGCATAACAACAAGGAATTTTTGTTGGAGATGATTTTCAAGTAGATCAATGAGTAAGTTGGTAGTTCAGTCCTTTGACATTAGAGAGACACCTTGATTAGAGGCCTGAAACCCCAGTTACTCAGAGTGAGTACCTCATTACTTCCCCCTTTTTTTTTATTAAGGAACAGAGTTAGTAACTGTGGCTTTTGACATGAGGAAACACCTTGATTAGAGGCCAGAATCCCCAGTTACTCACCAGCAAGCCACCATTACTCTGTCATGTCTTTTCATTCATTTTAAGCATTTGACACCTCATGACATGGGAGAAATATTCATTTCATTGATGAAGCTCCCAGTTTCTCAGTGATCAAAATAGAACATGTTTGTTCAGTTAACCCCTTGAGTTAAAGAGATAGAATGATTGAAAATAATACCAAAAGGGCTATTTCTTGAATTGAGTCTTGACGTCTATATTTCAAGTTGATTGGGTCAGATATCAAGGCATACAGATTTTTGGCCTGAACCAGAATCAATGACAATGTAGGAAGATATACTTTATGTAATTAGTCCAGATCTCTGAAGAGGACCAAAGGAAAGATTCTAACTGGAGATTAGAGTCACTGACTTATAGACTTAAGAGATAAGTGACACTCTACTATCTGAGAGAACCACACTAGATCAGTCATGCAGGACCAGCAAAGCTACACATCTGGACAGCCCTTTTTAAATCTGTCAAAGAACTTCTCTTCTCACATTACAACTCAGCTCCCCCTAAGAAATAGCATATCATAATACTGACCATCAGACAAACACAACTCCCCCTCACAACAAGAACAGGCTTCATAATTAAGACAATTTGTATAAGCCTAATTCTCTTCTCAATGTGGTGAATTTTTCATTATCCAGAGGTTTTGTGAATATGTCAGCAATCTGATTATCTGTGCCTACATGAATCAGTTCAAAATTATTCTTAGACACCTCATCTCTTATAAAATGATGTCTTATCTCTATGTGTTTGGTTCGTGAATGCAAAACAAGATTTTTAGCAATATTGATGGCACTAGTATTATCACAGTAAATTGGTGTGCACCCCAGGTCTACTTGGTAGTCCTGAAGCTGGCGTTTAATCCATATTACTTGTGTTCCACAACTCCCTACAGCCACATATTCAGCTTCTGCAGTGGAGAGGGCCACAGAATGTTGTTTCTTGGAGTCCCAAGACACTAAACACCCACCCAAAAATTCACAATGGCCACTAGTGCTTTTCCTGTCTAGTTTACAGCCTACATAATCAGCATATGTGTATGCTACTAAGTTAAGTGTGTGAGATGCAGGAAACCATAACCCAAGAGAATGAGTAGCTGACAAATATCTGAAGATTCTTTTAACTGCAGCTAAGTGTAATTCAGTAGGTCTAGACTGATACCTTGCACACATTCCTACACTGAATTGTATATCTGGTCTAGAGGCTGTCAAATAAAGAAGTGATCCAATCATACCTCGATAAAGTTTGGCATTTACTTCTTTACCTGTCTCATCTGCATCCAATGAAGTATTGGTGCCCATGGGTGTTGTAATGTGCTTTAAGTTTTCCATACCAAACCTCTTGAACAGTTCCATTGTGTATTTGGTTTGGTTGATGAAGCACCCATCCTCTAGCTGCTGTACCTGCAATCCAAGGAAGTATTTTAGTTCACCAACCAAGCTCATTTCAAATTCAGCAGACATCATGGTAGAAAATTCATCACATAGTTCATGCTTAGTTGATCCAAATACAATGTCATCTACATATACCTGAACTATAATGAGATCTTTATTTATGCCCTTGGTAAATAAAGTTTGATCAACTTTACCTCTTTTGTAGCCCTTGCTGATCAGAAATTCAGACAATCTTTCATACCATGCTCTTGGAGCCTGCTTTAGACCATACAAGGCTTTGTTTAACCTGAAAACTTGGTTAGGTTGAGAGGAGTATTAAAATCCAGAGGTTGTTCAACAAAAACTTCTTCTTTAATGACTCCATTTAAAAAGGCACTTTTAACATCCATTTGTTGGAGTTTTATATTCTTTGAGCAAGCAAAGGCAAGCAACAATCTTATAGCTTCCATCCTAGCAATAGGTGCATAGGATTCATCAAAGTCTACACCGAATTCCTGACAGTAGCCTTTGGCTACTAATCTGGCCTTATTCCTCGAGATGATTCCATCTTTATTCATCTTATTTTTGAACACCCACTTGGTTCCTATGATATTAATACCATCTGGTCTTGGGACAAGCTCCCAGACATTATTCCTTTCAAACTGACCTAATTCCTCACTCATAGCATTGACCCAAGCTTGATCAGCTAAGGCCTCTTCTACTGTTTTGGGTTCAATTTGTGAGACTAAAGCAATTAAGTCATCATTATTCACATTTCTAAAGTGAAACCTAGTCCGAAGAGGATCTTCAAGATTGCCTATGACTTTATCTAATAGATGGTCTTTAAGAAATCTAATGTTTGTTGAAGGCTCACCTGTTTCTCTTGGCCCTTCCTGATTGGGGGAATTTGTTTCTCCACTTGGCTGAGTCTTCTCTTCTTCCTGTTGGTCTTCTAGAAAGTCCCCACCATGATTGGAATTCCTGTCAAGATTTTCAACATTAGAAACATCTTTCTTTTCACTAAAAAGGATGTGTGGAGACTCTTCCACTTTCTGATCTGATATGTTAAATACCCTATATGCCCTTGACACTTCAGAGTAACCCAAGAATATTCCAGGTGTGCTTTTGGCTTCAAACTTGTCTAGATCTTTCTTATCATTGTTATGAATAAAACATTTTGCTCCAAAAATTCTGAAATGGAACAAGTTTGGTTTCTTACCTTTTAGAAGCTCATAGGGTGTTTTCTTGTGTATGGGTCTTACCAAGGCCCTGTTGATTATGTAGGTTGCTGTATTGGCCGCTTCTGCCCAAAACCTTCTGGGTAATTTACTTTCAATCAACATGGTTCGGGCCATCTCCACCACAGTTCTATTTCTTCTCTCCACAATCCCATTTTGTTCAGGTGTCCTGGGAGAAGAAAACCTGTGAGTTAGTCCTTCTTTTTCACAGAAATCAGTAAACATGGAGTTTTCAAACTCACCTCCATGGTCAGATTGAATAGAACAAACCTTGTACTTCCCTTCTTGTTTGACCTTATTGAAAAACAGATTAAACTTTTGAAATGCATCACTCTTATTTGCTAAGAAAAATATCCATGAATATCTAGAGAAGTCATCTATGATGACATAGCCAAACCTGTTTCCATTAAGACTCTGAGTTCTAGTGGGACCGAAAAGGTCCATATGAAGAAGTTCCATTGGTCTTGAAGACAATGGCTCAGATCTTAATTTAAAGGAATTTCTGGTCTGTTTGCCTAGAGCACAGGCATCACATGCTTTTGATATTGATTTGAATTTAATTCTAGGCATGCCTCTAACTAAATCATGCTTGACCAATTTATTTAAAGTTGAAAAGCTAGCATGACCTAGACGTCTATGCCATTCAAAAGCATCATTTTCAGAATTGGCAGATAAGCAAATTGTAGATTCAGATTTCTCATCTAAGTCCACAATGTAGACATTATTAATCCTGTTGGCTACAAATTTAACCACATCAGACTTTGTTTCAAGGATTTTGCATGAACTATCATCAAATACAACCCTGTGACCCCTGTCACATAACTGACTAATGCTAATCTGGTTGTGTTGAAGCCCTTCCACAAGTAATACTTTTTCAATAGAGTTTGTGGAAGACTTACCTACTGTACCAACTCCAATTATTTTACCTTTGTTCTTTCCTCCAAACATGACCAGACCCCCTGGCTTCATCTCTATCTTGCTAAACTTGGATCGGTCTCCTGTCATATGCCTGGAGCAGTCACTGTCAAGGTACCACTTGTTGTCTTCAGCTGCCAGACCGACCTACACAAATACATCAAGCAGAGTGATTTGGAACCCAAGATGAGTTGGGTCCAAGGACATTGTTCAAATCTCTGATCAAGTGTTTAGGTATCCAGATTTGCTTCAACATGGTTTTCTCTGGCACCTTCCTTTCTGGTTTATTAAAGTTGAATCCAGCTGAACTGGAGAAGTGGGTTCTATTCCATTCATTAGTCTTCCTATTCCTAGGAAATTTCCTGTAGGCTTGTTGATTAACATATTTTTGACCATGAAAGTTATTTCTCCAGTAGGTTCTGTTTGGACTCATCTGATTGTTGTAATTCCAGCTCTTATTCTAATTCACTTTCTTGGTCCATCTACCATTTGTGTTCTGGTGAGTGGGCTTAGTGTTATTCTCCATAAAATTCATTCCCATCTTAAATGGTTGTCTAGTTCTGGTTTTTGTGTTTTCTTTAGGACTTTGAATTTCCTTAGAGCTGTTTGAGCTGGATGGTGTGTCCAGCTTCTCTTTTCCCTTCTCTGGGCAAAAGGTGATGGTCTTGAATTGCAAGGGTCTCTTGTTGGTTGGGTCATAGCCTAGACCCTCCTTATTGAAATTGACTCTAGTCCCAAGTATAGCATCTAAACTACTCTTTCCTTGGACAAACTTTTCTAAGACTTTCTGTTTGTCTTCCAGCTCCTTTTGAAGGGACTCAGACTTTTTTAGGAGTTCAACATTTACTTTCTTCACAGCTTCATATTTCTCTGAATTCACTCTAATTTCATTCATGCTTTCTTCAATTTTAGTTTTGAATTCATTGAGCTATTTTTGACTTTCTTGAATTTCTCCCTTGAGCTTATCATTTTCTTTCTTAAGTGAGGTCATTTCTTCTAGTTGTTCTTTTAGCTTCTCATTTTTCTCACAGACCAGAGTTTGTTCTTCAACATTTGTGTTAAATTTTCTTTTCAGAACTCTGTGCTCTTTACTAAGAGAATTAAATTTATCTAACAATTCACCATAAGCATCCTCCCAGTCATCAATTGTGAAATTTTCAAAAACATTTATTACCTCCTCTTCACTATTTGCCATAAGGCAAATTCCATCTTCATATTCTTCTGAGGAAGCGTCTTCGGGGTCTTCTTCTTCCTCGCTCCATGTGCAGACCATCGCCTGTGGCTTCTTCTTCTTCTGCACCTTTATATTTTTCTTCTGAAGATAGGGACCCTTCTTCTAGGGGTCTGGGCATTCGCCTTTCATATGTCCCTGTTTGTTACAATTAAAACACGTCAGTCTCTTAGGATTTCTATCCCTGTAACTAGTAAATTCAGCACTCTTGTTGAAAGAGTGTGGCTTCTTCTTCCTAAAGGTCTTTCCCTTTTTCTTCAAAAATTTTCTGAACTATCTAGTGAGCATAGCCTGCTCCTCCTGGTCGAGATTTGACAAGCCTTCAAGCTCGGACTCGGACTCGGGGCTACTGCTCTACTCCCGCTGTTGCTACCCTTGTTGCGGGAAGCTCTTAGAGCTACATTTTTACCCTTCCTCTCACTTCCTTCTCCACTTCCTTGGAAGTTCATCTCATAGGTCATAAGGGATCCTATGAGTTCATTCACAGTCAAGATAGTCAAATCTTTTGACTCCTCAATCACAATGGCCTTAGTATGCCATGCCGGGGATAAAGATCTAAGGATTTTCCTGACTATATCTGCCTCAGCAAGATCCTTCCCTTGCCCTTTAAGAGTATTTGTGATTAAAGACAACCTGGCATACATTTCAGTTATATTCTCATCTGCATTCATCTTAAACATTTCATACTTAGAAGTGTAGAGGTTTACCTTCGAGGCTTTCACTTGAGCTGTACCTTCATAGATCAATTGCAGCTCATCCCACATTCGCTTGGCAGTCTTGTAGGCAGAGATACGGGCATACTCCTCTGGGTGAATAGCACACTGGATGATATTCAGCGCCATCCAGTTGAGTGAGGAGAGCTTGACATGGTCATCTGTCCAAGCGTCCTCGTTTGGTGGCAGATCATATGGCCCCACCGTGATTACTCTCCACAGTTTATGACTCTGAGCCCTGATGAACACTTCCATCCTGTTCTTCCAAAACAGATAGTTACTACCATCAAAATACGGAGGGCGACTAATGGATTGACCTTCGGCCATGAAGGTTCTAGGACCACCAGCATTTCCTTGATCGTTCGTCCACATGGCGTAAACATGCTCTGATACCAATTGTTAGCGCAGCAAGAGTGATATAGAAGGGGGGGATGAATAGATCACTCCCAATTTGCAGAGACTTAGGCGGAAAATAAACTCTACTGCTAACGCCCCTTCTTAACCCGCACACAGAGAAATGTAAATATAGTCACCAAGCGAGGCAGTATAAGTAAATGAAAATGAAGAGCTGATCACATGGAAGCAAAGAGACAAGCAGATGGAGAGCGCAGATAACAACAGCAAACCATAGAGGAGGCACTCAGTTTTTTAGGTGGTTCGATTGCAGTCTGCAATCTACATCCACCCCTCACTCCAACTAAAGTGAGGATTCCACTAGACAATGCTAGATCACTGCAGACTCAGTCTGCGAACAACATGCTGCCACACAGCTTGAACAACCAAGGGGAACAAATCTCTCAACCAAGCTCTGCTACCCACAGAACTTGAAACCTGTTCTAGCTCCCAGCTAGAACACAATCGGAGAATCCTCTCCCTTCCTCCATACACCGGAGGGAAACTGTTAATGACAACCTGTCACTAACAACACCAGAGATCACAGATCTCTCTTCCTCTGCAACCCAGAGGGAAACTGGAGTAATACTCCCTTCCTCCACACACCGGAGGGGAACCAATTCAAATCAGAAGGATGAACGAAATGAAACGAAAACAAAGGAGAAACAAAAAACAATGAAGAAATAGTCGGTTCTGAAACCAATACAAAATGTAGCTTCAAATGAAGCAATTCATCAAACCACAAACACTGCTCTCTCTCTCGAACAAACTTCTCTCGGATCTAGAACTCTCTACTCTTTTTCTTTTCTGGATCGTGCAAACTCTCACCAATGGCTTCTGCTTTTTATTTTCACGATCTCACTTCTACTGAAGGATGAAGCTCTATATTTATAGCATATGTTGGCGTGTGGCTGCCAGGTTCCCGCCCATGAACTTTTTGCCAGATCATTTGAATTTCGACCACATGGCAGCATCCTGACTAGGTTGCCATCCACGTGTCATGTGCCTATTGTCTTGGATCACGTGTCAGGTGCCAACCTCGGTTTACGTGCCCAATCATCAGTCTGAATCGCCTGCAGACAGACAGAAGAAATGTATATACTTAGTCAGTTCAGGCTATTAACAAGAATGTATATACTTCATAAACATCAATCTAGTAAGTGTGTACAACGTGAGAGAGTGTACAGACTTAATGAATAAATCGCATGTGAAGGCAGTGTATAGACATATGAACAATGCAAAGGAATGGCAGTGTATAGACTTATGAACAATGCAAACGAATGGCAGTGTGTAGACTTATGAACAATGCAAATGAGCCTTACCAATGTGTATACTTTACAAAGCTCAGCCACTGTGTAGACTTCACGAAGCCTAACCAGTGTACAGACTTGGAACCAGTGTGAGACTCTTAATAAGACGGTGAGCAATGTATTGACTTGAACCCCAACGGTGATGTATAGACTACGACATGCTTGAGCAAGTGTATAGACTATGCCAGGGTGAGACGATGCAAGAGACGCTAGGTTGTATGGACTTACAAAGGCCTGAATGAGACGATCGACTATTGAACCGATGTACAGACTCTGGATGTGAAGCCAGTCTGTATAGACTTGAATCGCTTGAAGCGATGTACAGACTTGGTGAAGCTCAAGCACTGTACAGACTTGTGAAGGCTTCAGCGTTGTACAGACATGGAAGAACCACTAGTGAATGTATAGACTTGATGAACCACTGTGGATGTATGGACTTGAGCGAATGAAGCCGATGTACAGACTTGTCTAAGACACAGCATGAGACGCTGGCTAAGACGGACGCTGTACAAACTTTGAAGAGCAGTTCAATGTATAGACTTGAAGCTCCTGAGCTAATGTATAGACTTCACGCTGTACAGCCTTTGAAGGATTTGAACGTTTGAGCATAATGCAATGTACACACTTAGCGATGTATATACTTGGCCAGGAAAGCGTAGGGAAATGTCTGAGTGTATGGACTTGGCCAAGCGTAGGAAAAGATATTGAATGTACAGTGTTGGTGAAACACAGTCCAGTGTATGGACTTGGAGAACTGTTCAATGTATTGACTTGGCGTTGTATAGACTTGGCTTTGAACGCTTGAGCTTAAGGCAATGTGCAGACTTAGCGATGTATAATCTTTGCCCAAGGAACCGAATGTATAGAGTTTGCCACAGTCTAATGTACATGCTTTGCAGAAGTGAACGAGCCAATATGTAGACTTCAAAAGAAGCAGTCCGATGTACAGACTTCAAGGATTCTAGACAACGGACGCTGTACAGACTTGGACTCAAGGAATGTATATACTTAGCATGAAGACTGCCAGTCTATGTATAGACTTTGCTGAAGCTATCTCTGAAGCAATGTTCAGACTTTGTGCAAAGTATGTACTTTAGTGTGTGCGAGCCTGTTGACAAGCAATGTGTAGACTTTGATTGTGTAAAGCAGGCATTGTACAGACTATGCCAACAAGACACTGGGCGATGTATAGACTTACACTATCGGGTGTGTAGACATCATGAGAATGTAGCAGCCAGTGTATAGACGTGAAGCTTGGAAGGATGTATAGGGTTGAGGTGAACTGACTTTGAGTATTGAGACCAGTGTATGGACTTCAGTTAGAAAGTGCCCGATGTACAGACTAGAAGAGGATATGCCAATGTACAGACCAAATAGATCAAGCTGGTGTATAGACTTTGGTACCCAAGCTATCAATGTTCTGATGTGTCGACCCACCCTTGCTGATGAGTCGACTCACGACTGTCCATATTAACCAAACAGTGTTGACAGATGAATTAATGAAACAGCATATGAACTGAAGTCACTTAGGTGATGAACCAGCATAAATCTAGAGATAGAAGATTGATGTATAGTGTGAGACATCATCAAAACCATAGGGATGGAGAGTTATGCCCTGGCCTCTCTCCGCCTTCGGCATTGTCACCCAGTCCAGTAGCACCATCAATCACCGAAGTGACCACCTGTATGGAGAGTTAGGCGTCCAGACCAGATGGCTCCCGCGACGCGGGCCCCTGCACACCTCTGCCATGAGCCCAACACGCGAGACAAACGGGAATAGAATTCTCAAGTTGCGAATAGAGGGCTACAACTTCAAGCACCACACGTGTATCCAGCCACTCAGATCCCTCTAAAATCCAGCTCTACAACCTCTCGGACTTAGCGATCTTCTGCAAACGGACCACCGTCGCATGAAAGATCGCAACGCAAGCGTCAACCCTCAGAACAAGTAACTCCCACACGCTAACAGGGTCGGGAGAAATCAAGCTTGAAAGGCGCACAAGCCGCACGCCGTCGTCTTCGCCTCCGACGCACGCCCCGTGGGGGGCATTTGTTGGCACCGGCTTATTTTCTCGAATTAATCGAGGATTAAGCATAGGGAAATACTCCCTAAATAGAGCAAAATGCCATATCATCAAAGCTACTCTACCAGTCAAGTTGAGCTCAGAAATCGAGACACTTCATCGAGTCAAGCGGCGCAACATAACAACCAGGCATCGACCCCGAGTAAATGGCACTATGCCAACAAGTTTCTTGGCAACCGGGTTGATTTCAGGATTCGGGATAACCTACCGTACCTTACGACACTCTGTGAAGAATCAGGGATCACCCCTGGACACCTTGCATACGGTATTATACCGCCGACGCTTTAACAACCAGGTTAACTCGGGACTCAGAACAGCCTGCCGCATCAGGCGACTCTTCACCGAGGAGCGAGGGTTACCCCGACCACCTGAAAAATGGCATCATCATGTCGACGCCCCAGTCACCGGGCCCAAGCAAGGGTCCTAACCAGCTAGCCATGACCCATGGCAACATCAGCAATCGATTGGGCCCACCCCCGATCACTCAGTTTGCGGATTTACCCGTGTTCAACACAGCTAGCCGAGCCGACCTGGGGGCACCCGGACTACAAGCCACACCATGTGGCACCCAGCAACGAGGCCGGGGTCTACCCTCGAGTCGCCTCCCTCCAGCCCTCTGAAGTCAAAGGAAGACCCACCTGGGACCAACCACAAGCTTCAGGAGCTCACAGCACCTGTATACGGCCCATGCACGCGTGTCAGGAATTTCCCAGAGCACCTGGTAGGCGCGTACGCTCCAGGCACTCTACAGCAAGTCAGAGCTCGACTCAGGACTCCTAGTAACCCACCCCGTCATGCACCACCATCGTGCGGCCTCGCACGCGGATCGACCTGTTTATAACTGGTCAAACCCCCAGTCAAATCCTCAATCATACCCCAGTCAACCCCTAGTCAACCCTCAGTCAAACCCTCAATCAAACCCATAGTCAACCCTCAGTCAAACCCTCAATCAAACCCCCAGTCAAAACCCTTAGTCAACCCTCAGTCAAATACCAGTCAAACCCCAGTCAGACCCTTAGTCAAACCCTCAATCAACCCCCAGTCATGTTGTGTCCCTGAGGTCATTTGAGTCATTCTGTGGTCACTTGGGTCATTCGCCATCATTCCATGGTCATATGAGTTCTGTGGTATTCTTGGTTTTGATAATGGCTAAACACTATTAGTCATTGATATTTTTCCACTCTCATGTGACTGACATACGTGATGTTTTTGTTCATGACAGATATGCAAATAAATGGACAAGGAATCAAGTGGCAATAACAAACGTGAAAACTCATTGATCGCGCCCAAGCAAGAATGAGAACACAAGCAAAAGTCGACACGTGATAGTCGGCTCGTCACTCATCCAAAGTCAATGCACAAAGAAGTATAGCCAAGAGAATCCAAGGTTAAAGACTCAGTTGATACCTTCTAGACTATCAAGGGCGATGCCACAAACATGCACGGGCTGCTAATGGAGTTGAATGACGGAGTTCAAGACTTAACGGATCGACCCGGGAAAGCCTGGGTTCTGCCCAGCTGGCGGTCGACCGCCAGCACAGGGGCGGTCGACCGCCCCAGCCAGGGATCGCTAGGCTATGTGTGTTTCAGCTGGCAGTCGACCGCCAGCCAGTGGCGGTCGACCGGAAATCCCAGGGACCGCCCGTTTGCAGGTTTCACAGTAGCGGTCGACCGCCAGGAGCTGCAGGTCGACCGCCAGCCCCGATGTAGCCTTGTTTGACTTCGATTTCCACCTCATGGCTAGCCCCTTTCCATGGATTTGTTTAATCAAACCTTACCTAATCTTCCATGATTTATGGATCTGGTCTGGAGGGTGTCTATGGACCATTCAAGGTCTATAAAACCAACACTTGAGGGGTTAGAAACCCTAATGCTTCAAGGCTTCAAGAGAGATCAAGGGCGGCCATTTTAGAGGCACTGTAGCACCTCCGTGAACAGTGTTTCGAGAAGAGTTCTTCATCCATTCCAAGGCATTCAAGTCCAGATCTGAAGCCATCTCAACCTCCAAGGAAGAAGAAGGAATCAAGGCTCTCAAGGATGATCTAAGCTGCATCCTACATCTTCTACATCCTCTTCATCGACTCAAGAAGATCAAAAGGAAGATTGAAGCTACATCCATCATCTTCTTCATCAACTAGAAGAGGTTCAAGGAAGATCTCCCGCAAGAAAGAAGACACCGTCAAAGCATCCGATTCAAGCTTCTGCAACTCAGACAATATTCTTTTCTTTGAGCATACTCTATATCTTGTTTGAGTGATTTCATATTTGTTCTCTTTTTCATTTCATACAAACAATTGAATCTAAGAATCGTCCCTACCGGTGGTTAGTAGGAAGGCAATCGGAGGTTGTCCGATCTGCGTTGTTGACATCCCTACCAGGTGGTTAGTAGGAAGGCAATCGGTGGTCTTTCCGATTTGCGGTTCAGTGCGTAACACTAGTGGAGCCTCACCAGATTTGGTGAGGGGTGGACGTAGGACTGGGGACTCAGTCCGAACCACCGTAAAATCTCATGTGTTGTGGTTTGTTTGTGTGATTGTTTCGTTCTAAATGCATGCTTAGGTTCGAATCGATATATTAGTAATCATCTTGCTAAGCAAATCGTTGTGTCCTTCGTTTAGCTAGTTATATTCTGCTGTAATTTATCTCATCTAGCTATATAGAGGGTTACATTGCGAAAAGAGGGACAGATCTATTCACCCCTCCCCTCTAGATCCGCTGTCCACTACACAACAAGTGGTATTAGAGCATAATCTCTCATTATGGGGTCCAACGATCTTGAGGGAAATGGTGGATCAGCATCTAAGGGTTATTTACCTGAAGGACACTCTGTGAACAGACCTCCTTATTTCACTGGATCTAACTATCCTTATTTGAAACATCGCATGCAGGTGTTCATTCGCGCCCAAGACTACGAACTTTGGCGTGTGATCAGCAAAGGTCCGTATGAGCTTACGGATAATGAGGACTTGTGGACCAAAGAACAAATACGGCAATCCACCGTCAACTGGAGTGCTAAACATATCATGCAATGCTCACTCCATCCAGTTGAATTCTCAAGAGTAGCCACCTGCACAACTGCGAAATTGATGTGGGATAAGCTAGAGGTAATCTATGAAGGAACCTCTCAGGTACGAGAAACAAAAGCCAATATTTTAATTTCTGAATATGAAATGTTCCGCATGAAGCCTGATGAGTCAATTCAAGATATGTATGCTCGTTTAACTGTGTTTACTAATAGTTTAACTGATTTGGGAAAGAAATATACAGAGCAAGAACTTGTAAGAAAATTCTCAGATCGTTAACTCCAACATGGCACACAAAGGCTACCGTGGTTGAAGAATCGAGAGATCTCACAACTACCAAGGTAGATGAACTCATTGGGTCATTGATGACCTATGAGATCAACCTCAAGAACAAAGAGGCTGAGGCACCTAAGAAGAAGTCCCTAGCTCTTAAAGCAGGACCTAGCGGTCATGGCACTTCTGATGAGGGTGAGGATTTGGCAAGTGAGCGAGAAGAGGATGGCGTAGCCATGCTCACACGTAAGTTCAAAAAAATCCTGAGAAAGGAAGGTAAGAGGTTCATGAGAGGAAGGTCAAAGGTAAGAAATGGTTTCAAATCTAATTCTGAAAACTCTAAGAAATCTGACAAAATCATTTGTTATTCTTGCAACAAACCAGGGCATTTCAAGAATGATTGTCCCAACAGATTCAGAAAAGCTGACAAGTGGAAGGGCAAGAAGAAGAATAAGGCCATGGTGTCCACATGGAGCGATGAAGAGGAAAGTGATGATGGAACTAGTTCCTCGGACAAAGAAAAAGAAGATCTTTGCCTTATGGCCAAAGGTGATAAAGAAACTGAGGTAAATTCTTCATTTGAAGATTATACAATTGAGGATTGGGAGGATGCATATATACAACTCATGGAAAAATATGAAATGTACAAAAAGAAAAATAAATCATTGAAAAAGAAAATCAATTCGTTTGTGCATGATCACGACAAGGATGATAAGAATGCTCTACTTGAAACTGAAATTGAAGATCTCAAGAAAATGATTGAGAACTTGGAGGAAGGAAGAAAAGAAATGACTGACTTGGAAACTGAAAATGAAAATTTGAGAAATGAGATTGATAGCATTAAGCTAAAAATGCAAACCTATGAAAAGAACAGCAAATTGAGTATTGAAAAATATGAAGCCGTCAAACATGTCAACACTCAACTCTTGTAAAATATTGAAAACTTACAAAAAGAATTGAAGGATAAACAACAATCCTTGGAAAATTTTGTGGATGGAAAAGAAAACCTAGATGCTTTGTTAGGTACTAGGATGAATTTCAACAAGGAAGGGTTGGGTTTTGAACCAACAAATAAAAGGCCAATTGGGCTAAAAACAGTCACATTTGTCTCATCTTCCGAAGCCTCCACCTCAAACATAACTCCCACACAAAATCAGTAAAAACAAAAGGAGAAAGGAAAAGAAAAGATTGAAGGGGGAGTCACCAACATTCCCAAAAAACCTGTCTAAAGACCTAATAAAGGTCGACCTTCCCCGCAGCATAGGTCAACACATTCTTGGCCATTGCATGCTCAATCTTCCAGATATCACCAAAACTGGATTGCACATTCATATAGGCCAACACCACTATACTTTTGGAGAAATTGTGATTCATGTGTTCATCAATCCTATAACTTTCAATCTCCTAGGTGGCAGAACAATCACTCTCAACCCAAAAATAACTAATGGCCACAATGGGTTAAGAAGCCAACTTCATCAAACTTTCAAAAATTTCAACCAAGAACCTCCAAACAGAAAATGAATGTCAAAGTTGAAAAAAAAACTAAATCCCAGCTCTAAGCAAACAAAACATGAATGTTAGAAAAGTCTGGATTCCAAAAGAAATGGTTTCATGCTTTGAAAATTTGAAGAGTATGTTGGGACCCAAATTTGGTTGGGTTCCAAACACATTTACTTAATTGCTTATGCAGGAGTGTCTTGCAGCCATACATAACAGGTAGAACCTTGATAGCGGTTGTTCAAGACACATGACCGGAGACAAATCAAAATTTTGTCTCTTGGAGGAAAAGGAAGGATGACATGTCACATTTGGAGGGAACAACAAAGGAAAAATCATTGGAACAGATAATGTAGGTAAGAACCTCTCCAACTCCATTGGAAATGTGTTGCTAGTTGAAGGTTTGAAATATAACCTACTAAGCATAAGTCAATTATGTGATAAAGGTCACAAAGTGTTGTTTGATTCTCATGAATGTAAAATCTTTGAACCAAAATCTGACAAGGTAAAAAATTTTGGTAAGAGAGTCAACAATGTTTACATGATTGACTTAGATGATCCTGCTTATTTAAACCTTTATCTTGCTGCACCAAAATCTGAAATTGCTTGGTTATGGCATCGTAGACTAGGACATGCTAGCTACAATGTCTTGCATAAACGTTTGAAGCATTCAATGGTGAAAGGTTTGCCTGAACTATCCGTTAAACAAGAAAATAAATTGTGTGACGCATGTGCCCTAGGTAAATAAACTAGAAAATCATTCAAGGGAAGATCTGAAAATACATCATCCAAACCACTCGAGCTAATTCATATGGACCTATTTGGCCCAACCAGAACTGCTAGCTTAAGTGGTAGAAAATATGGATATGTCTTGGTGGATGACTTTTCTAGGTTCACATGAGTTTTCTTTCTCACACACAAAAATGATGCGTTTGATGAGTTTTAGGCAATCTACATGAAGATAAAGCAGGACGGTGAGTTTAAAATTTCTAAGATTCAATCTGATCACGGTGGTGAATTTGAAAATGCTAACTTCTATAACCTTTGCAGGGCCGAAAGGATTTCACATCGATTTTTTTCACCAAGAACGCCGAAGCAAAACGGTGTGGTTGAAAGGAGAAACCGGACACTTGTAGAGATGGCAAGAACCATGCTTGCAGAACGGCAACTTCCAAGGAGGTTTTGGGCAGAAGTGGTAAACTCGGCATGTTACATTATCAACCGCTCTATGGTAAGGCCACACACCAAAAAGACTCCTTATGAGTTGCTAAAAGGTAAAAAGCCATCTCTCTCACATATGAAAGTGTTTGGATCGAAATGCTTCATTCACAATAATGACAAAAGAGACTTAGATAAATTCGAGCCCAAGAGCGATGAAGGTATATTCCTTAGATATTCTGATAGATCTAGGGCTTATAGAATTTATAATATCAAAAATCAAACTGTGAAAGAATCACCCCATGTTTCCTTTGATGAATATCATGATTCTAACAATGATAACTCTTGCAGGAAAAACGATGAAGATGGGGAATTCCTAAGCATAAAGGACAAGAGTGATCCTCCACAAGAAGAAATAAAAGAAGATGGTGACCTAGCTGAATCAAGCAATGCAAGGAATCAAGCTCCGGGAGAAGGTAATGATTCCACAAACATTAGAATTCTTAAGGATCACCCTTTAGAAAATATCATTGGTAGTTTGAGTGACCCACCGAGAACAAGGTCGCATTTTAAAATTATGGAAGAACTAGATCAAATTGCTCTAGTCTCTCAGCTAGAACCCAAAAATATTGATGAAGCATTAAAAGATGAAAACTGGATAAATTCCATGCAAGACGAGTTAAACGAGTTTGAAAGAAACAAAGTTTGACATCTTGTTCCTAGACCTTCATCATAATCTGTAATATGCACTAAATGGGTTTTTAGGAACAAACTAAGTGAGGATGGCAAGATAATAAGAAACAAGACTAGATTGGTGGCTCAAGGGTATAATCAAGAGTTTGGGGTAGACTTTGATGAATCTTATGCTCCTGTTGCTAGACTCGAAGACATCAGAATTTTACTTGCCTTTGCATGCTCCCTTAAGATAAAGCTATATCAAATGGATGTCAAAAGTGCTTTCTTGAATGGCTTGATCAAAGAAGAAGTCTATGTTGAGCAGCCCCCTGGCTTTGAAAATACTAACCATGCAGATTTTGTATACAAGCTAGACAGGGCGCTTTATGGACTGAAGCAAGCACCAAGAGCTTGGTATGAGAGGCTAAGCTCGTTCCTTATTGAAAAAGGGGACACACGAGGTAAGGTAGATCAAACACTTTTCACCAAGAAGCAAGGTAAGAACATTTTGATTCTTCAAATTTATGTTGATGACATTGTGTTTGGTTCTACAAAATCTGAAATGTGTGAGGAATTTGCTAACCTCATGACTAGTGAATTCGAGATGAGCCTAATGGGAGAACTCCAATTCTTTCTCGGTTTGCAGGTCAACCAAGGAAAGATGGGTAATTCATAAGTCAAGCCAAATACATCAAGGAGCTACTGAAAAGATTTGACATGGCAAATAGCAAAATCATTGCAACTCCTATGAGCACCACAACATCACTGGATTCGGATGAAAATGGTAAATTAGTGGAAGCAAAGATTTATAGAGGTATGATCGGCTCTTTGCTTTACTTGACTGCATCCCGACCAGATATCCAGTTTAGTGTATGCCTTTGTGCTAGATTTCAAGCTAGTCCTAGAGAATCTCACTTGACTGCCATCAAACGTATCCTTCGATATCTTGCCGGCACTCAAGACTTGGGATTGTGGTATCCGTCATCATGTGATCTATCTCTTATATCTTATTCTGATGTGGACTACGCTGGATGCAAGCTGGATCGTAAGAGTACTAGTGGCTATTGTCAGTTTCTAAGCGGGTGTTTAGTTTCTTGGGCCACCAAGAAACAACACTCGGTTGCCCTGTCAACCGCGGAGGTAGAATATGTTACTGTAGGAAGCTGTGGCACCCAAGTGTTGTGGATTAAACACCAACTCCAAGACTACTTGGTGGATCTTGGTTGTATCCCGATTCTGTGTGATAACACTAGTGCTATCAACCTTGCAAAAAATCAAGTCTAGCACTCTAGGACTAAGCATATTGAGATTAGGCATCACTTCATTAGAGACGATGTCAGTAAGAAAAATTTTGAACTGCATTTTGTTGATACTCTAAATCAAATTACTGATATTTTCACCAAGCCCTTGTGTAATGACAGGTTTTCAACACTCAGAAGGGAGCTTGGTCTTTGCCGACCTCAGGCCAATAAGAATTTGAAATGATGATCGTGTTCAATTAGTTGTGTGTTTTACACATTGGTATTCATGCATTGTTTATATGTCAATATGTCTTTTTGCATATGTTGTCGCACTGCATGTAGTTGCATAATAAAGTTAAATTTATGTTCACAATGCATTGCATGGTTTGTGTCGCATCATTCTTGCATGGCCATGGTATATCAAATGTTGATGCATGGAAGGGCAGGCTATGCTTGTCTAGAAGTACTCAATATGCGCGAGGTTTCACCTCCGCCAAGTACCATGTGTCATTGTCGCATATATACCATATAGTAAGGGGGAGTTTTCGTTTTGCAGCATTTATACATGAGCTTCATCTCCATTCTGTTGCATTTAATAAGTGTACAACCATATGTTGGGTCATGCATTTCATGTCTACCAAATTCATGTCCACCCCTGCACGTTTCAGGTCATTCTCCTCTTGACACTTATCATTACACTTGCTTGCACACATAATTCTTCGCGTATCCATTGCATATCCTTAGGGGGAGTTTTGTTGATTCTCATAACCTCTTGCAAACTGCACTTCAGTGGCTTACAGTCTGGTTTGAGTTCACGAGACAGATGGACATATGGTGTAAGAGCTTTCTATTATATGCCCTAATGATTGTCCATTCAAATGGTTCAGATTTAATGATTTCCTTGTAGTTCTGATATATCTTGTTTGAAATCATCTATGTTCTGAAGCTTTAATAGACCTTAACTAGAGACTGCATATTGTGTTTTGCATGACTATCCTGAAATCTGAAAATCTAAACGTCTTGACAACTTTGGTGATACACTCAGGCTTAGTATTGCTTCTAAACATATTGATGAGCTGGAATTCCTGAAAATCATTTTGACAGAGCAATTGTTGAGTTCGATGCAGTATTCAGAGGGGGGGTGAATGAATATAGCCCTTTAAAACTTTCACCCAATTTAAAACTAGAATACTAACAAGACTTTCGCTCAATATAAAATTTCGCCCAAACTAGAACTATGATGCTAACTAGACAGATTTACCAAACCTGAAAGCTAATCAACTATTCAGTTCTACCAGTTAGCAAACACATGGAGTACCCCTATGCATTCATCTAGCGGAAGCACAAATGAACAAATCAAACCACAATGCACAAGGGGTTTTTAGGTGGTTCGGTCCTTCAGACCTACATCCACCCCACACTCAAACCGAGTGTGGCTTCCACTAGCTCACGCTAGAAACAGCAGACTCAGTCTGCAACAAACGCTGCCAAACAGCTTGACCAGGGGAACAACCTCCCCTCTTCCTCCCAACCGGAGGGAACCACTAGTGAGACCAGTCACTAGCAAACCAGAGACACAAGGTCTCTCTTCCTCCAGACCTGGAGGGAACCCATGGACTTGAATCCACAAGCCCAGAACCGGAGACAAGTCTCCCTTCCTCCAAACCGGAGGGAATCAACAAGTAGCACCCAGCTACTTGCAACCGGAGATAGCAATCTCCCTTCTCCTGAACAAACAGGAGGAACCCACAAGTGACACCAGCCACTTGGAAACCAGAGACACACGGTCTCTCTTCCTCCACACACGGAGGGAACCACCGGACTTGCTACTCACAAGCCCAGAGCCGGAGGAACAAGCCTCCCTTCCTCCAACCCGGAGGGGAACCTAGAGACCCAAGTCTCTCTTCCTCTGAACCCCAGAGGGAAGCACAACCGGAGATAAATCTCCCTTCCTCCAACCCGGAGGGAAACAACCGATGACACCCTATCAAAGGCAACCAGAGACGCAAGTCTCTCTTCCTCCACACGGGAGGGTACCAACCACAAGTAGCACCCAGCTACTTGCAAACCGAAGACACAAAGTCTCCCTTCTCCTGAACCCACAGGAGGAACCCCGACCTCTCTACAGAGGATCGGAAATACAGTAAATGGATAAAAACAAAAACGAAACCAGCAACAGAAGGCTGAGAAGATAAAAACAAATGTGGCTCTCGCAGGAGCTGGCTGGCCTGGATTTGATCCACGGTCCAGTAGACGAATCTTCAGGTAAGATCTTCTTTCTTCTTCACGAGCTCTCTCGCTCACTCTCTATCTTTCTTTCTCTTTCTTCTGCTCTCCTCTCACTCTCTGCTTCTTCTTCTCTTCACACTCTTCTCGAGCTCTCTACCTCTCTTCTTCTCCTTCTGCTCTTCTTCTTTCTCTTTTCTTCTTCTATCTGGATCGTGGCTCTCTGTATACGCTTTTCTTCTCGCCAACTCGATCACCTTCATCTATGGAAGAATGCTCATATATATAGCAGCAGCAGCAGCATCAGCCACGACGTGTGACCTCCACATTTCCAGCCCTAAGAATTCGGACCACGTGGCAGTCTCTCAGCAGACTTTATTCCAGCCTCGGATCACGTGCCCTCCTTAAGCTTCACGATCAAAGCACCTGTAAAACAGGGTATCGGATAAGTCATCAGTTTAAAGAACAACTCTGTATAGACTTATCAGAAGAACAGCGTTTTAGAAGAAACCTGGACGAGGTTAGAACGAAACAACACGAGCTAACAAATAGCAACAACACGGAGACAACATGAAGACAGAATAAGGAAACGACACGAGGTACATACGAAGATAAGACAGAAACCAATTATGAAGTATGGTTTCAACAAACGAAAGACACAAGGTCTAGGAAGAACAACACGGGGTGACAGCAGAAACCGAAACGAAGTGTTTGCAAACAAAGTAAGACACAAGGTCTACGTAAAGCAACACGAAGTGTGGTTAAAGCGAGAACGACACGAAGTGAAGTTATAAAACAACACGAGGTAAAAAGAAGAACGACACGAGATACATGGAGACAAAACAGAAACCAACACGAAGTGTGGTTTCAACACAAGAAAGACACAAGGTCTAGGAAGAACAAAAATGACACGAAGACACAGAAACAACAGTAACTGACACGAAGTAAGTACGACACCAAGACGAGGTTGACACGAAATGAAAACAACACGAGGTGAAGTTGACACGAAATGAAAACAACACGAAGTGAAAACAACCGTAACCGACACGAAGTACATGAGAGGAAAAATGACACGAAGTCATGAAAACAACAGTAACCGACACGAGGTGAGGTTACTAAAGCGACAACGACACGCGGTGTGGAAAACACGACACGAAGACCTGAGACGGAGAAACGACACGAAGTGTAACAGGAACGACACGAAGTAAAAACAGTGATCGACACGGGTTGAACACAACACGAAGACGAAATACAAAGAGACGACACGAAGTGAAGTTGACACGAAGTGAAAACAACACTAAGTGAAAAACAATAATCGACACGCGGTGAAAACAACACGAAGACGAAGTACAAAGAGACGACACGAAGTGAAGTTGACACGAAGTGAAAGCAACACTAAGTGAAAAACAATAATCGACACGCGGTGAAAACAACACGAAGACGTAAACACTAAAACAACACGAAGATGAAGACAAGGGAAACGACACGAAGTCTAACCTCATACAAGCTTTCCTGTCACGCATGAAATCAACACGAAGTGTTGTATGCTCATACAACACGAGTTCTTTTCGTGTTAGTGAGGGGAAACAACACGAAAACTCAAGTACAGAAACAGCACGAAGATGATGTACAATCTGATGTACAGACATGAAGAACAGTCCAAGGTATAGACTTGCACGAGCAAGCTACAGTGCCAAAGTATAGACTTCACGCTGTACAGACTACATGACCAGTGCATGATTGTACTTGACAATGTAAACACTTAGCCTATGCAGACCAATGTACAGATTTTGGCGAAGCAAAAGGCTGTATAGACTTGGAGACCCAAAGCCATTGTATAGACTTTGTCTAAGACAAGGCATGAGCTGACGTTGTATATACTTAGCCAATGCAAACCAGTCCGATGTATAGACTTTAAGGAAATACATGCTACAGTGCAATGTCTAGACTTGCGATGTGTTCGCCAAATGCACACTACAGTCCAATGTATGGACTTGGACGAATGATGCATGTGCAGTGAATAGACTTAGGGCATAAACCCCACGATGCACTGTATAGACTATGCACATAACATAAGTCTAACATACACAATATATCAGTTGTACCAGTCACAGTCATGATGCAATCATCAAGGCACAATGTCATGAAAACACTATATCATTGCTATCATCAAAATACAATATCAATCATCAAAACCACAGCAATGAATGCTTTATGCATCAGTTTAACATGTAACAAGACTGAACATCAAATATGTTAATCTAAACTGAGCAGCAAGATGACTGAACCTTTGATTAACTCACATCAACAACCAATCATCAAAGCCATCATTAAAACCATCATCAAAACCAAAACCACATGCATGGGCACAACAATCTCCCCCTTTTTGATGATGGCAACACTTTCAATACATTGAGTCATTCTGATGATGTGAGGCATTCTGAGGTAATCTGAAGACTCAAATTATTCTCCCCCTTTGACTTCATCAAAAAGAAAAATAATTTGAGAAATTATAGCATGTATAAAAGTTCAGTCAATTTCTCCCCCTAAATAAAAGCTCCCCCTTTGAGAAGGAATATGAACAGATAACACAGGTAGAAAAGGTAGGAGGATCACTTGATAACAGCTGAATCATAGGTTCAGAAAGGATGCATGATTATAACCAACTGTTAAAGTATAAGAATCATCAACATACAATTTTTCAAAAAATTCAGGTTTAACAGTGATAAATCTAGAGTAAAACACCTGACCCCTGAAAAAAGAGTTTTAGATTCCATTTATAGCAATGAATCTAGGGCACATGGTATTAATAGATAAGTCTGAAATAATACCCTTTTGTGTTTAAACAAGGAAATTCAAGAGAGGCAACTTGAATATGTATTGATAAAAATAATTTTCACTCATTAACTTTTGATTTTTCGAAGGGTTACAGCAGTTTGATTTTCATTTTTTTTTTAATTTCTGAAACTGAACTAAGTGAATAGACCTATGGCATTTATGCTGTTGACATTAGGTGTACACCTTGATAAGAGGCAGGTACCCCCAGTTACTAGGCATAAACTACAAGATCTACTTCAGATCAAGACCCACAAGGAATAGTCTTCACTTTTGACATTAAGGGTACACCTTGATTAGAGGCCAGTACCCTCAGTTACTTGGTGAGGACTCCCCCTATAGATTTGACCCTATGAACAGAGATAGTCTAAAGCACTTCATGACATGTGAGTTCTCCTGTCTCTTTGGAGGAGTTCACAGTTTCTCAGTGCAATCAGCCATTGCTCTGTCACTATGTTCAGTTCTTAACATTAATGATCTTATATACTGCTGCCCTTAATTCTTTTAGAGTGATTGATTGAAAAACATTACACACTCTTGTTCACCTGTTCTAGACATTTCCAGATTAACACATTTAGGCATTAAAAAAAACTTTTTCTATTTTAGCCATGAGACAAAGATTAAGAGCTATAAAAGTTTTCTTTTATCTCAATTTCTGAAGTGCAGACACTTAACTCTCCAAATTATAAAGGTTAAACCTTTAGTTCTTTTCAATTTGTAAGAGTGATTCTTATAAGTGAACAATTGCAATAATCATCATTCAATGTACTAAACTAGATGCAAAGCTGTTGTTTAGTGAAAATGATGGGGAAAGGATAGCAATTGGCAATATGATCCATAGCATCTGATGACAGTGAATATGAATGAGTTGAAAGGGGACAAAGAGAAATACCAAGGATTCAATGAATTGAATAGAACTCTCAGCTCCCCCTGACACCATGATGCAAAAAAAAAATATGCTATGCATTAGACTGTTCTACATGCAGACAAGACCCATGGTACTAGGCGGAGGACCTGGTCTCAAGGACCATCTCACACATGGTAGGAACCTCCGGGCAGATTTCCCTGCCTTTTAGTAACATACCATTTGATATACCAGGGTTAACAAGGACAATGCAACATAAATCAGTCCTTCATGCATTGAACGGCATTATTAACACATGCAATGACAGTGTACACTAAATGAACCATTCACACTTAGTCCAAGTATGCATTCAAATACAAGCATGCAATGCGTTGACACAAAGCATATGTAGTGCATCAACTGAATATGCTTAGCGAAGCATTCAATTTCAGTTCAACATATAGTAAGAGAAGAGCATCAGATATATGCAAAAATGAATTCAATAGCTGAGTCTGGAATACAGACTGATCAGCTAGACATGGAGAGATCATCAACAATCAATCAAGCAAATCAACATGAAGCACACATTTTTCATGCTCACAGTTTCAGATAATGGAATTTAAAACACATTACAGAACTGACCTGAAAAGTTCAATCATGGGGTTTTCATTCTTGAGCGCCTTGGTTAACCCCCTTTTATTTCTCCCTCCAAGGCACACCTGCAAGATATTTGATCATCTTGATCCTGCAGGGACCCAAGTAGCTTTGGGTCCTGCGTTAGCCCTAACAGGTTTTCTAAACATTTTCATAGCAACATTATCATCAAATTTCATCAGTGAACAGTCATCCATAGAATGTCCAAATTTTCCACAGTATCTACATGAACTGGCTGGTTTTTGGTTCTTATGATACATGTTAACAGCAGGGTGATGTTTATAAGCATGTTCATAAGATTTTCTGTTATATGCATGAACAGTTTGATGCTTGTTCTTAACCATCCAACATTCAGCAGATTTATGGCCTGGCTTCCCACAGTTATAGCATGAAATTTTCACAAAAGGTTTTGCAGGGAATTTGACAAAATGGGGTTTAACATAGTTCTTTTGAACATACCAACAGTCCTTGACTGTATGCCCATTTTTCCCACAGTGGGAGCATGCAAAAGAATTTCTTCTATGAAAACCATTTTTACCCCAAGTAGATCTAAACCAGCACTCAGCAGCCTTGTGCCCAGGCTTATTACAGTTGAAGCACACAATGTGCTGACTAGAATTGTGTTTAGATCCATATGGATCATAAAAGTGCATGGAAGACCTGGCATGTAGTTTATTGTCTTCTTTCATGATAAAACATTCATTCATGAGATGACCATGCTTCCCACAATAATAACATGAGGCATCAGGCTTCCTAGCAACATGGTTTCTATCAAAAGAATTTCTAGAATGTAAAGTTCCACTAGCATGCTCATCCTTTAACATCAATCCACAGTCCTCCATTATGTGACCTCCTTTCCCACAATAATAACATGACCCCTTTGTAATATGAGTGTATGTGAGATCATGTGCATTGTGTGTAGCCCTTTTTATAGCAACAGGAGTGCCTTTTTCCTTTTTCTGTGAGTTTTCACCCTTTTTCTGTTTTGGAGTTTGTTCCACAGTTTTGGGTTTCACAGTTGATTTTTGTGCAGTGAATTTGAAGACAGAAGGAGCAGAGGTTATGTTCTGATTGGTGGCTTTGACAAAAACCGTAGATGTTTCATTCCCATTACTCCTTTTATTTGTCGGACTATAGCCCAGTCCCTTTCTCTCAAAGTTATCACTCTTTCCAAGAAGCTTATTCAGATTGTCCTTACCTTTGACAAATTTTGATAGAGAATTTTCCACGTCTTTAATTTCAAAATTCAAATCAGCAATTTTAGCTTCATATTTGGACAGATCTGTTTCACAGGAAATGACTTGTTGATGCAAGGCATCATTCAGACTCTTGAGTGTTTCAACTTCCTGTTTTAATTCTATTTCCTTGTCAGTTTTAGATAAGGACTTGTAAAGATCATCAACTTCTTGTTGAAGGGATGTGATAGTAAGCTCATATCCAGCTATTTTCTGTTCACTGCAACTGACATTTCCATTTAACATTAAGTTGATGGTTTTTAGACTCTCAATTTCTTGTTCAGCATTCATCAACCTATCAGAATTATCCACACTCACACACTTGCCTTTTTCCATTGTCATTAGCCTATTTGTCAGCTGTATGTTTAGGTGTTTCAACTCATTGATTTCCTCTTTCAGTTTACTGTTCTGCTCTAGGATTTCATCATCAAACACCCATTTATCTGTTGAAGACTGACATTCATAAAACATTTCTCTTAGTTCTTCAGATTGAAATTTGTCAAGATTTTTCTGAATCTCTGAATTCATTGTTCTTTCAGCCTCCAATTTCTCAGAGATTAAACCATTTTCTTTTTCAAGGTTTATTGATTTATGTTCAAATTCTTTGGATTGGTTTTTGAGCTTTTCATTTTCAGATTTCAATTCTTTCAATTCAGAATTGATACATTCTAAATCTCTCACCAATCTTTCATTTTGAACAACATCAATGTTATGAGTCTGAACAACGAAGCTAAGCCTTTCCTTTAGTTCAACAATTTCACAAACAAGCTTTTGACTCTCCTCTTTGTGTAGACCAATTTGTTTCATAAAAGTTTGTTTTTCAGATTTCAAATGATCTAGATCTGTAGTAATAGAGTCAAAGTCTTGTAGTTGTCTTCTTAAGATTTCATTTTCAGTTTTCAGAGTTTCAAGTTTTTCACCTCCTAGATTTTCCAGCTTCTTTTTCAGACTTTTATATTTCTTCCCTAGTTTCTTACGGGATCTTAACAGATTTGCATAGGCATCTTCCCAATCGTCTAATGAAAAATTCTCGAAAGGGTTTACCTCCTCATCATCACGTTCTTCGGATTCATCTTGATCACTACCATGGTTGCTCTCGTCAGCCATCAGACCGTTGTCGACATTTCCCTTCTGAGCAAGCTTCAGCTCATCCATAATGTCCTTGGCAGACCTGCAATCATGAGTACAAGACCATAAGGCTCTGTCAATAGCAGCTCTCATCAGGTTAAAGGCCTTCTGATTTTCTTCATATTTTGACTTGTGACTTTTAGTCCATTTGGACTTTTCCTTTGGCAATCTGTGGGGACCTTGTGAAATTAACTTCCACAGATCCGGATTAATCATTTTCACATAATTGTGAAGACTGCTAATCCATGAGTTAAAGTTAGAGCCATTGAAAATCGGTGGAGAACCCATTGAGTAAATCCGTAAACAGATTAATGAAGCAAAGGGTAGAAACAGATAAGCACAAGGGACACCAGGATCCTCTGCAGATCGTTGGATCTGAACAATCAGAGAACCGCTCTGATACCAATTGTTGAGTTCGATGCAGTATTCAGAGGGGGGGTGAATGAATATAGCCCTTTAAAACTTTCACCCAATTTAAAACTAGAATACTAACAAGACTTTCGCTCAATATAAAATTTCGCCCAAACTAGAACTATGATGCTAACTAGACAGATTTACCAAACCTGAAAGCTAATCAACTATTCAGTTCTACCAGTTAGCAAACACATGGAGTACCCCTATGCATTCATCTAGCGGAAGCACAAATGAACAAATCAAACCACAATGCACAAGGGGTTTTTAGGTGGTTCGGTCCTTCAGACCTACATCCACCCCACACTCAAACCGAGTGTGGCTTCCACTAGCTCACGCTAGAAACAGCAGACTCAGTCTGCAACAAACGCTGCCAAACAGCTTGACCAGGGGAACAACCTCCCCTCTTCCTCCCAACCGGAGGGAACCACTAGTGAGACCAGTCACTAGCAAACCAGAGACACAAGGTCTCTCTTCCTCCAGACCTGGAGGGAACCCCTGGACTTGAATCCACAAGCCCAGAACCGGAGACAAGTCTCCCTTCCTCCAAACCGGAGGGAATCAACAAGTAGCACCCAGCTACTTGCAACCGGAGATAGCAATCTCCCTTCTCCTGAACAAACAGGAGGAACCCACAAGTGACACCAGCCACTTGGAAACCAGAGACACACGGTCTCTCTTCCTCCACACACGGAGGGAACCACCGGACTTGCTACTCACAAGCCCAGAGCCGGAGGAACAAGCCTCCCTTCCTCCAACCCGGAGGGGAACCTAGAGACCCAAGTCTCTCTTCCTCTGAACCCCAGAGGGAAGCACAACCGGAGATAAATCTCCCTTCCTCCAACCCGGAGGGAAACAACCGATGACACCCTGTCAAAGGCAACCAGAGACGCAAGTCTCTCTTCCTCCACACGGGAGGGTACCAACCACAAGTAGCACCCAGCTACTTGCAAACCGAAGACACAAAGTCTCCCTTCTCCTGAACCCACAGGAGGAACCCCGACCTCTCTACAGAGGATCGGAAATACAGTAAATGGATAAAAACAAAAACGAAACCAGCAACAGAAGGCTGAGAAGATAAAAACAAATGTGGCTCTCGCAGGAGCTGGCTGGCCTGGATTTGATCCACGGTCCAGTAGACGAATCTTCAGGTAAGATCTTCTTTCTTCTCACGAGCTCTCTCGCTCACTCTCTATCTTTCTTTCTCTTTCTTCTGCTCTCCTCTCACTCTCTGCTTCTTCTTCTCTTCACACTCTTCTCGAGCTCTCTACCTCTCTTCTTCTCCTTCTGCTCTTCTTCTTTCTCTTTTCTTCTTCTATCTGGATCGTGGCTCTCTGTATACGCTTTTCTTCTCGCCAACTCGATCACCTTCATCTATGGAAGAATGCTCATATATATAGCAGCAGCAGCAGCATCAGCCACGACGTGTGACCTCCACATTTCCAGCCCTAAGAATTCGGACCACGTGGCAGTCTCTCAGCAGACTTTATTCCAGCCTCGGATCACGTGCCCTCCTTAAGCTTCACGATCAAAGCACCTGTAAAACAGGGTATCGGATAAGTCATCAGTTTAAAGAACAACTCTGTATAGACTTATCAGAAGAACAGCGTTTTAGAAGAAACCTGGACGAGGTTAGAACGAAACAACACGAGCTAACAAATAGCAACAACACGGAGACAACACGAAGACAGAATAAGGAAACGACACGAGGTACATACGAAGACAAGACAGAAACCAATTATGAAGTATGGTTTCAACAAACGAAAGACACAAGGTCTAGGAAGAACAACACGGGGTGACAGCAGAAACCGAAACGAAGTGTTTGCAAACAAAGTAAGACACAAGGTCTACGTAAAGCAACACGAAGTGTGGTTAAAGCGAGAACGACACGAAGTGAAGTTATAAAACAACACGAGGTAAAAAGAAGAACGACACGAGATACATGGAGACAAAACAGAAACCAACACGAAGTGTGGTTTCAACACAAGAAAGACACAAGGTCTAGGAAGAACAAAAACGACACGAAGACACAGAAACAACAGTAACTGACACGAAGTAAGTACGACACCAAGACGAGGTTGACACGAAATGAAAACAACACGAGGTGAAGTTGACACGAAATGAAAACAACACGAAGTGAAAACAACCGTAACCGACACGAAGTACATGAGAGGAAAAACGACACGAAGTCATGAAAACAACAGTAACCGACACGAGGTGAGGTTACTAAAGCGACAACGACACGCGGTGTGGAAAACACGACACGAAGACCTGAGACGGAGAAACGACACGAAGTGTAACAGGAACGACACGAAGTAAAAATAGTGATCGACACGGGTTGAACACAACACGAAGACGAAATACAAAGAGACGACACGAAGTGAAGTTGACACGAAGTGAAAACAACACTAAGTGAAAAACAATAATCGACACGCGGTGAAAACAACACGAAGACGAAGTACAAAGAGACGACACGAAGTGAAGTTGACACGAAGTGAAAGCAACACTAAGTGAAAAACAATAATCGACACGCGGTGAAAACAACACGAAGACGTAAACACTAAAACAACACGAAGATGAAGACAAGGGAAACGACACGAAGTCTAACCTCATACAAGCTTTCCTGTCACGCATGGAAATCAACACGAAGTGTTGTATGCTCATACAACACGAGATCTTTTCGTGTTAGTGAGGGGAAACAACACGAAAACTCAAGTACAGAAACAGCACGAAGATGATGTACAATCTGATGTACAGACATGAAGAACAGTCCAAGGTATAGACTTGCACGAGCAAGCTACAGTGCCAAAGTATAGACTTCACGCTGTACAGACTACATGACCAGTGCATGATTGTACTTGACAATGTAAACACTTAGCCTATGCAGACCAATGTACAGATTTTGGCGAAGCAAAAGGCTGTATAGACTTGGAGACCCAAAGCCATTGTATAGACTTTGTCTAAGACAAGGCATGAGCTGACGTTGTATATACTTAGCCAATGCAAACCAGTCCGATGTATAGACTTTAAGGAAATGCATGCTACAGTGCAATGTCTAGACTTGCGATGTGTTCGCCAAATGCACACTACAGTCCAATGTATGGACTTGGACGAATGATGCATGTGCAGTGAATAGACTTAGGGCATAAACCCCACGATGCACTGTATAGACTATGCACATAACATAAGTCTAACATACACAATATATCAGTTGTACCAGTCACAGTCATGATGCAATCATCAAGGCACAATGTCATGAAAACACTATATCATTGCTATCATCAAAATACAATATCAATCATCAAAACCACAGCAATGAATGCTTTATGCATCAGTTTAACATGTAACAAGACTGAACATCAAATATGTTAATCTAAACTGAGCAGCAAGATGACTGAACCTTTGATTAACTCACATCAACAACCAATCATCAAAGCCATCATTAAAACCATCATCAAAACCAAAACCACATGCATGGGCACAACAGCAATGATATTGTTGCACGGAGAAACATATCATGTCATCAAAATCAAGTGACAAATGATATGTCATGATGTGCCTCTATTATCTCTGTCGTCATTCTATTTGGAATCTAGGCAGAGCACTGGCATAATTGCTGAGAAATATATCTTCTCATCAAAGAAATGAGATTGGATATGTCATGACGTGACTTTGCTATCTCTGTTCATTCTGAAGCATAACCGTCAGTCTTGCCAAATACCTAGAGATACTGACGTCTAAACAACGTGTATTCATACGGCTAGGAGGCATGAACTAGACTTGATTGCTCGTATAAAGTGAGTCATGTACCTTCAAATACTGAAGATATTAAAAATCAACATATGCTACAATCATTCAATTACATGCTTCAATCATGATTGTTTAGCCTCAATACATGCTTTTGTGTTATTGCCTTTGTCATTATTGAATATGGATATATATAAGACAAGGGAAGGTTAAACACTGCCATGATATGCACCTTTGGTTCATTTCTATTAAATCTTGGATGTAGCTGCTTTTTGAACTATGTTGATGATCTCGGATTTCATTAGCTTTGAACCATATATGTTGCTCATGGCATGCTTTAGTTTTACATATAATGGCTTGCTCTCAACTCCTTTCAGCTCTGGTCTCATAGACATTTTACTTTATCACTCCTTTTTGCTGTTGGCAAAGGGGGAGAATTCTTTGTGTGAGCCCTTTGTACGAGCTATATGCGTTATCGCATTGTCAAAGGGGAGAGCTTATGTGCTTTGTGAGTTGTCATGGGGGATGTGTGAATGATGTACGGGGAGAGTCCAGGGGGGAGAATCCGTTGCTCATTTTTGTATCTCATATGTGTATGTGATGGGGTTTGCATAATTACATAGCATTCATATCTGCATTCATAATTGCATTCATATGCTATTACTATCATCGATCTTGAGCTGCAAATGTTGCATTTGTTATAACTTGTGCCATTTTAGACATTACTATCACATAATGACTCACAGTGTTGCCATCATCAAAAAGGGGGAGAATGTTGTGTCCCTGAGGTCATTTGAGTTATTCTGTGGTCACTTGGGTCATTCGCCATCATTCCATGGTCATATGAGTTCCTATTAGTCATTGATATTTTTCCACTCTCATGTGACTGACATACGTGATGTTTTTGTTCATGACAGATATGCAAATAAATGGATAAGGAATCAAGTGGCAATAACAAACGTGAAAGCTCATTGATCGCGCCCAAGCAAGAATGAGAACACAAGCAAAGGTCGACACGTGATAGTCGGCTCGACACTCATCCAAGGTCAATGCACAAAGAAGTATAGCCAAGAGAATCCAAGGTTAAAGACTCAGTTGATACCTTCTAGACTATCAAGGGCGATGCCACAAACATGCACGGGCAGCTAATGGAGTCGAACGACGGAGTTCAAGACTTAACGGACCGACCCGGGCAAGCCCAGGTTCTGCCCAGCTGGCGGTCGACCGCCCCAGCCAGGGATCGCTAGGCTATGTGTGTTTCAACTGGCGGTCGACCGCCAGCCAGTGGTGGTCGACCGAAAATCCCAGGGACCGCCCGTTTGCAGGTTTCACAGTAGCGGTCGACCGCCAGGAGCTGCAGGTCGACCGCCAGCCCCGATGCAGCCTTGTTTGACCTCGTGGCCAGCCCCTTTCCATGGATTTGTTTAATCAAACCTTACCTAATCTTCCATGATTTATGGATCTGGTCTGGAGGGTGTCTATGGACCATTCAAGGTCTATAAAACCAACACTTGAGGGGATAGAAACCCTAATGCTTCAAGGCTTCAAGAGAGATCAAGGGAGGCCATTTTAGAGGCACTGTAGCACCTCCGTGAACAGTGTTTCAGGAAGAGTTCTTCATCCATTCCAAGGCATTCAAGTCCAGATCTGAAGCCATCTCAACCTCCAAGGAAGAAGAAGGAATCAAGGCTCTCAAGGATGATCTAAGCTGCATCCTACATCTTCTACATCCTCTTCATCGACTCAAGAAGATCAAAAGGAAGATTGAAGCTACATCCATCATCTTCTTCATCAACTAGAAGAGGTTCAAGGAAGATCATCCCGCAAGAAAGAAGACACCGTCAAAGCATCCGATTCAAGCTTCTGCAACTCAGACAAGATTCTTTTCTTTGAGCATACTCTATATCTTGTTTGAGTGATTTCATATTTGTTCTCTTTTTTATTTCATACAAACAATTGAATCTGAGAATCGTCCCTACCGGTGGTTAGTAGGAAGGTAATCAGAGGTTGTCCGATCTGCGTTGTTGACGTCCCTACCAGGTGGTTAGTAGGAAGGCAATCGGTGGTCTTTCCGATTTGCGGTTCAGTGCGTGGCACTAGTGGAGTCTCACCGGATTTGGTGAGGGGTGGACGTAGGACTGGGGACTCAGTCCGAACCACCTTAAAATCTCGTGTGTTGTGGTTTGTTTGTGTGATTGTTTCGTTCTAAATGTATGCTTAGGTTCGAATCGATATATTAGTAATCATCTTGCTAAGCAAATCGTTGTGTCCTTCGTTTAGCTAGTTATATTCTGCTATAATTTATCTCATCTAGCTATATAGAGGGTTACATTACGAAAAGAGGGGCAGATCTATTCACCCCTTCCCTCTAGATCCACTGTCCACTACACAACAAATCAAACCCTCAGTCAACCCCCAGTCAAGCCCCAGTCAAACCCCAGTCAAACCCTCAGCCAATCCCTAGTCAAATCCTAGTAAAACCCTTAGTCAACCCTCAGTCAAACACTCAGCCAACCTCCAGTCAAACCCTCAGTCAAACCCTAGTCTTACCCCAGTTAAACCCCCAGTAAAACCATCAGTTAACCCTCAGTCAACATCCGGTCAAACCCTCAGTCAACCCCCAGTCAAACCCTCAATCAACCCCAGTCAAACCCCAATTAAACCCCAGTCAAACCCGCCTAAACTCCTTGGGGGGGTTTACCCGGACCAGCTTCACCCCTCAACCTAGCCCGTGTAAACCCCCCATGGGAGGGGGTTTAGGCGGACCAGCTTCACCCCTCAACCTAGCCCTCGTAACCCCCCCCCCCCCATGGGAGGGGGGGGGGGTTTAGGCGGACCAGCTTCATCCTTCAAACTAGCCCGCGTAAACCCCCCATGGGAGGGGGTTTAGGCGGACCAGCTTCACGTCTCAACCTAGCCCGCGTAAACCCCCCTATGGGAGGGGGTTTAGGCGAACAACTTCACCCCTCAACCTAGCCCGCGTAAACCCCCCATGGGAGGGGGTTTAGGCGGACCAGCTTCACCCCAACCCCCCATGGGAGGGGGTTTAGGCAGACCAGCTTCACCCCTCAACCTAGCCCGCGTAAACCCCCCCATGGGAGGGGGTTTAGGCGGACCAGCTTCACGCCTCAACCTAGCCCGCGTAAACCCCCCCTAGGGAGGGGTTTAGGCAGACCAGCCTCACCACCAAAGCTGGTCCGCCTAATCCCCGTTGGGGGAGGTGTTTAGGCGGACCAGACCAGCCCCCTGGGCTGGTCCCCCTAAACCCTCCCTCCCCCACTCCGTTAAACACAAAAAAATAATAAAAATATATATTTTTGTGGGGTTTACCCGGACCAAGTTGGACCCTCAACTTGGTCCTCCTAAACCCCCCATGACCCTTCATCTTCCCCTATAAAATCCCCCCCTAGGAAGCTCAAGAGGCAACATGCAATGGAATGCATTGGGATATGAAATGAAGGATGCAATGCAACACCCTCCGACCTAACTATCACGCCATCGGACTCCCAAGGTCTTCGGGCAAGGGTCGGGGACACGAGGAACTAAGTGCGCGCGTGGTTGGCTTGTCGATCGGCTTATACACGTCGAGGGTATGTCATACGTACTTCCCTCACGCGGCGTCTAGCCATCTCACACAAGTCCATGCCCGTCGCACGAAAGGCACTATGACGATGGCGAATACACCCACATCCCGGGTCCGCCCGTGTGTAACAACCCACAATGGCTATACACACGCCCTGATGCCGCACCTACTTTTGACACAGAACTACGTGCCCACTGCCCGTTCTGAGCTAGCCACCGATCGCTCAGACTGATGACTCGAGTTATCTAGACCCTTGCCCGGGAATAATATTCCCGAGGCTGGCCTCGACTCCCCAGCATTACGACATTCGCCTTCCGAGGTTTGGACCCGACCGCTCACCTTGAGCCACGTCCAACCTCCGTCAGGCACCAGCCCACGACTACCCCTGCCACCTAGGCAGTCGGGCTTGTCTCGATCTCCTCACGGGGAGCCTCTGTAAAACACGCGCATATCCACTTTATCCCGCATTGACCCGGGGACCGACCCAGGTGTCGGAATTGTCCCACGGCTTGCGCCCATTGTACTTCGGCCTCCTCGGCCCATTTGCAAAGCCCACGCGGCTCTCATACAACATGAAACTAGTTGAACACATGTACATGTACATGTACTCGGGTCTGAGCCTCTTCACTGGCCTGCCTCCTTCAGTCACAACGGTGAATCTGACACCAGACTACCAGTCGCACCGGGCCCAGAGCACGACCATCGAGGTCTCCCATCGCTTGCCTCCTTCAGTCACAACGGTGCCATCGGCACCCTACTGCCAGCTACTCTAGTCACATCGGGGCCCACGGCACCTGATCATCCAACAACTCCAGTCACAACGGTGCCCCCGGCACCCGACTGCCAGCTACTCCAGTCACATCGGGGACCGCGGCACCCGATCACTCAACAACTCCAGTCACAACGGTGCCCCAGGCACCCGATTGCCAGCTACTCCAGTCACATCGGGGCTCGCGGCACCCGATCACTCAACAACTCCAGTCACAACGGTGCCCCCGGCACCCGACTGCCAGCTACTCCAGTCACATCAGGGCCCGCGGCACCCGATCACTCAACAACTCCAGTCACAACGGTGCCCCCGACACCCGACTGCCAACAACTCTAGTCACATCGGGGCCCACGACACCCGATCACTCAACAACTCCAGTCACAACAGTGCCCCCGGCACCCGACTGCCAACAACTCCAGTCACAACTGTGCCCCCGGCACCCGACTGCCAGCAACTCCAGTCACAATGGTGCCCCCGGCACCCAACTGCTTGCAACTCCAGTCACAACAGTGCCCCCGGCACTTGACTGCCTGCAACTCCAGTCACAACGGTGCCCCTGACACCCGACTGCCAGCAACTCCAATCACAACGGTGCCCCCGGCACCCGACTGCCAGCAACTCCCGTCACAACGGTGCCCCCGGCACCCGACTACTAGCTACTCTAGTCACATCGGGGCTTGCGGCACCCGACCACTCAACCCCCCCTAGCACAATGGTGCCTATGGCACCCCTACTGCCCCGACCTTGACATTGTCTCATGTCGGGAACACATTTTGACGCCCCTCGGGCGCCATCTGCTAAGTCACAGGTCCTCTGACGGACACTACGTACAAATACGAAACTACCCACACAATAATGCAATGACCCGGGGACCGTCATGAATGACGGAATTGTCACGTGGCTTGCAAGCAATTGTAATCGGGCTCTCATGCCCCCATATAAATGTCTTCCATGGCATATAAGTCATGTAATCTAGTCAAGGAGTGGATTCCCCTTCTCGCTGGAACCAGTCTCTCTGCCCCCCCAGTTATCCCTATTGTGTTGCTGTTGTCCTGTCGCTATTGCACGGACTAAGCCCTCCCGACATCGCGACTCCAAGGGTCCTTGACTCTCTCTTCAGCAGTAGAAGCAAAGGTATTCGGATTCAATCCGATGTAAAATAAACATCGGTTGCTTGCAACCGGTGGGGAAAGACGTCTAGTACATGAATCCCCATAATCGCCTGCGCACTCGCACCTGTGGAACCCCTTTTATCCATGTGTCGCCCGATCCCTCGAGCCACATGCCACATCTTGGCGACGCTTCCCCGGTCAATCCTTGGTTCCATAGGTGATTGTCGAGAAATCGATTGGCACGCTCACATTCCACCCAGCCATCCCTATCCCACTCTCCCAGAACGATTAACCATACGCCATCCCTTCCAGCGCGTTCATATCGTTCTCTCTGCCTCCTTCTCAATACCCCTAGAATCCCCATGTGCCCAGTCAACCTATCTCGACCTTCCGTAAAAGGCGAGTCTACACCCCCGCCGTGAGGACAAAACCACAAGTGACTCCCCGCGGTCGCAAACAACCATGCCCTGGGACACTTATTGCTACGTGGTCATGCCATTTGGTCTGAAGAATGTAGGTGCCACATATCAGCGGGCGATGATGGCAATATTCCATGATGTGATGCATGTCTATATGGAAGCTTACGTGGTTGATATTTTGGTAAAATCAAGGTCGAAAGAGAAACACCCCGCTATTTTGGCTAAGGTGCTTCAGAGAGCTAGGGAGTATAAGCTGAAGATGAATCCCAAGAAATGCGTATTTGGGGTGTCTTCAGGGAAGTTGTTAGGTTTCATAGTTAGCAAACAGGGGATTCAAATTGATCCTAATAAAGCTAAGGCCGTCATAGATATGCCACCACCTAAGAACATCACGGAACTTCGAGGATTGATTGGATGCTTGTAGTTTATTAGAAGATTTATATCCCAACATTCTCAGAGGTGCCGCCCGTTTTTGAACTGCTAAAGGCGAGGGTCAATTTTCAGTGGAATGAAGATTGTCAAAAGGCCTATGAGGATTTAAAAGCTTATTTGTCTAATCCCCCGGTTTTGCAGCCTCATGTCCCTGGGAAACCCCTAATCCTATAGATTTCTGTCATTAATGACTCCCTAGGAGCTGTCTTGGCACAAGTAGATGATGAAGGAAAAGAGAGGGTAGCTTATTACCTCTCTAGGTTGTTTAACCTGGCAGAGGCCAAGTATACTGCCATGGAGAAAACCTGTGCCGCATTAGTTTAGGTAGCTTAGAAGTTGAAGCACTATTTCTTAGCCCACCAGGTTAAGTTGATCTCTAGAATGGACCCAATTCGATATCTCTTAGTAATACCTATCCTTTCTAGTAGGTTAGCTCGCTGGCAGAGCTTCCTCCCTCAGTTTGATATCACATTCGTCATCTAGAAGGCAATCAAATCAAAGGATATGTCATTGTTGAGCATCTACTCCATCTTCCTATTCCCTACACTGACTCTATTTAGGATGAGTTCCCTGATGAGCATCTTGTTGTCCTTACCTATCATCCCTTTTGGTCTCTGCACTTTGATGGTGCACTCAACTCTCAAGGCCGAGGGATAGGTGTTGTTCTCCTTACTCCGGAAGGGGTGACGATTCCCTTTACATATCAGCTTCGCTTTCTTGCTACCAGTAACATTACTGAGTACGAGGCTCTCCTAGCCGGATTGAAGCACGCCTATCTATTAGGCGTGCGCTATTTGAACATTGTGGGAGACTCTCGGCTTGTCCTACGCCAAGTTTTGTCCACTTATCGCACTCGTGACTTGGAGCTCAAGTCATATTAAGATTTGGTCACTCTCTTGGCTAGGCAAATCCACAAATTGATCTATATCCATACTCCTCAGTCTCAGAACATCCTCGCCGATGCGTTGGCGTCTCTCGCTTCCTCCTTATCTTTCCCTCTCAGTTGGAACACTGAGACTATCGTCGTCCAAACATTGGGCGCCCCCTAGCTTCAAGATTCTTGGTACGATAACCTTAGGAAAATTGTAGAGGTGAGGGCTCAGAAGGAAGATTTGAAGGAAGTGTCTTTAACAGAGCTAGAAGATATCTTGGAGGAAGAAGGATTGCCATGGTACCATGAAATCGAGCTGTATTGCAGGGATGGATCGTTCCCAGAAGGGGCAAGTGCTAAACAACATAAGGCTATTAGAAGAGCCGCTTCAAGGTACACTATCGTAGCTGGAGAATTGTATAGGCGCGCTCTCAATGGAATGCTCATGAGATGTCTAGACGATGATGAAGCTTGGAAAGTGGCCGAAGCAGCCCATTCAAGTGAGTGTAGAGGTCATGTCAATGGCCAAGCTCTAGCGAAGAAAATCCTTAGGCAGGGTTACTATTGGCCCACTCTAGACGAAGATTGCTCCCTCTATGTCCGGAGGTGTCTTAATTGCCAACTCCATGTCGATAAAATTCATGCTCCTGCTTCATCTCTTCACCCTCTCTCTGCCCCTTGGCCATTCTCTATGTGGGCTTTCGAGATTATTGACCCGCTCGGTGACCCCAACTCTCAGACCAAGCAGAAATCCTTCATCCTTACTGCCACTAAGTACTTCACCAAGTGGGCCGAAGTGGAAGCGTACGCAGAGATCAAGGCTACCACAGTGTGCCGCTTCATCCTAAAGAACATCATCTCACGGTTCGGAGTGCCAAGCAACATCGTCACCGACAATGGACCCCAGTTCGTCTCACAAGAGCTCCAGGACCTCTATAAGAAGTTCAATATTTCATTACATCATTCATCTCCATATTACCCTCGAGACAACGGTCAAGTCGAGGCCACTAATAAAACCCTTCTTAAAATATATAAAGAAAACATGTGAATCTCACAAATTTTCAGATTGGCCTGAACTATTAGTGGAAGCTCTATGGGCTTACCGCACCTCTGTTCGTACTCCCACGGGGCAAACCCCCTATGCTCTTACTTATGGGATGTAGGCGATGCTCCCATATGAGATCTTGATCCCTTCCCTAAGGGTACAGCTCGATAAGGAACTCAATCTCGATAAACGTCGAGATGCGTTACTCGTCCAGTTGGAGCTCTTGGATGAGAAGAGGCTAAATGCGACCGATCACGTGTCTGTTTATCAAAAGAGAGTTTCACGTTATTTTCAAAAGAAGGTAATTGAGCGTAAATATCAAATAAGTGATTTGATTTTGAAATGCAAATTCATCAGGTCTGCAGGTCCTAGGTCTAAATTACAACATAACTGGGAAGGGCCGTTTGTCGTTAAAGAGGCTTATCCAGGGAACGCATATCGTTTAGTCAACGCAGAAGGTGAGGAGCTGTCTCACGCATGGAATAAGTTGTATCTTAAGTATTTTTTTCCTTAGAATCAGGCTAATAAAAGCCCGATAGCGAGGTGTTCCTTTCCTCAATCGCAAAGGAAGATTCCGAGCTTGGCACTCACACACTTCACGGCATCCTTGGTCAGGTTTCCCCATTTTTTTCGTAACACCGTTTCTCCTCGGGCCATGCTTGAGGGAAGTGAAAGTCCCTATCTGTTTCTCTCTTCGGCTGAATCTAGGGGCAAGAGGCGAATACGGGGGAGATGACCAACCTAGACACCCCAACGAGAGGAGGTCTCAAATAGGGGCAGTCCGTTATGACCTGATTCCACAAAAGAAAAGAAGAAAGGAAAGAAAAAATCAACCAAAGAAAAGGAGCATGAATCGAGGCAAAAACCAATACGTCTATCAAAAGCACAAAGTGCAATGTCATATTGCTCCTAGAAAAATAAAGTATGAAACTAGGCATGGCAAGAGTGACAGTACAGTTTCCCCGTGAAACGTTATGAGCCTGGTCGTATGCGTGCCTAAAATGGATAAAGGTTCGATGATGGACACAAAGCCGCGGCGCAATAGATTGAATCTCTAAAGGGGTTGTCATGAGAAGGATTCAAGCCCTAAAAACCTCTATACCTGGCCTAGGCTTACCTCTCGAATTCTTTTTTTCTTTTTAGGACTAGACCGTACCCTGGGTATGGCCTCGGTTGAAGCACCGTCATACAAATTGGCCCTCGACCGGGGATTGTCACCTTAAAAGCACACCAACCTCAGGAGATTCCTAGTGGGACAGGTAGGGCTCTTATCGCTGGGACGAAGTTGGCCTTCAAAAAAAATCAGATATTTCAAAATCCAACAAAATCCAAATATTTCAAAATTAAAAAAAATCCAAATATTTTAAAATAAAAAAATCAGATATTTAAACAAAACAACAAAAATCAGATATTTTCAAATTTTCAACAAAAACTATCATCCTTTGCATAGCATGCATTGTATTTATACATTTCATTACATCTCGCCTATTTAATAAGGCTTCACCCCTTGACCAAATATCAAGGATTGGTCATTCTCTAACTTGCTACAGGCAAAGGGTTGAGCCTGAGAGCAGATTTAACTTGTTTCTTGTTTTAAGTGTGTGCAGACACAGGTTCTGCTGCCCAGGATTCAAAGCTCACAGGTTTCTCTGTCTCTGGTCCCTTTGTGGTCTTTTGTTAGACCGTTAATCCTCCCTAAGCGGTTACGCGGAGACCGTTTTCCTCACCCGAGAACTAAAACTCTCAGGTTTATCCGTTTCTCATCCTTTGCGGTCCTTTGGTAGACCGTTAAGATTTTCCTAGCGGTCAAGTGGTGACCGCATGACACACCCGAGAGCTAGAAAACACACAGTGCTCTTTCCCTTTGCGGTCTATCGCCGGACCGTTAGGAGGGCATGGCGGTCCTTTGCTGGACCATTTTCCAAACAGAGGATCTTGTTCTATGTAAACCATCAAGCTAAGGGACATTCTCACTGCAAATCTTTCAAGTCCAATATTGCATTTCATTCATTCAAGGTTCATAATACATTTATTCTTTCCATAATTTCAAATACATGATCAATGCCAGCTCAAATTACATTCAATTTCGCAACCGCATGAGGCCGAATCTTGTGCAATACCTTCATGTAAGCTTGGTACTCCTCCTCATTCTCTGTCACTTCTGCTTGCAAGGCACGGACGCGGCTGATCTCCCACATGGTTGTGGATGGACGACCCGGGGTTAACAAAGGGGGAAAGAAATACGTTACCGGGACGAGAGAGAGTGCGTAAAAGGTCCCGGAGAGGGTTGTCTCTACCGGGCTCGAACGACGAAAATATACGGAACGAGAAAACCCACGGAATGAAAATGTACAACGAGATGAATTGACATAAGGAAATTACAGAATGGAAACCACAATGAGGAATTACTTCCGTCGCAGGGACCTCCGCGAGGAATTACTTCCGTCACGGGGTTTTGATAGGAATTGAAGGAATTAAAATTACAGAATGAAAAGGCTTCGCGAGGAATTACTTCCGTCACGGGCACCTTCGCGAGGAATTACTTCCGTCGCAGGGTTTAGACAGAAATTAAAGAAATAAAATGACAGAATGAAAAGGCTTCGCGAGGAATTACTTCCGTCACGGGAACCTTCGCGAGGAATTACTTACGTCGCAGGATTTAGACAGAAATTAAAGAAATAAAATGACAGAATGAAAAGGCTTCGCGAGGAATTACTTCCGTCACGGGAACCTTCGCGAGGAATTACTTCCGTCGCAGGATTTAGACAAAAATTAAAGAAATAGAATGACAGAATGAAAAGGCTCTGCGAGGAATTACTTCTGTCACGAGAACCTTCGCGAGGAATTACTTCCGTCGCAGGAACCTCCGCGAGGAATTACTTCCGTCCACTGGGTTTAAACAAAAGGAAAAAGTGACAGAAAAGAAAGGGGGAGGGAGATGTGATCGCCAGGGGCTGAGAGCCCCACGGGAAATCTGTGATCGCATTCGCCGCCAGAGCGGGAGCAGTGCGGGTCTTCTCTTCCTCTTCTTTAGCCGGCCGACGAAGAGGGCTTCCTTCGGTTACCCTGATTTTGTTATTCTTTCCTTTTTTTGTTTTAGCTTTTGTTATTGTTTTAACTGATTACCTCTACACAAAGAACAAATAGAGAAAAATAACTAAATGGAAATGACGGTGATGTAGTACCAATCCTTTAGAAAATGATACTGAGAATAAAATAAACAAATACAGACCTGGTTGGTGTTGTTTAAAACCCCTTTAGAACTAGAGGATGGTAAATGATATGATGGAATGCACAAACTGAAGGCACTCACAAACCAGGCCCTCTCGGGGAGAGAGGCGTGGCATAGATGCTAAATGATGCATGTAATGTAATTAAGTGACTGATTAAAAATAAAAAGGGGAGAAAAGCTTATTGGGGGAGGCCGATGACGGGCTTTGGACGAGCTTCTCCGAGGTGAGGATGCCACGAGCGTACACTGAGATGTAACAGGTTCTCGTATACTCCGACGTCCGGAAACTCGGCAGGACCTTCCGGGTATCGATACCACCCTGAAAAGGAGAAAGGGAGAGAGAGAGAGGGAGAGAGCTTTTTCTTTCTTTTTTTGTTTTCAGGATTTGTATACTTTGGTTTTAAAGGGAAGATAATACAAGAATGAGAAAATAAAAAAAAGAATAATAGGGAAAAATATATATATGTATATATATATGAAGGGGGGAGAGGAAGATAATTGAGAGAGAGAAGATAAATGAATAAATAAAAAAAGGGAAATAGTTGAAAGAGGGATCGAGAGAGGGAGGGGGAAAAGAGAGATAGGGAGAGTGTGGGAGAGAGAAGAGATCGAGAGGGGGAGAGAGAGTTGATAGAGTGGAGTGAAAAGAAAAAAAATAAACAAATAAAAAGATGAGAGGTCGAGAGAGAGAGAGAGGAAGGGAGTGGGAAGGAGAAAGAGAGGGAGAGAGGGAGTGAGAGAGAGACACGTAGAAGGGAGAGAGAGATGAGAGGGAGGAAGAGAGAGCGTGAAAGAGAGGGATAAAAAAAATAAAAAAATGAGAGAGAGAGATCGAGAGGGGGGGAAGTGGCGGTGAGAGGGAGAGAGGGAATACATGAGGGAGAGAGGCAGAGAAAGGATGAGAGAGGGGGAAGAGGGAAATAAAAAAATAAAAAAAAGGAAAGAGAGAGGGATCGAGAGGGAGAGAGAAAGAGAGTGGGGAAGAGAGAGAGAAGAACCGAGAAAACGGAGAGAGAGAGAGAGAGAGAGAGAGCGAGAGAAGACGGAGAGAGGGGGAGAGAGAGAGGTGGCCGGCGGTGGGTGTGGGTGGCGACAGCGGCGTCGGCAGGCGACCGGAGACGGTGGAAGACGGCCGGGGACGTAGACGGTGCACCGGCGGGAGGGCGGAGCTCACGGGTGCGGCGACCGAACGATGATGGCAGCGACGGGGGCGCTACCGGGGTGGTGACGTGCATTCGCGGGACGACGGCGGCGTGTGCAGGTGGCCGGAAGTGGAGCTTCGCGGCGGGGACGTGGACAGTGCACCGGCGGGAGGGCGGAGCTCACGTGTGCGGCGACCGAACGACGACAGTAGCGACGGGGGCGCTAGCGGAGTGGCGACGTGCATGCACGGGATGGCGGCGGCGTGTGCAGGTGGCCAGAAGTGGAGCTTCGCGGCGGCTGACGGTGGTCGGAGGGAGGCGGCGTGGTGGTGGTTGGGTGGCTACTGAGGGAGAGAAGGGAGGTGGAGGTGGCTGTCATGGGGAGAAAAAGAAGGGGAGGAGGGAGGTGGAGGTGGCTGTGGGCGGTTGGGTGGTGGCTGCAGAGGGAGAGAAGGGAGGTGGAGGTGGCTGTCGTGGGGAGAAAGAGAAGGGGAGGAGGGAGGTGGAGGTGGCTGTAGGTGGTTGGGTGGTGGCTACAGTCGACGTGGACGATGACGGTGGGTGTGGCGGTGTGGAGGTGGGGGCCTTCAGTGATGCTGGCGCGAGGTGGCCAGTGGCGGTGCAGCCGGTGGCTTCATGAGGTGGCCGGACGAGAGCTTGCAATGGCGGTGTTGAGGTGGACGGCGTTGACGGTGTCGAGGAGGTGGACGGCGGGGGAGCTTCATGGCGACACGGGGGCATGCAAGGGGGGGGGGGTAGCCGGGGTCGTATGAAGGTGGGGGTGTTGGCATGGTGGTCGACGTAGAAGGAGGCGGGGTGCTACGGCGGGTAGCTCACGGTGGCATGGTGCAAGGGTGAGGGTGACCGGAGGCGGTGGCGAGGGGTGCTGGTGGGCCGTGGGGCATGCACGTATGCATGTGGTGGAGGTGGAATGGGAAGGCGACGGTGGACTGGGGAGATATGCGTGGTGACGACGGGGAGATGCTCGCGGTTGCCGGTGGTGGTGGGTGGGACGGTGAGGAGGAGTAGAATGAGAGGGAGGAAAAGATGGAGAGGGGTTGCTGCCGTGGGGGTTCTGGGTGAGGGGGAGAGAAGTGGATGTGGAGGGGGGGTTCACGAAGGCACGGAGGTGGTGGGAAGGTCGCGGGTGAGCTAGCAGTGAGATGAAGGGGGGTTCACGATGGACACCGAGGTGGTGGGAAGGTGGATGTGGCTTGAGGTGCCTGCGAGGTGGTTGCGTGAAGAGAAGAGATGAGAGAGCCGAGACCAGGTGAGGGAAAATGCCAAAAGGAATAAATGGGATCTGGGGTCTCGGAATGGGTGTGTGATTGGCAGAGAAAAAAGAAGAGAGAGGGAGAGTTGGGTCACGTGGGTTGGTTGGTGGAATTGGGGTGAACAGGGAGTGGGAGGTTTAAGTGTGTGGGGTTGAGAGAGGGAGCAAGATCCGTGAGAAATGAAGGAAGTTAGTAAGTTAGGCAATAAAAGATGGGGCCATGCCAATTAAAATTTTATTTATTTTTAGAACAAAAATGGGCCAAGCCCATTAGCACATAATGAACCTCCCCCTCTTTTAGAATTAAAAGGATGGGCCAAGCCTATTAACATTTTTTGTTTTATGTAGGAATGGTCACAAGCCCATTAACAAGAGTTTTTATTCAAGAAACCATAATTTTCTTTTCGTGAGACGAGATTATCAGATTAAATTAGAGATTACTCTACTAACTTAACCGTGCGAGCTGCTTTGGGGCGTCTTAGTGTAATACGGGATCTGCTCAGCATAATGCTAAAATGCTGTGTCTACAGCTGTCCCGCCTTGGTGTCTGCTTTGCAGGGAAATGACACGGAGTGTAATGAAATGGAGTGGAGAATGGACTGAAAAGTGGATGCCAAGGCGTGATGAGACACGTTTTTTAACACTACGTGATTGGAATCTTTCCTGAGTTTCAACGAAACAACCTTGAAGAAGGTCCTCCGAAATCAACGATTGTTTGGCTGGGAATAACAAAAGACTAATAGAGAGAATGACCAACTTCTCAGCGCGGAAATACCTGGGTCGTAGACCCGCAGGTTTCACCCTGGGGAGCGGTTACCAGCCAATGTGGAAGTGCTGCGACCAAGGTGGGTCCAATGGAGTAAATAAAAAGGGTAGCTGATAAATCCAAACAAAGGTCTCTTTCGGCCAACCAGCCCAAGATGGTTTCACAGAAACTCAGTATTCGATACAGAATGGAATATCCCGTATTAGTCAAGAAGTTAAGCACAGCGGCCCTCACAATTGAGTTAAATGAATGATCCTTCGCAGTGGAATCAAAGTCCTACATGGATGCATGCTAGGTTAAAAAGAAAAATTAAAACAAATTAAAAGTAGAAAATAGTCAGGGATAATATTGTTAAGCTGCTAAGGACGGGTCAGGATACCGATTCGATGAGCCGATACTGAGCCGAGGCCCATTTATCCATGCATCGACTCACTAAACGAACCATCGTTCCCGAGCTACCACAACCTAACGGCCTATCCGTACGTCCTGAACTCCTCTGAAGTTATCACTGTTTTTGTTGGAGGGGAACTCAAACTCCAGATTCATCCAAGGCATAAGGTCCTTGACGTGCTCTATAGCGTAGATATCATATAGTAGGATGCATGATATAGTGGGGTGACTGATGGTGAGACATGGTAGGGCAATGGTGCCCTCTTGCTCTCTTATTTTCATTTTATTCTTGGAACCTGCACCGAACAGCAAGCAGTGAAGAAGGATTATTTCATAAGAAGTAAAATTACATTCGACTGTACAGGACGTCCGCACACCAATACAGGAGTAGGGGAAAACACGACGCAAATCAGACAAGATTCATCTGGTTAAAATTCACCACGGTAACTTGTCATAAATGCTTTACATTCACCTTTTTACCCCCCCCCCCCTTTTCACTATAAGTATCCCCTTTGATCCTTAGCAAAAGATCATCCATTGGTGGTTCGGGGAGTTAGACACTTTTGTGATGGGAGGAGAGAAGTCCTGCGCTTTTGATATGGAAGGCGGGTCTTCCCGTCCTACCAAGAGGAGCAGGTTCGGCCGCGAATTTAGGAGGTTGACCGACATTGAAGGCCATCTGAGCGAGAGGATTCTCTCACGGGCGATAAGTTGGCTCTTTCTCCTAGTTTCCTTCATAAATTCTCCCTCGCTTTTTCATTCTTTTCTTTTCCTTCCTTTCAGCCGTATCCTCTTTTTCCGGGCCCGAGAAAATTCTCAAAGCTGCCCTGGCTATCGAAGCTTACGTCCAACATCACTATCGGTATGAGGGCCGTTATTTCAACATGGCACCTCCAAGGGTTGGTGGTCCATGCCAAGCATTATGACAAGATCTACATGGATTGGGCGGCCCTGGGTGCATTGGCAGAGGTTTTGCATCCGGAAACCCACACTTTTATCTTCCCTACTTTTGAGGCAACGGTCCTCCTCGAGGAGGCAGAACTTCTGCTAGGCTTAAGAAGGTCGATGAAGGATGACAGGATAAAGGTTTCGCAGATGCGGAAGAGGGTATCTACTGAGGAAGTTCTTGGAAGCTTTATGCCATCTGGAACCATAAATGGCATTCAGACCCAAAAGGGAGTCAACTTGCAAAAGCTCGCAGACTGGACCGTGACTGCCTTAGAAGGGTTGATAGATGATGAACATTTAGAAGGGCTTATGAAAGGGTTCACAATTTTTTTGGCCGGAGCTCTCCTCTTCCCTTGTACTGACAACATCGTAGAGGAAGACCAATTGGGAGCGATTTGTGGACTTTGGGAGGGAAAGAGAGTGGGCCCGCTGTCCTCGCGCATCTTTACAGTGGCCTCATGGCTTCTAGCATGGGTAGGCCTCCTCACGGGTGCATGCTTCTCCTCAATTGTTGGATCGATCTTCACTTCAAATTTAATCGATGTGAGGAGGCACAAACTACTTCCAGAATCTTCTAACAAAGCCCTCTTTATCACATGGCTGATGTATTGGGATTTAGGGGCAAGGTGGTCAATCGCATGCCCCGACTGAAGACACGCGGAGACTGGCGTGCTCATTTCAACACCTTGGCGCGGAATATGTTTACTGGCGTACCAGCAAGTTTACTTCCATGTGAGCTTCTCACGCGATCTTCTCCTGATGCTGAACTCCTGCTTATCGGTGTAACTGAATTTGTTCTTTACAATTCGCACTGGTGTTGCCTACAAATCGGCCTTCCTCGACACTCTTTTCTCACGCCATCCAACCCTCCTTTGTTCAAGGAAAGGGAGCTAGGCACAAAGGGTGATGCGACAGACGTGAAAGCGATCAAAGCAGCATGGAAGGCAAGCATTCCACGGAAGGCGATGGTGTCTGTGACTGAGGATCGAGAGCTATGGAAGGCTTATGTAATGGAGATCGGGAAACTGAGGCCTGAGGTGCCCAAACCCTGATGTATCTTGTTTTGAAATAAATGCAAAGCATTAATGACATTGCACTCTCTTTCAGTCTCTCCCCTCCCCTTTTCTTTGTGACTGGAATGGCGGACGTCGGGTGATGGTCAGCCGTTACCGGATAGGAGCTGGGGGGACTGAAGCAACTACAGTATGCGGAGTTGCCCTGATATGTCATGGAGCTGAGGATTTCTCTTCAGGTGGCGAGGAGAGAAGTAAACTGGGAGAGAATGGAAAGGGAGGCGTGGATAAAGCTACATCGGGATCGAGACGAGAGGAGGGCATGTGAGGCCCAAGTGATGAAGCTCCGGAAGACACAGCGCTCGGACACGTCACTCCTTCAGAGTCACTTCCGATTGGAGGAGAGTTGGAGCTCACGGTGGAGGAGCTCCTGGCGTTGGTGTAGTCTCCATCGCAGAGCAAGGGGTGGCTCAGCCAACGGCCTCGGGTACAAGAGCTTCGTGGCCGTCGGGGTCGCGAGAGAGGCCAGAGGAGGGCAAGGAGCGCTACCAGAGAGGGTGAGAATGCGCGATACAATGAGACAAGTGCAATGTCGCAGAGCTCTAGATGACCTCCCAGGGTCCTCCCTCTTAGGAGAGGAGAGAGACAACCAAGAGGGTGGTTCGAGATTTAGCAAGTTACTCGTACACCCGCTCTCTTCTCACGGTGAACACGACAGTTTATATAGACATATGAGTGGAACGACATGCTCTCATGTGACGGGTTTTCCCTCCATGCGTTCCTTCTCTTCTACGCCTCTTCTTTTCAAGCCGTCCCCATGTGACGTGTTTAACAGAACTCCCTTGAGATAACGGATCGTGTCTCAGACTCATTGGGCATTTCTTTCGGGAGAATCCATCACAAATTTTAATGATGTACCACCGAATTCAAAGATGCCAACCGCCCTTCTGTCCTCTTTCCATGTAGACGAGTCCACTCCCGGATTCAAAGATATCGACTTCCATTGTCCTTTCTCCTGTGGATGAGTCCACTCCCAAATTCGAAGAGGTCGACCTGCATTGTCCTTTCTCCATGTAGATGTCCTCATCTCAAATTTATTTGAATCACGATGAACATAAGGAACCTAGATGTGTAGGGTGTGAATCAACCAGCTACGCCCCCGACCTTGTTCACTTCGAGTGAAAGATGGGTGCTTTGTTACAAGGCCCATTGCAAGAGGAACTGAGATAGATATGGATCATATCCCTTCAATCCTATAAATACTCCCCCCGCCTGCTTCACTTGAAAGCACGGAGTTGTGGAGACTGGTTAGAAAAGTGAAAAGTTGACAGAAGGGAGTAAGAGTTTCTCATTTTCTGAGATGGAGGGAGAGTCCAGTTTCAGGGTGGAGGGCGAGTCTTCCCGCTCCTCGAAGAGGAGCAGATCCAGTGGTAGTTCCAGGAGACTCTCCGATGTTGAAAGGCCGCTCAGTGAGAGGACCCAATAGGAGCTTGTAAACGAGCCAGTTCTTCCCTCTCATTCTTGATGATCCCTTTCTTCCTTTCTCATTCTTTTTTTCTATTTTTTATTTCAATGATGCACCCGCTTCTCACTTCCTGTGTAATCCACAGAGTATGACGAGGTCACACATCTCATGGGAATTAGTGGTGGCTGCTTATCGAGGCTTGCCTGACTTCCAGAAAGCCCGGCTGGATGCGATGGGGTTTGGTGCATTCCTCCGGATCGAACCCATTAAGCTCGACCTCGCCCTCATCCAAGCATTGCGCAAGAGATGGGACCCAGAGAGTCGTGCCTTCTTGATGCCCTGGGGGCACATGGTGCCCAGTCTCGAAGATGTGGCCTGAATCACTGGCCTTAGAGTGGATGGGGAGGCAGTGACCGGGGTTACCTACCCCGATTATCATGAAGTGGCTCAGAAGCTTCTTGGTCTTGAATTAAAGGACCAAAAGAATAGGTTAGTAGCCAAGGCATCTATCATGGAGGCATTGGGGCTCACTGACACTCATCACCGTGATAACGAGTCCTTGGAGGAATTCACGGAGAGAGCGGAAAGAGGGTCCCGCGCTGTGTATTGAGTGGATGCTAGTAGGTGGGAAAGGTCAAACACGGACTTGAGGATATTCTTCCTCTTCCTACTGTGAAAGTTACTGCTGGGTTCCAAAGGAGACGACATCCATTGTCGTTTCCTAGAATTTTTGGTGGACCTAGAGAGGGTAGGGCAATATGCCTGGGGAGCCACCGTGCTGGCGCATCTGTTCGCAAGTCTGTCCCAAGGGACAGATCAAGAGGTGACTGTGAGTGGCTTCATACCGTTTCTCTAGGTAATTATTTATTTATTTGTTAATGCAACTAATCTATTTCATGAAATGCCGATGACATGCGACGACACAGGTATGGAGTTATTACTACATCCCAATGGGGCGAGCTCGACAGTGGCGTGTGGCTGTGGCACCACTAGCTCGGCGGTGGCAACCCATTATGAGCACAGCCTCTCTGTCTTACCAGCTGATGGTATTAAGACGTGAGCTGCAAGAGTTCCCCGCAGAGATGGTAGGACTCCATTTTTTGTCTTTTCTTTTGTCTCTCTTTTTTGGTCCTTTTGAGTGGTTAAGGAGATATACGCATGCCAACGCAGGTGATCTGGAGGCCTTACTCGGGCTTGGTCGATGTCGACTAACCGTGGGTCATCACAGGTCGCCCTCGATTTGGTCGGGACCTTTGGGTCCATTGCCTGAATGAAATCGAGCCACTCCGGCTACGATTAGTCATGAGGACTCTAGGGCTTGCCCAGGAATGGGTAGATATGACCGCACCACCCCGCGTCGGGAGGAAGACACGTGGGCCGGTAACCTGTGTTGACTGGCGAGTGCGCTTCCCCGAACAATATGAAGATTGGCAGCGGGGTGGCATGCTCGTGGAGTCTCACGCCCGGGATAGTGAATATTATCTACGTCTCTATAGGGCGATGTATGCAGAACAACTTCATCCTGAGGGACTTGTGGAGGTGTATCTCCTTTCTCACTTTTTGATCATTTTTTTATTTTTATTTTTTTTATTTTTTTATTTTTATTTTTTTATCATTTTTTTAAATGTAATGCTGACTCCTATGACATGGGTTTAGGATGCCCGTGATACCATGATAGCGAACTTGCGGGCTCGCTTGGCGGACACGGAGGAAGAGTTGGGTGACACCCGTGAGGCTTTACATGTCTCGGTGAGTATGTATGCAAATGAATATTCCTAATTATACCCCTAGGTTTCTGGTGTTTAGCCACTCATTGCCACTTCTTGCTATCATAGCGCGCTCGGCTCGACGCAACCCTACCAGCAGTAGGGGCAGAGGGTGCTTCTTCCAGTCTATGGATTCCTTCGTCGGAACTAGATTCGATCCACGAGCAGCTTGCCCGTGTAACACAGCACGCCGCGGAGGCAGAGGGAATGCTTTCCGCGCAGGTGAAGGTTCCTCTTATCCGAGCTTCTCTGTTTACGTCTCATCACACCCCTGAAATGACAGATATGGCAGGCCGAAGAGATGCAAGAGATTTTTGCTCATACAGCACAAGGGGAGGCCAGGATAGCGGAGCTGGAGGAGGAATTGCAGCGTCGCTCAGATGATAATTTTTCGTGGGACGCCATGGAGCTGAGGATCACCCTTCAGCTGGAAAGGGATGACAGAGAGAGAGAACGTGCTGAGAGGGAAAAGGATCGGGAAAGAGAGAAGGCCAAAAGATCAGCCAAGAAAGAGGAGAGGAGGGCCCTGGAGGCCCAACTATTTAAATTGAGGACCAGTCTCGGTCTCGCCGAGCAGTGGCTGAAGGATGGCGAGGAATGCTACCGAAGGGCACGAGAGCGTGACTTTCGTGTTAGTAGCTTCTTTGCTACCTCCGCCGATCGACGTCAGGGACTGGAGATAGAAATAGGACCACAAAGCGGTAGAAGCATCGCTTTTCATGGTTGGATAGCACCTTCTAGAGTTTCTTGTCCAGAAAGCGGCGAGACGAGTAATGTAGAGAAGGAGGGTGGGAGCTAATGTAAGCTCTCTCTTGTTGTTCATTTTTTTTTAGTGGGAGTGGAATAAAATATTTTGTGCTTGGTTCTCTGCTTCTTTCTGATCTCTCGAATCCCTGCACACATCTAAGCAAACAAGTTAGTATTTCTATTCTGACTTGTCCCTTGCTCAATAAGCAAACGAGGTTTTGAACTGTCCTTGATAACGAGTCAAGGGGCAAGCCTTTATTAACAAAGGCAATAATAAAGGATAATGATGAATGTGGCACACAAGCACACAGATGCAAACGAAAATTTAAAATGAGATGTTGCATACAAATGAAATCATGCGAAATGTGATTTTTTTGTTTTTGTGTTTTTATTCATTTTTTTGTTATATATTTTTGGTCTTTTACATTTCCATTTTTTTTGCATATACATTTTTCTCCTTTTTTTGGGGTTTTTAGATTTGTTATTTTTTTGTTTGTTTTTGGTTTGTTTAATATTTTTAGTTTTTGCTAATGCATGACGACCACTCGATATAACATCTGACTTGCATGAGAATAGGGTTTTCTTACTAACCTCCCAGGCATCCTAAGTGCACATCTAAGTTGATTTGGGCCTCTAGACTCCTCGAATGATAATCCCGTCGGTTAAGACTTATCCTGATGACAATATCGTCATACCCTGCTTAGGCTCCCAGTTGCTTCCGACCACAGGGATTTACCCAAAAAGTGTTCAAGATAAATGATTTGCCCGACCCGGGTCTATTTCCTCACAACTCTAGATGATATGTAATGGAACACCCTGGAACCCAAACGACCAACTGCGCGACGCTGACCCGGAATCATACGCCGTCGCACCCATAGGTGACGCGCTTGCATTGGTCTAAGCCCGAGGTTAGATAAGAAAGCATTAAGGCAGTAGACAAGGGTCTTGGTCGGCTAGAAACACGGAGACTCCTTCGTAGCAATGGCTTTTGCTTTTCAAAAATGGATAACCATATGTTCGTATTGAAATGAGGTTACAAGCTTTGGCAAGCTTCACCCTTCGGGAACTCCATTGAGCCTTCATCTTCAGGGGAAGAAGGAAGAATATTGGGGGCAAACCTCCTGAGAGGACTGGCAAAACCGTTAACCCGGCGAGCCAGTAGGGGCGCACTTAACTTCCCCTTTCGGGCAACTTCAGACCAAATCTCGAGCATTTACATCTCATGACCCCTTTTGTATAGAAGTTGCCTTTCAGTCAAAGGGATTTCATTTGTGGGATCAGGCACGGTTACGACCAGGCTTCTCACTTGACTTTGATGTTGTTCTTCTTTTCTGATTTTTTTCTTGACAGATTTTTACGAGGGACATAGTATTTTGACATTATGGAATCCCTCTTGGCTACCTGCGGGGACACTGCCCTCTTCTCGTACTCTGACCCATGCTCGAGGAATTGGGCCCTACTCTCACCCTAGGTGTTGTGTTCGTGTTTCCCATGCTCAGCGTTTTAAGGGCGCCGGCTGTCTCATTCGGTCGAAAACAGAAAGAATAAAGATTTAAGCCTTCTGGAGACTTTCTGGGTGAGGCCTCACCATAAGCGATGCTACTGATCTTTTATAGAACACATGTGTACATGTATGTTGCCTTCTTTTGAGGGGGGGGCATAATCCAAACTAGCCGGACAGGGATCTCCACGGTTCTGGCAAACCAAGACCCGGAACCTACCAAGTCTTAATAGGCTCTATCCTAATATGGAGGTTGAATGCAATGACTTAACTACATGGTAGTCTCCAGGCATTGGCATTTTGAATTTTCTATTTTTTTCTTTTCAATTTTTTCTATTTTTTTTGTTGTAGTATATATACATATTTTTATTGTTTTCATTGTTTTCTATTTTTTTTGTTGTTTCATCATTTTTTGACACTATGTACACCTATCTAAGGGTAGTACTTCTTAAGATAAAGCCCATTCCAAGGGTGGGATAACTCGATCCCCTCAGCATTGACTAGCATGTAGGCATTGCCAGGATGCACAGCCTGAACCACGTACGGTCCTTCCCAATTGGGTTGGAGTTTAGAACGCGGCCCACCAGGTTTTACAAATATTCTTTTCACTACCATTTCACCGACTTGAAATTTCCTTTCAATGACCTTCTTTTGATAAAAATGTGTGAGTCTATTCTGATATACACGTGCATGCTCGGCAGCGGCCAGCCATTTCTCATCTAAGAGTTCCATTTGGACAAGGAGTGAATCACGACGTTCGTCGAGGGGAAGCTCCTTATCCAACTGTACCCTGAGAGAAGGAACCAAGATTTCATACGGAACTACCGCCTCCATCCCATAAGTGAGGGCGAACGGAGTTTGCCCAGTGAGAGTACGGATTGAAGTGCGATAGGCCCATAAAGCCTCAATCAGCTTTTCTGGCCAATCCGAGAACTTGTTTGACTCACAGGTCGTTTTTATGATTTTAATCAATATTTTATTAGTGGCCTCTGCTTGGCCATTACCTTGTGGATAATAAGGTGATGAATGATGCAATGCAATTTTATACCTTTTGCAGAGGTCCTGAAGGTCCTGAGAAATGAATTACGGCCCATTGTCGGTGATGATTGTGCTTGGAATGCCGAACCTGGCGATGATGTTCTTCATGATTAATTTATAGACTGTTGATGCTTTAATCTCCACGTAAGCTTCGACTTCGGCCCATTTGGTGAAGTACTCCGTTGCAGTAAGGATGAATGATTTTTGCTTAGTGAGGGAGTTAGGATTACCAAGAGGACCAATGACATCGAAAGCCCACATGGAGAAAGGCCATGGGGAGGATACTGGATGAAGTGAAGAAGATGGGGAATGAATTTTATCGGCGTGAAGTTGACACTTGACGCACCTGCGGACATAGACGGCACAATCTTCTTCCATGGTGGGCCAGTAAAAGCCTTGCCGAAAGATTTTCTTGGCAAGTATTTGGCTATTCACATGGCCACCGCACACACCAGAGTGTGCTTCCTCGACGCATTTCCAGACCTCCTCTTCGTCGAGACATCTTAGAAGAACACCAGTAAGACTTTTCTTGTACAGCACTCCTCCAACCAGCATGTATCTTTGTGCCACTCTCCTTATGGCTTTTCTATCTTGCGATGTGACTTCTCCAGGGTAGGATTGATCTTTGTAATACTTGGCAATTTCGTAAAACCATGGCTTCTCCTCATCAGCCAATTCTTCTTCTAACTCTGTCAACATAATTTCCCTCTTCTCAAGGATTTCTTCCTGTAGGGCCTTCCTTGCTATCCTGTCATTGATATCTACGTAGGAAGCGTCATCGATTGCAGGGGCGTAACGCTTGTAGATGGACATGGACTCATACCCTCTTCCTAGAGGGAACCTTAAAGATGATGCCAACGAGGCGAGGGCATCGGCCAGAATATTCTGATGACGAGGGACATGGACAAAGATCAATTTGGTGAACAGTTCTACAAAGGCAGCAGTGAGTTCTTGGTATGGCTTGAGCTTGGGATCGCGAGTGCGATATTTAGTGAGCACCTGGCGAAGAATGAGTTGGCTATCACCTACGACTTGCAATTCGGTGATACGAAAAGAATGAGCGAGTTCCAGGCCAGCTAGAAGAGCTTCATATTCAGCTATATTGTTGGTAACGGGGAATTTGAGATGGTATGCCAATGGGAATGTAAGGCCTTCAAGCGATAGGAGGGCAATGCCGATTCCTTTCCCTTAGGAATTCATAGCTCCATCAAAATGTAACGTCCACATGTAATCATCTGATTGGTTGATGGTCATTAGTTCCTCATCTGGAAATTCTGACTGGACAGGATCGAATTTGGGGAGAGGATGGTGAGAGAGATGCTCAGCTATGGCATACCCCTTGATTACCTTTTTCTGAATGTAGATGATGTCAAACTGAGAAAGAAAGCTTTGCCAGCGTGCTAATCTATCCGTAAGGACAGATTTTTCTAGAAGGAACTTGATAGGGTTCATTCGGGCAATCAGTTGGACTTCATGAGCTAGAAAGTAGTGTTTCAACTTCTGCACTACCCAGACAAGGGCGGCACAAGTTTTTTCCATAGCCGTGTACTTCTGCTCACAGGGGTTGAAGAGTTTGGACAAGTAATATGCCGCCCTTTCCTTGCCCGCTTCATCGGCTTGTGCTAGGACAGCTCCCACGGAGTCGTCCAGGACTGAGATGTAAAGGATTAAAGATTTACCTGGCGTGGGTGGAATTAGGACGGGTGGATTGGCCAGATATTCCTTCAATCTTCAAAAGCTTTTTGGCATTTAGAATTCCAAAGGAATTCTACTCCTGACTTAGTCAACTCGTAGAAAGGTTTGCACCTTTGCGAGTGTTAGGACACAAATCGATGAATGAATTGTAACCTTCCGATTAACCCTCGAACTTCTCTCAGGTTTTTCGAAGGTGACATATCCCTAATTGCTTTAGCTTTGTTGGGATCTATTTCAATACCCCTCTTACTCACAATGAAACCAAGCAATTTGCCCGAAGAGACACCAAATACGCACTTTTTTGGATTCATCTTCAATTTGAACTCCCTCGATCTTTGCAGCACCTTAGCTAGAACTCTCGAGTGTTCTGCCCTAGTCTTAGATTTCACCAGTAAATCATCTACATACACCTCTAAATACACATGCATCATGTCATGAAATATTACCATCATAGCCCTTTGATAAGTAGCTCCAGCATTCTTCAAACCAAATGGCATGACCAAATAGCAGTAAGTTCCCCATGGTGTGGTGAATGATGTTTTCTCCTGATCCTCTTCCGCCAAACGGATCTGATTATACCCTGAAAATCCATCCATAAATGTGAGAGTTTTGTAGCCTGCTGTGTTGTCAACCAACACATCGATGTGAGGCAAGGGGAAATCATCTTTTGGACATGCGCGGTTAAGGTCCCTAAAATTGATACAGATTCTCACCTTTCCATCCTTTTTTATGACCGGGACAATGTTTGCCACCCATTGAGGATATAGGACGACTCTGATAAACCTGGCTTTGTGGAGCTTATCGACCTCCTCCTTCATCTTCAAAGCCATCTGGGGGTGGAAACGTCTTAACCTCTGCTTTAACGAGACAGACCCTGGTTTTAGCGTTAGGCGGTGTTCGACCAGGGTGGAATCCAATCCCGGCATATCCTCGTAGCTCCATGCGAACGTGTCCATGTACTCCTTTAGAATGATCAATTCCTCTTCTTCAGATGGTGACAAATTATTGCTTATGAGGATGATCCTAGGGTCTTCCTCGGTCCCCAGGTTGATCTCTTTGGTGGGTTCTTCTGTTGGGTTCGGTGCAGTATTCAGAGGGGGGGTGAATGAATATAGCCCATTAAAAATCTTTCGCCCAATTAAAGTATGATGCTCACTAGAATTACTAGTTCGCAAACTAGACAAGCTTAAATGCTAATGGGCATATGCGGAACTGAACAAACACACATTAAGATCACTAGAGTGCTAACAAGACATATTTAGACAAAATATAGCTCAACTAGAATTTCGCTCTCTTGACAAATTAAAGCACTCTAAGAAGACTAATTAACTCTTCTGCTCAACCAGAAGCCAAACACAAGGAGCGCCCCTATACATTCATCTAGCGGAAGCACAATAGAACAAAACAAACCACAATGCACAAGGGGTTTTTAGGTGGTTCGGTCCAGCAGACCTACATCCACCCCACACTCAAATCGAGTGTGGATTCCGCTGACTCACAGCTTGAACAGCTGGGCATCACAGCTTGCCTTACAACCGCTGGGCAACACAACTTGCCGTCTGTAGACACGCCAAAATTGACGTCATTTTGAGTATATTTCATATCGCTCTGCGATGCCCCATTTGACCCTCAAATCAGCTTATTTGAGTGGTTTTTCCCACTTTTCTTGAATTTCTCCTATTTTTCCCTCATTTCTTATTTTTCTGGATTTTCTGGGCATTTATCTCTATTTTCTGAATTCACGCCCTCATCAGAGGCGTTTGTTTTTGAAACACGCCCTGGTCTAGGGCGTTTCTTTCCCATTTTATCTATTTCTCCCCATTCTATCTATTTTATGAATTTTATGAATTCACGACTTGGGTAAGGGCGTGTTTCTCTTAAAACACGACTTGTCCTAGGGCGTTTCTTAAGAAAGGACGACCACACTTGAGGGCGTCAATTCTTTTGGTTTGACCGACTTCCCCATTTGAGCTCTTGAAATTAACGCCCTTCCCAGGGGCGTGTTTTTGAAACGCGGCTTTGATTGAGGCGTGTTTTTCATGTTTCAAATATGGGGAGTTTTCATTTCTAAAAATTTGGTCTTGAGAAACGCCCTTGTGCAGGGCGTGTTTTTGAGAAACGCCCTAGGGTAGGTCGTCAATTCTTAAATTAACGCCCTGACCCAAGGCGTGTTTCACCTTCTGGCTTCGCAGCCCTTTCCCCAGAGAGTCCTTGCCTCGTTAGACTCCTCCTCTATTTGGGCTCTTGCTGTTCTTATCCATTCCTCCTTTAATCTCTTCCCTTCTTATCACCTTTTCCTAACCTATTAATAGAGGCTCTCGCCTCTGTTAAGGGGTTGGTTCCGATAATTTTTATTCTCCCCTGCGTTCTTCTTCTTTTTTCTTCTTTCCCCTTTCTTCTGTCTTCTACGTGTCTCCTTCTTTTTCTATTTCTTCTTCTGATTCTTCTTCTTCTTCTTCCGTGTCCTCCATTCTTCTTCTTCTTCTTATTTTTCTTCTTCTACTTCTGTTTCCTCCCTCTTTTCTTCTGTTGTCTTCTTTTCTTTTTACAGGAACCGAAGGTGCTTGGCTAAGGGAAGGCTTCTTCACATCAAGCTTCATCCTTTGAAGGCTTCCTCCCATCGAGCATTCAAGCCAAAGAAGCCACCCAAACAAGATTTTTCTATCTTATCTCCCCTTATTTGTATTTTTCATTAAGTCATGCATGCATCATTGTCATTGATTTTCCTCAACTATCATATTGAGATCTCTCCTTAGTGCAACTCTTGCACTCTTTCCCCCTATTTTTATTCATATTTTTCATATCATTCACATCATATCTCCCATACCCTTTTGCATAGGGGTTTAAGGGCAATCCCCTTAAGGTGTGTTCTTGCACATGCTTTCATGCTCATATATTTTTATTGAATTTGATGCTACACTCACCATATTCTAATCCATATTTTTTTTATTGGTGTTTGTCTTTTTTGCAAGGGTAATTAATTGAAGAACTCTCTTCGTCGGCCGGCCGATCTTGAAGAGAAAGGAAGCACTCACATCCCCGCGTTTCAAGAGGTATTTTGCGATCATCTCCCCATATCAATCTCCTCTTTGAGACCCTCGTGTCTCTGGCGATCACACACACTCCCCTTGTGCACCTCGTGCATATATTTTCCTCCATATTGATGCTTATTGCATGTCTTTTATTTAAATTTTCCTTAAGTGGATTTTTAATTAAGATCTACAAATTGGCGATCACGGTGGGACTCTTTGTGTTCTTCTTTCATTACCCCTTTCCCCTTAGGCACCCGCGCGTGCCATCTCCCCTATTGCACCCTCGGTGCGTCTCCCTTTTGTGCCCCTTGGGCACCCTCCATTGGTTTTACACTCTCCCCTAAGTGATTGGTCAGTTTGTTGATTTTTCTTTAAAAAAATTTCCACTTATCTAAAATTCTTGATGAGCATGCTTATTTTATTGATTGTCATGATGCTGTGATTGAGTGTTAATATTGCTGGCCGTGAAGGTTTCCTGGAGAAAGTGAATTCACGCCTCTGGAAGAGGCGTTTTTATTGATTTAACGCCCTAACCAAGGGCGTCTTCTGAATATTTTACGCCTTCTGACAGGGCGTTTTCCAGCGTACTTCCGGGCTTTCTTGCTTTATATTGCTGCCTGTGAATTCACGCCCTACTACAGGGCGTCTTTTACTTGATTAGCGCCCCAAGTCAGGGCGTGTCTTTGGATTCGACGCCCTCTGGACAGGGCGTCCTTTTATGGATAGCGCCTAACCCTAAGGCGCATTTTAATCTGCCCCTGCGCCCTTCAGGTTGATTCACGACAGTCACACCGTCGTTTCTTTGGATAGTAGCGCCCCCTGACAGGGCGTGTTTTTACTGTGGGTTTCCACAACCCTTCCCGTGGGTGATATTTCATGCTTATATTTCATATTGATTGATATTATTGTGGTTGGCCTGTTTACCCCATTGCATTCTTTCATTCATTTGCATTTTTGGTTTGGGAGCCTCCTCCTCTTCATTAGGATCCACACACCCTCTTGGTGAAGGAACGACCCTCCATTGAGCATTCCGTCTCTTTGGATTGGAAATTCCTAAACCAAGCCTCCATAAGTCCCCGCACCCGTGGATTCCCTCACGGACGCCGGGCAGGTTGTACCCTTTGAAGTCCCGATATAGTTGGCCTAATACGTGGTGAGTGAGAGTTCCTAGTTGGCATTGGAGTTCAACTCATTTTGAAACTAGGTTCCTCCCCCCCTTGTGTGAATCTTTCCAAACTTTATTAAAATTCATTAATTCACCAAGGATTAAACAAATCAAAATCACGGTAACCATTCCAACTTGTGTGCTTCTTTGCAATTATTGAGAACTTTGATTATATAATGGCTTACCATGATAGAAACATGTTCAATTCAATTAATGAGGATGCACAACCTAGCACTTCATATCCTCAATTTCAACATGTTAATCATCATCATTCTCACCATTCTTTCAAGGGACCACGTCCTTATTCTCATGGTCATGCCCAACCCATGGGCAATGTCCATCCTCATGGTCCCCCTACTCAAGTTCGAGCCACTATTCCTACGGGACCGTCTCCTCCCAATGATGAGAAGGTCTCTCAAATCTTGCATGCATTAGATCATCTTACCCCTCAACAGATCCAAGCCCTTAAGGCTGCCGTTGAGGGTACATCTCTTGCATCTCCCCCTCCTTCCAATTCTATTCGGGTGGCCCATCACCCACCTCCTTCCAATTCTATTCGGGTGGCCCATCACCACCTCCTTCCAATTCTATTCGGGTGGCCCATCACCCATCTCCCTCCAATTCTATTCGGGTGGCCCATCACCCACCTCCTCCTTCCAATCATATTCAGGTAGCCCATTACCCATCTCCTCCTGTTCATTCTACTCGGGTGGTCTGACACCCGCCTCCTTCTATTCCTCCTCCAACACGGCCCCGAGGCCCATTTACTCCTTGCAATCCGTTCCGTCCGGGTTCTTTCACGGGTCGTCCCGTCAACTCCCCTCCACGGCCTTTTTATACGACCTCTCCTCCTTCAATGCCCTGCCAACCTTCTATTGTCCAAGTTACACCCCTCCAGCAAACTCTCCTCGATAAGATTACTTTGATGGAGGAACAAATAAAGAGGGTCACGGCTCCTCCTACTCCAGTCAATCCTCTCCATGTCGCTTTGGACGACATTACAAGAATGGAGAGAGAATGGAAAGATAGGATGGACGACTACGGCGTTGATATTCCACGTGAGCAAGAACCGACATTTGAAGAATCTGAGGCAATATACGATGATGAAGATGTGCAGGCACCCCTTCCGGGTTTCCTTAACTTTCCACTTTCCCCATTTTCATTCGACGAACCCCCTGCTCAGGAGGAAGCCACCATCCCTGATCCAACCCCTATTTATGAGACTAATTGGTGTTACGATGATGGGTCGATACTCCAATCACCCATACCGCCACATTGTAAGTCTCCTCCTATCCTTGACACCGCATACATTACACCTCCTCCAGTTACACCATTAACCTCCGCAACACTGGCCTCCCCTAAACCTTCCATTAAACCTCCACCAATTACACCTCCACTCCTTAAGCCATCTACCTCCACACCATTAGCCTCCATCGAACCCACCATTAAACCTTCCCCAATTAACCTCCCATTACCGCCACCTCGGCCTTCCATTATCCCTTTAAAACCCACTTTGCTTATTCCTCCACCATATAGCCTTACGCCTTTACCCATGGTTAGTCCTGAACAGGATCCACCACTTTTTGCATCCGAGCTAATCCCAATTACTTCCGAGCAAGGGGAGAAGCTCGACGTGTTTGAATCTCCGCCCCCATTCACCCATTTGCCAACACCTTCCATTATAACTCCACCATTCACGGAGCCTCCCGCCTCCGCCTCACCTCCCTTTGTTACTCGGAAGGGGCGTGCTTCTGCAGCTAATCGCGCCAAGGATAAGCAAAAGGCGGGCAAGAAGACTTTGGCCACGACCGTGCCATTCAAGATGCAAGAATTCATTTACCGGATGTCAATCCGGGTTATTGTGCCAAGCATGGTCGGAGAAGCTAAGTCATCACCATTGCTCAATAGATGCCAAGCATTGACGCCGTTTGAAGGCCGGGCAGGGCACCCTTTGTTCAAACCTTCGAATTCCGAATTCATTACTCCTTACAAGGGGCGAATGCCCATTTTATTCAACATTCCATATTCATCACCACATTCAATGGGCAACTCGATGCTTCATGTTCCAACTCTACGACTCCCTCACCTTATTGATTTTCGCTTTCCAAGGGGGTTGTCATTTATTGAAGCTTCGTTTATTGGGCCAATTGGTCATACATGTTCACTGCCGTGGAGGGGCAATTATCTTAAGGGGCCATCCCCTATTTCTCCCACTCTTGTTCATTCAACTTCATCCACATCTATTTCTATCACCTTTTCTTCATGGGCCACTCGAAGGGTAAAAAGGAAGATCTCATCCTTTCACCCTTCACATTATTCATCTTCTTTGCATCTCCTTGCATTCACGCATTTCAAGCATTCATCGCATCCATCCCATTGCATGCATTTGCACCTCCTGCTTCCCGGGTTTCCAAACCCGTATCTTCCCCGCCTTCCGGCACCGCCGGATATTCAGCATTTCCCATCTTATCCATATTCATCCTTTTATCCACTCCCCTTGGGGCATCGCGTCCCCCTTCCTGCTATTTCCCTGGAACCACCAGGAATTTTATCCCTCCTCTTTGGGCATCTCACCCTTTCTGATTCTATTTCTCCGGAACCTCCGGACCTTCCTCTCGGGCACGATACCCCTTTCCATCTTCTCCTTATTGATTTCATCCCTCCGGAACCTCCGGATTCTTCCCTTGTCCTTTCAGGGCATCGCGCCCCTTTCCATCTTCTCCCTCCTGATTTCATTCCTCCGGAACCTCCGGATTCTCCATCTTATTCTCTCTATCATCTCCCAGGGCATCGCGACCCTCCTGATTTCATTCCTCCGGAACCTCCGGAACTTCCATATTTCTTTCGATTTATCTTCTTGCTCCTCCGGGACTTCATATCTTTTATTCTCTTCTTCCTTCTCCGTCACCTCTTCCATCATCTTTTTCCCTATCTTTCCCCAGGGCATCGCGTCCCTTCTTTCAATGTCCCACCAGAGCCTTCGGATTTCTCCTCTCATGATTTTCCTCCTCTGCTTCCGGACCCTCCGGATCCACCTCTTTCTATCTACCAATTTCTTCTTCTAATTCCTCCTAATTCTGGGTCTGACCCAACTTCTTCCACATCCACTGCCTTGGGCATCTGCCCTTTCTCCCATTGCTTTCGAGGCTTTAGTCCTCACTCCACCTCCTAATTTTCCGCATCTTCTGTAGACTGTTTCATGTGATCAGGGTCTCCGAGCCTTAGCAAGGGAGTTCTAGCCCTCGCCTCTCTTCCTTTTTCTCCTTATTCGTCTGAGTCTGGTCTTGGCACCACTCCCTCTTGTTAAGCCACTTTCAAATCCTTTGCTTCCAATCCTTTTGACTGCCAAAGAGGACAAATCCCATGATGATCAACCTCGCCTCTGACAGCTGCTTCTACAAAGGTTGCAAGGTAACATATTGGCGTAAGTACGCATTTTAATGATATCATTTTCTCATTACTTCACACATGATTTTCAAAATCAAGTGCTTCTTAACGAGATTAAGAGTGGTGTTTTAAACCTTTATCTTAGGCTTTTGTTTAATTGAATCACTCTCAAAAGAGTCTTTAGGCTTGCTATGCAGCACCTTTGGTTAATAAGAACCCCGTGCTGGGAATTCGACATTCTCTCCCCGCTTGTTAAGGGCAACCCTTAGCTGGGCATTTCACACACTTCACGGCGTCCTTAGCCGGCTCCTTGATAAAACACCGTTCCTACCTTGGCCATGCCATGAATTTCTGAAAGTCTTTTCTCTTCTTTACTCAGCCGCATGCAGGGGCAAGAGGTTGACGGATGAGATGACCAACCTAGGAAAACCCCAATACGAGAGGAGTCTCAAATAGGGGCAGTCTTGACCCAAAAGAAAAATAAATATGAATTTCATGATAAATCTTGCCACAAGGGCTATTATGGAAATCAAATCAGAATTTTGATAAAAGCAATTATGAATTATGGCATGTCAAGAGTGGCAAAGTCCCCGCAGGGAAAACCCTGGTCGTATGCATGTTAAGGGTCTAAAAATCAAAGGCACAAAGCCCCGGCGCAACAGACTGCCTCTTTGAAGGGAACACCTTGGAAGGAATTCAAGTCCCGATATCTCCCATCCTGCACAAAGTTTATCCCCAATTATTCTTCTCTTCTCCCTCCAAGACCGAATGTTTCTCGGGTATGGCCTTGGTAGGGGCACCGTTAATCAAAGACGGTCGGTTATAGGATGCCGCTTTCAATGCACGTCCAGCTCTGGGCAGTTTTTAGCGAAAAGGGAAGGAAACGAGGACCCCTAGCCAGTGGTTCAAAAACACCCTTTGATGCTGCATAAACAATATTTCCAAAATCTCCACAAAAATTTGAATATTTCCAAAATCTCCACAAAAATTTGAATATTTCCAAAATCTCCACAAAAAAACTTGAATATTTTAAAAATCTCTGTAAAAATTCAAATATTTTCAAAACCCATAAAAATTTGCATATTCCAAAACCCATAAAAATTTGCATATTCCAAAATCCAAAAATTTTGCATTGTATTTTCTGATGGTGTTTTGCAGGAACAGCTTTCCAAGGACCAAGAGCACGGGATGAGTCCTATCTCCACTTATTGCTATCAATCTATTGATTCTCCCCGATATTTTATAACATGCCACCCAGGGGCATCTTGATTGTCATCTCCCCCATATCTCCTGATTATCATTTATCTCCAAATCAACTCCTGCTAATTACTCCGCCAATGGGCCTTATCAGATCTTGATCTTTCAACTCCAAATCTTGATTAGCCAGGTTGTCTCCTCATAACAAATAATGATGCTTTGCAATGCCATGCTATTCATGTTATCCATGCTTTACCCTACTATGTGTTATTCATGGCTGTGTTTGCTATGCTTTGAGTCATGCCTTATTCATTGTTTGTTATACTTTTTATATCTTGGCTAATGAATTTTGAGCGCAGGATAAGAAGCTCTTGGTCCCATCGTCTGGGCATCATCATCCAAGCCCCACGGTGCCCGCACCTCATCTCTCAGTTCCCCCCATACTTATTGCTTCACCATCTCCCTGTATGCATTCTACTTATGTTACATATGTTACTAGATTACATCAAGGACCTTGTGACTTTGATAAATCTGGAATTTGAGTTCCCCTTCATCAAAAACGATGACGATTCCAGAGGCATCTTAGTCACACGGATAGGCCGTTGAGCCGTCCGAGACTGGGGACGATGGTTCCCTTTTTACGAGTTGGTGCGCGGATAAACGGGCTTCGGCTTAGTATCAGCTCGCAGAATTGGTTTCTTGACCCAGTCTGGGCAGTTTAACAATATTATCCTTGATTATATTATATTTTTATTTGATTTAATTTTTTCCTTTAGCCCAGCATGCATTCATGTAGGACTTTGAAACAATTGTTGAAAAATCATTCTGATAAGCTGATGTTGAGAGTTGAATTGATCTTAATCTTTCCCGATATGAGATTTTCATTGCCGAATTGAGTCCTCAGTTCGTTTTGTCGCTGTTTTGGGTCTTTTCTCGAGAGCTCCTTGTTTGGATTTTTATCATCTTATTGTCCAACTTTCCCCTTGATCCACCTTGGCTGCAGCACGTCCACATTGGCTGGTAACCGCTCCCCAATGGTGAAATCTACAGGTTTGTGACCTGGGGTACTTCCACCGCGCTGGAAGTTGATCATTTTATTTTATCTCCTTCGTGCACCGCGTGCACATCTCCCCCTTTTATCCAAACATCGTTGACTTCGTTGGATTTCCCGAGATTTGCTTCATCTCGAGCTTTTGATTTCGATTCTCATCAAGTGATGTTGATTGCGTGTCTCATCACACCTTGGCATCTACTTTTCAGTTTGCTACGCTCCCTTGCAAAGCAGACGCCAAGGCGGGGCAGCTGTAGACACGCCAAAATTGACGTCATTTTGAGTATATTTCATATCGCTCTGCGATGCCCCATTTGACCCTCAAATCAGCTTATTTGAGTGGTTTTTCCCACTTTTCTTGAATTTCTCCTATTTTTCCCTCATTTCTTATTTTTCTGGATTTTCTGGGCATTTATCTCTATTTTCTGAATTCACGCCCTCATCAGAGGCGTTTGTTTTTGAAACACGCCCTGGTCTAGGGCGTTTCTTTCCCATTTTATCTATTTCTCCCCATTCTATCTATTTTATGAATTTTATGAATTCACGACTTGGGTAAGGGCGTGTTTCTCTTAAAACACGACTTGTCCTAGGGCGTTTCTTAAGAAAGGACGACCACACTTGAGGGCGTCAATTCTTTTGGTTTGACCGACTTCCCCATTTGAGCTCTTGAAATTAACGCCCTTCCCAGGGGCGTGTTTTTGAAACGCGGCTTTGATTGAGGCGTGTTTTTCATGTTTCAAATATGGGGAGTTTTCATTTCTAAAAATTTGGTCTTGAGAAACGCCCTTGTGCAGGGCGTGTTTTTGAGAAACGCCCTAGGGTAGGTCGTCAATTCTTAAATTAACGCCCTGACCCAAGGCGTGTTTCACCTTCTGGCTTCGCAGCCCTTTCCCCAGAGAGTCCTTGCCTCGTTAGACTCCTCCTCTATTTGGGCTCTTGCTGTTCTTATCCATTCCTCCTTTAATCTCTTCCCTTCTTATCACCTTTTCCTAACCTATTAATAGAGGCTCTCGCCTCTGTTAAGGGGTTGGTTCCGATAATTTTTATTCTCCCCTGCGTTCTTCTTCTTTTTTCTTCTTTCCCCTTTCTTCTGTCTTCTACGTGTCTCCTTCTTTTTCTATTTCTTCTTCTGATTCTTCTTCTTCTTCTTCCGTGTCCTCCATTCTTCTTCTTCTTCTTATTTTTCTTCTTCTACTTCTGTTTCCTCCCTCTTTTCTTCTGTTGTCTTCTTTTCTTTTTACAGGAACCGAAGGTGCTTGGCTAAGGGAAGGCTTCTTCACATCAAGCTTCATCCTTTGAAGGCTTCCTCCCATCGAGCATTCAAGCCAAAGAAGCCACCCAAACAAGATTTTTCTATCTTATCTCCCCTTATTTGTATTTTTCATTAAGTCATGCATGCATCATTGTCATTGATTTTCCTCAACTATCATATTGAGATCTCTCCTTAGTGCAACTCTTGCACTCTTTCCCCCTATTTTTATTCATATTTTTCATATCATTCACATCATATCTCCCATACCCTTTTGCATAGGGGTTTAAGGGCAATCCCCTTAAGGTGTGTTCTTGCACATGCTTTCATGCTCATATATTTTTATTGAATTTGATGCTACACTCACCATATTCTAATCCATATTTTTTTATTGGTGTTTGTCTTTTTTGCAAGGGTAATTAATTGAAGAACTCTCTTCGTCGGCCGGCCGATCTTGAAGAGAAAGGAAGCACTCACATCCCCGCGTTTCAAGAGGTATTTTGCGATCATCTCCCCATATCAATCTCCTCTTTGAGACCCTCGTGTCTCTGGCGATCACACACACTCCCCTTGTGCACCTCGTGCATATATTTTCCTCCATATTGATGCTTATTGCATGTCTTTTATTTAAATTTTCCTTAAGTGGATTTTTAATTAAGATCTACACCGTCCGAGGAATCCTCCTCGCCCCGCTGAGCAACACAGCTTGCTGTCCAGTGGACTCCTCCACTGCAAACCGCTGGGCAATACAGCTTAGCCGTCCAGAGGTAGCACCTCTGCAATCCGCTGACTAACAGCTTGACAAAGGAAGCTCAAAAGAAAACAAAAGATTGGAGTAAACAGCATCGAAAAGCTATAAGCACTAAGCACAGAATATGGCTCTTAAAGAGCTGACTGGAGTGGATCTGATCCAACTTCCAGCAAGAACAGATCTCCCTCGATCTCACTCTCTTTCTTCACTCTCTCTCTTCTCAACTCCTTCACGTCTGCTTCTCTCCTCTCTTCTTACTCTTCACACTCTGCTCGAGCTCTCTATCTCTCACTTTTTCTCTTCTACTTCTTCTCTCTTTCTTTTCTTCTTCTTCTGCTGGATCGTGGAAGCTCTCTCTCCTTCTAATTCTTCTCTCAGCTTTTGCTCCCTGGCTTCGATCACGATCCTCCTCCATCTGAAGACGAAGGCTCCATTATATACCAGCAGCAGCAGTAGCAGGGCGCGTGTGGCTTCCACAGTTCCCACCCTAAGAATTCAGACCACGCGGCAGCATCAGCAGGCTGTCAGTACACGTGTCCTCATCTGGGCACTCTCCTTATCCTCGGATCACGTGCCCAGCACAGTACGCTCAGCAACTGGAGTTAGATGGCGTCAACCCACTTGCTCCAAGGAGTTGACGCAGCCTTCAGAGATACTTTATCAGCAAAGCTTAAGTATGCTGCGTTGACGCTTCCAACCCGCAGCGTTGACACATCAGAGTAATCCAGTAAGCTTCTTTCTTGATTGATTGAACAACAGCGTCCACGCCACTTGATCAAGGCGTTGACGCATTGCTGTCCAGTGATCAATGTCTTCAGTATATAAGTGTGTTGCGTCGACGCTACTAGCCCATAGCGTTGACGCAGTGGTGTTCCAGCAACTAATACTTTAGCTTGTTTGCTTGCTGCGTGGAGGCTACCAGGCCGTGGCGTTCCCGCACTGCAGTATTCCAGTGAGCTATGGACTCTGCCTCATTAACTACTGCATCGACGCTGCTGTAGCATGGAGTTGACGCAGCCAGGTGAAGCTCTGAAATCCTCTTCAACTAAAGCGTGGACGCATTGAACTCTCAGCGTCGACCCTGTTCTTCATTGGTGTCATCATCTGAAGACAGTGTATAGACTTTAGAACTGGTGCACGATGTACATACTTCATGATACTCGTCCAATGTATATACTTAGCTGAACAAGACACACAATGTATAGACTTGTAGCCATGAACAAATGCAATGTATAGACTTTTCAATCGACAGGCAGACAATGTATATACTTGCTCAACCTGAATCAATGTCTAGACTTCAGCTCAAGGCCAGTGTATAGACTTCAAGCTTCAGAAACGAATGTACAGACTTCACTTAAGAAACGTATGGAAAGACCCCAGTGTATAGACTTTGCCTTGAACGAAGGTCAATGATGAGTGTATAGACTTTCACGATGTGTAGACTTGGATACGTGAAAGCTACAGTGAAGGAATGTATACACTTGACCAAAGCAAGGGCAAATCGAGTGTACAGACTCTGAGGTTCAAAGCCAACGGCTGTACAGACTTAGAATATTAAGACTGATGTACAGACTTCATGCGTTGACGCTGTACACTTGAGAATGCTCACAACGTTGACGCAGCATGAGACGCTCGGATGTATAGACATGGAGACTTAGCCTATGCATAAGACGCTAAGTGAGACGGTCTAATGTATGGACTTAGTCTTCACAGCGAATGCAGGCAGTGTACATGCTTGTGTCCACTTGAGACGCTGAAGGAGACAGTCCAATGTATGGACATCAACTCATGCGACCAAAGCATCAATGCAATGTACAGACTTCGCCTGAGACAATGCATGAGACGGACGATGTATAGACTTCAGCAACAATGCATGACTGTATAGATTTATGTTCTCAACGAAATACAAACACAACACAATGTATAGACTATGCTGAGTGTCTAGACTTGTGAGATGCATAGAACACACATGAGGCTGTATAGACTTGGAAACCAATGCACACGGCTGACAGACATGAAGTAAGCTTGAATGATCATGATGTATAGACTTTGGACTCCAAGGGCAATGTATGGACTTTCATATGAAAGGTTGTACAGACTTTGAAGTCTGGGGGCGTCGACGCATGATGCATGTGACACACTTGCTGCGTTGACGCTGCATGACTTGCGAAATGCATAGAACATACAGAGGCTGCAATGCACCGATCTTAATACAAGCACAAAACACTTTATGCACTCTCATGCATTCTCCACAGAATATATCAGTTATATGCATTCAGATTGTTATGATTCAATGATTCAATGTCAAGCTATTAGCTAAACAAAATGGTGACTCATTCGTGTTGCTATCATTAAAACACCACATTCATCAAAGCATAAGGGGCACAACAATCTCCCCCTTTTTGATGATGGCAACATAATGAGTCACACTGACTCGTCAAACTATTCTCCCCCTTTGACATAATCAAAAAGAAAGGGAATGGTTTGAGAGACACAATGCAGCACACAAAGACACTTATGACAATGAAACATCACTCCCCCTATCAGCATGCAAGATTAACTACTCTTCCCTAGATGCAAAGAAACCATACCTCCCCCTGAAGCACAGGAATGGATTCAGGTTATCCAATAAATCAATCTGAATTCTACCTTTATAAAGAATCTGAATTCTGGTGAAAATACCACATAATCAGAACTTATTGCAGAACAAGATGGAAGATTCCAACAGTGTGGAGAGTAAAGTAATTGGTGATAGAAGGGCAATAATAGACAACAATCATCACAAGACATCTCAATGAATAATCAGACTGAATCTGATCAGGCTATCTGGAAAATATGATCATGACGGATTTTAATGCATACATCACTTCAATAAGTCTTAAAAGATGTAGACTCTTCTATCATAAAGGGCTATGAAGTGGCAACTTAACCAATCTGATTTAATTTTGATGTATACCAAATTTGTCAAATTAAACTCAATACTCATATCTGAATCCAAGTTTTAATAAAGGTGAACCAAATATTCAGATAACACCCAAAATCAATCATCTTTTATCTTACACATATGATCTCAATGGCACCTTTGAAAGATACACATATTAGTGCAGAAGTTAAACACTTTTCAAGAACATGAGTTGACAGATTTTTCAAGATAATTTCATTTGAAGCACATTATATTTTTCCTGAGCAATTTAAGTTGATCACCACCTTTTTACATGAGGCACAACAAGTCTTAGTTGAAGTGACCCAGTTACTCAGTGTGATAACTGTCATTGCCTCTCATTTTGAGAGCAGAGTTAGCAATATGAGTGTCTTTTTACATGAGAAGACACCTTTATCAGAGGCCAGACTCCCCAGCTACTCAACACAGATAAGCTATTACTCCGTCAGGTTTTGTTTCACTAAATTTTTATCAGAGATAACTATGGCACCTCATGACATGAGTTGCTTTATTTCATTGATAAAGAACTCAGTTTCTCAGAGACCGAGTCATTGCTCTGAATTCACAATTTCTTCATTTAGTCAACATTTTCAAATTAATGTTTAACAACAGTACACACTATATGCATCTTAGCCAAAGAAGCCCTGAATTCAAATTTTTAGATATCTGATGAGAGAGTCTAAGGTTTACATGAAAGATGTGGTTAAAGTTTATTAAACCTTATCATTCAGATATTTTCAATTCATTTAATTACAAATCTGAGAATACATTAATCTTATATCAGTCTGATTCAGTGATAATTCTTAAACCTATATGATAGAAATTTCTACAATGTTCTCAGACTGAATTGCATGACATGCAGCTTTAAGTTCCTCAGATCAGAAAAATAAGTTTAGCTGACCAACAAATCAATAGTAGAGCCAATTCAGTCACACCAGCTGAGAAGAGTGTGAAAGGTGAGTATAGGCTGGAATATAGACAGATAGTATCATGAAGGGAGTTGAAGGAAACTCTTCTTTAACAGCTCAACAAATAGAAGGCAGAATCCTTTTTCAAGAGAGAGAAATATGACATCAGATAAGAGTTAATCAATTTTTAGGCAAGAAGTGTTCAAGATGTGACAAACAAAACACCAATTCTAAGTGCTCCCCCTGTCTAGATGCAATTAAATTTCTTTTCAGGTTTTTCAACTCCACTACACTTCATATGCAACATTAGTCAAACTCCCCCTGACAAAGTGCATGAAATACAATTAATGAACTGCTCATGATTTTAGAATATGCTCAAGAAGAATAAATGCTTTTTTCAATCAGAGAGAGAATTTATCAAATGCATCATTTTCATTTCAAATTTTTCATCATATGATGCAAAGCAGCCCTATTATGCATTGAAAAACATGCAGTCTACGACAATGGGCAAATGACAGTCATGCAAATGATGTATGCAAGTACTAGACACATGCATTGACTGTATGCACTAACTGACCCGTTCAAGCTCAGTCCAAGTATGTAATCAAGCATGCAATGCATTGACACCAGACACATGCATTGACTCTAAAAATGATTGTGCAGAGCATCTATCAGCCTATTTATTCAGTGCAATAATCAGTTAGAGAAGAGCATCAGATATATGCAAGGTAAAACTCAGTAGCTGAGTCTGGAATGCAGACTGATCAGCTAGACATGAAGAGATCATCAATAATCAATCAAGCAAATCAATATGAAACTCACAATTTTCATGCTCACAATTTCAGATAATGGAATTTAAGCATAGAGTTTTGGAACTGACCTGAATTGTGCTATCATGGGGTTTTCATCCTTGAGTGGCTTGGTTAACCCCTTTTATTTCTCCCACCAAGGCACACCTGCAACATATCAATCAATATGATCTTGCAGGGACCCAAGAGGTCTTGGGTCCTGAATTACCCCTATCAGGTGTTCTAAATAATTTCTTAGCAATATTATCATCAAATTCCATCAGTTTACACTCAAACATTGAATGTCCAGTTTTTTCACAATAATAACATGAAGCCACAGAATTTTTATTTTTATTCTTCATGTTAGCAGAAACATGATGCCCATGTGCATGCATATAAGTATGAAAATTATGTGTATGAGCATGAGAATTTCTTTTATTGACTTGAAAATTTTTCTTTTCATGCTCAGCCATCCGACAGTTGGCAGCTTTGTGGCCTAGCTTACCACATTCAAAACATGCAAAGTTTTTCTTTTTATCTCTCAAGTTATTTCTAGCAGAATTATAGAAAGCAGGGAATTTGACAGATTTAGAGTTTAATCTATTTCCCTGTGCATGCCAGCAATCTTTGACTGCATGCCCATGCTTACCACACTCAAAGCATTTAAGATGCTTTCTTCTTGATTCATTTTTACCCCAATGATTTCCTGACCAGCACTCATTAGCCTTATGCCCAGGCTTGTTGCAAGTGAAACAAATGATATGCTGATTGAATTTGAGTTTGTTTCTTTTGTACTCATGATGATTTGGGGTGTATCTGGCATGCATTCTGTCATCAGATTTCAAGGCAAAGCATTCATTCATTAAATGACCATACCTACCACAATAATAGCATGAAGCATCAGATTTCCTAGGGGCATGGTTTCTATCAGATGAATTCACAGATGTATGTGAATGAGTACAAGAAGCATGAGCATTTTGCATTGACCCATCAGATTCAGCAGAGCTAACAAATTTCAGAGTATAACCAGAATTATTCTTTGCCCTTTTTGTTTGACTCTTTCTTGTCAATTTCTGATTATCCTCAACAGGTTTTGTTTATTTTTCAATTTTCTGAGCTTTAAACTGAAAGATAGATTTTGAAGGTGACTTCTGATTTTCATTTTATTTTGTGGATTGCCTTGAAGTACCAGCTACATCAGTGCTTTGAACAAAAGTTGTATATAGCTGGTTTTTGGTGATTTTCTTAACATCAGAACAGCAATTTGTTCCCCCTTCAGAATTATCATCCTTCCTCTTCCCAACAGTTTTCATTTTTCCTTTAATCTTGGCAGACTCAATAGCTGAATTTTCTAGATTATGAATTTTATCTTCCAAGCTTGCAATGTGAAGTTCATAACTTGCTATTTCCTGTTCACTGCAATTAACACATTCGCTTAGAACTTGGTTTGCAGTTTTATACTTCTCAATTTCTTGTTCTAGACTGTTCAAAATTTCTGAATTTTCATCATAGACAGCTTTTCCTTTTTCTATAGTGAGAAGTCTTTCAGACAAGCCAGTGTTCAACCACTTTAGTTTTTCAACTTCAACTTTTAATTCAGTGTTTTCTTCCTCAAGATTTTTATCCTGAATTTCATTATTAGCACATCTCTCTCTTCCAGACATGTGCTCTAATTTTTCAATCAGTTCATCTTCTCTTTCTTCTGCTTTAATTTTCTCAGTGAGCAGATTTTTGTGATCATCTTTAAGTGAGGCAATTTGTTTATTTAGCCATTCATTCTCACTAAAGAGATCTTCATTACGTTCTCTTAAAGCTGAGCATGTTTTACAATTTGATTTAGCAGAAGAGGACTGTGAAACCTCATTGATTTCATTCATTCTGACCATAGAGTTTTATTCTTCTTTTGAAGATCTTCATTCTCCAATTTCATTTTGTCCAACTCAGAATTAACTTCAGTGAGTTCCTGCATGCCTTTTAGATGCTCCTTTTTCTTATCATTCAACTGATTCTCTATTTCTGACATTTTATCCAACCATGTTTATTTTTCAATTTTTAGAGAATCATTTTGTTTCTTAAGATTCTGAACATCTAGCATGCAAGCATCATAAGACTTTTTCATATTTGGACAGTTTTCACATGAATCTTTCAGATTTATTCTATCACATTTCTTTTTCAATTTTTTATTTTCAGATTTCAATTTCTTGGAAACTTCTAACAAGTTTTCATACATCTCCATCAATTCATCGAAAGAGTATCCTTTTGATTCAGAACTTACCTCGGATGAAGTTTCATCATCAGCATTTCTATGATCAGCCATTAAGCACTTGCTGTGATTCCTGATTAGCTTCAGTTTATCCAAAATGTCTTTGGCAGACTTGCAAGATGAAATGCATTCAATTAGAGATCTGTCAATTGATTCTTTTAATAAAACTACAGCTCTATTATTGACAGAGTCTTTCAGCTTGTCCTTCTTGGTCCATTTAGATTTATCCTTCGACAGTTTGTATGGGCCGTGAGTCATTACCTTCCACAGTTTTGGATCAGTAGACTTTACATACCGATGGAGGTTTTCGAACCAAGAGTCAAAGTTATCACCTCTGAATATCGGAGGATTAGCCATCGAATCAGATAACAACCAAATTCAAAGCACAAAACACTAGACAATAAAACCAGATAAACAAGACATGGTACTAACTCAGTGAAGCTAAATACAGAACACAAGAGGCACACTTATGAAATGCACCAGACAGAAATGCACTAAGACAGTAAATCAAGATGATTCCAAAAGACCCACTCTGAAATGCACTAAATAGTTAGCAGGATCCTCTGCAGATTGTTAGATCTGTTAAGTCAGAGACCGCTCTGATACCAATTGTTAGGTTCGGTGCAGTATTCAGAGGGGGGGTGAATGAATATAGCCCATTAAAAATCTTTCGCCCAATTAAAGTATGATGCTCACTAGAATTACTAGTTCGCAAACTAGACAAGCTTAAATGCTAATGGGCATATGCGGAACTGAACAAACACACATTAAGATCACTAGAGTGCTAACAAGACATATTTAGACAAAATATAGCTCAACTAGAATTTCGCTCTCTTGACAAATTAAAGCACTCTAAGAAGACTAATTAACTCTTCTGCTCAACCAGAAGCCAAACACAAGGAGCGCCCCTATACATTCATCTAGCGGAAGCACAATAGAACAAAACAAACCACAATGCACAAGGGGTTTTTAGGTGGTTCGGTCCAGCAGACCTACATCCACCCCACACTCAAATCGAGTGTGGATTCCGCTGACTCACAGCTTGAACAGCTGGGCATCACAGCTTGCCTTACAACCGCTGGGCAACACAACTTGCCGTCCGAGGAATCCTCCTCGCCCCGCTGAGCAACACAGCTTGCTGTCCAGTGGACTCCTCCACTGCAAACCGCTGGGCAATACAGCTTAGCCGTCCAGAGGCAGCACCTCTGCAATCCGCTGACTAACAGCTTGACAAAGGAAGCTCAAAAGAAAACAAAAGATTGGAGTAAACAGCATCGAAAAGCTATAAGCACTAAGCACAGAATATGGCTCTTAAAGAGCTGACTGGAGTGGATCTGATCCAACTTCCAGCAAGAATAGATCTCCCTCGATCTCACTCTCTTGGTATCAGAGCATTCTTTATTCAGAGAGCATCATGCTAGAGCAATCAACTCTTCAAGATAATTCAATTCAGCACAGACAGATTATTATGATATGCATTGATCAAAAATAGTTGGACTCCAAGGGCGATGTATGGACTTTCATATGAAAGGCTGTACAGACTTTGAAGTCTGGGGGCATCGACGCATGATGCATGTGACACACTTGCTGCGTTGACGCTGCATGACTTGCGAAATGCATAGAACATACAGAGGCTGCAATGCACCGATCTTAATACAAGCACAAAACACTTTATGCACTCTCATGCATTCTCCACAGAATATATCAGTTATATGCATTCAGATTGTTATGATTCAATGATTCAATGTCAAGCTATTAGCTAAACAAAATGGTGACTCATTCGTGTTGCTATCATTAAAACACCACATTCATCAAAGCACAAGGGGCACAACATCTTCTATAGCGGCTGATGGTTCGTCAAATCTCCTCATTCCGCTAGCATATGCATCAGCCGCGTCCTCATATTCTTCGTCCCCTTCTCCAATAGGGTACTCTTCATCTGTGAGCTCATAAACTCCATATCGCTCATCAATTGTGCAATCCTCCTCGCATTCTAACTCTGACAGTTGGATGGGATTTTCTAACAATTGAGGAATGGCTAGAAAGGCTTGACACCTATTGGCTAAATCTAGAAGAAATCGACGAGGAATTTGCCTACCCTTGGATTTTCTTCTAGGCACTACCCTTGACTCATTATTCCTAACCTGACTGACTTGTTCTACCGACGAAGAAGAAGTTGAAGAATGTACAGGAAAAGACCCCTCGGTGGAGGGGTAAAGAAGGTCACTCAGGGGACATTGAATGAGTGGCCCGTAAGTTGGGGCACACTCGTGAGAGATGTAGGAGGTCTCCTCAAAGGAAATGCACTGTTGAGGAGTTTGAAAATTGACGTTTTTTTTTATTTTCATTTTCAATTACAAAGCAATTGAAAGAAATCAGAGAATGGGAGAAGGGGACTACGGCTAAGGGGTTGTAAGGCTCGTTGAGCAGATCATGGTTGAAAATTTGGTGCGGGCTGAGAAACCCGTGCAAGAATGTGAGTAGAGAAGGGGACCTAGGAATATCATCAGATAAACGTCTAGCCCAAGAAAGAGTCAGCAACAACGGATGAGGAGAATGATTAGATAGAATGACGGAAAGCGATCCGTCAGTGGCAGCGTCCTCTTGGCGAGGAAAAGTTGGAATTTCGGCAATGTCAACGACACCTTTTGGCACCTCGGAGATCAAAAGCGGCCCCTCCAAGTCTGGAGGCGAGAACATCTGCTGTAGTGCAATGGAAATATCATGTATATCAAACCACATGTTCCACTCGCTGTCCGGGTCATCATGCTTCCCCTCCTTTGTAGCCCTCAAGCAACTTTCGACTAAGTAGGCAATCGAACTTCCCCATGTGATTCTTGCGGCTGATCCCCCAACTGTATAACCGGCCCTTTTATGAAATGAGAGTACAAGGTCCATGTAAGAGGTTCTCCATCTTCCTCAATCGGGCCTTCAAAGCCTAAGCCAACTCTGAGAATTACCCTGGCCTTCCCTACCGGTCTCAGTCTTCCTTGTAATTGTGCTCCTAGACCTTTGCCTTGATGGTAACCTAAGTTGTTCATGATCTCCCATCCCTTGGAATGGGGAGGGGAACGTGGCGTCGGCCCGGGAAGTGGCTTTCTTTGTGTTGGTGAAGGGCGGCTAGGGTCACACACATCTAGCAGGGAAAGGATAGGCCTATGGGTCGGCCAGACAGAGGGCAATGAAGTGTTAATAGCATCCACCGTAGGGAGCAGGGGCATGCTAAACACCTTGATGATCCATCCCTTGTACAGGAATTTTAAGCATTGGTGGTTGGTGGAAGGGACGGCATTCAGCGTCTCTATGTAAGGACGACCCAATATGCCCTTGAACGTGGGGTCCATGTCGAGGATGTGAAACTCCGTAAGAACAGCAATAGGACCCACTTCTACATTAAGGATAATCCTCCCCTGTGGAGGCCTCTTGCTATTATCATATGCGGTGACTGTGATAGCTGATGACCTTATCTGTTCTAAATTAACCCCACATAGCAAGACAGTGTTCATGGAGATCACATTGATTGAGGCACCCGTGTCCACTAGGCACGGGTTTACGGGCACCCCGTTGATCTTCACTGCAATGCACAAAGCATATTTCTGAGCTTCCTAGGGGGCAAGCTCATGGTCATGGAATGTGATGGCCGGTTGCGTGCTCGTCGATGTCAGCACCGATGATATCTTCTCTACTGGGCGATCCTTGTTCACCGTGACCATTTGGAGATACTTCATTAGTGCCTATTGATGGGACGTAGACCTCTTAATCAACTCCAAGATGGAGATTCAGGCAGGCATCTTGTCCAGATGTTTTAGAAGATCATATTGTGTCCCGAAGATAGATTCCTCTAACTGCTCTTCAGTTCCTTTCTCTTGTTGGGACTGTTCTGGACTCTGACCGCTCTGGGGAAAAACTCGGTGGAAGATCCTTCCACTTCGGAGCACCATGGCTTGTTGCTTTGGTTGCACCTCGACGGGGTTAGGTATGGGTTTTATCAGAGGTTTAATTGGGGGAGGGATGGTTGGCAGAGCAGAGGTGATGACGGGTGTAGGGATCCTGATGAGGGGTTTGTTTGGGAGAGATGGAGGCGGAGTGGATGGCACCTGAGATGGATGGTGGATGATGAGAGGTTTCAAGGGTAGGGGTGAAGGAGTGGCGGAGGTGGATGGGGCCTCAGATGGGCGAGGCCAAATTAGGGGCTTTGAGGGTGTAGGTAGAGGTGTGGTGGAGGGCTGGACCGGGAGGGAACTAGCGACGGGGGAGCGGATAAGAGGGTGTGATGACTGTGGGACAAAAGGAGGTCCACTCGGGGGTTGTGACATGGTTCGAGCAGAAAGAGGTGCTGATCGGATGAGGCGAGGGGGTTGGCTAGGAACGTGATTGGAAACAAGAACGGAGGTGCCCTCCCCATGCCAACCTTGCCCTCTTCCGATTTCTGGGAAGGAAGAGATGGGGTTGACTTGTTGATTGGGTCGTTGGTGCTCTGGGAGTGGGTTTTGAACAATGCCCATGTTCGGTTGTTGTTGTGGGACCTGCTGAGGTTGTTGTTGTTGTTGGGGTTGTTGTTGTTGTTGTAATTACGGTCTGGAGGGAGGTCTCCTTGCCTTCAAAGTGGCGACAACTCTCCTCATTTCATCCCAATCAATTAAGTGTCCATCATTCATATCATAAATGTAGTCCTTAAAATCAAAGCAGTTCTCCACTGTATGGCCTGGCTGCCTATGGTAAACATAATATCTGGACGTGTCAACATTTAGTGGCCATATGGGTCTTTCTTTAGGCAAGACGAGTGAATTAACAGCCATGAGAGCATTAAAGATGTCCGGTAGTGATTCCGGCAATGGTGGGTAGTGAGCTCTCTTCGGGCCAATCGGCCTTCTCTGTTGTTGTGGGGGGCCGTAGTTCCCCAGAGGTGGGACATGATGGTACTGAGCGGGTGGTTGTTGTTGTTGTTGGGGATGGAAGGGTCGTGCCACATTGTTCTGATAGAAGTTGTTTTGTAGGGTAGAACGATAGGGTTGCTGACCCTGTTGGTTCTGATGGAAGGGGAGTGGTAGGGCTTGTGGAGGCCTGGGGTCGGCCTGTTGGTTGGGATTGCCAACCGCACTCACCTACTCATTTGTCACTACCCCTTCTGTCACCCCACCTTGTACACCAGTGCCCGGCTTCCTAAACACCCTCGGCTTTGGTGGCTCGAACATATGCATGAGAGGAGAATCTTTCAGTTGTGTCTGGACATACCGAGCCCTCTCGTACAGTTCCTCCATGGTGTTGAGCTTGTTCATTGCCAGGATATGCCTAAATTGGGGGGTAGTATTTGATATAATCATCTTCACCTGCTCTGGCTCTGAGATGGTATCCTTTATCCTCTCTGCCAGGGACCTCCATCTATCGGCATACTGGATGAAATCTTCGCCTGACTTCATTTTTTCGGCGACCGGGTCGGTGATAGAAAGAGATGGGCCAACCCGGTCCCGGTACCTCTGTAGGAACTTCCTCTGAACCACGTCGAAGTCCTCAGCCTCACTCGGCTCTAGGGCGTAGAACCATTCCAGCGCAGGGCCATCTAATGATCTCCTAAAGAGGTATGCCAGAGATCTTTTATCATTCTGCCAGAACGAGGACTCATACATGAAGTCCTTCAAATGGGTAAAGGGGTTGCCAGTGCCATTGTACCTACGGTACGTGGGCATCTCAGAAGGGGGAAGGAGAAACATTGGTAGGACAGGCAGAGAAACTTCAGGGGTGGATTTTACATCCACCATTTTCTGTAAGTTTTGGAATTGCTCATCCATCTTGTTCAACTTGTTCAAGAGGGACTGGGTGAACGGGTCAATTGGTGAAGGTGGCACTTGCCACAGAGAAGGGGTAGGCCTCCCGGAGGCCTGAGACGGAAACCCAGGACAGGAAGGGTATTGGGGTCTACCATTGGATAGGCCCGGTTGGATTGGTGTTTGAAGGGGGGCTGGCGCCGGAGATTGGGAGGGGAATTAGAAGGAGGGAGGCTGTTGATTTGCCTGCCCGAAGAGTGAGGGGGAAGGAATGGCCTGTACAGACTCTTGGACAGGAGTAGCAGCCGGATTTGGCTCCGTGGGAGAGGGGGAAATCGATTTCGCTTTCAAAATGGCCTGGAAGGCCTGGAGTTGCTCAGGGTTGAGCTGGGTGTTGGCAAGGATGCCTAACAGAGAGGAGATGTCCTAAGGGGAAGATGTATCCCCGGCAACATTCGGCACCTCATGTGAGGGCTCGTGGGATGGACCGACATCCATGGCGTAGACATGGGGCTCACCTTGATAGCCCTGGTCCAGGCTGTATTCTATGTAAGAGCCATGACTTGGGTCATGCACTTGGGGCTCATAGCCGAAGGCGTCAGCCTTGAAAGTATCGTAATTATACTCGGCCATCCTTAACACTTTTTCAGAACGTAATAACATACACCAGCATACAAGTAGGAGAGATTAACATACAAGTGGATGCTTTACGTCCTTTTTTTTGTTTTGGTTTGTTTTCTTTTTTTCTTGTTTCTCTTTTTTTTTTCATTTTCTCTTTTCACAAACGAGGAGTTCACGCAAAGGACGGGACCGTAGTCAGAATTTTGGCCATCGCCGTGTCAGCTAAGGTCGCTCGCCTCACCACGAATGGGTAACTAAACACCGAGGAACTTCAGTGGTACAACCTGCCCAGTGAACGAAGAGGGAATCCTTCGCTGTCGGGGACTTACAGAGGTCCCGATGAAGGAGATCCTAGTCCGTCGAGAGGAATTCCCGAACAGAGAGTCCTTCCTTCACCGAGAAAAGGTGATCCTTAGAAAAGGCAAAAGAAAGGGGGAAAATGCATGTAATGCACTGCAGTATAATTGAGATACTTGAAACACAAACAAAGCAAGGAGAACAGGGATTATGCAGGACAAAATAGAACTAAACAACTTTAATGAGAATAGAACTTCGGACAGAATAGAACTAAACAGATTCAGGATCAGAACTTATCGCAGGACAGGACAGAACTAAACAATCTCACAAGATCAGAACTTATGCAGGATGGGACAAAACTTAAACAATTTTTACAAGAACAGAGTTTATGCGGGATAGATTAGAACTAGACAATTTATCACAGGATAGAACTTATGCAGGATAGAATAGAACTAAACGATTTATCACAAGATAGAACTTATGCAGAACATAATAGACAAATAATTTCCACAAGATAGAACTTATGCAGGACATAATATAACTAAACAATTTTCACAAGATCGAAACCTATGTAGGAAACGGAACCAAACAAATTTTCACAAGAATAGAATTTAAGTAGGGTGGAATAGAACTAAACGAATTTTCACGAGGTAAAGGAAAATAAGAAATGTACCTGATAGAGCACCATTGAGTTTTTTTTTTCTTTTCTATCTTCTCCCTTTTTTTTTATTTTCTCGATTTGGGGATGCCAGATGGGAAGTGCCTTTGGGAGAACACGTCCACTTGTCAGGACGTGTCCGCACAACGGCTGACAGTTGCTGAGGGCGATGATGCTGAGTACGCACCTGGGGCTCCAGGCACGCCCTCGAGCTGAAGCCCGTTTTTCGAAAAACAACGGCAAGAAAGGGAACAACGTGAATCTCTCGAGAAATCAAGGGAATCAAGGGGAAGTGCACGAGGTGCATGAGGGATAAACGCAAAGCAAGGTACTGCTTGGAGCACGACTGTAGCGCACGCAGGCGCAATGGGGAGGGGCATACGTGGGTGCCAATGGGGAGGGGCACACGCGGGTGCCAATGGGAAACTGTAGCGCACGTGGGCGCAATAGGGAAGGGCACACGCGGGTGCCAAATCACACGGGTAACCAAACAGAAAGCAAAAGAGGTCCCACCGTGATCGCCAGAGATGTGGACGGACGACACAGGGTTAACAAAGGGGCAAAGAAATACATTGTCGGGACGAGAGAGAGTGCGTAAAAGGTCCCGGAGAGGGTTGTCTCTACCGGGCTCGAACAACGGAAATATACGGAACGAGAAAACCCACAGAATGGAAATGTACAACGAGATGAATTGACATAAGGAAATTACAGAATGGAAACCACCGCGAGGAATTACTTCCGTCCACGGGGTTTAAACAGAAATTAAAAGAACAAAATTGCGGAATGAAAAGGCTCCGCGAGAATTACTTCCGTGGCAAGGACCTCCGCGAGGAATTACTTCCGTCACGGGGTTTTGACAGGAATTGAAGGAATTAAAATTACAGAATGAAAAGACTTCGCGAGGAATTACTTCCGTCACGGGCACCTTCGCGAGGAATTACTTCCATCGCAGGGTTTAGATAGAAGTTAAAGAAATAAAATGACAGAATGAAAAGGCTTTGCGAGGAATTACTTTCGTCACGGGAACTTTCGCGAGGAATTACTTCCGTCGCAGGATTTAGATAGAAATTAAAGAAATAAAATGACAGAATGAAAAGGCTTCGCGAGGAGTTACTTCCGTCACGGGAACCTTCCCGAGGAATTACTTCCGTCGCAGGATTTAGACAAAAATTAAAGAAATAGAATGACAGAATGAAAAGGCTCTACGAGGAATTACTTCTGTCACGGGAAACTTCGCGAGGAATTACTTCCGTCGCAGGAACCTCCGCGAGGAATTACTTCCGTCCACGGGGTTTAAACAAAAGGAAAAAGTGACAAAAAAGAAAGGGGGAGGGGGATGTGATCGCCAGGGGCTGAGAACCCCACGGGAAAGCTGTGATCACGTTCGCCGCCAGAGCGGGAGCAGTGCGGGTCCTCTCTTCCTCTTCTTTCGGCCGGCCGACGAAGAGGGCTTCCTTCGGTTACCCTGATTTTGTTATTCTTTCCTTTTTTTTGTTTTAGCTTTTGTTATTGTTTTAACTGATTACCCCTACACAAAGAACAAACAGAGAAAAATAACTAAATGAAAATGACGGCGATGTAGTACCAATCCTTTAGAAAATGATACTTAGAATAACATAAACAAATACAGACCAGGTTGGTGGTGTTTAAAACCCCTTTAGAACTAGAGGATGGTAAATGATATAATGGAATGCACAAACGTGAAGGCGCTCACAAACTAGGCCCTCTCGGGGAGAGAGGCGTGGCATAGATGCTAAATGATGCATGTAATGTAATTAAGTGACTGATTAAAAATAAAAAGGGGAGAAAAGCTTATTGGGGGAGGCCGATGACGGACTTTGGACGAGCTTCTCCGAGGTGAGGATGCCACGAGCGTACGCTGAGATGTAACAGGTTCTCGTATACTCCGACGTCCGGAAACTCGGCAGGACCTTCCGGGTATCGATACCGCCCTGAAAAGGAGAATGGGAGAGAGAGAGAGGGAGAGAGCTTTTTCTTTCTTTTTTTGTTTTCAGGATTTTTATACTTTGGTTTTAAAGGGAAGATAATACAAGAATGAGAAAATAAAAAAAAAGAATAATAGGGAAAAGATATATATATATATATATATGAAGGGGGAGAGAGGAAGATAATTGAGAGAGAGAAGATAAATGAATAAATAAAAAAAGGGAAATAGTTGAAAGAGGGATCGAGAGAGGGAGGGGGAAAAGAGAGATAGGGAGAGTGTGGGAGAGAGAAGAGATCGAGAGGGGGAGAGAGAGTTGACAGAGTGGAGAGAAAAGAAAAAAAAATAAACAAATAAAAAGATGAGAGGTCGAGAGAGAGAGAGAGGAAGGGAGTGGGAAGGAGAAAGAGAGGGAAAGAGGGAGTGAGAGAGAGACATGTAGAAGGGAGAGAGAGATGAGAGGGAGGAAGAGAGAGCGTGAAAGAGAGGGATAAAAAAAATAAAAAAAATGAGAGAGAGAGATCGAGAGGGGGGGAAGTGGCGGTGAGAGGGAGAGAGGGAATACGTGAGGGAGAGAGGCAGAGAAAGGATGAGAGACGGGGAAGAGGGAAATAAAAAAATAAAAAAAAAGGAAAGAGAGAGGGATCGAGAGGGAGAGAGAAAGAGAGTGGGGAAGAGAGAGAGAAGAACCGAGAAAACAGAGAGAGAGAGAAGACGGAGAGAGGGGGAGAGAGAGAGGTGGCCGGTGGTGGGTGTGGGTGGCGACGGCGGCGTCGGTAGGTGACCGGAGACGGTGGAAGACGGTCGGGGACGTAGACGGTGCACCGGTGGGAGGGCGGAGCTCACGGGTGCGGTGACCGGACGACGACGGCAGCGACGGGGGCGCTAGCAGGGTGGCGACGTGCATGCGCGGGATGACGGCCACGTGTGCAGGTGGACGGAAGTAGAGCTTCGTGGCGGGGACGTGGACGGTGCACCGGCGGGAGGGCGAAGCTCAAGGGCACGGCGACCGGACGATGACGGCAGCGACGGGGGCGCTAGCGGAGTGGCGACGTGCATGCGCGGGACGGCGGCGGCGTGTGCAGGTGGCCGGAAGTGGAGCTTCGCGGCGGCTGACGGTGGTCGGAGGGAGGCGGCGTGGTGGTGGTTGGGTGGCTGCAGAGGGAGAGAAGGGAGGTGGAGGTGGCTGTTGTGGGGAGAAAGAGTAGGGGAGGAGGGAGGTGGAGGGGGCTGTGGGCGGTTGGGTGGTGGCTGCAGAGGGAGAGAAGGGAGGTGCAGGTGGTTGTCGTGGGGAGAAAGAGAAGGGGAGGAGGGAGGTGGAGGTGGCTGTGGGTGGTTGGGTGGTGGCTGCAGTCAACGTGGACGATGACGGTGGGTGCGGCGGTGTGGAGGTGGGGGCCTTCAGTGATGCTGGCGCGAGGTGGCCGGTGGCGGTGCAGTCGGTGGCTTCACGAGGTGGCTGGACGAGAGCTTGCAACAGCGGTGTTGAGGTGGACGGCATTGACGGTGTCGAGGAGGTGGACGGTGGGGGAGCTTCATGGCGACGCGGGGGCATGCAAGGGGGGGTAGCCGGGGTCATATGAAGGTGGGGGTGTTGGCATGGTGGTCGACGTAGAAGGAGGCGGGGTGCTACGGCGGGGAGCTCACGGTGGCATGGTGCAAGGGTGAGGGTTACCAGCGGCGGTGGCGAGGCGTGCAGGTGGGCCGTGGGGCATGCACGTATGCATGCGGTGGAGGTGGAATGGGAAGGCGACGGTGGACTGGGGAGATATGCGTGGTGACGACGGGGAGATGCTCGCGGTTGCCGGTGGTGGTGGGTGGGACGGTGAGGAGGAGTAGAATGAGAGGGAGGAAAAGATGAAGAGGGGTTGCTGCCGTGGGGGTTCTGGGTGAGGGGGAGAGAAGTGGATGTGGAGGGGGGTTCACGAAGGCACGGAGGTGGTGGGAAGGTCGCGGGTGAGCTAGCAGTGAGATGAAGGGGGGTTCACAATGGACACCGAGGTGGTGGGAAGGTGGACGTGGCTGGAGGTGCCTGCGAGGTGGTTGCGTGAAGAGAAGAGATGAGAGAGCCGAGACCAGGTGAGGGAAAATGCCAAAAGGAATAAATGGGATCCGGGGTCTCGGAATGGGTGTGTGATTGGCATATAAAAAAGAAGAGAGAGGGAGAGTTGGGTCACGTGGGTTGGTTGGTGGAATTGGGGTGAACAGGGAGTGGGAGGTTTAAGTGTGTGGGGTTGAGAGAGGGAGCAAGATCCGTGAGAAATGAAAGAAGTTAATAAGTTAGGCAATAAAAGATGGGGCCATGCCAATTAAAATTTTATTTATTTTTAGAACAAAAATGGGCCAAGCCCATTAGCACACAATGAATCTCCCCTTCTTTTAGGATTAAAAGGATGGGCCAAGCCCATTAACATTTTTTATTTTGTGTAGGAATGGTCACAAGCCCATTAACAAGAGTTTTTATTCAAGAAACCATAATTTTCTTTTCGTGAGACAAGATTATCAGATTAAATTAGAGATTACTCAACTAACTTAACCGTGCGAGCTGCTTTGGGGCGTCTTAGTGTAATACGGGATCTGCTCAGCATAATGCTAAAATGCCGTGTCTATAATGGTCAGAGCGCTCCAGATCGCCCGCTCCTCCTCCTCAGTCCCAATTTTCCTAGCTTGAAGGGAAGGGTAGTGTGATAATGCTAGAACCATAGTATGGGGAAGCCCAATTTGTAAATAGCACCGGTGGGGGTTGTAAATCGTCAAGGTGGTGTTTCCCACTAGCTGGAGGTCCAGGCCCAGTTGTCGAGGTAATCTGAGAGTAGTGCCTTGAAGAGCCCATGGTCACATCATGAATTTGTCAATTGGCAAGGTGTTGAGGAAAAGGCGACAATCGTCCCTTGTCTGCTTATCCGACGTTCGGCATTCAACCTGTGTAGGAAATCCAGATGCACCTCCTATAAAGTAGAGTGGGTGGCTTCCAAAGGTGCGGCTAGATAATGGTACATCTTCCTTAGGTGGAAATTTCAGCCTAACACCCATCCAACATTCCAAGACAATCATAGACCCAAAGAGGGGACCCCCTAAAGAAGCTGAACTTAGGCCTTCATAGAGGTAAGAAAGGACAGCTTGAGAGATGGATAAACCCCGCCACAACCCACTAATAATGCTAAGGTTTTGGATGTCTAAGAGGTGGTCGGTGGTGGAAAAGAGCAATACCCCGCACAAGCAAATGGAAGTAGCTTTGGCTATGGCTTCATACCTCCCCCACTTGTTTTTACAATGGGAAGTGACCCATTGGGCCATGGGTATCAAATGAATATGGCGGGAGCTAATCATGGTTTTCACATCCTTTGGGTTGTGTATGAAATCCCCTAAGATGAGTGATGGATCTATAGGTTCAACCATATGACACACCAAGTCTTCATCCACCACCTTAGTCTTAGGAAGGGCTAGGTAGGTCTCTACCTCTTCTATAAGGACAGTACCTTCAAAAGTTGGGAACATGAAAGTGTGTGTCTGAGGATGCCATAACTCCACTAGAGCCGAAATGCTAGGCCAATCTAATGAAAGTTTCTAGAAATTCTTGGCTAGAACTACTAAAGGGTGAAGGTGCCATGCCCTTAGGATTGAGAGGACCTCTAAAGGAAGTTCTTTTATCATGGGAGCCACCCACTTCAAACTAGAGTAGCATCTTGGGTCAGGAAGGAGCTAGAAAGAGGAACAAAAGAGAAAAGAAGAAGAAGAGGAATGCCATGAGAAGAAACTTAAGGAAATTCATGAATTTTGAGACTGATTTGAACTCACCTCTCTTGAAGAGCTTGCGCTCAGGTGCTTGGAGATGGAAGTTAGCCGCTGCAGCTCCCCATGCTCCTTCCTAGCCAGCTTTGGCCCAATGTAAATGGCCTCTCCCATGGTGCTAGCTTCTAAGCTCCTCTTCATGATGAATTGAGTGTTTTTTTATGAAGTTTTCAAGGCTTAAAGCAGAGATTTCTGTGAGCTGCGAATTTTGGGTCTATTCCTAGTTACAGGGATCTAATTCTACATTAGGATTGAGGCTAGGTGGACTCAATTTAAGTTAGGATAGGTCTTAATATAGATTAGGTGCTTCTAGCCACGGGTTGAGACTCTCCCCGAGAGTCCCGCTCGGATTTAACTGAGTCTTCACCCTTGCGGTCTATCGAGCAACCGCTAGGATCCCTCAAGCGGTCGTCAGGCGACCGTTTTCTCTTCTCCTTCACCGCCTCCTCTCCCGCTCGTCTAACGGTCATGACTCGACCATTTGTTCCTCCTTGTAGTCTTCTAGAAGACCGTTTTCACACTTTCTGTCCTGTTTTGATTATCTTTTTCACTTTAATCATCAGTTCTCTCTGACTCTCTCCCTCTCTCTCCCACTCTCTCTCAGTCCTAGAGGTCATTGTTAGTAAGTCAGCATTCACATCCACACATTTACATTTAACAAAAGACAAAAAAGGTCACATGTTCACCAAAATAAAGAGTCATATACATATGTGTCAATAAAGAAAAGAAAAGAACAAAATCACTCTCCAGCATGTCCCTCTCCTAGACCTCCACTGTCATCGGTGCCCTCATGCCGCTTCTCTGGCGGGCCCATGGCTGTGCTCCCCTCCTGATGTGACACGACCTTGGACTTAAGCAAGCAAGCACATTCGCAATCTAAATGGGCCAATTTGGGCCGCCGCTCTCTCGTCGCTCACCCAAGCCCGGGGAAACTTGGCAATGCCAAGGTGAGGTTGAGAGGTTGGGCCCTTGCTGGTAGAGGGCCAGCAAGGCCAAGACTTGATTCCCAATGGATGTGGAAGCCCAAGACAATGGGGCCGACCAAGTGTCAAAGGCACAGGTTTCTCTCTTTTCCCGCGGTGATCACTTATAGCACAAGAGCTTAAGGATCGGGCTCTCATTCACGGCCAGCGGAGTTTATGAACTAATATTGAAAGAACAAGCATAAATTAGAGCAAAGTTTGGAGCACTTACTCGACCGGTTTGAAGAAACCGGTCCCGCTCGGAGACGAGGGCGAGCGGGGAAGCGTGGGTTCCCCACACGCTGCGTCGGGGTAGCTTGACCTGTTTAAGCTATTACAACACTACACCCCATGCAAGGGGGGGGATCGTGGGGAAGGGAAGATGATAGTTACAATCAAAACTACCTCCACGTAGGGAGGGGCCTTCAGCCGGCCAAGCGGGGTGGGGAAAACTAGGGCTAAAACGATGATGAAGTGAATATGCTGAATCTGCCTTCTCTCGGCAATTGTGGATAGATAGTCGGTACTGTGGCTGCAGAACATGATCAGGAATTTTGCCGAGGGCGAGACCAGTGGGAAAATGTTTGCTACTGGAACTGGAGTGCCTCTGAATTTTTCCGAATTCTTCTGGGGTCGCTGCTGGCCTGGGCATGAGCTCGAACAGGGATGCTGATTCTCGTACTGACAGCAACTGGTTACTAATAGCAGGAAGAAGAGGTTGCCTCGGCCGCTCCCGAACTCCGAATCAGGTGCCGCCAGAGCCGCTGGAACCGTGGACAAGTCTTCTTTGCAACAAAACTGATAGGGAAGCCGAAAGATGCCGGAGAAGATCAGGGTACCAGGAATAGTGAGTGGGGGTCGGTGCAGACTGTGGGAAGCAGAGTTGCACGCCTGAGGAAGAAAATTCGTAACCTCGGCTGCTTGATGCCGAACGGAGTTCCGCTTCTTGATTCTGAAAGTAGACAGGAAGGTGAAGAACTTTTTAGAAGAGCTAGTGGCCTGATTCCTCCAGGGTTTGTCGTGGTGAAGCTTTCTCTCTGGATCAGGATCTCTATAGAGCTAGCTCCTGGTTTCCAACAGCAGGTTGCAGAGGATGCCCCGGCAGCTCCCGACCTCAGAATCAAGCGCCGTCAGAGTTGTTGGAATCGTGGACGAGTCCTCTTCGTAGCAAAATGGACGGGGAAGCCAACCGATGTCGGAGATGACTAGGGGATGCAGAACAATGGTGACTGGTCGGTGCAGACTATGAGTAGTAGATCTGCGTAGCTGAGGGAGAAAAATGAGAACTCTGGATCACGAATGCCAAATGAAGTTCTATTTCTTGATTCTGGAAGTAGACTTGGTAATGAAGAACTTTGAAGAAGAACTCGTGGACTGATTCCTTCGGGGTTCGTCGTGGCAGAGCTTCTAATCTGGCTCAGGTCCTCAGCCGAGGTAGAACTGTGCAGTTGTGGGAGAATGGAGCTCCTGGATGGCTCGGAGATCGGAAGAAGATGAAACCACTTCTGTTGCGAAGGAGACTGGTAGACGCTTCCGACGATGGCTCTTGGGTCTTCAAACTCGTCCGGAGGAAGTCGTGGTGGCCACTGAAAGTTGCTGGTTCATCTGCAACCTCTGGACAGCAAACTGCAACTTCGAAGTAGCTTCCAATGACCAAGAAAGAAGAAGGGGAAGAGGGTAGATGAGTGTGGGAGTGACCCCTGGTTGTAAGGGGGTCTTGGAGGGGGTGTTCTAAGGTGTGGGAGGTGGAGAATAAGGTCTGGAAGAGGGTCCAATAGATGGTGGTAGTGGGGGCTGCGAATTTGGTTGGAATGGAGAGATGGAAAGGATATTCGAAAATAGGTTTAAGGGTGGGGTTAATTTTTTGTCTTGGGAATGGAGGGGTTATGTTGGGGAAGGGAAGGGAAGGGGTGCTTGGGGTAGTGGGAAGGGTGCTTGGGAAAGTGGGAGGGGTAGTTGGGGGTTGGATGGTGAGGAGAGGATTGGTGGAGGGGGTCTTGGGAAGGGGTGGAGTATTGATGAGGGTTGTGGGGAATGGGAAGAGGCTTAAATGGGGTAGGTGGGGAGTGGAGGTAGTTGGGAAGGGAGGAGAGAGAAGAAAATTCGAATTTGGGTGTTGAGGAGAGAGAAAGTGGAGTGAAAAAGAGAGATTAAGAGAGGGAAGGGTGGGGAATCTCTCCCCTAGGGTTTCTCACCCAAAAAATAGAATCTCTCCACTAGATAAGAAGTGTAAACTCTCAAAATGGCAAGTTTTTTCATTCATTGATTCATTAAGTTGAAATGGGGGGGAATGGGGTCCTATATATAGGAAACCCACATTTCTACAAAAGTCCCTGACAATTGACTCAATGACAAATAACCGAGGGGGTAGGGGAGAGCCCTTGGGCCAAGCCCAATGAATTGGGCCCAATAGCTAACTAGATAACCTAATGGCACTCAAACTTAGGGAAATGAACACAAGACCTAGGAACATGACTCAAATAAAAGGGAAAATACATCAAATGACTCAAATAAAAATTACATAGGACTCAAAATTAAATGACTAGACCATGCCGGATGCAACCGGGGCGAGGAGATGAGCTGTGAACGTGGGCATAGGAGGTGATGTCCCCATCACCTCCTCTCGTCATCGTCCCCTCTCTGCCACCTCATTCCTTCGCAGGTCGGAGGAGCTGGTGAGGAAGTCAGGGAACGCGCTGCTCTGTGCGCCACTCTACGATGCGCTCCGCTCTGGTCCTCGGCCCATCATCTGCACTGTCCGCTCTACGGCTCGTAGCTCGATCTTCAAGTCATAGGCTTGGCGCCGAGCCTCCCTCGCCTCGATCCGGTAGCACTCTAGGTCCGCTGCTCCTGTACGGAGTCTCTCCACCTCGGCTCGTGACTGCTCTAGCTCTGCCTGGAGTTGCTCCGCCTCCGCTCGAGTGCACTCTGCCTCGCTAAGTGCTATGGTCAGCTCCCTCGCCTGCATAAATGTTCATCATGTCAGTCATTTGCATTGTCTTAACATTTAGTCAAAGGAAATCGGTTTGTTTGCTTACCCTTTGTGCGAGAGTGGCCTCAGCCTCCTCGGCTCGAGCAACCACCCGAGCAAAGTCAACATCTCGCTCAGCTCGACCTCCTATAGGCTGAGAAGAAGAGGATGGAGTGTTCGGTCCCTGCCGTTGTGCTCCCTCGGCTCGCTGCATTTTAGAAAATCAAGTCGGTCAAGCACATAAGCATTTGCATATTAAGTCTAAGGTTTAATGAAACTCACCAGAAGCACCAGTGCGCGTTGGAACTCATCCCTCTGCTGAACGGTAGAGTGGAGGAGACCCTGGAGCTCTACTATCCGTCCATGGTGGTCTAGCTACATATAGCAAGTCAAGGTGTTAGTGCATTAGAAGTAATTAAGAAGCATAAGTTTAGAAAGTCGTACCGGTCGTCGAGCGCCGCAGAAGACCTGGTCTCCGTATCTCCTAGCACATTGTTTAAAAAAGCAATGTCTCAAGGCACTAAGGCTTAAGCCTCAAGGTGAGGCACTAGGAAAACGCCTTGAGGCATGCACCTCATGCCTTTTACTTGAGGCTTACACCTTTTTTTTATTGAGATGGTACGCCTCTCTGCCTTCATCGCCTCAAGGCATTTACTTAAGACTTGTGAATCACCCGAGAAAGTGGTGTAATGAGGTGTTGTAGGATAGACCTAAGATTTATGTTGTTTTTGTTGTCCTTAAAACATAATTCATCACTTTTTTCTTGGTAGGTACTTTCTTTTTAACGGGGAGGGGATAATTGAGTTCGAACTCGAGCCCTCCCTCATATGGAGAAGGGTGGCGAACCAACTGTGCTAGGTAGCTAGTTCATAATTTAGTATTTTTGAAATAACAAGAATCTATATTTGAGTTGATATAACATTAACACATGAAAATCAATATTGTTTTTAGTTTTTTTCATGGTTTTAAGATTGTTTTCTTAGTATATTAAGGCTTACGCCTCATTGTGCATTAAGGCTTACGCTTGATGAGGCTTACAGAAAGCACCTCATAACTGCCTCAAGACCTTTTAAACTATGCCTAGCATAGGCCTTCATGTAGGCCTCATCGCTAGTAACCTGGGCTCGTACCACCCGACCTCTATGCGTCCAGTCGCGCACCTGGTCAATCACCCGGGTGAACTAGTCGATCTCGCCGCTCAGTCCCTTCGAGGACCGTCCTACGCGCTCATCGTCCCTCACTGGGAACTCCACCTCTGGCTGGTGGATGCCCCTGGTCCTCATGATCAGCCAGTGGTGGAGAGGCTCGATGATGTTCATGCAATGAAGCCATACCTCCCGTCCCACATAAGCCCAGGCCGCCTCTACCCAGGATTGTCCCTCATGACCCTCGTCAAGGTATGGTGTCCAGCGCACCTGAAAGAGCAATTGAGTCAAGTGTCAGCATTTATAAGAGCAGTTTAGTGCATTTAGAAGCTTAAGTCTAGAAGCTTACTGATGCATAAGGAAATGTGTCCATGTCGTCTTGGATCACCCGCGCTAAGCGTCGCAGCGACCCCGTGTCCCGAACAGCCATCCATCGCATCGCGATGGGTACCCGATCTGGATGTACCTCCTTTCCCCGCCCTAGGCCAGGGAGGTATAGGTAGCTCCATACCTGCTGTCACGCCCCGACGCGGAATATCGGGACGCGAACTAGTCGTAAACGAGCATGTCGATCAGAGCATGTACAATTTCATTTCTAAAGACAGAAATGAATGGGAAAATGATACTTTTATTCCATCAAAATAAAGTTTACATCACTAATTCATAAGCCGTAAAGGTAATTACAAACTTCCAAATCCAAAATACATCATTCTTGTAAAAACACTAATGATCTACATAAACCTAGGTAAAAAGGAAAATCACTCTTTTCACTCTTGTCCATTCCCTTGTTCATTTTCATTTCCTGCAACAATTAACCAAAACATAGGGTGAGCAATAAGCTCAGTAGGATTTTATATCTCTAAGAACCAGGCAATCTTAAAGTATTTAGCATGTTGAACCATTTTCCAAGTTGAATCGGAAAATGTTTAATCATGAGATTCGAGTAGAATTTTGTATAAGGAATTTCAAGTAACAACAAGATAACAAGATATCAAGAGATGTTTTTTAAGTAATAACCTTTGAACAAGTAAAGAATTTCACGAATTTGGCCATTTCACGCAAGTCAAATAATTCATGTAATTTTTAAGTAGTCATGTAAACAAGTAACAAGTACAAGTAGTGGAATGCTATCAAGTAAATCTATCATGCACTTCGGTGCAATGTCACACCGTTGGTCAATCAATTCCCATGGGCACAAGTACTTTCGGGTGCTCCCCCCAGGACCAGACCGGGCCCCATTAATGCCAGGTATTGAGTCATATGGATCCGAAGATCCCAAGTACGTTTAGACATCCACTTTAATGTATATGGCCAACGATTTTCAAGAAAATGTTGTTTGTAAGAAGCACAGATTTGACAAAATTTTAGAAGTTACAAGAGAAGTGAACAATAATTTTAAGGCATCATGTTTAATGACATTAAGTCGTGGAATTCAAAAATGAACGGTAAGTAGGAAGAAAATTTAAGATAGTAATTTTATTAGAATTATTTTAAATTTCTAAGCTTGAATCTCATAATCATATAATATCTATTTTTAGTAAAGAACAATTTTTTTGTAAAGAAATATGTATATATATACACTTATGAATTAAAATCATGAGTTTAGATATTAGTATTTAATCATACATTAATTAACAATATGACAAAAATAGGTTTATCATGTTGAAAGTAGTTTTCATACATTAATATGATAGAAAATAGCTTTCTACATTCATAAATAATTTTTATACATCAATATGATAGAGAATAGAATAGTTATAGGATAAAAAGATATTTACTGTCTGTGAACGCGCTATAGCTCAGGGTCGCGTTCATACAGCATATATAAGATAGTATACATATTCAAAATATTATATTTTGATCGTCAGGAATTTCAAAAAAAAAATTATGAACGGGCTATACTTACGTGGCGCGATCTTCAAGAATGCGCTGGTCAAGAGTGGCGCGTTCAGGAACATATATATATATTTAAAATTTTTGATAACTAAATGAAAGAGATAAGTTTTGTATAAATCATAATAGATATAGACACCTGATATATATATATAAACACCTTATGTATATGTATATATATTAGAAGTACTATACTTTTGACCCTTGGTCATCCGGGGTTAATGGTCTGAACGCGCTATCATGGACTAGCGCGTTCATGAAGAACGCGCTAGGTTCCTATAGCGCGATCTTAAAAATTGTAATATATTATTTTATGTATATTTTTGAAACTTTGGTGAAAAGGGCGGGGTCTGTCTGAATGCGTCGGGTCAGCTGGCGCGTTCAGAACGCGCTCCTGAAGAGTAGCACATTCTGGTTCCAAGATCGAAACAGAAAAACCCCTCAGTAAAATGACCATAACTTACTCATTTCTCAATGGAATTTAATAAATGAGCTATTAATGGAAAGAGCACTGAAAAATGAACAAGATGGCATACTTTAATTAGAGTTTAGCCTGAGAGACACCTATCTTAAGCGAATCTAAAGAAATATCCCCAAATATAAGAAAACCCTTTGATCTTCCAAATCCTCCTTCAAATTTCACCAATCTTCGCAGCAACGTAACCTTAACCTCCAGGGATGATTTGAGGGTCGAATGGGGTTCTATTTATAGCCAAAACTTGGCCACATTTGTCAAGATAGCTTGCCTAACAATGTCAAACTTTCCAACTCCGAATTAGAAGAAAATTCCAACTTCTTCTCTTAATCTAGCCTCAATTTGGTGTGAAACCATTGTAAAAACGGCTGGTCCAAGGTGGGTTGTTAGGTAAGGGTCAATTTTTGTGCCAAACTTCTAGAAATTGGGTTATTATAATCCCTTAAATACCATATTAAACACATGTTACGAATTTAAGGTTTATTTAACCTTTATTGAATCTTTTAACCATTAATTCAATTTATTATGGATTATCCAATGGGCCAATTGTGATCCTAGTCTATTACATGGACTTTTATTGGGCTTACTGTAATTTATCTAAGGTTTAAAGCATTTAATCTCTATTTACCTCTACTTAATTCAAGTAAATTCAATAAACCAGCTTATTTGATATAGGAAAAATGTAATTTGAGTATTTCATGAAAATTTTAATTACATAATGAAATTAAAAATTTTATTTCTCATTTTTAATTATCGGGTTTCTACATCCTCCCCCACTTAAAAGAATTTGGTCCTCCAAATTCACATTATATAACTAAATTCAAGAATTCAAGTAGAAAGGTCGAATTTCTAACCTGAGATTAAATCCGGATATTTCTTCTTGATGGATTCTTCCAATTCCCAGGTTGCTTCCTCGAATCCACGCTTGCTCCATTGGACTTTCACCATCGGTATGGCCCGATTCCTTAGTTGGTGTAATTTCTGATCTAATATTTTGATCGGTCTTTCTTCATATGATAAGTCCTTTTGGAGTTTCAATTCTTCAAATTGAATCACATGTGAAGGATCGTAGATGTATTTCCTTAGCATGGATACGTGGAAGACATTGTGTACACCGGCCAATTGAGGAGGCAAAGCTAGTTTGTACGTCACCTCGTCGATTCTCTCCAGAATCTCGAAAGGGCCGATAAATCTCGGACTTAACTTTCCTTTGATGCCGAATCTTTTAACTCCTCGTGTGCGTGAGATCTTTAAGAAGACATGCTCCCCCACTTGGAATTCAAGCTCTCTCCTCTGGTTGTCGACGTAGCTCTTTTGTCGTGATTGAGTGACCTTTAGCCTTTCTTATATCAACTGGATTTTGTCAGTTGTGTCTTGTACAATGTCAGGACCAATCAATCCTTTGTCACCAACCTCGCTCTAACATAGAGGCGATCTGTAACTTCGGCCATAAAGAGCTTCGAATGGTGCCATTTGAATACTCGACTGATAGCTATTGTTGTAAGCGAACTCAGTCAATGGTAAGTGTTCATGCCAACTACCACCGAAGTCAATCATGCAGGCTCTCAACATATCTTCAATAATTTGATTCATCCTCTCAGTTTGCCCATCCGTCTGAGGGTGAAAAGCCGTACTAAACCTTAGTCTAGTACCCATAGATGATTGTAAACCCTTCCAGAAATGAGAGGTGAATCTTGGATCTCGGTCCGAAATAATAGAGCTTGGAATACCATGCAGCCTTACGATCTCCTTGATATATAAAGCGGCTAGAACATCCACGGTCCATCTAGTCTTGGTAGGTAAAAAGTGAGCGGACTTGGTTAACCGGTCCACAATTACCCATATAGCATCAAAACCACTTCGGGTCTTCGGCAATCCAACAATGAAGTCCATACCGATACTATCCCATTTCCATTCTGGTATTTCGAGAGGCTTGAGTTTGCCAGCCAGTTTGAGGTGTTTGACCTTGACTTGTTGACAAACCAAACATCGATTTACGAACTCGGCTACCTCTCTCTTCATATTCGACCACCAGAATGTTCTCTTGAGGTCTTGGTACATTTTTGTAGCACCGGGGTGAATAGTATACCTTGACCGATGTGCTTCCTCCAAGATTTTTCCCATGATAGTAGAACAATCGGATATACAAGTTCTTCCTTTGAATAATAACCTTCCATCATCAGCCAGAAGGAAATCCGATCGTTGATCTAGTTTCTCTTTGATTTCAACGATCATCGGATCATCAACTTGCCGTTCCTTAATTTCTGAGAGTAACTCGGGTTGGAGTCGAATATTAGCAATAAAGACTCCACCTTCCTTCTCCTCCATATTGAGGTTTAAGTTGGCCATTTCTTCAAGTAGATGTCATTCTTTAACCATCATGCTTGATAATAAAGCCATCGGCTTCCGGCTAAGTGCATCAGCTACGGCATTGCCTTTTCTGGGGTGATATTGTATAGAGAAGTCGAAATCCTTTAAATATTCCAACCACCGTCTTTGTCTCATATTGAGCTCCTTTTGAGAGAATAAATATTTGAGACTCTTGTGATCAGAATACACCATAAAGGCTTCGCCATAGAGGTAATGTCGCCAGATCTTCAAAGCAAAGACCACAGCTGCCAGTTCTAGGTCATGTACGGGATAATTTTTCTCGTGCTTTTTCAATTACCGTGAAGAGTAGGCTATAACCTTACCATGTTGCATTAATACGCAACCTAGGCCAATTCCAAATGCATCAGCATATACTTCGAATCCTCCTCCTTCCGTAGGTAATGTGAGAATAGGAGCACTCGTCAGACAATCCTTTAAAGTTTGAAAGCTTTTCTTGCATTCCTCGGACCATATAAAAGGATTCTCCTTCCGTGTCAATCTTGTTAAAGATACCAAAATCTTGGAGAAGTCCTTGATAAATATTCGATAATATCCAGCCAATCCCAAGAAGCTTCGGATTTCCGTCACACTAGTAGGACTTTCCTAGTTCTTTATGGCCTCGACCTTTGAAGGACCAACAGCGATACCGTTCTGGGAAATTATGTGACCGAGAAAAGAAACTTCCTCCAACCAGAAATCACATTTGCTTAATTTGGCATAAAGCTTTTGATCTCTTAATAATTGAAGGGCCTTCTTGAGATGTTCCTCATGTTCTTCCTTTGACTTGGAGTAGATCAAAATGTCGTCGATGAATATAACCACAAATTGATCGAGGTATGGCCTGAATACGCTGTTCATTAATTGCATGAATGCGGCAGGTGCATTTGTTAAGCCAAAAGGCATAACGGTGAACTCGTAATGCCCATACCTACTCCGAAATGCAGTCTTGTGAATATCCCCTTCCTTGATCTTTAATTGATGATAACCTGATCAAAGATCGATCTTTGAGAAATATTGAGCTCCAGAAATCTAGTCGAATAATTCATCAATCCTCGGCAATATATATTTATTCTTGATGGTGAGTTGATTCAATAGGCGATAATCAACGCATAACCTCATCGAACCATCCTTCTTTTTAACAAAGAGGACCGGTGCTCCCCAAGGTGAAATACTTGGTCGGATAAACCCCTTCTCCAATAACTCGACTAATTGTTCCTTTAATTCCTTCATTTCAACAGCAGACATCCGATATGCAGCTTTAAAAACTGGTGCAGCTCTCGGAAATAAATCAATAGAGAAAACCACTTCTCTCTTGGGAGGAATACCAAGCAACTCGTCCGGAAATACATTAGAATAATCCCGAACGATAGGAATGTCCTTTAGAACGGGTTCTGTATGCTCGGTCATAGTGATAGAAACTAAGAAACTGGCACAACCCTTCCTTAACAATTTCTCGGCTTTTAGGGCTGAAATGAGAGACAAGTGTTTAGAATGCCTGATACCAGAAAATATGAGTTTGGGGTAACCCATAAAAGTTACCGTACCCAACTTGCAATTGACACTAGCTCCATGTGTAGATAGCCAGTCGGCACCTAAAATAACATCATATCCATCCATCTCCATGCATACCAAATCAGCGGGTAAGTTATAACCGCTAATTAGAACTTCACTAGCAGGATAGAAATGTTTAATCTCCGTTCCCGTTCCAATAGGGGTAGTAATAGTGAGTGTAGAATCTAATGGAACAGGATTCATAGGTAAAAGACCAGCAAATCTTCTAGATATAAATGAATGCGTAGCTCCGGTGTCAAATAAGACAGAGGCAGGCTTGGAGTATATGAAAAGAGTACCTTCCACGATGCCTCCTTCCTCGGTAGGTTCCGCATCCATAAGAGCTTAAAGTCTTCCTTGCTTTTTGGCAATAATAAGAAGTCTTGCCGGTGGTGGAGCCTGCTCGTTGAGAAGAGGGCAATTCGGGATCCTATGCTCCCGACTCCCACATCGAAGACATGCGCCGAGCTTTCTCCAACATTCCTCGGCTTTGTGTCCGGGCTTCTCGTAATATTTGCATAATTCCTTTGATGACGTAGAGAAAGGAACAATTTGCTTGTCAAAGGTTCTTGGCTTCTTGTCCCCTTAAAAATTACGCCCGTCCTTGATGAAGTTACGTCCGTCATTGAGCCTTTTCTTCCCGAAGGAAAGTTTGAAACTTCCGGACCCAGTAACTTGCTCTCTCTTGGCTTCTCTTCCTCGGATGCGATCTGATAACTCCGTTGCATCTTCTAGGAGTTGGGCTCTTCGTACCATATCAGAATAAATTTGGATATCCATCGGGGCGAGTTGAGTAATGTATTGAGGCTTTAAGCCATTGAGAAATCTCCTTGCCTTCATTTTGTCGAAACCCACGAGATGTGGAGCGTACCGAGATAACCTCGAAAATTAAGCTTCATATTCGACTACCGATAAACCCATTTGCTTCAAAGCGGCAAACTTGGCGACCTTTCTTTCTTGTACTCGGTCGGAGAAGTACTTGCAGTTGAAGTGTTCCACGAACTCTTCCCGTAGAATTTGGTCGTGCAGTAAAGTAGCTTCGACCGATTCCCACCAGGCACGGGCATCCCTTTCCAGTTGGAAAGTAGCGAGTAGGACCTTTTCCTCGTCGCCACATTGCATGACTCGAAAAATCCTCTCGATTTCCTTAATCCAATGTTCGGCCTCATCCGGATCTGTGGATCCTGCGAACTTGGGAGGGTTCATGCTCCGAAAATTTCTATGCCAGTCTCCGGCTCCTCGGTTCGCTCCTCCCTGAGCAACCTGTTGGAGGGCTTGGGTTAAACCTTGAATGGTGCGCTACATCTCGTGGCATTGAGCTCCCTCGGCGGCCATTTGTGAGAATTAGCCTGAAACCATAATTACAAGGTTTATTTATTTTATTCATTTGTTTATTTCTTGGTAAATCTTTTTCTTTAAAACTTAACCCGTGTTTCTACCCATGCTTACCGGGAATGTTTAAGTCCCTATCCAAGTTTCTAAATATTGATCTTAAACCTAACCTAAGTTTAAGAATGAACCTAAAATTGTGATACCACAAAGACTGTCACGCCCCGACGCGGAATATCGGGACGCGAACTAGTCGTAAACGAGCATGTCGATCAAAGCATGTACAATTTCATTTCTAAAGATAGAAATGTATGTGAAAATGATACTTTTATTCCATCAAAATAAAGTTTACATCACTAAGTCATAAGCCGTAAAGGCAATTACAAACTTCCAAATCCAAAATACATCATTCTTGTAAAAACACTAATGATCTACATAAACCTAGGTAAAAGGAAAATCACTCTTTTCACTCTTGTCCATTCCCTTGTTCATTTTTATTTCCTGCAATAATTAACCAAAATGTAGGGTGAGCAATAAGCTCAGTAGGATTTATATCTCTAAGAACCAGGCAATCTTAAAGTATTTAGCATGTTGAACCATTTTTCAGGTTGAATCGGGAAATGTTTAATCATGAGATTCGAGTAGAATTTTGTATAAGGATTTTCAAGTAACAACAAGATAACAAGATATCAAGAGAAGTTTTTTAAGTAATAACCTTTGAACAAGTAAAGAATTTCACGAATTTGGCCATTTCACGCAAGTCAAGTAATTCATGTAATTTTTCAAGTAGCCATGTAAACAAGTAACAAGTACAAGTAGTGGAATGCCATATCAAGTAAATCTATCATGCACTTCGGTGCAATGTCACACCGTTGGTCAATCAATTCCCATGGGCACAAGTACTTTCGGGCGCTCCCCCTAGGACCAGACCGGGCCCCATTAATGCCAGGCATTGAGTCATATGGATCCGAAGATCCCAAGTACGTTTAGACATCCACTTTAATGTATATGGCCAATGATTTTCAAGAAAATGTTGTTTGTAAGAAGCACAGATTTGACAAAATTTCAGAAGTTACAAGAGAAGTGAACAATAATTTTAAGGCATCATGTTTAATGACATTAAGTCGTGGAATTCAAAAATGAACGGTAAGTAGGAAGAAAATTTAAGATAGTAATTTTATTAGAATTATTTTAAATTTCTAAGCTTGAATCTCATAATCATATAATATCAATTTTTAGTAAAGAACAATTCTTTTGTAAAGAAATATATATATACTTATGAATTAAAATCATGAGTTTAGATATTAGTATTTAATCATACATTAATTAACAATATGACAAAAATAGGTTTATCATGTTGAAAGTAGTTTTCATACATTAATATGATAGAAAATAGCTTTCTACATTCAGAAATAATTTTTATACATCAATATGATAGAGAATAGAATAGTTATATGATAAAAAGACATTTACTGTCTGTGAACGCGCTATAGCTCAGGGTCGCGTTCATACAGCATATATAAGACAGTATACATATTCAAAATATTATATTTTGATCGTCAGGAACTTCAAAAAAAAATTTATGAACGCGCTATACTTACCTGGCGCGATCTTCAAGAATGCGCTGGTCAAGAGTGGCGCGTTCAGGAACATATATATATATATTTAAAATTTTTGAAAACTAAATGAAAGAGATAAGTTCTGTATAAATCATAATAGATATAGACACCTGATATATATATATATATAAACACCTTACGTATATGTATATATATTAGTAGTACTATACTTTTGACCCCTGGTCATCCGGGGTTAATGGTCTGAACGTGCTATCATGGACTAGCGCGTTCATGAAGAACGCGCTAGGTTCCTATAGCGCGATCTTAAAAATTGTAATATATTATTTTATGTATATTTTTGAAACTTTGGTGAAAAGGGCGGGGTCTGTCTGAACGCGATGGGTTGGGCTGGCGCGTTCAGAACGCGCTCCTGAAGAGTAGCGCATTCTGGTTTCGAAACCGAAACAGAAAAACCCCTCAGTAAAATGACCATAACTTATTCATTTCTCAATGGAATTTAATAAATGAGCTATTGATGGAAAGGGCACTGAAAAATGAACAAGATGGAATACTTTAATTAGAGTTTAGCTTGAGAGATAGCTACCTTAAGCGGATCTAAAGAAATATCCCTAAACATAAGAAAACCATTTGATCTTCCAAATCCTCCTTCAAATCTCCACCAATCTTCGCAGCAGCGTAACCTTAACCTCCAGGGATGATTTGAGGGTCGAATGGGGTTCTATTTATAGCCAAAACTTGGCCAAATTTGTCAAGATTCCTTGCCTAACAATGCCAAACTTTCCAACTCTGAATTAAAAGAAAATTCCAACTTCTCCTCTTAATCTAGCCTCAATTTGGTGTGAAACCAATGTAAAAACGGCTGGTCCAAGGTGGGCTATTAGGTAAGGGTCGATTTTTGTGCCAAACTTCTAGAAATTGGATTATTATAATCCCTTAAATACCATATTAAACACATATTACGAATTTAAGTTTTATTTAACCTTTATTAAATCCTTTAACCATTAATTCAATCCGTTATGGATTATCCAATGGGCCAATTGTGATCCTAGTCCATTACATGGACTTTTATTGGGCTTACTATAATTTATCTAAGGCTTAAAGCATTTAATCTCTATTTACTTCTAGTTAATTCAAGTAAATTCAATAAACTAGCTTATTTCATATAGGAAAATTGTACTTTGATTATTTCATGAAAATTTTAATTACATAATGAAATTAAAAATTTATTTCTCATTTTTAATTATCGGGTTTCTACACCTGCATTAGCCAAATGTCAGCAGATAGCAATCATAAGCATAAGCATAAGCATTTTAAAGTAGAGTATTTTACCTGAAGTAGAGGCGAGAACCCGCCCAACATCGTCTATCGGTCGGTAGTGCTGAGAGAGTCGAAAAGGAACGCCAGTGCAGCCGCGCCCCAGGCGTAGTCCCCAACTCCATCCAAGTCCCTCAGTAGTGGGAGGAGCTTGCAGCTCACTCCATCTACCCTCGTCGCAAAAAGTAGTTTCCCAAACATCAGCATTAGGAAGCGACGAAGGATGATGTCTCTTTCCGGTCCCGTTCCCGCAGCTACTCTCTCCCTGGCTTTGTCTGTCAGACATCCTAGGTGCTCCTCAGGTTGCTCTCCCATGGCTATCGCCTCTCCTCTCAGCCCCATGCTCTCCTGGAGCATCACTCTCGCCAGCATTGACGAGTGGTGTCCCAGTCGCGTCAGCTCTAAGTCCAGTAACTCTCGCGCTAACTCCCGGTAGTCGGCGTATGTCATCCCCGTCACTGGCGCTCCGTGCACCAACAATCCGATGATCTGTGCCACGTCCTCCAGTGTGGGAATCATATTTCCCCACGGGAATAGGAAGGCTCGGCTGATCGGGTCCCACCTATCGTGCAGCGCGTATAGCAATGCGGTGTCTATCCTCATAACCTTAATCCCTAAAAACTCCTCCAACCCCATCACTGCTAACCGCTCTCTCTAGAAGTCCAACAGTGCTAGGTACACTGCCCGGACTTGCAGCCAAGAGATCCTCGTTCACCGCTTCCCCTGCACACATTTAAGCATTTGGTTAGTCAATCATATAGTATAACAATTCATTAAAAAAAATTCCAAACGGTCGTCTCTGAACCGTTTTCCATCCCTTAGCGATCTGGTCAAAACCGCTTGACTCCCTAGTGGTCACTGGAAGGACCGCTAGGAACCCGCCATGATGGCCCATTTTCCTCATTTCCCCAGGCTTGTGGGAAGGCCTGTGAGGCCTCTACAACACTTCCTTGGGTCTCCTGACCCATTCCCAGCAAAGTCTACCCACATGCATGCACTTAAAATAATAAAAAAATGGGTTTTGGGGTTTCTCGGCCTACCTCCGATGTTCGCTGATCGGTTGCCATTCCGGTGGCTTCCTCCACCGTCTGCTCCATCTCCTCATCTCTAGGCACTTCCTCAAGTCCTTCCGCCACCGGGGGAGGCCCTTCCACCGCCGTTTGGGTCAGCAAAATTTCTTCCCTTTCCAGTTGGTCCGCCGCCGCTGGAGGCGTGTCTTCCTCCACCATTCGCTATTGAAAGCGTTGTACCGCCTTCCTCTTCACCATCTTGGAGCGTGAGTAGGTGTAGGCTTGAGAAGGGCAGTGGTTGCCGGAGCTCGTCGGTCGCCGAAGAGAGAATGAGGGTTGTTTGAGTGAGATGAAATGGGATGAAAGAATGAGAGGGGGAACGGCTGATGCTGTTTTGTTTTTCTTGAAATCTCTCAGAGCCATGCGGTCGTTCGATAGACTGTTAGGCCCTCCTTAGCGGTCTTCCCTGGACCGTTTGTCATCTGGGTCACCATTGTTGAAGAATGTGAACCGCCCTTGTCTAGCAGTCTATCTCTAGACCGTTAGGAGTCTCTTTGCGGTCTTGGCTAGACCATTTAAGCTCCTGCATGTTGATGATTTGGAATGCTATATCTGCTTTGTTCTTGACTCCATTTTGTGTGGTTCATGTCTTATTTATGCTTCATGCTTATTTTATAGATTTAATTATTGATAGCTAACCCCTTTTATTGTCAAAGTCATAAACGCCATCATGCCGATATTTTTCTCGCCAGACAGGTAAGTCAAGTAAGTATCTTGATCTTTAGTCCCTTAATGCATTTACTATATGGTATCTATAATATATTACCTCGAGAATCGACTGGTCATTCATGTGTTCTGGGATCTGATGTTCCCCTTTAACAAAAATGATGATGATCTAGGTGCACATGTTTAATCGTTGGATAGGCCGTTAGGTTGGAAGAGTTAGGGGACGATGGTTCTGTCTTGCACGCCATGGTTGCAGATAGTTTCTTGACCCTGATTTATCTGGTCTAGCAATACTATTCTCAGGTTTTTTTTTCTATTTTATGGTTTTCTTTACATTTGTTTTGATGATTTCTTTTACTTTAGCCCAACATGCATCATGCGCATCTTTGAGCATTCATGAGCCCTGATCTATCTGAGGTGTCTCAGCACTGGTGGATAGTTGTGTCCATGGTCTTGGATAAGGAGAGTCATTCCACTGTGAGTTGGAAGGTTTCCTTCGGTCTGTTTGCTCGGTTTGGTTAATTGTGAGTCTGAAGGCTCTTGGTAAACAAATTCAGGAGAGTGATTTGGTTAGAAATATCCTAAGGTCCCTAACCCCGGTGTAGCACACAAAAGCCAGTGTATTAGAAGAATCGAGGGACCTATCAACCATGACTGTCACAAAACTGATAGGATCCTTGATGGCATACAAGATCAACCTTAAGAGGAACACATAAGAAAACAAGAAAGGGAAAACCATAACTCTTAAGGTATCTCGAAGCAGTGGTGAGAGTAGTGAGAAATATGAAAATATTTCAGACCTCGATGATGAACAACAGGCTATGCTAACCCGTCAATTCCAGAAATTCTTGAGGACCAGAGGTAAAACCTTCAGGAGAAGAAGGCCACAACAGGTTGGTGAATCTGACAAGAATACAAGTTCTGATAAGATTAAATGTTTTCACTATAAAAAGCTAGGACATATGAAAGGTGAATGCCCAGAGCTCATGAAGAAAAATATCAAAGTGTAGAAGAAAAATTCTCAGGCCATGGTCTACACATAGAGCGATGAAGAAGAAGACCTTGAGAGAGGATCTTCAAAGGAAGAAGAGCCTGGGATGTGTCTTATGGCTGATAGCGACAATGAGGTAAGCAATCCGTTTGAGAATTATTCAATTGATGAATGGGAGGATGTTTACACAGACTTGCTAGATAAACTTAACTGTCAAACCAAAGATTACAAGGTTATGAAGAGAAACCTGAACAATGTTCTTAGTGATAAGATTTCTATGGAAAAAGAGATTGAAGACTTTAAGAAGCAGATTGAGAAACTGAGATTAGTAAGAACTGAGAATGAAAATTTAAGAACAGAAAAAGAAGAAGCCAAGAATAATCTAGATGAATTCAAGATAAAGTTTCAAGAAATTCAGAAAGAAAAGGAGTTAATGAAAGAAAAATATGAAGCTATTAAGAATGCTAACTCTGAAATCTTGAAACAATGTGAAAAACTTCAAAAAGACTTAGATGATAAACAAGAAATGTTGGAGAAATTTGTTCAAGGAAAGAGCAACCTAGATACCATGCTAGGTGTAAAGATTAACTTCAACAAAGAGGGTCTAGGCTATGACCCAATGAAAAAAAACCCCTTGAATTCAAAAATATAACATTCTGCCCAGGCCAAGGGAAAGAAAAATTGGACACCCCATCCAGTTCAAACAACAATCAGAATGTCCAGCAACCAAAACTGATGAAGGTTATAAAAGCTACTTCAACAGACTCAGCTGGACAACCAATCAAAATTCAAGAAAACTCAACTGGCAAAGCTCCCCTGCATCGACCCAGTTCTGTTATTGCGTCGAGGCACTCTGGCTCAAACAGAGCCAAAGCTGGTATTCAGGATGTGATGCCTCGACACAACACACCTAACAGGTCGAGACAGGTCACCCAAGATAGAAAACCATCAACTAACAGAAACATGAATCAAAATAGAACACACTGGGAAATTCTCAAAGATCTTTTAATAATCATCTTTCTTCAAGACAGAATGAATTCATGATATTCCCAAGAAATAATCAGTCAACCAACTGGAACAAATTTTCTTCTAATAAAGTGCAAAGTGGACAAAATTTTGTGAATGATGTCACCAAAACTGTCAGTGCAGTATATAGGAAACAGAATCATAAAAATTCTTTTAAACAGTTTTGGATCCCAAAAACTTTGCTGAAGGGTTTGAATAATGACTTTGGACCCAATCTTCCTTGGGTTCAAAAATTTTCTGCTTGATTTGATTATAGGTCAGTCTGGCAGCCCTGAACAGCAGGTGGTATTTGGATAGTGACTGTTCCAGACACATGACAGGAGACCAGAGTAAATTCAGTGAGCTACAGCTGAAGGTAGGAGGACTTCTCAAATTTGGAGGGAAAAACAAAGGTAGAATAATCGGTTCATGAATCATTGGTAAGTTTCCTTTTAACATTGTTGAAAAGGTTCTATTGGTTGAAGGTCTCGAACATAATTTACTTAGCATCAGTCAGTTGTGTGACAAAGGTCATCAAGTCATTTTTTATAATCATGTCTGCAAAATTTTTGAAGCAAATTCTGACCAAGTGAAATTTGTAGGACATAAAGTGAATAATGTCTACATAGTAGACTTGAATGATTCATCTGCATCTAATTTGTGCTTGTCTGCTAGTTTAGATAATAATGTTTTTAGTTGGCATAGGAGACTAGGACATACTAGTTATAGCACTCTAAATAAATTGGTTAAGCATGACCTGGTCAGAGGCTTACCTAAAATAAAATTCACAGAGAATTCTAAAATGTGTGATACATGTGCATTAGGTAAACAGACAAGAACATCATTTAAACTTAGGACAGAACCCCTGTCCTCTAGGCCTTTGGAGTTTTTGCACATGGATCTTTTTGGACCCTCTCGATCACAGAGCTTCAATGGTAAAAGATTTGGGTTTGTACTTGTGGATGATTTTACCCATTTTGCATGAATATTCTTTCTTGCCCATAAAATTGATGCATTTCATAAATTCAAGCTGTTCTTTAATAAAATAAACCAAGAGGGTAAGCATAAAATATGCATAATCCAATCTGATCATGGAGGGGAGTTTGAGAATTCCATGTTTTCTGACCTTTGTGACAGTGAAGGACTGACTCACAGGTTTTCTTCTCCTAGAACCCCAGAGCAGAATGGCATAGTGGAAAGAAGAAATCGGACCATTGTTGAAATGGCCAGAACAATGCTCGTTGAGAGTCAGTTGCCAAGAAGGTTTTAGGCAGAAGCGGCCAACACTGCATGTTACACAATCAACGGGGCCATGGTAAGATCCATCCATAAGAAAACCCCCTATGAGCTTTTAAAATGTAAGAAGCCAAATGTGGCTTACTTTAAGATTTTCGATTCTAAATGCTTCATTCACAATAACAATAAAAAGGACCTTGATAAGTTTGAAGCCAAGAGTAGCCCAAGGATTTTTCTAGGATATTCTGAAACATCTAGGGCATACAAGGTTTTCAATATAAATGATCAAATTGTAGAGGACTCTCCTCATGTTATTTTTAATGAAACAATCAACTCTGCTAATTTGGATGATGATGACAGAAAATCAAGACATGATGGAGAGTTTCTGGAACACAAAGTGGATGAAGAATCAAAGGTACCTGAACTTGCGGCACAAGATGAACTAGTTCAGGGTGAGTCAACCGAGCAAGGTGAGTCCTCAACAAATCTCAGATTTTTGAAAGATCACCCTGCACACAATATCATAGGAAATTTGCAAGATCCCCCTAGAACTAGGTCCTATCATCAGGCTGTAAATAATGAAGATTTAATAGCATTAGTGTCCCAAATTGAACCCAAAACAGTAGAAGAAGCCTTGAATGATGAATCTTGGGTAAATGCCATGAACGAAGAATTGGGACAGTTTGAAAGAAATAAAGTCTGGAATCTTGTTCCAAGATCTAAAAATGTGTCTGTCATAGGAACCAAGTGGGTCTTTAGGAATAAAATTGTTGGGTCCCGTAGTGCAGGAACACGGATCTAGAGGGGGGTGAATAGATCCCTCTACTAAAATTATGTCCAATTAAAAACTCAAACCTACTCGCACAGCGGAATTAGCAAGATTAATAAGATTGAGGAATTTAAACTAAACAGTATAAACTTAATTCTCTCAATCTTACCGAGCTCACACGATTGCATAAATAGGTTAGACAGTGAAGCACACACAATCACACCAATCAAACCATGAGACACGGGGATTTTTTAAGGTGGTTCGGGACCACGACGGGCTCCCTATGTCCACCCCTCACCAAACCAGTGAGGCTTTCTCCACACACTGCGAATGCAGTAAACACGGGGATTTCTCACCACACACACAGGGCAAAAACCCCAACACACACGCAGATATGCTCTGCACCAAACGACGCACAAGCATCAACACAAACCACTCGAAGAACCCTCTCTCCGAACACCCACACAAGAAAATCATTCAGAAGTTAATACCAAGTTCACAAGTGAATGCTCTAAGCCCAAAACATATGCTAAAGACTGAAACAAGAAAGATTCAACAAGTATAATGCTCCCCCTTCAAGGAAATACCCAGCTCTCCTTGGCTCGTTGTCGGATGGTGGCGATTTCGGCGTCATCTTGTTTCTCTCCTCGAGCCGCTCCTCTTTTCCTTCTACCACGAGCTCCAAAGAAGGCTTGATGTAGATGATAACCTCCTTGCAAGAGCTCCTCTTCCTTTTCCCCCTTTTCTTCTCCTATAAGATAGAGCAAATAGGCATTCGGGTTCTTATTTTCTCAAATTCATAGATGATGTATATATACAAGTTAGGCTGGCCAAATGACCCATAAAACCCTCCTAAAACATGTTCAAAACATCCTCATATGTCTAGGAAACTTTGGGGGGTAATTTTGTAATGTTTTGAGGTCAAATGAATGAGTTATAGACGTTTTCATGAAGCCCGACCGGAAAGGGTCGACCCCATGGGTCGACCCTTGAGTTTTTTGCACCTTGGGACACCCAAACAGAACCCAGTCCCAAGGGGGTCGACCCCTGGGGTCGACCCATGCAGTTTTTAGCCTCCCAACTGCCTCGGCAGCAGGAGAACCTAAGAGGGTCGACCCTTGCCTATTTGGGTTATAACTCAACATCAATCCTCATCCAATTCAAGCACAAAAAATAGTTAGATGTTACCATCATCCACTTGACATGTGAGAGTTTATAAATCATCCTTGAAACTACAAAAGCACACAAACATCAAGTTAGTTTATGTATCAAAAATTAAGTTATCCTTAACTTGATTCTTCCACATCCAACTCCATATATTTACACATCCAAATGCACATTGCATCAAGTAAATGTTTCCTTAAAAACATGAGCAAAAATTGCTAATTTTGATGTTTTTACTTCTGTGATTTTGTAATTCTTCTCATTTCATTTTGAGTTCTTTACAAGCCAATCATGCTTTCATTAAATGACTACATGATATATAAAATGGTGACATATGGAAGGGCAGGTCAAGCTTGTCTAAAAGCTATCACTATACGTGAGAATGTGCCTCTGCCTGGTACCATGAGTCTATCATCCATTGGTTGCATATGGCATCAAACTTGATTGTATTTTCTGAAATCCATGCATTTGATTAAGAGGGAGTTTTGCTAGCTGTAAAATTTTGACATTGATGCTATTCCACTCTCTTAGCATGATGATGTTATTCTCTGGCCGCACATTTTAAGGATTGAATTTCATCAACTGTTTTGGGTCTTTACCATTGTGCTACTCATCTTTTTGGATAAAAATAAAAATATTTTCAAGGAGAGTTTGTTTCTTGTCTTATGTGGATTCATAATGAAAATGTATCCTGCACATAGATAAAATATCAATTCACATGTGATGATTTTGATGCTTTGAATGAATTTCTTGAATTATGTTTTCAAAATAAAACTGAGTTCTCACATTTGCAAAAATGTATTGCATGCATTAATTGCATTAGATGCATATAGAATGTTCATGTGAAATCTGAACTCTTGCATTGTGCACCCACTCACATTCTGCATTGCATACTGCATATCTTCCTCACTGTGTGCTTGCATGTTAATATATGCTACAACCCCTCCCTTGAAAATTCTAAGACCATACACTCCCTTGATAAATAATGTTGCATCTGAGTCTTAACTAGTGTGCTTCATGTCAAACACTCAGGGGGAGTAAAGATTTAATAAGTGCATCTAGATAGAGAGAGCTGCATTGTTATATGCTCAAAATATTTTTGATGTACATGCTAAATCAAATTCACACACTTCATGCACAAAATGTGAAAATGAGTGTTAAACATAAGGATGTAGAAATTTCCTTTCAACACTCTAGAGATATTAAACTTGATGCATGTATGCTAAAGAGGCAGTTAAGGAAAAAGCTGCCTACCTATTTGATGAAAGAAAATGAAAAATAAAAGGTAGAGTAATGTTTAGTCTCACTGAGTAAATTGGGCACATGTCACCTGAGATGTGATGTGGTTCATTTCAGAAAGGTGTTGTACTAGAGTATCTCTGGTCAATGTGAACTGAGATGGTCAATGTTTTGAGTAACCGGGGAGTTTGGCATGAGCTCCATGTGTCTTCTTACGTAAAAAGGAATATTTGAACTTGATCACTCTTGAAAAATTACCAATCATGCTTTCATTGAATGACTACATGGTATATGAGGAGGGTAAATCTGGTCTGACCTAGGAACGGCCCAAGCACGAGCGGCCCATTAAGGTTGGGACGTGTTAAGCCCAAGCAAAGGGAGAACGTACATGCTCAACCCAATAAGAGGATCACCGGCCCAACAGAGCATCAGATTCCACGAAGCCGATAAAGCCGGCCCAAGCGCTATTCTCGCCGGAGGACACTCCGATGACCGACCGTTGCCCCCACGACGTCGACCTTGACCCCGTAACGGGCGAGCACGCGTCGTGAGTGCCGTAAGACTTGCCCAAGGACAGGCCGACGCCAGAGGTATAGCCCTCCAACGGGAAACTCTTGCCAACATAGTGGGGAACGTTACTCTACTAAACGGTCCCTTCTCTATCAAGGGATGAGACCCCTCACTCCAGGACAACCCATATAAAAGGGACATCGACAGAAGAGAAGAGCACGGTAGATTCTTCTACTAAACCCCACACTACTACGCAAGAGGAGATAAGGTGGATACTTCCGCCACTAGAGCTTTCTACTGAGAAGAGAGCGATCCGACCTACAACTACGACAGAGAGGCCATCTACTACGTCCAGAGAGCCACTTTCTCCTACATGGCCTTACCACCCAACGAGCACTCTTCCAGAGCCCACTGGGAGCGACGAGCACGCGTGCAGGGGATCTACACGCTTACTGGATTGATGACTACGGCCTCTACTTCTCTCTTACTTTGCTCCTCTCTATTGCTCATTAATCCCTTACTGACTTAAGCATCGGAGGGTTGTCCCCTGGGGTAACACCCGGGACTCCTTCTGACGCCCTTCTGGTTTTTGGTCTGTGCAGGCATCAACGGGCGCAAGACGACTTCCCCAACAAATAAATAGAGAAGGTGGTACATGGCCTAGGAACCATTTTCCTGCCGCTACACTTCTTGGCGCCGTCTGTGGGAAGAGAAGCGAAAAGCTATGGCACCCCGTGGAAGCCTCCGCAACGCCAGCAACCGGGGGCGGGGTTCCCATCAGGGACCCAACTCTCACCGGGGATCGCAGAAAGCTTCTTCCGCGCGCCCCCGACAAGAGGTCACCCCAGGTGACCTAGATGAGCTCTGCCAGGAAGTCCGAGCCCTGGCGGAATTCTGTAGACAGCTCCGGGACCAAAGGCCCCAATACGTCCCACCCGAGCGACGGGAGGGCGAAGGAGGCCAGGCCGGAGAAAATGGACTGCAGGTACGGGAGGTTTCCCACGCCTCCGTCGCAAGGACCTGATGGTCACGAAGCGTGCCTGCACCTAAGGTATGCAGCCCTCTCCATTCCAACCCGGACATGGACCGTCGACTCTAACGGTTCGAGGAAATAGAGGACAAGGTCCGGTACCTAGACGACGTCCTCCTGGCCGCCAAGAATTGCGGCCTCATCGACGACGACCAAGACTTCCACGCTCCCTTCTCCAGGGAAATCATGGAATCCCCCATCCTGCCAAAGCTCTAGCTGCCATCATTCGCCCCCTACGACGGCACCACCGACCCGGCCGACCACCTGCACGGCTTCGAGTCCCACCTGGTGTTCCACCGGGCCTCGGACACTGTGAAATGTTTGGCGTTCGTTACGACCCTTCGTGAGAACGCCCAAGCATGGTTCTAGTCCCTGTCGGCCGAGACGATCTCCTCCTTCTAACAGCTCAAGAAGTTGTTCAAGGAGAACTTTGTGGGCTGCCTAAAGGTAGCCAAGTCTGCAGTAACCCTGATCGCTCTCAGGCAGGGGAAGGAAGAGGCACTATGGGACTTCATCTCCCGATTCCGCGCAGAGGCACTCTGCATCCCCCACCTCGACATCAGCATCGCCACCATGGCACTCACCAAGGGGACACGGGACCACATCCTCCGACACGCACTCGAAGTCGAAGCCCCGACGACCCTTCCGGACCTCCTCACGCTGGCCCAGAAGCACGTGCATTGTGAGCAGAACACCGCAGCCCTACGCCGCATGGCTAGGACGACCAGCCTGACCGAAAAAGGGACGCCGACCAACCACGAGAGGGTCGGAGCAAGCGGGAGCGACACGATGGAGACCACCGCGACCGCTCCGAGAAGAAAAGAGGTGGCTACCACCACTACACGCCCCTGACGGCACCACCCGACTAGATCCTGATGGAGATCCACGAGGAGCCATTCCTCAAATGGCCATCACGGATGAAGTCGGATTCTAAGTCACGGAACAAGAAGAAGTACTATCAATTCCACCGTGACCATGGCCACGACACCGTCGACTACATCAACTTAAAGGACGCCATTAAGGATCTCGTCCGCAGAGGACTCCTCGACAAGTTCCTCACCAAAGCCGCCAAAAGACGACAAAAAATGCCCCCTCTGATCAACAATCGGCCCAACGGCAAGGAGATAATGATGATCTCTGGAGGGCCCACTGCGGGGGGAGATAGCAAGAGCAGAAGACGCCGGTATGCGACGGCCATCAACACGGCAGACTAAGGCGATGGCACCCCAAGGGAGCTTTCCACCTCAGGTCACCCGAGAGACCCCATAGTCTTCTCCGAGGATGACCTTGAAGGTGTCACGACGCCCCATTCCGATGCTTTGGTGGTTTCCGCCACCATCATTCAATGTACTGTGCGACACATCCTGGTGGATAATGGAAGTGGACCTGATGTTATCACGTACTACTGTCTTGTACTTATGGGTGTGGACATGTCACGACTCGCGCCATTGCACACGCCGCTATATGGATTCTCCGGCATGACTGTCCACCCGGAAGGGCGCATCTTGCTTCCGATTACGTTCGGGACAACATCGAAAGAGGTAACCTTTCTCGTTGACTTTGCTGTGGTCCGTGCGATGATAAGGTACAATGCCATCATCGGATGAGGAATCCTCGGCAGGCTCCGAGGAGTCCCTTCCTCCTACCACCAGAAGCTTAAGTTCCTGTGGACGTCAAGAAAATGATGATGATGATCATACGGCACTCACGTCTACGCACCCAAGAGCAAGTCGGAGACGGAAAGGCTGAATAAACTCCATACCTCCTCCAAGCAGGACGAATATGTGCCCGGTGCTCCGCCACCCAACAAAGAAGCCCTTCGGGCAGAAGAGATGTCCCCAGCTCTCATTTCGGAATTGCCGAAGGCCGAATCAAAAGAAACTCAGGAATTCGAACACATGTTCGGTACATGCTGGAGATCAGTCAAAGTTCCAAATCGAGATTCGGAGGCCCTGAACTAAACACCTCGGAGGCGGTGCATTACAACTAAAGCAACACGGGAGGACAAGCATCCGTCTGAATAGCTGCGAAGCCGAGATGAAGTCTAAACCAGCACGGCCTGCACTTAAACCGACGCGCCCTTGCTTGGGCCTTAAACCGGCGTGCCCCTCCATCAAGCCTTAAACCGGCGAGCCCCCTTCTCATTCCAAACCGGCGCGCCCCCCCTTGTGTGCTTCTAATCTGGCGTGCACAACTCCGCGCCGTTTCAACCAAAGGGCCATCCCATCCGCCAGCCGATACCCTATTTTCGCATCAGTCTGGTGCCCAGAGGGCATTCAATGCTCGAAGCTCTATCTCCACATCCGTTCGACAGCGTAGCGGCGAAGGCATGCATCGAAGGTGGAAGCAGCAGAAGATCTCCCGGTGAACCCGTGAACATCCTATCCTCGGACGAACAGTAGTGTACGACACGAATCAGCAGCACTCAGCGCAATGAGTCAACTCCTAGTGTTGCTGCGAACAAGGTAGAGATGGCGGGAACTCTCCCCCATTGGCCATTCTTTAGGAAACGCAACCCGTCCTATATATATATGGGAGGCTGGTTCATTGAAAAGGGGCAGTTCAGAAGAGAGACACAGCAAGAGAGGCAAAAAAGAAGTAGAGAGATTTCTGAAGAAGAAGAAGCCCCATCACTGCGCCTGTTGGGTGAAGAAAAAGAGAGATTGAGCGTGAGAGAAGAGAGGTGAGCTCGGAGGGGGAGGAGCTTGTGCTCCGTTCCCCCTCCCCCATCGATGTATTCCTTCCTTTCTCTCTGATGTATTCCCCCTTTTTTGCTTTAGGGTAGATTCCCCGATGTCTTTCCCTTTGTGAATGAATAAAAAGAAAAGCTTTTTTTGCAACATATGGTGTTCTTCTGCTTCCCTCTTTTTCTCTCTGCCTTCTCCTCATCCAAGGCCCTTCGAAGCTTGCTTCTCCATAGCATGGCCTTCGAAGGAGTCCGTCAGGGGATGAACATTCATGGCCTCGTGGCATACATTTGTCCCGCTTCATGAAACTATCACCCGTGAGCTGTGGGAGCTCTTGAAGGCTAGTCCTCGAGCTTTTCCACACTCACATCTGGGTTATCGGACCGCCGTGAGGTCTACATTTTGAGGTTCACCCCGGAGCAATCCGTTTGGTGTTCCTCTATTTATCTCTGGCAAGCCACAGTCCGGGGGAGATGCTGCCCGATTTTTGCCAGGGCCAAGAACAATAAGAACCAAATGCATACCAGAACAAGCAAACAAACTATTCTCTGAGGGCCAGAACAACACGTGCTTGAAGCCTCTGAATCAAACTGAAGGTTAGTTCTATTCAATCTGACCATGGAGGTGAGTTTGAAAACTCAATGTTTACTGATCTTTGTGACAAAGAAGGACTAACTCACAGGTTTTCTTCTCCCAGGACACCTGAACAAAATGGGATTGTGGAGAGAAGAAATAGGACAGTGGTGGAGATGGCCCGGACCATGTTGATTGAAAGTAAGTTACCTAGAAGGTTTTGGGCAGAAGCGGCCAATACAGCAACCTACATAATCAACAGGGCCATGGTAAGACCCATACACAAGAAAACACCCTATGAGCTTCTAAAAGGTAAGAAACCAAACTTGTTTCATTTCAGAATTTTTGGAGCAAAATATTTTATTCATAACAATGATAAGAAAGATTTAGACAAGTTTGAAGCCAAGAGTTCACCTGGAATATTCTTGGGTTACTCTGAAGTGTCAAGGGCATATAGGGTATTTAACATATCAGATCAGAAAGTGGAAGAATCTCCACACATTCTTTTTAGTGAAAAGAAAGATGTTTCTAATGTTGAAAATCTTGACAGGGATTCTAATCATGGTGGAGAGTTTCTAGAAGACCAACAGGAAGAAGAGAACACTCAGCCAAGTGGGGAAACAAATTCCCCCAATCAGGAAGGTCCAAGAGAAACAGGTGAGTCTTCAACAAATATTAGATTTCTTAAAGACCATCCTTTAGATAAAGTCATAGGCAATCCTGAAGATCCTCTTCGGACTAGGTCTCATTTTAGAAATGTGAATAATGATGACTTAATTGCATTAGTCTCACAAATTGAACCCAAAACAGTAGAAGAGGCCTTAGCTGATCAAGCTTGGGTCAATGCTATGAGTGAGGAATTAGGTCAGTTTGAAAGGAATAATGTCTGGGAGCTTGTCCCAAGACCAGATGGTATTAATGTCATAGGAACCAAGTGGGTGTTCAAAAATAAGATGAACGAAGATGGAATTATCTCGAGGAATAAGGCCAGACTAGTAGCCAAAGGCTACTGTCAAGAATTCGGTGTAGACTTTGATGAATCCTATGCACCTATTGCTGGGATGGAAGCTATAAGATTGTTACTTACCTTTGCATGCTCAAAGAACATAAAACTTCAACAAATGGATGTTAAAAGTGCCTTTTTAAATGGAGTTATTAAAGAAGAAGTTTTTGTTGAACAACCTCCTGGATTTCAATATTCTCCTCAACCTAACCAAGTTTTCAGGTTAAACAAAACCTTGTATGGTCTAAAGCAGGCTCCAAGAGCTTGGTATGAAAGATTGTCTGAATTTCTGATCAGCAAGGGCTACAAAAGAGGTAAAGTTGATCAGACCTTATTTACCAAGGGCATGAATAAAGATCTCATCATAGTTCAGGTATATGTAGATGACATTGTATTTGGATCAACTAAGCATGAACTATGTGATGAATTCTCTACCATGATGTCTGCTGAATTTGAAATGAGCTTGGTTGGTGAACTAAAATATTTTCTTGGATTGTAGGTACAGCATCTAGAAGATGGGTGCTTCATCAACCAAACCAAATACACAATGGAACTGTTCAAAAGGTTTGGCATGGAAAACTTAAAGCACATTACTACACCCATGGGCACCAATACTTCATTGGATGCAGATGAGACAGGTAAAGAAGTAAATGCCAAACTTTATAGAGGTATGATTGGATCACTACTTTACTTGACAGCCTCTAGACCTGATATACAATTCAGTGCAGGAATGTGTGCAAGGTATCAGTCTAGACCTACTGAACTACACTTAGCTGCAGTTAAAAGAATCTTCAGATATTTGTCAGCTAGTCATTCTCTAGGTTTATGGTTTCCTGCATCTCACACACTTAACCTAGAAGCATACACAGATGCTGACTATGCCGGCTGTAAACTAGACAGGAAAAGCACTAGTGGCCATTGTGAATTCTTGGGTGGGTGTTTAGTGTCTTGGGGCTCCAAGAAACAACATTCTGTGGCCCTCTCCACTGCAGAAGCTGAATATGTGGCTGCAGGGAGTTATGGAACACAAGTCATTTGGATTAAACACCAGCTTCATGACTACCAAGTAGACCTGGGATGCACACCTATTTACTGTGATAATAATAGTGCCATCAATCTTGTTAAAAATCCTGTTTTGCATTCAAGAACCAAACACATAGAGATAAGACATCATTTTATAAGAGATGAGGTGTCTAAGAATAATTTTGAACTAATTCATGTAGGCACAGATAATCAGATTGCTGACATATTCACAAAACCTCTAGATAATGAAAAATTCTCCACTTTGAGAAGAGAATTAGGCTTATACAAATTGTCTTAGTTATGGAGCATGTTCTTGTTGTGACGGGAATTGTGTCTATCTGCTGTTTAGCCTTCTTTCATGCTGGTTTAAGAGGGAGTTCTGAATCCTTATTGGTTAGCCTTCAGAATGCTCTAGGTAAGGGGGAGCTTTGAGATTTTTTTGCTGGAATGGTTTTTGAGGTATGCTATGTCTTAGGGGGAGCTGAGTTGTGATGTGAGAAGAGAAGTTCTCTGACAGACTCAAAAGGGCTGTCCAGATGTGTACCTTTGCTGGTTTTGCATGACTGATTTAGTGTGGTTCTCTCAGAAAATAGAGTGTCACTTATCTCTTAAGTCTATAAGTCAGTGACTCTAATCTTCAAGTTAGAATCCTTCCTTTGGTACTCCTTCAGAGATCTGGACTAATTGCATAAAGTATATCTTCCTACATTGTCATTGATTATGGTTCAGGCCAAAAACTTGTATGTCTTATTATCTGACCCAATCAACTTGAAATCTAGACTTCAAGACTCAATTCAAGAAAAGTTCTTTTTGGTATTGTCTTCAATCATTCTATCTTTTTAACTCAAGGGATTAACTGAACAAACATGTTCTGTTTTGATCACTGAGAAACTGGGAGCTTCATCAATGAAATGAATATTTCTCCCAAGTCATGAGGTGTCAAATGCTTAAAATGAATGAAAAGTCATGACAGAGCAATGGTGGCTTGCTGGTGAGTAACTGGGGACTCTGGCCTCTAATCAAGGTGTTTCCCTAATGTCAAAAGCCACAGTTACTAACTCTGTTCCTTATTAAAAAAAAGGGGGGGGGGAAGTAATGAGGTACTCACTCTGAGTAACTGGGGATTCAGGCCTCTAATCAAGGTGTCTCCCTAATGTCAAAGGAAGTGAACTACCAACTTACTCATTGATCTTCTTGAAAATCATCTCCAACAAAAATTCCTTGTTGTTATGCAACTAATGGATTGCTTCTCTTCAATACCTTGAGAACACCTCTCTGATTTAGTCTCTTGCTATCTTGTGAAATAGTTGAATGATCAGCTATATCTGGCCATACTTGTCAACTCCTGCTCTCAATCATCCACTATGTATGCTGATAAACTTGTCTATAACTCTACTTCTCTATTGTGTACTGAAGTCCAAAGAATCCTCTCTTGAGATTAGAAACTCACTTATTCTCTTAAGACCTACTCGTTATTTTCTGCACTAAGAAGTTACTGCCCTCAGTCCTCATGTTTCCAGCACTGTCATACATTCTGCAGTTCTTTTTACTGATGTCAAAGGGGGAGAGAAGCTTGCAATATCTGCAATTTCTGTGTGAAGTTTGCAATTTCAGTGAGTATTGGTTTTATCTTGAGCTTTGAGGGGAGTCATCTTTGCTTCGTGGAAGAAATGGTTATGAGCTGTGGGGGAGATGAGAGTGTGCTGTAGGGAATGTTTAATTCATTTGCATGAGCATGTCTTGAATTTATTCTGCTTGTTGCAGCTGGTATTAACTCTTTGTTGAAACTTGATATTGCATGATTCATAGTGTTGTCATCATCAAAAAGGGGGAGATTGTTACATTCCTATGGTTTTGATGATGTCTCACACTATAAATCAATCTTCTATCTCTAGATTAATGTTGTTTCATCATGTGAGTGAGTATAGTTCATTTGGTTGTCAGATAAGCATGCTATCATGATTTTATCTACACTCTGCTTAGCTAGTACTGATTGCAGTGGGTCGACCCACCCCTTCTGATGCGTCGACTCATCTGTTCATTTGGCATAACTCCTTCAAGTCTATTCACTCTGTCTGCACAGTTTTTCACACCAGTGCGTCAACTCAGTGTGGTGATGCGTAGACTCTTCTGTTCAGGTTCTTCATTTCATTAAGTCTATACATCATCAGTTGAACGTAATAGTAATACGTTGCAGCATCAACTCAATGGGCTGCAGCGTCAACTCAGCATGTAAAATACTGTGTTAAAAGCCTAAGTCTGTACACTCGTTTGTGAGCCTTCAACTCTGTACACTGCTTGAGCCTCACCAAAGTCTATACATCGCTTCAAGCGATTCTAGTCTATACAGTCTGCCTCCACACTAGAAGTCTGTACATCGGACTGCTTCTTGTGAAGTCTACACATTGACTCGTTCAATTCTGCAAAGCATGTTCATTAGACTATGGCGAAGTCTATACACTCGGTTCCTTGGGCAAAGTCTATACAACCGCAACCCAACACATTGAACAGCTTTCCAAGTCTATACACTAGACTTCATTTCACTAAGTCTATACACTCCCTCACTATGTACACACTTGCTATATTGATCTTTGTAGTCTATACAATGCTTCACGTTAACACTAAGTCTATACACTTCATTATTGTTGCTGAAGGGAACAGGGTCGACGCCTGAAGTTTAAAGCGTCCACGCATCAGTAGACGAAACTGTCACGTCGTCTTCTATTGCGTCAACGCCACAAGCAAGCAGCGTCGACGTAGCAGTTAAAATAGTAGAGACTCTTACAAGCGATGAAGCCTTCACGAAATCTTCCACTGCGTCAACGCCATCAACAAGAAGCGTCGACGCAGCGGCATAAGAGATGCCAGTATAGAAATGTACACGTTCGTGCGTCAACGCCACCAACTGGCAGCGTCAACGCAGTAGTCCAAGAAAGGGACAACTTATCTCTAGATGCCTTCAATACGTCAACGCTATATGCTGATAACGTCGACGCAGCTCGTCTATCTGTTGAAGACTTGAACACTGAACTGCCGATACCGTTGCGTCAACGCAATAGGCTGATGGAGTCGACGTAGCGGTTAAGAAGTTTGAAGATTTCTGATGACTGCGTCAACTCTTTGGAGCGAGTGAGTTGACGCCATCTACCTCCAGTTGCTGAGCGTACTGGTGCTGGGCACGTGATCCGAGGATAAGGAAAATGCCCAGATGAGGACACGTGGTCTGACAGTCTACTGGATGCTGCCACGTGGTCCGAATTCTTAGGGCGGGAACTGTGGAAGCCACACGTGCCCTGCTGCTGCTCCAGGTATTAAATGAAGCCTTCGTCTTCAGATGAAGGTTGATCGAAGAAGAAGCCTGGAGAGCATATACGTCCTTCGATCCAGAAAAGGAAAGAAAAGTGCAGAGAGAAAGAAAGAGAAAGGAAAAGAGCAGAGAGTTCAATATCTGAGAGGAGTTTGGTCGAGAGAGAGAGAGAGTGTGTGCTGATTGATGAATTGCTTCATTTGAAGCTACATTTGTATTGGGTTTTAGAACCGATTCCTTCTCATTGTTTTTTCGTTTTCCATTTTGCTTTCGTTTATTTTTTGTCCTTCTATTCTGATCTGAACTGTTGTCCCTCCGGTGTGTGGAGGAAGGGAGTATCACTCCAGTTTCCCTCTGTGTTGCAGAGGAAGAGAGATCGGTGATCTCTGGTGGTGTTAGTGACTGGTTGTCATTAACAGTTTCCCTCCGGTGTGTGGAGGAAGGGAGAGGTTTCTCCGGTCGTGTTCTAGCTGGGAGCTAGAACAGGTTTCAAGTTCTGTGGGTAGCAGAACTTGGTTAAGGGCTTTGTCTCCCTTGGTGTTCAAGTTGTGTGGCAGCGTGTTGTTCGCAGACTGAGTCTGCATTGATCTAGCATCGTCTAGTGGAATCCTCACTCTAGTTGGGGTGAGGGGTGGATGTAGATTGCGGACTGCAATCGAACCACCTAAAAACTGAGTGCCTTCTCTGTGGTTTGCTATTGTTCTCTACGCTCTTCATCTGCTCGGCTCTTTGCTTCCATGTGATTCGCTCTTCATTCTCATTTACATCCCTCTGTGTACGGTTTAAGGAGGTGCGTTAGCAGTAGAAAATTTATTCTGCTTAAGTTTCTACAAATTGGGAGTGATCTATTCATCCCCCCCCCTTCTATATCACTCTTGCTACGCTATCAATTGGTATCAGAGCAGGTTTATGCCATGTGGACGAACGGTCAAGGAAATGGTGGTGGTCCTAGAACCTTCATGGCCGAAGGTCAATCCATTAGTCGCCCTCCTTATTTCGATGGTAGTAACTATCTGTTTTGGAAGAACAGGATGGAAGTGTTCATCAGAGCTCAGAGTCATAAATTGTGGAGAGTAATCACGGTGGGGCCCTATGAGCTGCCACCAAACGAGGATGCTTGGACAGATGATCATGTGAAGCTCTCGTCACTCAACTGGACGGCGCTGAACATAATCCAGTGTGCTGTTCATCCAGAGGAATATGCTCGTATATCTGCATACAGAACTGCCAAGCGAATGTGGGATGAGCTGCAATTGATCTATGAAGGTACAGCTCAAGTGAAAGCCTCGAAGGTAAACCTCTACACTTCTAAGTATGAAATGTTTAAGATGAATGCAGATGAGAATATAACCGAAATGTATGCCAGGTTATCCTTGATCACTAACACTCTTAATGGGCTAGGGAAGGATCTTGCTGAGGCAGATATAGTCAGGAAAATCCTTAGATCTTTATCCCCGGCATGGCACACTAAGGCCATTGTGATTGAGGAGTCAAAAGATTTGACTGTCTTAACTGTGAATGAACTCATAGGATCCCTGATGACCTATGAGATGAATTTCCAAGGAAGTGGAGAAGGAAGTGAGAGGAAGGGTAAAAATGTAGCCCTAAGAGCTTCCCGCAAAAAGGGTAGCAACAGTGGAAGCAGCAGTAGTAGCCCTGAGTCTGAGTCTGAGCTTGAAGGTCTGTCAAATCTCGACCAGGAGGAACAGGCAATGCTCACTAGATAGTTCAGAAAATTTTTGAAGAAAAAGGGAAAGACCTTTAGGAAGAAGAAGCCACAACCCTTTAACAAGAATGCTGAATTTACCAGTTACAGGGATAGAAATCCTAAGAAACTGACTTGTTTTAATTGTAACAAACAGGGACACATGAGAGGCGAATGCCCAGGCCTCCAGAAGAAGGGTCCCTATCTTCAGAAGAAAAATATAATGGTGCAGAAGAAGAAGAAGCCACAGGCGATGGTCTGCACATGGAGCGAGGAAGAAGAAGACCCTGAAGATGCTTCCTCAGAAGAATATGAAGATGGAATTTGCCTTATGGCAAACAGTGAAGAGGAGGTAATAAATGTCTTTGAAAATTTCTCAATTGATGACTGAGAGGATGCTTATGGTGATTTGTTAGATAAATTTAATTCTCTTAGTAAAGAGCACAAAGTTCTCAAAAGAAAATTTAACACAAATGTTGAAGAACAAACTCTGGTATGTGAGGAAAATGAAAAGCTAAAAGAACAACTAGAAGAAATGACCTCACTAAGGAAAGAGAATGATAAGCTTAAGGGAGAAATTCAAGAAAGTCAAAAATAGCTCAATGAATTTAAAGCTAAAATTGAAGAAGGCATGAATGAAATTAGAGTAAATTCAGAGAAATATGAAGCTGTGAAGAAAGTAAATGCTGAACTCCTAAAGAATTCTGAGTATCTTCAAAAGGAGCTGGAAGACAAACAGAAAGTCTTAGAAAAGTTTGTCCAAGGAAAGACTAGCCTAGATGCTATACTAGGGACTAGGGTCAATTTCAATAAGGAAGGTCTAGGCTATGACCCAACCAACAAGAGACCCTTGCAATTCAAGACCATCACCTTCTGTCCAGAGAAGGTAAAAGAAAAACTGGACACACCATCCAGCTCAAACAGCTCTAAGGAAACTCAAAGTCCTAAAGAAAACACAAAAACCAGTACTGGACAATCATTTAAGATTGGAATGAACTTTATAAAAAATAACATTAAGTCCATTCACCAGAACACAAATGGTAGCTGGATCAAGAAAACAAATCAGAATAAAAGCTGGAATTATAACAATCAGATGGGTCCAAACAAGACCTACTGGAGGAATAACTTTCATGGTCAAAGATATGCCAATCAACAAGCCTACAGAAAATTTCCTAGGAATAGGAAGACCAATGAAAGGGATAGAACTCACTTCTCCAGTTCAGCCGGATTGAACTTTAAAAAACCAGAAAGGAAGGTGCCAGAGAAAACCATGTTGAAACAAATCTGGATACCTAAACACTTGATCAGAGATTTAAACAATGTCCTTGGACCCAACTCATCTTGGGTTCCAAATCACTCTGCTTGATATACTTGTGTAGGTCGGCCTGGCAGCTGAAGACAACAAGTGGTACCTCGACAGTGGCTGCTCCAGGCATATGACAGGAGACCGATCCAAGTTCAGCAAGATAGAGATGAAGCCAGGGGGTCTGGCCAAGTTTGGAGGAAAGAACAAAGGTAAAATAATTAGAGTTGGCACAGTAGGTAAGTCTTCCACAAATTCCATTGAAAAAGTATTACTTGTGGAAGGGCTTCAACACAACCTGATTAGCATTAGCCAATTATGTGACAGGGGTCACAGGGTTGTATTTGATGATAGTTCATGTAAAATCCTTGAAACGAATTCTGACATGGTTAAATTTGTAGCCAACAGGGTTAATAATGTCTACATTGTAGACTTAGATGAGAATTTTGAATCTACTATTTACTTATCTGCCAATTCTGAAAATGATGCCTTTGAATGGCATAGACGTCTAGATCATGCTAGCTTTTCAATTTTAAATAAATTGGTCAAGCATGATTTAGTTAGAGGCATGCCTAGAATTAAATTCAACGCTATATCAAAAGCATGTGATGCCTGTGCTCTAGGCAAACAGACCAGAAACTCTTTTAAATTAAGATCTGAGCCATTGTCTTCGAGACCAATGGAACTTCTTCATATGGACCTTTTCGGTCCAACTAGAACTCAGAGTCTTAATGGAAGCAGGTTTGGCTATGTCATCATAGATGACTTCTCTAGATATTCATGGATATTTTTCTTAGCAAATAAGAGTGATGCATTTCAAAAGTTTAATCTGTTTTTCAATAAGGTCAAACAAGAAGGGAAGTACAAGGTTAGTTCTATTCAATCTGACCATGGAGGTGAGTTTGAAAACTCAATGTTTACTGATCTTTGTGACAAAGAAGGACTAACTCACAGGTTTTCTTCTCCCAGGACACCTGAACAAAATGGGATTGTGGAGAGAAGAAATAGGACAGTGGTGGAGATGGCCCGGACCATGTTGATTGAAAGTAAGTTACCTAGAAGGTTTTGGGCAGAAGCGGCCAATACAGCAACCTACATAATCAACAGGGCCATGGTAAGACCCATACACAAGAAAACACCCTATGAGCTTCTAAAAGGTAAGAAACCAAACTTATTTCATTTCAGAATTTTTGGAGCAAAATATTTTATTCATAACAATGATAAGAAAGATTTAGACAAGTTTGAAGCCAAGAGTTCACCTGGAATATTCTTGGGTTACTCTGAAGTGTCAAGGGCATATAGGGTATTTAACGTATCAGATCAGAAAGTGGAAGAATCTCCACACATTCGTTTTAGTGAAAAGAAAGATGTTTCTAATGTTGAAAATCTTGACAGGGATTCTAATCATGGTGGAGAGTTTCTAGAAGACCAACAGGAAGAAGAGAACACTCAGCCAAGTGGGGAAACAAATTCCCCCAATCAGGAAGGTCCAAGAGAAACAGGTGAGTCTTCAACAAATATTAGATTTCTTAAAGACCATCCTTTAGATAAAGTCATAGGCAATCCTGAAGATCCTCTTCGGACTAGGTCTCATTTTAGAAATGTGAATAATGATGACTTAATTGCATTAGTCTCACAAATTGAACCCAAAACAGTAGAAGAGGCCTTAGCTGATCAAGCTTGGGTCAATGCTATGAGTGAGGAATTAGGTCAGTTTGAAATGAATAATGTCTGGGAGCTTGTCCCAAGACCAGATGGTATTAATGTCATAGGAACCAAGTGGGTGTTCAAAAATAAGATGAACGAAGATGGAATTATCTCGAGGAATAAGGCCAGACTAGTAGCCAAAGGCTACTGTCAAGAATTCGGTGTAGACTTTGATGAATCCTATGCACCTGTTGCTGGGATGGAAGCTATAAGATTGTTACTTGCCTTTGCATGCTCAAAGAACATAAAACTCCAACAAATGGATGTTAAAAGTGCCTTTTTAAATGGAGTTATTAAAGAAGAAGTTTTTGTAGAACAACCTCCTGGATTTCAATATTCTCCTCAACCTAACCAAGTTTTCAGGTTAAATAAAGCCTTGTATGGTCTAAAGCAGGCTCCAAGAGCTTGGTATGAAAGATTGTCTGAATTTCTGATCAGCAAGGGCTACAAAAGAGGTAAAGTTGATCAGACCTTATTTACCAAGGGCATGAATAAAGATCTCATCATAGTTCAGGTATATGTAGATGACATTGTATTTGGATCAACTAAGCATGAACTATGTGATGAATTCTCTACCATGATGTCTGCTGAATTTGAAATGAGCTTGGTTGGTGAACTAAAATATTTTCTTGGATTGCAGGTACAGCAGCTAGAAGATGGGTGCTTCATCAACCAAACCAAATACACAATGGAACTGTTCAAAAGGTTTGGCATGGAAAACTTAAAGCACATTACTACACCCATGGGCACCAATACTTCATTGGATGCAGATGAGATAGGTAAAGAAGTAAATGCCAAACTTTATAGAGGTATGATTGGATCACTACTTTACTTGACAGCCTCTAGACCTGATATACAATTCAGTGTAGGAATGTGTGCAAGGTATCAGTCTAGACCTACTGAACTACACTTAGCTGCAGTTAAAAGAATCTTCAGATATTTGTCAGCTAGTCATTCTCTAGGTTTATGGTTTCCTGCATCTCACACACTTAACCTAGTAGCATACACAGATGCTGACTATGCCGGCTGTAAACTAGACAGGAAAAGCACTAGTGGCCATTGTGAATTCTTGGGTGGGTGTTTAGTGTCTTGGGGCTCCAAGAAACAACATTCTGTGGCCCTCTCCACTGCAGAAGCTGAATATGTGGCTGCAGGGAGTTGTGGAACACAAGTCATTTGGATTAAACACCAGCTTCATGACTACCAAGTAGACCTGGGATGCACACCTATTTACTGTGATAATACTAGTGCCATCAATCTTGCTAAAAATCCTATTTTGCATTCAAGAACCAAACACATAGAGATAAGACATCATTTTATAAGAGATGAGGTGTCTAAGAATAATTTTGAACTAATTCATGTAGGCACAGATAATCAGATTGCTGACATATTCACAAAACCTCTGGATAATGAAAAATTCTCCACTTTGAGAAGAGAATTAGGCTTATACAAATTGTCTTAGTTATGGAGCATGTTCTTGTTGTGAGGGGGAGTTGTGTCTATCTGCTGTTTAGCCTTCTTTCATGCTGGTTTAAGAGGGAGTTCTGAATCTTTATTGGTTAGCCTTCAGAATGCTCTAGGTAAGGGGGAGCTTTGAGATTTTTTTACTGGAATGGTTTTTGAGGTATGCTATGTCTTAGGGGGAGCTGAGTTGTGATGTGAGAAGAGAAGTTCTCTGACAGACTCAAAAGGGCTATCCAGATGTGTTCCTTTACTGGTTTTGCATGACTGATTTAGTGTGGTTCTCTCAGAAAATAGAGTGTCACTTATCTCTTAAGTCTATAAGTCAGTGACTCTAATCTTCAAGTTAGAATCCTTCCTTTGGTACTCCTTCAGAGATCTGGACTAATTGCATAAAATATATCTTCCTACATTGTCATTGATTATGGTTCAGGCCAAAAACTTGTATGTCTTGTTATCTGACCCAATCAACTTGAAATCTAGATTTCAAGACTCAATTCAAGAAAAGTTCTTTTTGGTATTGTCTTCAATCATTCTATCTTTTTAACTCAAGGGCTTAACTGAACAAACATGTTCTGTTTTGATCACTGAGAAACTGGGAGCTTCATCAATGAAATGAATATTTCTCCCAAGTCATGAGGTGTCAAATGCTTAAAATGAATGAAAAGTCATGACAGAGCAATGGTGGCTTGCTGGTGAGTAACTGGGGACTCTGGCCTCTAATCAAGGTGTTTCCCTAATGTCAAAAGCCACAGTTACTAACTCTGTTCCTTATTAAAAAAAAGGGGGGGGATGTAATGAGGTACTCACTCTGAGTAACTGGGGATTCAGGCCTCTAATCAAGGTGTCTCCCTAATGTCAAAGGAAGTGAACTACCAACTTACTCATTGATCTTCTTGAAAATCATCTCCAACAAAAATTCCTTGTTGTTATGCAACTAATGGATTGCTTGTCTTCAATACCTTTAGAACACCTCTCTGATTTAGTCTCTTGCTGTCTTGTGAAATAGTTGAATGATCAGCTATATCTGGCCATACTTGTCAACTCCTGCTCTCAATCATCCACTATGTATGCTGATAAACTTGTCTATAACTCTACTTCTCTATTGTGTACTGAAGTCCAAAGAATCCTCTCTTGAGATTAGAAACTCACTTATTCTCTTAAGACCTACTCGTTATTTTCTGCACTAAGAAGTTACTGCCCTCAGTCCTCATGTTTCCAGCACTGTCATACATTCTGCAGTTCTTTTTGCTGATGTCAAAGGGGGAGAGAAGCTTGCAATATTTGCAATTTCTGTGAGAAGTTTGCAATTTCAGTGAGTATTGGTTTTGTCTTGAGCTTTGAGGGGAGTCATCTTTGCTTCGTGGAAGAAATGGTTATGAGCTGTGGGGGAGATGAGAGTGTACTGTAGGGAATGTTTAATTCATTTGCATGAGCATGTCTTGAATTTATTCTGCTTGTTGCAGCTGGTATTAACTCTTTGTTGAAACTTGATATTGCATGATTCATAGTGTTGTCATCATCAAAAAGGGGGAGATTGTTGCATTCCTATGGTTTTGATGATGTCTCACACTATAAATCAATCTTCTATCTCTAGATTAATGTTGTTTCATCATGTGAGTGAGTACAGTTCATTTGGTTGTCAGATAAGCATGCTATCATGATTTTATCTACACTCTGCTTAGCTAGTACTGATTGCAGTGGGTCGACCCACCCCTTCTGATGCGTCGACTCATCTGTTCTTTTGGCATAACTCCTTCAAGTCTATTCACTCTGTCTGCACAGTTTTTCACACCAGTGCGTCAACTCAGTGTGGTGATGCGTAGACTCTTCTGTTCAGGTTCTTCATTTCATTAAGTCTATACATCATCAGTTGAACGTAATAGTAATACGTTGCAGCGTCAACTCAATGGGCTGCAGCGTCAACTCAGCATGTAAAATACTGTGTTAAAAGCCTAAGTCTATACACTCGTTTGTGAGCCTTCAACTCTGTACACTGCTTGAGCCTCACCAAAGTCTATACATCGCTTCAAGCGATTCTAGTCTATACAGTCTGCCTCCACACTAGAAGTCTGTACATCGGACTGCTTCTTGTGAAGTCTACACATTGACTCGTTCAATTCTGCAAAGCATGTTCATTAGACTATGGCGAAGTCTATACACTCGGTTCCTTGGGCAAAGTCTATACAACCGCAACCCAACACATTGAACAGCTTTCCAAGTCTATACACTAGACTTCATTTCACTAAGTCTATACACTCCCTCACTATGTACACACTTGCTATATTGATCTCTGTAGTCTATACAATGCTTCACGTTAACACTAAGTCTATACACTTCATTATTGTTGCTGAAGGGAACAGGGTCGACGCCTGAAGTTTAAAGCGTCCACGCATCAGTAGACGAAACTGTCACGTCGTCTTCTATTGCGTCAACGCCACAAGCAAGCAGCGTCGACGCAGCAGTTAAAATAGCAGAGACTCTTACAAGCGATGAAGCCTTCACGAAATCTTCCACTGCGTCAACGCCATCAACAAGAAGCGTCGACGCAGCGGCATAAGAGATGCCAGTATAGAAATGTACACGTTCGTGCGTCAACGCCACCAACTGGCAGCGTCAACGCAGCAGTCCAAGAAAGGGACGACTTATCTCTAGATGCCTTCAATACGTCAACGCTATATGCTGATAATGTCGACGCAGCTCGTCTATCTGTTGAAGACTTGAACACTGAACTGCCGATACCGTTGCGTCAACGCAATAGGCTGATGGAGTCGACGCAGCGGTTAAGAAGTTTGAAGATTTCTGATGACTGCGTCAACTCTTTGGAGCAAGTGAGTTGACGCCATCTACCTCCAATTGCTGAGTGTACTGGTGCTGGGCACGTGATCCGAGGATAAGGAAAATGCCCAGATGAGGACACGTGGTCTGACAGTCTACTGGATGCTGCCACGTGGTCTGAATTCTTAGGGCGGGAACTGTGGAAGCCACACGCGCCCTGCTGCTGCTCCAGGTATTAAATGAAGCCTTCGTCTTCAGATGAAGGTTGATCGAAGAAGAAGCCTGGAGAGCATATACGTCCTTCGATCCAGAAAAGGAAAGAAAAGTGCAGAGAGAAAGAAAGAGAAAGGAAAAGAGCAGAGAGTTCAATATCTGAGAGGAGTTTGGTCGAGAGAGAGAGAGAGTGTGTGCTGATTGATGAATTGCTTCATTTGAAGCTACATTTGTATTGGGTTTCAGAACCGATTCCTTCTCATTATTTTTTCGTTTTCCACTTTGCTTTCGTTTATTTTTTGTCCTTCTATTCTGATCTGAACTGTTGTCCCTCCGGTGTGTGGAGGAAGGGAGTATCACTCCAGTTTCCCTCTGTGTTGCAGAGGAAGAGAGATCGGTGATCTCTGGTGGTGTTAGTGACTGGTTGTCATTAACAGTTTCCCTCCGGTGTGTGGAGGAAGGGAGAGGTTTCACCGGTCGTGTTCTAGCTGGGAGCTAGAACAGGTTTGAAGTTCTGTGGGTAGCAGAACTTGGTTAAGGGCTTTGTCTCCCTTGGTGTTCAAGCTGTGTGGCAGCGTGTTGTTCGCAGACTGAGTCTGCATTGATCTAGCATCGTCTAGTGGAATCCTCACTCTAGTTGGGGTGAGGGGTGGATGTAGATTGCGGACTGCAATCGAACCACCTAAAAACCGAGTGCCTTCTCTGTGGTTTGCTATTGTTCTCTACGCTCTTCATCTGCTCGGCTCTTTGCTTCCATGTGATTCACTCTTCATTCTCATTTACATCCCTCTGTGTACGGTTTAAGGAGGTGCGTTAGTAGTAGAAAATTTATTCCGCTTAAGTTTCTACAAATTGGGAGTGATCTATTCATCCCCCCCCTTCTATATCACTCTTGCTGCGCTATCAGGGTTCGCCCAAACCTTGGTCATTGAATGACCCACATCCTAGGCCTATAGCCAGCTATCTTTGTACACGTCTTTGTTTTGGAATCTAGTCCCGAGACACTTTCCCGCTGCCCTTCGGCACCGGAAATATTAACGATGCCCACGCAAGCCTTGTTTGGACCGCGGGAGGCGCCCCCGGAATGGTCCTAACTCGATCTCGCACCGGACCAATAACCTTGCTGATCCCCGACCACTCTAACCAAGATTCAACCGAATGTCTCCTATCCCATTGAACAATAAATTTGCCGTATCCCGGCATACATATGCTCCAGTTTTCCCCGTGACGATCATGATTTTTTGAAGCCAGACACTCGTCCAAATATCAAAATGGTCCCTTGAGTGACCGACATATTTCAAATGCTTGCTTCCCTAGACATCGGGCTTTCCGACTGATTCGAGACCGCTATCAGCTTCTTTCTCTCAATATAGTTTTCTGGCCATGAGGCCCTGATTCCCGACGATTAATCAAGGGTGTTCCCCTCTCCGAGGGGATGTAAATGACGTCGTGACCTTTACGGTGAGGCGGGTTTTGGTCCCGACACGAACTACATAATCATCTGATTAATCAGATCGAGCGCACAATAGATCGTCACCTAGGTGACTGGCACGCCCACGCACTTAATAAACCCAATAACCATAGATATTAATTAATAAATAAAAAGTGTGTCCACAGTTCCCCACCCCTCGCGGGGTAGGGGAAGTCCGAGGTCATCAACGGGAATCCAGAAGATGCTACCTTATCTCCACCCGAGATCGACGTCCCGAAGAAGTACCTCCTGAGAAGAAGGCAGGGACCGAATATCTGGGTCCGAGCATGAGCGCGCCAACCGAGGATTCGTACCTCATCTAGGTTGGGGACGACCCGAGCAGATCACTGAAAATTGGTGCTACTTTGGCCGAACACGATAAGCAAGCGAACGCAAGCTTCCTCGCGGCCAATCAGGACGTGTTCGCTTGGTCCGAGGACGAGCTTCCCGGAATTCCCCTGGAAGTCATCACACACCAACTAAGGTTGGACCCCACCTGCCACCCGGTACAGCAGCGTCGGAGGTGGTGCAACCCCGAGTGACAAGCCATCATCAGGGAGCAAGTGGGAGAAAAATTACGATCAGGGCTACTCCGGCCTACCCAGTATCCAGATTGGGTGGCCAACGCAGTCCTAGTGCCCAAAAGCAATGGGAAGTGGCGGATGTGCGTAGACTACACCGACCTCAACAAGGCCACACCCAAAGAAAGCTTCCCCATGCCACGAATCGACCAACTGGTCGACGCCACGGGCGGGCACGAAATGTTGAGCTTCCTCGATGCCTATTCTAGGTACCATTAGATCATCATGCACCAGCCCGACCAAGATAAGACCGCGTTCATCACCAACAACGGCTTATACTGCTACACCCGCATGCCGTTCGGGCTGAAGAACGCGGGAGCTACGTATCAACGCCTAGTCAATCATTTGTTTGACTCGCAGATCGGCCGCAACATGGAGGTCTACATCGACGACATGCTCGTGAAAAGCCTGCGAGCAGCCGAGCACCTGCGTGACTTGGCGGAGACCTTCACCACACTTCGAAGGTACAACATGAAGCTCAATCCTGCTAAGTGTGCGTTCGGGGTACGATCAGGCAAGTTCCTAGGATTCCTCATCACCCACCGAGAAATCGAAGCCAACCCCGATCAAATCAAAGCAGTATTGGAGATGGAGAGACTAAGACGGGTGAGGGATGTACAGTGCCTCACCGGGCACGTCACCGCTGTTGTGCCTCTTAGGCACAAGCATGTGCTATGTTGCTTTGATGATAGCAATGTTATTTGGTTTTGATGATAGCAAGACAGTGAGTGCATTTGAGTGCATTTGATATTGTATTTTGATGATAGCAATGTTATTGTGTTTTGATGAATGCAATAAACAAAGTGCATTTCTATGCATTCTTATTCCTGAGCACTCTGCATATGATAGCAACATGAATGATGATGTTTAGCATTGATGGCATTTGTTCTTTATATATCTGAATTGCACTCTGTCAGATATCATGTCTCTGCATGTATCTACATAGTCTGAACAGTAGTGGGTCGACCCACCCTTGCTGATGCGTCGACCCATCAGAACATTGTTTGTTTGGGTAACAAAGTCTATACACTGCACACACTTACATAAGTCTGTACATTGGCATGCAGCGTCTCATGAAGTATATACATTGGCTGTGTCTCACGAAGCATTTCATTTAGCTAAGTATGTACCGCGTCTTAGGCGAAGTCTGTACATCCGTTTCTGAAGCCTGAGGTCTATACACTCCAGCATATTCCTACGATCAAGGCTTTAGCTATACTCTAAGTCTGTACATTGACTTCGCTTCATCAAGTCTGTACACTGGCTTCAATCCTTCCAAGCCTGTACAGCCGTTCACTGTTGAAGTCCATACACTGGTCGGTGGAAAGTCTGTACACTGGCTTCCGTCTTCAAAGTCTATACAGTGGTTGTCTTCAATTTGAAGTCTGTACATTGACTCGCTTCATGTCCCTAAAGTATGTACATCCACAGTGGAATTTGAAGTCTGTACACTGACTCGTTTCACTTCCTCAGAGTATGTACATCTACAGTGAAATCCAAAGTCTATACATTGGCCACTGCTCTCCAAAGTCTGCACAATGGTCTTCACACCTGAAGTCTGTACATCCACAGTTAAACCTGAAGTCTGGACACTGGTTCAAATCCTTCTAAGTCTATACACTGGACCTTGTTTTACCAAGTCCTAGTCTGTACACTCGCTGCACTGTTCAAGTCCATACACTGGCAGCTCTGCTTAAGTATATACATTCGTCTGAACTAAGTTCATTTTCCTCTGTCTGTCTGCAGATAATTCAGGCCATCAAGACTTGGCACGTGATCCAAGAGGTTGAAATGCTGACACGTAGAAACAGCAGTTCAAACCATCAAGAAAGAAGCTCCTGGATTATTCTGGTGCGTCAACGCAGTGAGCAAGTAGCGTAGACGCAGCGGTTCAAGAATCCCTTAGCAGCAGTTACAAAGGGAGAGCCAATGGGTTACTGGATTACTCTGGTGCGTCAACGCACTCATCAAGCAACGTCGACACAACAGTTAAGAAGGATAGGTTGTTTGTTCACTGGAACGTATCCATGCGTCAACGCCATTGCTAGACAGCGTCAACGCAGCCATTGAGCCTGATAGGCATCTAGCTCGGAGACAGCTCAGAAGGGTTAACGCAGGATGATCATAGCGTCTACGCAGCATGCAAACTAGCTGAACTCTTAGTTGCTGGAACACCACTGCGTCAACGCTATGGGCAAGCAGCGTCCACGCAGCACGTCTGTCTGCCGAAGATCGTGATCATTGGATTACTGATGCGTCAACGCAGCAGGCTGATAGCGTCAACGCAGCTATGCATCCTTCGTGAAGTTTGATGAATGGGCACGTGACCCGAAGCTGGCACCTGACACGTGATTCGAGGTGGATGCTGAGCACGTGATCCGATGGGAAAAAGGGGCAGGATGCTGACACGTGTTAGATAAGGGGTGCTACCCTGCCAAGTGGACCAATCAGTGGTCATTAGGGCATTTTCTACTCAACCTTCGGAGGCTCTATTTCTGATATAAAAGCACCCCATCATCCTCTCGAAAAGAGTTAACTCTCCACAGAAGAAGAGAAAGCTCTCCAGTGAAGAAATCTGAGAGTGTGAGAAAAAGAAGAAAAAGAGAGAGAAGAGAAGAGCAGAGAGTGAGAGATTAGAGATTAGGAGAGCAGAAGAGAAAGAAAGAGAGATAGAGAGTGAGCGAGAGAGCTCGAGCAGAAGAAGAAAAAGAAAAGAGAAAGAGAGAAAAGGAGAGCAGAGATCGAGAGAAAAAGAGAAGTGCAGCAGAGAAGAAAGAGAAAAAGAGAGAGTGAAGAAAGAGAGTGAGATCGAGGGAGATCTGGTCTTGATGGACCATAGATCAAATCCAGGCCATCCAGCTCCTTGTGAGCCATATTGTGCTTTACGTTTACAGCTTTCCGATTGCTGTTCATCCTTTCTTTTATTTCCATTTTTACACTTTCCTTCAAGCTGTTAGTCAGCGAATTGCAGGGGTGCTGCCTCTGGACGGCTAAGCTGTATAGCCCAGCGGTTTGCAGTGGAGGACTCCACTGGACAGCAAGCTGTATTGCTCAGCGGGGTGAGGAGGATTCCTCGGACGGCAAGCTGTGTTGCCCAGCGGTTGTTGGCAAGCTGTGTTGCCCAGCTGTTAGTGAAGCCACACTCGGGTGGAGTGTGGGGTGGATGTAGGTCTGGAGGACCGAACCACCTAAAAACCCCTCTTGCATTGTGGTTTGATTGCTTATGGTTTGCTTCCGCTAGATGTTTGCATAGGGGCGCTCCAAGTGGTTGATCACAGGTTCATTAGATGACTTGATCAGATTTTGTTCTAAGTGTTTAATCTGTTGAGTGAGCGAAATTCTAATTGAGCTATAGTTTGTCTAACTTGTCTTGTTAGAGTGCTCACTATCTGTTTGTTTAATTCCGCATCTGCTAATTAGTCTTCCAGATTTGATAAATCTGTCTAGTTAGCTTTCTAAATAGTTAGTGAGCCTAATATGTCAATTGGGTGAAATTTTTTATAGGCCATATTCATTCACCCCCCCTCTGAATACTAGCACCGAACCCAACAATTGGTATCAGAGCAGGTCTCTGATCTATCAGATCTAACAATCTGCAGAGGATCCTGCTAGTGTTTGGTGCATTTCAGAGTGTGCTTTCTGTGTTCGTTGTTTTGATTCTCCGACTTAGTGCTGTGTCCTGCTTATTTGGTTTAGGTGCTTCAGTTTTTCTGTGTCTTCAGATTATTTGCAATGGAACCAACCGTGTTGAAGGCTGGCTCCAGCAAAGCAAATAGATCCAGCCACAGTGGATCATCAAGCGAGAAAATCAGCCTGTCGCGGTCTGAAATTGATGGAGACCACATTGGAATGGTGATCAGTGATTTCAGGAAATTTCTGAGAAAAAGAGAAGGAAAGCTTGATGGTGGCAAAAAACAAACAAGGTATAATTCTAATCTTGCCAAGATTGCTGACACTAATGTTTGCTACAAATGCAGGAAGGCTGGCCACACGAAGGATGATTGTCCAGAACTATCGAAACTCAAAGGGAACACCTTGGACATTGATGAAGAAGGAGAAAAGTCCATATGCTTAATGGCCAACCGGGGAAGTGATGATGAGGAAACCTCATCTCAGGTAAGCTCCGAATCAGATGGATACACTTTTGATGAATTGATAGAGATGTATGAAAATTTGTTCAAAGTGTCCAAGAAATTAAAATCTGAAAATAAAAAATTGAGAAAAGACATGAATCTTGAAGTCACTCGTTTGAAGGCAGAAAATGAAAACTTGAAATCTGAAAACGAGAATCTCAGAAATAAGCACATTAGAGAAGATGATTCCTACAATGCATGTGCTATTTTAGAAGACATGATAAATGAGTTTGATCATGATGATAGTTTGCAAAAGGAATCAATCAAATCACTGAAAGAGGAAAACAAATTATTGTTAGAAAAGAAAACTGAAGCTGAAGAAATTGAAAGTAAAATGCTTGAAGAAAATGCTCATCTGAAGGAACAAAATAAAAAGTTAATGGTTCTTAACACTGTTTTCTCTGAAAGATGGATGACGATTGAAAAAGAGAAATCAGTATTGAAAGAGTGTATCAATTGCAGTGATGAAGAAATTGCTAGTTTTTTAATACACACTGCTGATTTGGAAAATGAAATTGTGTTATTAACAGAAAAACTGGCTAGTTGTGAAAAGGAGAAAGTTGATTCAGAAAATCTTATAATCTCCTTGGAAAGTAAAATTACTGAGATGAATGGTACTTCATCTAAGGTTGCTAAGGATAAAGGCAAAATGAAAATATCCTCGGAAGATGTAGTAAGTGATCATTGTGAGGAGATTGATAACATGTCTGAAATTAAGCAAGCTAAGAAGAACCAGTTGTATACCACTTTTATTCGTAGCTCTAGTTTAGCTAGCACTTCAGCTTCTTCTTCAAATATGCATGCTGTTAAGGAAATTCAAAAATGAAATAAAAATCAGAAAATCCCAAAAACTCAAAGGAACAATCTGCATGCTAAAAACTCAAACTCATCTGATAAGTGCCATGTTTTAAATAAATCTAATGGTTCTTGTTCTTGTCATTATTGTGGTAAGCATGGACACTTTATGAGTGAGTATTTTGTGATGAAACAAGATGACAAAAGGCATGCTAGAAAAGTTCTGTCTGATCAGAAAAAGGGTAATATGAATGTTAAAGAATTTCATGCTAGAAATCATGATTCTAGGAGAAAGAATCTGAATTGTTTTTGTTGTGGGAAGGTTGGCCACATTGCTGCTCAATGTTGGCAGAATCCGAGAAAGAGATTCAATTCTGAATTTATTAATTTCCATGTTAACAAAAATGCTTTTGATAGAAATAACCTTGGCTCCAGAGGTAAGCATCCAAGGTACTTCGAATGTGGGAGGCATAGCCACACATTCAAGGACTGTTGGCATGCTCAGGAAAGTAGACTTAATTTTAAATCTGTAAAATTTTGGCTGGCAGGATACCAAAGTCAGACTAGTTTTGGTAAATAGAATTTCAATTCTGTTAACAAAAATTTCCATACATATGCATTTAAAACTCCTGCTCATAGGAATGTGCACAAAATAAATTTCAGAACTGCTGCATCATGCCACTACTGTGGTCAGATAGGTCATTCAATGAATGATTGTCATGTTATGAGAATTGATGACCTTCATGCACAGAAGTTGGTTACCATACCTGCTAGGAATGTCACTGTTAATTCAGGACCCAAGACTTCTTGGGTTCCTGCAAGATCACATTGATTGACATGTTGCAGGTATGCCTTGGTGGGAAAAAATAAAAAGGGGTTAACCAAGGCACTCAAACAGAAAACCCCAGGATACTACATTTCAGGTCAGTTTTGAACTTTGCTTTAAATTCCATTATCTGAAACTGTGAGCATGAAAAATGTGAGCTTCATGTTGATTTGCTTGATTGATTGTTGATGATCTCTTCATGTCTAGCTGACCAGTCTACATTCCAGACTCAGCTACTGAATTTTACTTTGTATTTATCTGATGCTCTTCTCTCACTGATTATTGCACTGAATAAATGGGCTGTTAGATGCTCTGCACAATCATTTTTAACAGTCGATGCTTTATATGAACTTTATGTCAATGGACTGCATGCTTGTTGTTGAATGCATAACTTGGACTGAGCTTGAATGGGTCAGTTAGTGCATACAGTCAATGCATGTGTCTAGTGTTTGCATACATCATATGCATGACTGTCAATGAAATTGATCAATGCATATAGGACTGATTTGCATGACTGTCATTTGCCTATTGTCGTAGACTGTATGTTTTTCAATGAATAATAGGGCTGCTTTGCACTACATTATCATTCGCTTAACCCTGGTATATAAAATGGTATGTTACTAAAGGGCAAGGAAATCTGCCCGGAGGTTTCTACCATGTGTGAGATGGTCTTTGAGACCAGGTTCTCCGCCAAGTACCATGGGTCCTGTCTTCATGTAGAACAGTGCACTGCATCATATGTTGAAAAATCTGAAAAAGGATGAAAATGCTTATAACTTGGATGCATAAACCTGAATTGATTGCATACTTGTCTCATGTATCCTTGCTGCATAGTCTACATGTAGGACAGTATGTTGCATAGCATATCTCTTGCATCATGATGTCAGGGGGAGCTGAGAGTTCTATTCAATTCATTGAATCCTATTCACTTCTCAGTGTTCTCATTCAAATGATTCATATTCTTTGACATCAGTTGCTCATTGAACCATATTACCAATTGCTATCTTTTCCCCATCATCTTCACTAAACAACAGCTTTGCATCTGGTTTAGTACATTGAATGGTGATTATTGCAATTGTTCACTTATAAGAATCACACTTACAAATTGAAAGGAACTAAAGGTTTAACCTTTATAAATTAGAGAGTTAAGTGTCTGCACTTCAGAATTTGAGATAAAAGAAAACTTTTATAGCTCTTAATCTTTGTCTCATGGCTAAAATAGAAAAAGTTTTTGTAATGCCTAAATGTGTTGAACTGGATATGTCTAGAACAGGCTAATAAGAGTGTGTACTGATTTTTTAAACAATCACTCTAAAAGAATTAAGGGCAGCAGTAAATAAGATCATTAATGTTAAGAGCTGAACATAGTGACAGAGCAATGGCTGATTGCACTGAGAAACTGTGAACTCCTCCAAAGAAGCAGGAGAATTCACATGTCATGAGGTGCTTCAGAATATCTCTGTTCATATGGTCAAATCTATAGGGGGAGTCCTCACCAAGTAACTGAGGGTACTGGCCTCTAATCAAGGTGTACCCTTAATGTCAAAAGTGAAGACTATCCTTTGTGGGTTCTGATCTAAAATAGGTCTAGTAGTTTATGCCTAGTAACTGGGGGTACCTGCCTTTGATCAAGGTGTACACCTAATGTCAACAGCATAAATGCCACTGATCTATTCATTTAGTTCAAGTTCTGAAATTCAAAGGTGAAAATCAAACTGCTGTAACCCTTTGAAAAATCAAAGTCAATGAGTGAAAATTATTTTTATCAATACATGTTCAAGTTGCCTCTCTTGAATTTCCTTGTTTAATCACAAAAGGGTATTATTTTTGACTTATCTATTAATACCATGTGCCCTAGATTCATTGCTATAAATGGAATCTATAAACTCTTATTCAGGGGTCAAATGTTTTACTCTAGATTTAGCACTGTTAAACCTGATTTTTTTGTCAAAATTGTATGTTGCTGATTCTTATACTTTAACAGTTGTTTATAATCATGCTTCCCTTCTGAACCTATGATTCAGCTGTTGTCAAGTGACCCTCCTACCTTCTCTTCTGTTCATATTCCTTCTCAAAGGGGGAGCTATTATTTAGGGGGAGAAATAATTCAGGGGAGTCTTACATTCAGGGGAAGAATGTTCTAGAGGAATTTGCATGCATAATGCACCTTGCACTCTTGTTTTTACTGTTTTTCTCTTTTTGATCATGTCAAAGGGGGAGAAAATCTTGTGTGTGACTCACTGTCACATTGTGTTGCCATCATCAAAAAGGGGGAGAATGTTGTGCCTCTTAGGCACAAGCATGTGCTATGTTACTTTGATGATAGCAATGTTATTTGGTTTTGATGATAGCAAGACAGTGAGTACATTTGAGTGCATTTGATATTGTATTTTGATGATAGCAATGTTATTGTGTTTTGATGAATGTAATAAACAAAGTGCATTTCTGTGCATTCTTATTCCTGAGCACTCTGCATATGATAGCAACATGAATGATGATGTTTAGCATTGATGGTATTTGTTCTTTATATATCTGAATTGCACTCTGTCAGATATCATGTGTCTACATAGTCTGAACAGTAGTGGGTCGACCCACCCTTGCTGATGCGTCGACCCATCAGAACATTGTTTGTTTGGGTAACAAAGTCTATACACTGCACACACTTACATAAGTCTGTACATTGGCATGCAGCGTCTCATGAAGTATATACATTGGTTGTGTCTCACGAAGCATTTCATTTAGCTAAGTATGTACCGCGTCTTAGGCGAAGTCTATACATCCGTTTCTGAAGCCTGAGGTCTATACACTCCAGCATATTCCTACGATCAAGGCTTTAGCTATACTCTAAGTCTGTACATTGACTTCGCTTCATCAAGTCTGTACACTGGCTTCAATCCTTCCAAGCCTGTACAGCCGTTCACTGTTGAAGTCCATACACTGGTCGGTGGAAAGTCTGTACACTGGCTTCCGTCTTCAAAGTCTATACAACGGCTGTCTTCAATTTGAAGTCTGTACATTAACTCGCTTCATATCCCTAAAGTATGTACATCCATAGTGGAATTTGAAGTCTGTACACTGACTCGTTTCACTTCCTCAGAGTCTGTACATCTACAGTGAAATCCAAAGTCTATACATTGGCCACTACTCTCCAAAGTCTGCACAATGGTCTTCACACCTGAAGTCTGTACATCCACAGTTAAACCTGAAGTCTGGACACTGGTTCAAATCCTTCTAAGTCTATACATTGGACCTTGTTTTACCAAGTCCTAGTCTGTACACTCGCTGCACTGTTCAAGTCCATACACTGGCAGCTCTGCTTAAGTATATACATTCGTCTGAACTAAGTTCATTTTCCTCTGTCTGTCTGCAGATAATTCAGGCCATCAAGACTTGGCACGTGATCCAAGAGGCTGAAATACTGACACGTGGAAACAGCAGTTCAAACCATCAAGAAAGAAGCTCCTGGATTATTCTGGTGCGTCAACGCAGTGAGCAAGTAGCGTAGACGCAGCGGTTCAAGAATCCCTTAGCAGCAGTTACAAAGGGAGAGCCAATGGGTTACTGGATTACTCTGGTGCGTCAACGCACTCATCAAGCAGCGTCGACGCAACAGTTAAGAAGGATAGGCTGTTTGTTCACTGGAACGTATCCATGCGTCAACGCCATTGCTAGACAGCGTCAACGCAGCCATTGAGCCTGATAGGCATCTAGCTGGGAGATAGCTCAGAAGGGTTAACGCAGGATGATCATAGCGTCTACGCAGCATGCAAACCAGCTGAACTCTTAGTTGCTGGAACACCACTGCGTCAACGCTATGGGCTAGCAGCGTCCACGCAGCATGTCTGTCTGCCGAAGAACGTGATCACTGGATTACTGATGCGTCAACGCAGCAGGCTGATAGCGTCAACGCAGCTATGCATCCTTCGTGAAGTTTGATGAATGGGCACGTGACCCGAAGCTGGCACCTGACACGTGATTTGAGGTGGATGCTGAGCACGTGATCCGATGGGAAAAAGGGGCAGGATGCTGACACGTGTTAGATAAGGGGTGCTACCCTGCCAAGTGGACCAATCAGTGGTCACTAGGGCATTTTCTACTCAACCTTCGGAGGCTCTGTTTCTGATATAAAAGCACCCCATCATCCTCTCGAAAAGAGTTAACTCTCCACAGAAGAAGAGAAAGCTCTCTAGTGAAGAAATCTGAGAGTGTGAGAAAAAGAAGAAAAAGAGAGAGAAGAGAAGAGCAGAGAGTGAGAGATTAGAGATTAGGAGAGTAGAAGAGAAAGAAAGAGAGATAGAGAGTGAGCGAGAGAGCTAGAGCAGAAGAAGAAAAAGAAAAGAGAAAGAGAGAAAAGGAGAGCAGAGATCGAGAGAAAAAGAGAAGTGCAGCAGAGAAGAAAGAGAAAAAGAGAGAGTGAAGAAAGAGAGTGAGATCGAGGGAGATCTGGTCTTGATGGACCGTGGATCAAATCCAGGCCATCCAGCTCCTTGTGAGCCATATTGTGCTTTACGTTTACAGCTTTCCGATTGCTGTTCATCCTTTCTTTTATTTCCATTTTTACACTTTCCTTCAAGCTGTTAGTCAGCGGATTGCAGGGGTGCTGCCTCTGGACGGCTAGGCTGTATAGCCCAGCGGTTTGCAGTGGAGGACTCCACTGCACAGCAAGCTGTATTGCTCCGCGGGGCGAGGAGGATTCCTCGGACGGTAAGCTGTGTTGCCCAGCGGTTGTTGGCAAGCTGTGTTGCCCAGCTGTTAGTGAAGCCACACTCGAGTTGAGTGTGGGGTGGATGTAGGTCTGGAGGACCGAACCACCTAAAAACCCCTCTTGCATTGTGGTTTGATTGCTTATGGTTTGCTTCCGCTAGATGTTTGCATAGGGGCGCTCCAAGTGGTTGATCACAGGTTCATTAGATGACTTGATCAGATTTTGTTCTAAGTGTTTAATCTGTTGAGTGAGCGAAATTCTAATTGAGCTATAGTTTATCTAACTTGTCTTGTTAGAGTGCTCACTATCTGTTTGTTTAATTCCGCATCTGCTAATTAGTCTTCCAGATTTGATAAATCTGTCTAGTTAGCTTTCTAAATAGTTAGTCAGCCTAATATGTCAATTGGGTGAAATTTTTTATAGGCCATATTCATTCACCCCCCCTCTGAATACTAGCACCGAACCCAACAACCGCTCTGGCCAGGTTCTTATCCTGAGCCGCCGAACGATGTCTACCCTTCTTTCCGCTGATCAAGCAAGCCAACCTGGCACCAGAGAAGAAGAGATGTATCGACTGGGATCAGGAGTGCGAACAAGCGTTCGAAGAACTGAAATGCTACCTGACACCTCCTGTCCTCGCCAAACCCCAAGGGGGAACAGCTGCTCTTGTACCTATCCGTAAGACCCAGCACCATGAGTGTTGTGCTTACGCGGGAGGAGTCGGGAGTCATGAAGCTAGTCTACTACGTCATTCGAGCACTGCGAGGACCAGAATTTCGGTATTCACGGACTGAGAAGTTCGCCCTCGCATTGATTACAGCTGCTCGCAAGCTACGGCCATAATTTTTGGCCCACCCGATCGTCGTCCTCACCGATCAGCCCCTCCGGCAAATTCTTCGAAACCCTGATGCGTCAGGAAGACTGGTCAAATGGGCCATCAAGTTGGGAGAATTAGACATCAAGTTCCAACCAAGGACGGTGATCAAGGCCGAGGCTCTCACGGACTTCGTCGTCGAATGCACTCTACCCGCCGAAGACTCACCTGATAAGTCCTCGGGGCCCGCCTGGGAACTATACGTCGACGGATCATCCTGCGCTGCGGGTAGCGGCACAGGGTTGGTCTTACTCTTACCAGAAGGAGTAGAGCTACAGTACGTCCTATGCTTCAACTTCCCGACCACGAATAATGTGGCTGAGTATGAGGTGCTCCTCTCCGGGTTGCGCATGGCGAAACACCTGGGGGAGTCAAGCGTGCGAGCATACAGCGACTCTATGCTCATTGCCAACCAGGTCAGGGGGGAGTTCGAAGCCCGCGACCCCTCCATGATGAAATATTTAGAGAAGGCCAAGGTCGCGGCAAAACAGTTCGCCCACTTTGAAGTGGTCCACATCCCACGCGAGGAGAATGCCCGAGCAGACGCCCTCTCTCGCCTAGCGTCGGCCACTATAGTCTCCAGATCAAGATCGGTCCTAAAAGAGGAACTGTCAGCACCGAGCATAGATGATCCAACACTCCAGGTAAATGCCATCGACTACGAGCCTTTCTGGATGGATCCTCTGCTCAATTTCCTCCTTCGACAACAGCTCCCGGGCGACCACGCCGAGGCACGACACACACGGGCAAGAGCAGCCCACTTCACCATGGTGGACGGTCAGCTATATCGCCGGTCCCTCTCAGCTCCTCTACTCAAGTGCCTCTTCCCCACGGAAGCCAACCAGGCCATCCAAGAAGTCCATGAAGGACTCTGTGGAAGCCATGTGGGAGGGAGAGCACTCGTGAGAACGCTGATCTGACAAGGGTACTGGTGTCCCACTTTGCAACAAGATTGCCTCAACTATGTTCGAAGGTGCCATCAATGTCAGAAGTATTCCCACCTACACCACAAGCCGGTGACACAGCTCCATGCCTTGACGGAGCCCCGTCCGTTCACTCGATGGGGGATCGACATCCTGGGGCCCTTCCATGAGGCACAGGGAAGGAAGAAATTCCTCATAGTCGCCATCGACTACTTCACCAAGTGGATCGAGGCCGAACCATTGGGGAAGATAACAAGCGAAGAAGCCTGGAAATTCGTGCTGCGAAGCATTATTTGCTGGTTTGGGATGCCAAGAGTTCTCACTACCGACAATGGCAGACAGTTCACAAGCACTACCTTTCAAGAGAAGTGCTCGGAGTTGGGGATTTGGAACCACTACACCTCGGTGGGACATCCCCAAGCCAACGGCCTGGTGGAGAATGTCAACCGTACTCTACTCCATGGCATCAAGACCTGCCTGGACCAAGTAGGCGACGCATGGATTGATTCGATCCCCAACATTCTATGGGCTCACCGAACCACCGCTAGAGCTGCCACTGGAGAGACGCCTTTCCACCTCGCTTACGGGGCTGAGGCAGTGGTCCCGGTGGAAATATCCAACCCCTCCTTACGAGTGGGATATTTTGACGAGGCCAGAAACAACCAGGCGATGCGAGAGAACCTATACTTGCTCGAAGAAGGAAGAACCAACACCCAGATAAAACTTGCGGCATATCAACAGAAGCTGGCGCAGTACTACAACGCCCGAGTTAAGGAGCGACACTTCTTCCCCGGAGATCTGGTTCTACGGCGAGCAAGCGTGGCTGACCCACGAGGTGCCGTAGGAAAACTAGCACCGAACTGGGAGGGCCCGTACTGGGACATAAGCACTCGGCAAAGGAACGTACATGCTAGTGATGCTAGGGAGGAGAGAGGTACCCAGGACGTGGAACTTCGTCAACCTTAGGAAATACTTCCTGTAAAATGTCACTAGCCGTACCCCACTGAGGTAAGTTGCCAATGATAAAGAAGGTAACCTAAGGGTTTCCTAGAGGCGAGCACCGCTCCCATTGAAAATGAGAAGGTAACCTAAGGGTTCCCTAGAGGCGAGCACTGCTCCCCTTGAAAATAAGAAGTTAACCTAAGGGTTCCCTAAAGGTGTGAGCACTTCTCCCCTTGAAAACAAGAAGGTAACATAAGGGTTCCCTAAAGGCGCGAGCACTACTCCCCTTGAAAATGAAAAAGGTAACCTAAGGGTTTCCTAGGGGCGAGCATCGCTTCCCTCAAAAATGAAAAAGGTGACCTAAGGGTTCCCTAAAGGCGCGAGCACTGCTCTCCTTGAAAATGAAGAAGGTAACCTAAGGGTTCCCTAGAGGCGAGCACCGCTCCCCTTGAAAATAAAATGGTAACCTAAGGGTTCCTGCGGAAGATGTAGGTACCCATCTTTGTTCTGTGGGGGGTACCTACGGAGAAGCCTCCTATGCCAGAGAAGAGGGACAAAGCCCTCAGGCCAACAAAGGGCTTCACTGGTAGAAGGCCTACACGAGGAAAACTAGGCCAGTAGCTCCGGCCACCCCTGCTTAGGGGAAGACCAGCAAGGTCCACCCGTTATAGGGAACCAGCAGACCTACCCAAGCCAACGGGCGACAGCGGTACTACAAGGCCAACACATTAGGAAGGCTACCCCGACGTGCTGGCTGTGCCTACAAACTAAGGATCCCATCGCCGTAGTCCAAGCCGCACGGCCGCGGCTACCGAGTGGAAGAATGGAAAATAAATTCCACCCTTCCTTACGATCCTTCCTACCAGAAAGTAGGAAGATGTTCCAGCAACGAGGAGCATCTTGCCAAGCACCTGCAAGGAGCAAACAACGGTTACATACCGCAAAGACAAGCAAAGGAAGCTAGCTAAAAAATAGAAAGCAGCATTACCCTGACACTTCTTGACCCATCAAGGACGGATCCTATCCGGCTCAAGGAGCAGGACTCCACTACCGGCATACAAGCGGTTGTTGGCACCCAAAATATGATCGTCGGCGACCAAGCCACAAAGACGAAAGACCCGGCCCACTGAAGCGCGGGAGCTGATAAAGATCAACACATCGAGGATTTCTCAAGCTGCCAGAGCCTCGAGTCATTCCGTATGGACGTGGGGACTTCACCTCAGGAGAGCCGAGATGAATCCACAACCAACCGGTAATGCGACCAAGCCTGCCCAATGAACCGGCATCGACTTTGTCATGCTGCATCCACTACACCCGTTGTCCGATCAAGGACGATGGTCTATCCGGTTGTCCCCCACCACATGAAAAGGCTCTCCTGAAGACAAAGGAGTTCCCCCCTGGCTTTCCAAAACGGAAGACCGAAAGCTCTGTCGGTGGAAGATCCCGATCGCCCGGCATGGGCACGGCTTCCCGCCAAGATGGGCATGTTAGTGGCCGAATGATCACCCAGCGCAGGCGGAACTATCTCTGGTTTTATCCAACCCCCTAGAGAGCTCTGGGTACTAGCCAGGCCGGACCAACAGCATGGATCGTAGAGCCGAAGGCCGCGTCGGTGGAAAGCCCATACGATCAAATCAAAGCTATCTGGAGTCTCAGGAACGGCCGTACGTCGACTTGGGAGCTTCGACAAGACATCCCGCCAAGGTTTCGAGGGGCATTGGCGAGATAATGTTCACGGTGACTCTCGGAATCATCCCCGGACTCATCGACTGGCTTGAAGCACACGAGGAGCATTAGCCCGGTGCGCCCTTAACCCGGCGCGCCCCCCTACCTTCAGTGCTTATGCCGGCACGCCCCCTTATCTTCGGCTCTTATCTCGGCGTGCAAGTCACTCTATCGGATGGCGTCTTAAACCGACGCGATGAATTGATGAAGATTCCTCCCAGCGCGCAAAAGCCCACGCCGGATGAAGAGCCTCCAACCTGCTATATAAATGGGTGAAGTTCGATCAGAAGAGAAGAGAGCGAAGAGAACGAAGAAAGGAGGACACAGAGAAGGGGAGAGACAGATCGATTGAGAAAAAAAGAGAAGAGCGGAGGGAGAGAAAGGCTTCTGGAGAGTTTTTTTTTCTACTAAGCAGAGAGACAAGGGTTCCTTCGGAGGAGCTTCCGCCGGTCGTCTTCCTCCTCTACGATACCCTGTTCTCGGAATAGGTGGGCGTCGGTGCTGGTCCCTCTTCTGCTTTCCGTAGATTTCTTCTTCTGAATTTCCTACCCATCGGATGTAAGCGAGAGGGGGAGGAGTGGCGATGATATGAGCCTATTCTCCTCCCCCTTCTACGCGATTTTCTCTTTTGTTCTTTCCCTGTTGTTGTGCTCTGCACATCCTCTGCCTCCGCTATCAGCGAACGGCGACTGAGCAATGGTGCTGGTGTCATGCTCTTACGATGTAAATGCTGAATCATCCTCGTTTCTGGGATGTTAATATATATATGTTGAATGCTTGGATTAACAGGTCGGATGAATGATCCTTAGCTTCCCCCCTTTCTATCTACGCCAATGCCCGTGTCTGGGTTCTTCTCGGCATAGCTGTAATTCCGGTTTCCCCGAGGTCTGCATCATGCCCCGAGTCATCTTTGGGCTATAGAAATACCCCTCCCCGGGGGCTTCTCTTTCGCTCATCTTCATGTTTAATTCAAGGGTTCTCGCATCCCCTTTTCTTCTCGGATGGAGCCGTGCTTCTGCACGTGCCTCTCTCCATCATGTGCAGGGTCCATCCCCTGAACGTTGCTTTCCAATTGTTCGAGCATATGCCCCTGCAACGAGCCCGTCTCGTTTATGCATTTACTGCATCTGTGCATCACGATCATCCAAACTGTTCTGAGGTTTCTCGCTCTTTCGATCACCCGGGGAGGGGGACATTCCCCTGCTGCTTCCTGAAGTTGTTGGGCGACCGGGGGGCTCTATCTCTCGATGGTAGGTGCTTCCTCGAAGCCATTGCAGACAATGATAGGGGTCCTGGTTCAACAAACTCAGCCCCAACAAATTAAGACCCGATCGAGACCGGGGGGATGTGTGCTCCTTGTAGGCTAGCCCTCGGAGTCCCATTCTCCCAATGGTCAGTTCCTCTGCGCGATGAGTCACAAATTATGGGTTGTCCACCCCTCGTAGGCTAGTCCTTGGGGTGATGCTCCCATCATCAATGGCTTCATCTCTCTGTCTTTTCCCTTATGGAACCTTGGTGCCCCTAGCAGGCTAGTCCTCGGGGTATTTTATCCAATGGGGTTTGCTGGCTGCCTTCGTGTAGACCGGCGGTTTAGGGGCTTGTTCCATAGGTGAGCATGACCCCGCTTCTCCCCTGCAACTCTTCAGGTTCAGGGGAGATGCTGTCCAATTTTGGACAGATTAATAATGAATAAACCATAACGAAATACTCATTCTGGACCCAATTATCCCGATGCTCGAGTAGGAACCTCGCACTGGCTTATCACGTCATTCTTGGAGGGTTCTGGACTTCAATTTAACAAACAATTGGCCTCAAATGGCTTCAAAACCCTCAACATAAACTTAACAAACTCAAATGATTCGAAATTCATCGAAAATAAGCTAAAACGCCGCGGTCTTAACCCGGCGCGCCCTAATACGGCGCGGTACCCCCCCGCGCCGGATTAACCCTACACTCAAAAAAATTAAAAACTTTCTTGCGCCTTTTCGACGCACCATGAACCGACACGCCCCAATCCCTTGCGCGTCGTATTAACATTCATCATGGCCGTGCCGGATTAAGACGCTATACCCATGTCTTATCGCGCCGTATAAGCTACCTATCGCATGGCCGCGCCGATTTTGAGACCTCTTGTTGCTTTAATCGCTCATCTGCCCCCCGAGCGGATCTCGTCCCTCGGGGTTGGCGTTAATAAATCACAATGGGTAATAAATTGAATAAGGGAGGGGCCAAGCGAGCCCGAACTATATTGTTATCATATCTTCATTACCATGTCCGTTAGCACTTTGCTTTCACTATTATATTTGTGTTGTTCTCCCGTTCCTTGATAGGGGGGTAATAAACGTGGTTGATCATCATTTGCTTCCATGATTCTATTATCATGCTTAATATAGTCATGAACGTCATGTGTGCATGCATGCATAGATCCTCGGGTATATCAAATGGCGTCGACAGAAAGCCGGATTACGTCTGGTCGGAAGTCTTCGCTATGCGCGACGGTGGTCTTCGGACCTACGTCCTCCGCCACGTACCGAGGATCCATAATTCTATGAACTATGCATCTTCTGCACGATAAATGTATGCATCCTGCATGCTTTCGTCATGATCATCATGTAGCTCTTTTTAATTCGGCTTCGACAGCCCGCTATCTCGGTAATTAATCAAAGGTGTTCCCTCCTCGTGGGGGATGTAATTAACGCCATAGCCTTTATGGTATGGCGGACTACTGGTCCTGACCGAACCTCACACTCACCCAACATGGGTCAGAATGAGCGCATCACAAATTCGTCACTCATGTGACTGGCACGCCCGCGTCGTCAATTGATCATTTGACTACCAGTTGCTCAGCTGGTCGATCGACCCGCGCGAAAGGAAGAAAAGGTCGCAAACAAGTCTGGCACGCCCGGTGGGACTTGTGTCACCTTTCATCTCTTTACCGGATATTCGGGCTTCGAAGCCCTCTCAAAGGCTACTGATTACTGCTTCGTTTGTCTTTGCAGGCAGATCAATGATGATCAACGGGATAGCTGGCGTTGACTTCGATCTTTCGATTATCGCTGGACACGCGCAAGGGTACCTGGCGGTACCCATAGAATTTGGCAGCTTCCCTGCCGCTGTGGGCTTCCCCAACTTTTTGGGGTTAGCCTTTGTAGATATGCTGGAGGTCGAAGCCCCAGAACCTGTCAAGGAAGCTGTGGAAAAAATGGAGCCTCTGGAGGTTCCCTATTGCAAAGACTTGTCCGAAAATCCGGCCCCGGCCGCTAGCTGTCTGGTGCACCACGTCATACGTGGGACCCACCCCAATGTCATCAACAAACACCCTGGAGGATGCCAGCGTCGCCAGGCCCGCAAGAATGCCACTGTAATCATCGGAACTCTGTCTCAGTCCGGGAAATCTATGCTAGTCGGGGGTATGCGCGTCTTCCTCGACGGACGCACTGCACGGGTGACCCCGGACCGAGTCATCCCCAACATTCCTGTCCACAATTCCTATCAGGCCCTCGCCGAAAGGAGGGCATAAATAGAAGAAGCCGGCCACTGTGGCCAAGGAAGCCCGGCACCCAGGCCGAGGAAGTTTCAACAGGTGTGGGTTCCCAAGCGAACCCAACCTGCCTACCAGCTAACACCCATCTGCCGTCGTCTTGTGAACAGTGAGGCGGAAGTGATAAGAGAAAGGGGCTTGCCCCCGAAGAAGGAAGAAGAGGTGGTTGCGGATCCTCCGCGCCACAGAAGTTTCCGGGCTGCGGCCCGTCAAGCCAACGTCCCTGCTACGGGACGAAGATTCCAACAGCCGGCCGACAGAGCTCGGCTGGCCTATATCCCTCCTGCTGGAGGTCAACAATCACCCCCCGTCCTACATCAAGAGCGGGGTCGAGAAGAGATGACCTGCTTGGTCAGAAATTATTTCCGAGGCTTAGGCAACCCCTCACTCGGACAGCAGCGACTGATGCAGACAGTCGCCACTGAGGAAGATTACTGCTCGTCGGCGGCAGATGAAGGAGATATGGGAGATAGAATGATGGTGTCGTCAGTCGACGATAACGGATATAATGACGGCTTCGAGGTCGAAGCCGATGAAGTTTTCCCCGAGCGGGAAGAAAGTAGAAGGATCTCTGTGTTTGAAAGACTGGCCTTCCCGCAGCATGCTAGAAGGAGGGTCTATCAACAAAAGAGAAGGATGCAGGTTTTCACCTGTAACATGGCTGGTATATCTAACCAATATGGGGAGCTTCCTAAAGACCCCCAAGAATTGGCTCAATTGGCCGCACGGCCGGGGCCGACTACCCGTAGAACAGAAGCAGCAAGAAAGCTTCTGATGATGGTTAAAGGGAAACAGTCCCAGGTCTATCCCCACTGGGATGACAAGGCCCCCGTCTTGACCGCTAATGTAGTGACGGCGGAAGAAGAAGACGACGTCCTCCTCGACATCCTGCCTGAGGGTACGTTCGGGGAGACAACAGAGGGTATCCCCACCACCATAGACCCATCAGTTCTGATGCTACTAAAAAAATATCAACGAGAGATAGACTCTCTGAAGAAGCAGCTGATGGAAAAAACTGAACACTCATCGGCCTCTAAACCACCCGAAGTCCAGGGTGAGTCATCCCGGGGAGCAGCTCGTCGCGACGACCCTCCACCGCTCTATGCACTGCCCCAGCCGTCAGAGCCAAGCATGGCGACAGCACAACAGCGGCCGCCACAGCCTCAGCCGCTGCTACCTCCGGTGCTTTCTCAGGTGCACCCGACACCCCCGCTGCTGCGTCCTCCACAGGCGACCACCCTGGTCACCCCATACTTGCAGCCGGCGCACTTCTATCCAGAACCGGTTGACCCCATGGTCGTGAACCGGATGATGGTGGAGAGGATGATCGAGCTGAAGCTCGCAGAGAAAAGTGAAGGTGACTATGTCGCATTTGATGCCTATCGGGTGCCCTACCCGCAACACCATGCGGCTAAACGACTTCCCTCGGGGGTCAACAAGCCGCCTAAGTTTGACAAATTCAACGGGAAGGGATCCTCGAAAGAGCATATTGCATATTACATGACTGTTATGGGTGATCTGGCCATCGACGAGTCATATTTGCTGAAGTTCTTCGGGTCCTCGCTGACAGGGCTCGCATTTGAGTGGTACTCTAGCCTCTCGGCCGGGTCAATCAGTGATTGGTCGGATATGCAGAGAAAGTTCAGAGAAAGATTCCACGTCACAGAGAGGGAGGTCACAGTGGCCGAACTCTACTCAACAAAATAAAGGGCAGATGAGACAGCCCTTGATTACATCAAGAGGTGGAGGAACCTCGGAATGAGATGCAAGCGGCCCCCGCATCAGGAGGACGCGGTACAAATATGCAAACAAAACCTCAGGAGGGAGGTCCTGGAGAAGATGATTGGAATGGAAATACGGTCGTTCGACCTGCTGAATAATGTGGTGGCCAAAGTGGAGGCTTTCCTAGCCAAGCCTGTCCCGGCGTCAGCTGCCAGCACAGCCCAGAAAGGCAAGGCTGTAGAACGGCGCCCCACACCTAAAAAAGTGAATGTGCTTGATATCAAGGCGTTCGAACAGCAGAAGGAGAAAGGCAAGAAGGCGGCTCCCCCGTAGCCTGCAAAAGCTCCGGATGACAAAGAAGGTCCTTCGCTGAGGGACAAGATGAAGAAAGCCTACTCCTTTCCAAAGGACAAGACCCGAGTCCTGTTCGACTGGGTAACAGAATACGGCATGGTCACCCTGCCTGAGCCAAGAAGACCGGAGGACCTGAAAAGAAAAGACAGTCCAAGATTCTGCCCCTACCACCAGATGTTGGGACATCCAATCGAAGATTGTTATGTTTTCAAAGACATCATCGAAGGAATGGTAAAGAATAATGAAATAGAGCTGGGAGAGTACAAAGTAGACCCTCCTCAGCCACATGAAGCTCCTCCCAGGAGAGCAGCAGTCAACATGGTATCCCTCTACCAGGCATTACCTGAGGAGATCTCTGAAGCAAGCACACGGAGCACCTACGAAATCCATTTCCTAGAGCCCGTGAAAGAACAGCAGGGGTGGCAGCAGATCCCTGTAAAGCACAAGAAGAAGAGGGCACCTCGCCCGAAAGAGGGGGCACATATCCGTGGCGTTACACCCCGGCCTGCTCCGCCAGTGGTAGCACCCGTATGGGTCACTCCACCTACAGCCATCAGAATACATACACCTAACAGGAGGAGACAGACTCCGCTACCAGTAATCAAGGAAACCAATCCTGGGGTCCTTCGACTACAACACCTGATTGAAGGGCTAGATGAATATGTGCAGCCCGAATTGAAACCTCTGCTGGTACGGGACCACGTCCCATGGCAAGAGCTGGAATAACTCTCACTCAAATAGGTGGAGGAAGCTGAAGCAGCACCCCCTGAAGAGGGCAGCCTGTTCTGGGGGTAGGCACCCACAGAAACCAAAAAGAAGAGAAAGCAAAAGAAGAAGAAAAGAAAGGCCGTTGGGGCCAATAAAGCACAGGTTGTCTCCTGCAATACCCTATCAGCACTCTTCAACCTACCCGGAGAAGAGGAAGAAGAAGAAATTTACTTCACACTCCATGCTGGGGGAGGCAAAGCCGAGGCCGAAACTGCTGCACATGCCACTCGGTCGGGCCGAAAATGGGGGCGCCAGCCACCACCCAACCACAACATCATGTTCAGAGGGGAGCAACCCTACAAGACACCTCTGTCGGAGGTTAAGGGAGTTCAAATCCCCCCTCCGTCAGGCCTATACAACAAAAGTGGGGGCAAGGCAGTCCCTTCATTCCTTGAATTTATGAAAATGTCAAAGGGGAAACAGCCCTGTCAAGAGGCTAACCCTACACCCGGGGCCATTCACCCGCAGCCAGCGTAATCTACTGAGGATGCAAATGCAGATGGAGCTTGCCCTACAGCAACTAATAAAGAAGACCCGACAGCCGGTGCCAGCCAAGAGGATGCTGAGTCTGAGGAAGATGAAGCAGGTCCGTCTGGACCCACAAATCAAAACCTCCCCAAGACCAGATGGGCTGAAGAGATGAAGCTCTCCAATGTCCGGGCTGGGAGCTGAATAATGAAGTTGCTCAAAAAGCTCCCCGCTCGATTTACAATCTAGGAAATTCTCTCTTTGAGTGAAGAAACTTGACAGGCGATCATCACTGCTCTGCAGACGCCTGCTCAGTTTGAAGCCTGCATAGCCGAGGCTATACCAGAAGCCAGTATGACCTTCTCTCCGGAAGACATGCTACTACCTACTGCCAGCCACAACAGGCCGCTGTATATGAAAGGGCACCTGAATGGAAGGGAGCTGAACAAAATACTGGTTGATCCCGGTGCAGCAGTCAACATCCTGCCATACAGAATATATGAGAGGCACCACTTTAATGTGCATCTCGAGAAAGTCGGGGATATGCGTATCATTGGCTTCAACCAAAAATGTGAAGTATCTATGGGAGTGGCAGAATTTACGCTGACCCTGGCAGATTTCACTACAATAGTACAGTTTCATGTCATTGACTCTCGCACCTCCTACAAGGCGCTGCTCAGCCGCCCATGGCTGCATGAGAATATGGTGGTGCCCTCCACGCTCCACCAATGCATCAAATACAGCCTCCAAGGGAAGGAGGAGAGGATATTTGCTGATCTCCACCCGTTCGAGGTATTTGAATGTCACTTGGCAGACGCCAACCTATATACGGGGCCTCCCCGGAAGGTTTCTGAAGCTAAAGCCCCCATAGGGGCCTCGAAGAATAGATCGGGTGATGGTTGGTATCCACCACCGCCACGTGGATATGTCAAGCCGAAGGTGGTATCCCACATCACAGCTTCTGGAGACGTCGGCAGGGTAACACCCCCAGCATTATATCCCAAAGCTAAGGAAGTGCAGGTCAATCGACAGCACGACCGCATCGGAGTCCCGACCGGCCTCACCAAGCCAGTCCTCGACCTCAACGACCCCACTGTCGAACCTTTCAAAGCTTGGGAGGTGACACAGGAAGATGGGCCCAGCAGCTTGTTCTATACAGCTGAGGAGCATCCCACTCGGGAAGACACAGACTGCAGCCTCCCTGAAGATCTAGCCAACCCGCAGGTTCCTGTCCAAGGTCTGGCGTTCACGACCGATCGGATGGCCAGAATGTTTCAGAAGCAACACCTTCCTCCCGATCAGTCTCAAAAGCGCAAAGAAGCTTTCCAGAAGATGTGGTATCCTGCAAATCTGGATAAGGAAATGAGACGTGTCTCTCAGCATCCAGGGTTGGGCTTCACCCTGGAGGAATATTATTACAGTAGGCGGTACGAGGTGGATACTATCTCCGCCTTCTATCCTACTGAAGATAGCCCTCTGGGGGCAACCTTTGATGAGTATCCGATGGAAGCCAAATATCTTGAATTGGCTCGGTCCGGGAATCAAGAAGTAGAAACCTCGGCCCCTTGTCGATGCTGGGAGCAAGTTCATCCTGAAGAAGCGACCTTTCAAGCCGAATTTGATACGGCTAGCAGCAACGAAGCCGAAGACATTCAAGAAGTAGGAGTCTATCCCTCCACAGGGGTCCTACTAATGACAACTTCAATACCCTTTCTGCCAATCAGGGAAGCCTTGGTAAACTCCAATCAAGGGGAGCCAGCTACCAGGAAAGAAAAAGCCACTTCTGCGGAAGATACAACTGTCCCAGAAGGCGAGACTTCCTCAGCTTCTGCTATAAAACCAGTATGTTGTCCGAGTCCGACAGTAAACAGCTACCAGTCCATTATGGCTGCAACCTCATCCACAAACACCAAGGCTGCTCTCTCATCCTTGGAAGCTACGACGGCAATGGATTTGCTAATAGAACAATCCACCTAGCTGCTAGCACAAGAAATCAAGAAACCTCAAGAAGCTCTGGTGGTGTCTGACGAGGAAGTCGAAGTACTCGACCCTCAAGATGGTATTCCAGACTTCGTTGACCTCCAACCGGCACCTCCGGAGATAGAAGACGGAGGCCAGGCCACAGTCGATGAACTAATAGAAGTCAACTTGGGAAATGAGGAGGACCCTAGGCCCACCTTCCTCAGCGCCCAACTGTCCCCAGAAGAACGGGAGTTGTACATCCAGCTGCTGCTAGAGTACCGGGATTGCTTCGCCTGGACTTACAAAGAGATGCCAGGTCTAAGCCCCGCTGTCTCACAACATGAGCTAACAATCAGCCCTGAGGCCGAGCCAGTGAAGCAACCACCGCGGCGCATGAGGCCAGAGCTCATCACCCAAATTTGTGCTAAAGTCGACAAGCTCATTGACGTGGGAATTGTTGAAGAAAACCAGTACACTACATGGCTGGCGAATATCATCCCCGTGAAGAAGAAGAATGGACAGATTCGGATATGTGTCGACTTCCGAGATCTAAATAAAGCCTGCCCCAAAGATGACTTTTCGGTGCCAATAACCGAGGTCATGATTGATGCTACAACCGGCCATGAAGCCCTGTCATTCATGAATGGGTCTTCCGGTTACAATCAGATTTGGATCGCGGAGCCTGACCGAGTCCATACTGCTTTCCGAACTCCTAAAGGCATTTATCATTACAAGAGAATGCCGTTCAGACTGAAAAATGCTGGCGCAACCTATCAGCGCGCAATGACCAAAATCTTTGACGAGTTCCTCTACCACAAGGTCGAATGCTACATAGATGACCTAGTGGTCAAGACCAAAAGAAAAGAAGATCATCTGCAAGACCTCCGGATTGTCTTTCAGAGGCTGAGGCAGCATGAGCTAAAGATGAACCCCATGAAATGTGCGTTCGGAGTGTCGAGCGAAAAATTCCTGGGTTTCATCGTCCGATATCGGGGAATCGAGATAGACCCCGCAAAGATCAAGGCAATTCAGGAGTTACCTCCGCCAAGGAACATCTCCGAGCTGAGATTACTACAGGGCCGCTTAGCTTATATCCGGCGGTTCATTTCCAATTTGTCAGGACGATGTCAGCCTTTTCACAAGTTGATGATGAAAGAGGTTCCCTTTTATTGGGATGAAGATTGCCAGACGGCCTTTGACAAGCTGAAAGACTATCTGAAAACTCCTCCAGTGCTGGGCGCACCGATGAAAGGACGACCATTGATACTGTATATAGCAGCTACACATAATTCTCTGGGGGCAATGCTGGCCCAGAATAATGAAGAAGGGAAAGAGAAAGCCCTCTATTACCTCAGTCGGAGACTGGTCAGAACTGAAGAGAAATATACTTATATTGAGAAGATCTGTCTGGCACTGGTCTTCGCAGTTAAGAAGCTCCGACACTATATGTTGTCGCATGAAATTAGCTTGGTGTCCAAAGAGGATCCCCTGAAGTACATCATGTCTCAACCGGCACTCAAAGGCCGCCTGGGTAAATGGGCGGTAATCCTTATGGAGTTTGATATCTCCTACGTGCCGCGCAAGGCCGTCAAGGGCCAAGCTATTGCAGACTTCTTCGCTGAGCACCCAGTGCCCGGGGATTGCCCGTTGGAGCCGGAGCTTCCTAAAGATGAAACCCTAGAAGCCGTGCAAGTACAGCCCTCTCTATGGCAGCTATACTTTGATGGCACTTCCAGAATTGACACCTTTGCCACCGGATCATCCAGGGTCAGAGCAGGAGCAGGCATAGTCTTGAAATCCCCAGAAGGAGAAGTGGTACATACATCCTACTCCATAAACAAACAATGCACCAACAATGAAGCGGAATATGAAGCCCTGATAATCGGGTTGCAAATTGCTCTGTCCATGGGAATTCAGATGCTGGAAGCATTCGGAGACTCCATGCTAGTTATAAAATAGCTGGAAGGAGAGTTCGATGTGCGAAAGCAAGAGCTCCTCCCCTATCACCAGTTGGCAACTCGCCTGATGTCAAGATTTTACTTCATCAGCATCAAGCACATCAATCGAGGCCAAAATGCTCAGGCAGACGCCCTCGCTAAGCTGGCCAGTTCATTGGCGGTCCCGCCAGACACAAGCCTGAATATAACAGTGATCAACCGCCGACAGGTCCCCAACGTAACAGGGGTCCTGGCCGACGAACAAGGAATGGAAGTAGCAGTCATCGAAGGGGTTTAGCGGCCCGATTGGCGAGAGCATCTCCTACACTGGTTTCAACACCAGCAACTTCCAAAAGAAAAGGAACAGAGGATGAAGCTCCTGAGGATCAAGGATTCTTACGAGATGCGAAGCGGGACTTTGTTCCGAATTATGGCAGATGCCCGAAGGAAAGTCCTACTCCGTTGCTTATCTTCAGCAGAAGCGGGACAGGTGATACAGGAGGTCCATGCAGGATCAGCTGGAGCACACCAGGCTGGCCCGAAGATGAAAATTGAGATAAAGAAACTGGGTTACTATTGGCCCACTATATTTGATGATTGCTACAGGTTTGCCAAATCTTGTCAGAAGTGTCAAGAACACGCTAATGTGGCAAGGAGACCTCCAGTGCCATTGCATCCCACCCTACCAAGCTGGTCGTTTGCTCAGTGGGGCACGGACGTGGTAGGACCGCTACCAGCATCTTCATCAGGGTGCAGATATATCTTAGCAGCTACAGACTACTTCTCCAGATGGGCGGAGGCAATAGCACTAAGAGATGTGACGGGAGAACTAGTTGCAAGGTTCTTCCGGCAGAATGTAATATTTTGGTTCGGGATCCCCAGCCGAATCATCTCTGATAATGGCAGTCATTTTAGGGACCAAAAGGTTTATCGGCTGGCCGACAAATACAAAATCGACTGGAGGACATCGTCCCCCTACAACCCTCAGGCCAATGGACTCGCAGAAGCCTTTAATAAGACATTATGTACATTACTGGCAAAGACTGTCAAGTCTAATAAAAAAGATTGGGAAGAAAGGATGTACGAAGCACTTTGGGCCTATCGTACTGTCTACAAGACCCCAACCGGCTGTTCGCCTTTCTCCCTCGTCTATGGGTCGGAAGCTGTAGTGCCCATTGAACTTGAAGTTCCTTCATTGCGAGTTGCCATCCAGCACGGACTAGTCAGTGGTGAGCAAACCAATGCAGAAAGAAGATTGGAGGAGCTCGCTGAGCTCGAAGGAAAACGCCTCCGGGCACAGCAAAACATCCAACTCTACCAAGCTCGCATGGCCCGTGCTTTTGACAAGCTAGTCAAGGGTCAAGAATTCAAGAAAGGAGACCTGGTAATGGTCAAAAGAAGTGATGGCCTCCAACCCCAAAGGGAAGCTGATCAAAAATTGGGTCGGGCCGTATATCGTCCGCTGAGTATATGAAGGGGGTGCCTACGTCCTTGTAGACCACAAAGGAGTCATTCAGTTCTCTCCCCTCAATGAAAAACACATTAAGCTGTATCATGCAGCGCAGCCGACATGTCCCGAGTGATCGGTCGGAGCTAACCTTTTCCTTGGTTTAGTGGCACTCCGCCCTAACCGAGCCACCTTCTCCTTGGTTTAGTGGCACTCCGCCCTAACCGAGCTACCCTTCTCCTTGGTTTAGTGGCACTCCGCCCTAACCGAGCTACCTTCCCCTTGGTTTAGTGGCACTCCGCCCTAACCGAGCTACCTTTTCCTTGGTTTAGTGGCACTCCGCCCTAACCGAGCTACCTTTTCTTTGGTTTAGTGGCACTCCGCCCTAACCGAGCTACCTTTTCCTTGGTTTAGTGGCACTCCGCCCTAACCGAGCTACCCTCTTCCTTGGTTTAGTGGCACTCCGCCCTAACCGAGTTACTCTTCTCCTTGGTTTAGTGGCACTCCGCCCTAACTGAGCTACCTTTTCCTTGGTTAGTGGCATCTCGCCCTGATCAAGCTACCCTTTTTCTTGGTTTAGTGGCATCTCGCCCTAACCAAGCTACCTTCCCTGGGTCTAGTGGCACTCCGCCCTAACCGAGCTACTCTTCTCCTTGGTTTAGTGGCACTCCACCCTAGCCGAGCTACCTTCTCCTTGGTTTAGTGGCACTCCGCCCTAACCAAGCTACCCTTTCCTGGGTTTAGTGGCACTTCGCCCTAACCAAGCTACCCTTTCCTGGGTTTAGTGGCACTCCGCCCTAACCGAGCTACTCTTCTCCTTGGTTTAGTGGCTCTCCGCCCTAACCGAGCTACCCTCTTCTCCTTGGTTTAGTGGCACTCCACCCTAACCGAGCTACCTTCCCTTGGTCTAGTGGCACTCCGCCCTAACCGAGCTACCTCTCCTTGGTTTAGTGGCACTCCGCCCTAACTGAGCTACTCTTCTCCTTGGTTTAGTGGCACTTCGCCCTAACCAAGCTACCCTTTCCTGGGTTTAGTGGCACTCCGCCCTAACTGAGCTACTCTTCTCCTTGGTTTAGTGGCACTCCGCCCTAACCGAGCTACCTTTTCCTTGGTTTAGTGGCACTCTGCCCTAATCGAGCTACCTTTTCCTTGGTTTAGTGGCACTCCGCCCTAACCGAGCTACCCTTCTCCTTGGTTTAGTGGCACTCCACCCTAGCCGAGCTGCCTTTCCTTGGTCCAGTGGCATTCCGCCCTGACCGAGCTACCCTTCCCTTTGGTCCAGTGGCATTCCGCCCTGATCAAGCTACCCTCTCCTTGGTCTAGTGGCATTCCGCCATGATCAAGCTTCCAAAAGAATACGCCACACTGCCATTACGAGCCTTACGTTCAGATTGGCACGAAAGCCCTTCCTTGCGTTAGCATTATCTTCCCGCTAACGAATAAACCTGAGTCGGCTAAAGGCTTTGTGTTCTAGCTGGCATTCTCACATTGTTGCCACTACGGGCCATCCACTGTCGACCAGGAGTCGAACATTACACTTCGACCTGCCACCCTATACAAATAAAAAAAATGAAAAAAATGGGGTTAAAAATAGAGATACCCCGCCAGACTTGCTCCTATATTAGGACAAGTGCAAAAATGGCTATAACCCAGCTGTGGCGAAAACCCGAAGGGGCGCTGCAGGCAAAATCGGGTACCCCACCGCATGAAAACCCGAAAGGGCGCACGGGCAAAAGCAAGAGGGGGCTGGCTCCAGCGAAAACCCGAAAGGGCGCTTGAGTCAGTAAAGTGGTAATTTCCAAATTCCTCTCCTATTCTCCACCCAATGAAACTCCGAAAGGGACAACCATCAAAGTCCCACCGGAAATCCTTTAACAAACCCACATTCGACCCTCGTCATCATCGGCGAGATCGGTCTATCTCTACCCTTAACTTGGACTTTCCATCCCCGTTAATAACCCTACCTTTGCCTCGGCATGTGGCCCATGCCGATGAATAAACCCACGTTCGACCCTCGTCATCATCGGCGAGACCGGTCGATCTTTACCCTTAGCTCAGATCTTACATCCTTGTTAATAGACTGTATCCTTTGCTTCAATATCTAACCAGTGTCAACAGACCGAAGCAGGGTCCAATCCTTGTCATCATCGACAAGGCCAGTCAATATTTTCGCGGTCCAATTCTTCTGCATCCCGAATTCAAGAAAAAAGAAAGAAAGAAAAGAAAATGGGGTTAAAAATAGAGATACCCCGCCAGACTTGTTCCTATATCAGGACAAGTGCAAAAATGGCTATAACCCAGCTGTGGCGAAAACCCGAAAGGGTGCGCGGGCAAAAGCAAGAGGGGGCTGGCCTCGGCGAAAACCCGAAAGGGCGCTTAGGTCAGTAATGTGAATAAAAAAATTGAATGATGAATAGTTATGATTCATTCTCTGTCCGGAAGACCCCTTACGAGGTCGACGTGGAATTTTCATCCAATATCTCACCTATATACATCTATTGTCTACCCTTTTCGACCCTTGTCACCATCGGCAAGATCGGTCGCTACCCTATCCGGTTTTTGTTACCATCGGCAAGACCGTCTTCCCTTTTCGACCCGTGTCACCATCGGCAAGATCGGTCGCTACCCTATCCGGTTTTTGTCACCATCGGCAAGACCGTCTACCCTTTTTGACCCTTGTCACCATCGGCAAGATCGGTCGCTACCCTATCCGGTTTTTGTCACCATCGGTAAGACCGTCTACCCTCTTCGACCCTTGTCACCATCGGCAAGATCGGTCGCTACCCTATCCAGTTTTTGTCACCATCGGCAAGACCGTCTACCCTTTTCGACCCTTGTCACCATCAATAAGATCGGTCGCTACCCTATCCGATTTTTGTCACCATCGGCAAGACCGTCTACCCTTTTCGACCCTTGTCACCATCGGCAAGATCGGTCGCTACCCTATCCAGTTTTTGTCACCATCGGCAAGACCGTCTACCCTTTTCGACCCTTGTCACTATCGGCAAGATCGGTCGCTACCCTACCCGGTTTTTGTCACCATCGGTAAGACCGTCTACCCTCTTCGACCCTTGTCACCATCGGCAAGATCGGTCGCTACTCTACCCGGTTTTCATCACCATCGGCAAGACCGTCTACCCTTTTCGACCCTTGTCACTATCGGTAAGATCGGTCGCTACCCTACCCAGTTTTTGTCACCATCGGCAAGACCGTCTACCCTCTTCGACCCTTGTCACCATCGGCAAGATCGGTCGCTACTCTACCCGGTTTTCGTCACCATCGGCAAGACCGTCTACCCTTTTCGACCCTTGTCACTATCGACAAGATCGGTCGCTACCCTAGTCCGATTCTTGTCATCATCGTCAAGACCGTCTACCCTTTTTCGACCTTCGTCATCATCGACAGGACCGGTCGCTACCCATTCTCGGGTCTTGCCATCCTCGGCAGGACCGCTTACCCGCCAGTTTTGATATACCCTCTTGAGTCCCCCGGACTCTCGGCTGGCATAGGCCGTTGTTAGTCTCGAGAAAAGTCACGGCTCAGTGGAGCGAACACCTCACCCCTTTGCTGAAGGCGTGAGCGCTCTTCTGCCCTAGTGACTCATACACTCGGATTAGAAGCAACGGGCGAATGAAAGAGAAAAGAATAATGACAAGATGGAGTCTTCATTCAAAAAGCACGATGGAGATTTTCCATTACTATGAAGTAAAAGGTACATGTTACACCGGCCATCCCCCGGAGTACATGAAGTGCATCAAAAAGGGAGCAAATAAAAAAAAAAGACTACGGCAGAGGGCGTCGAAAGATGTCCTCCAGTGCAGGAATACCCGGGGAAGGATGGCGGGTCAGTTCTTGCAATTGGAACTCGGTGGCCTCCAGCTCAGATACCTTCTCCTCGAGGGAAGCAGCTTGTCCCTCGGCCATCTCTGCATCCTCCACCTTCTGGACTCCCAAGCGATCTACTTCTTCAAGTTCGGCCTCTACCCTTGAAAGTTTGGCATGTAATGCCGCCATCCGGGACGTCAGGAAGCTTCGATGTTGTAAAGAGGCCTTGGCTTCATCCCTCATCCTAGCCGCAGTCCCTTGAAGGGAAATGAGAGCTGTCCGGCATTCAGCCCGCTCCAATGTTATGGCCGCCAGCTGGTCAGCTGCTTCCCGGCCTAGAAATTCCCTCCTGTTTACATACTTCAGGAGCATGATCACCCGTGGAGTCCAATCATCCATAGGGCAACCAAAGGCCAACAGCGATCGGGAAAGATGCTCTATCAAGCCCCTCAGCTGAACATAAGTTAAATCCCTGCTAGCCGTTATGGTCTGTTAAAGAGTCCCCAAAAACTGCCACATAAGGTCATTTGAAGATTGAAGACCCAGTGGCGACGTCTCGGGCAGTTCAAATTCCACTCTGCTATCCACAGCAGCCCAGATATCACCGGCCAACCCGGAAGATGACGATGGCATGAGCTGCAGTCCACTGCGGTGGGGAACAACCGCACTAGCAGATGTGGTGGCTGGAGCCTCAACAACAACAATTTCTTTGCCTGCCCCCTGGGATGGAGGTGCAATAGGAATGTCGAGAGCCGAAGACGTATGTTCTTCAATAATCTCTCCGGCTTCTATCTCAGCAGGACCACCCTTTTCCAGAATTGACTGCTGTGCAGCCTCCATTGGCGGAGAATCTCCGGCTACCGCCGAACTATCAACTTCCACGAGTGCTCCGGGTCCGACTGGAACCATGGCTGCTGCAAGGTCCTTTGGGTATCGCAATGCGATAGACCGCAGGACGGGCGGGAGAATTGTCTGGCCCGTTCCCAGGGCCGGGAGTGGTATCTGCACCGTCATAGTTGGCAGCGCCACCTCAGCCTGCATCAGAAATATATATACATTAAAAACCAGGCTAGAGGGAAGATAAAGAGAACAGTAAACACCGACCCTGGGTAGGTCCTTACCTCAGCAGGTACTAAGCTCAAATCTTTAAGAGCAGCTCCCCCGGCACCGGCCTCTTCACTCTCAAGCAATACTGACGGCTCAGGACCGCTCCATGGCAACCGGGCCGGGCTGAAAGTCAGATAATCACTTTCATAGGCCGAAGACGCCCCGGCATCATCGGTCTCAAGATCAATTAGTGAAAGCTCCTCGTCACTGGAGTCGCCACCATAATCAACTTGCTCGGAGGAGGAGGATCCTTCTGCTCTTTCAGAACGCTCCACCATCGGAGCCGGAACCTCGCCAACGGGGGCCTCACCCGCAGTAGAAACTTCCCCCGTGCTCTCCACACCAGAAGCAGCGACTGGCGGCATCTCAAGGACAGGCTCACCCTGCCCCTGGATAGTCACTTCCTCTGTACTCTCCGAGCCCGGAAGCAATGACGGTTGTATATCAACTGCAATTTACGGCAATAAGGGGTCAAGCTAGCTGAAGACATGAAGATTCGCGGTGCTATTGTGACTAGACCATGGATTACCTTCCATGTCCTGCCTGGGTGTTGGAGAGGGCAGATCCCTTTCTACGGGAGCAGTAGGGACTTCCTCTGCCCCATCTCTAGCCGCTAAATCTACTATCGCCTCCGGCCCGACGACCGCGGCAACTGTGTCAGCAACCGTCATCATGGGCTAGCCAAGGCAGTCGAAACAAGCTAAGGCACTTTGAAGAGAAAAAGAGCCTACCTTCAGCCTCTAGCCCTTGTGTGTGGGAAGCTTCAAACTCTTCAAAAGATACAACCGAAGGAAGGACGGTTGCCGATTCCTCCTCTGCAGCCTTCTTTCGGCGTGCCCGTGTCACCCGGGTCACCGCCGCTTTCGCCTTTCCGACGGCCTCTCTCAGCTAGGACCGAGTCCTCTTCCTTGAATCCCCAGGAGGCAGTGGCGTCGTGGTCGGGGCAGGCTCAGGAACTTCAAAATATGTTGGCTTTTGGGCCTTTATGATCAGCTCCTTGAAGTGCCGGGTCTCCTCCAAAGTCGATCGGACTGCACATGCACAAAGGTGAGAATGACACACCACAATGAAAAGAAGAAGAGGATGGTCCAGGATGGCTTCACTCGGACTGCCCACCGACAGGCCATGCGACCGAAGGAGTGCAAATAGCCAGGGAGTGTTGTCGTACAAGGCATCCCGCCTGTCTTCCTTGCGAATGAAAGTCCGATAGGGATACAACCTATCCACCTCAGGACGCCAGTCGGCCACAGCCGCAATGGGCTCCTCTACCGGTAAAGGGAGTTGTTGGAGAATCACCCTCTCACTGCTTACCCGGCATAAACCCCGAAGGGTCTTCACATAATCATCCTTGTTGATCGGGGGTAGCTTCGGTTCAACTTTCATCTTGCGGCCTTTCACAATCTTGCGGGCCTCCATATAGGCCTTCACCTCTGTATTGGTCCAAGACTTCAACTTCTTCAAATAAGAGGCTTCAATGTCAAGAACTGGCTCCGGCTGGGAAGCTAAAAACCTGTGCTCCGCCACGGCCCAGCACTCTCTCTGGGAGTTCCTGTAAAATCCCGTCCGCGCGTTCCACCACTTGACGTATTCGGGCGTGACGCGAGGGAAGCGCGTAGGGGTTGGCACCCGAAAAGAAACATCTTCACGACGATGGAAAAAGTCCCACCATATCCGGGCATCGTCATTTGAAACCTGCCCGGCCCTATGCCTGTTGGGCAATGCAAATTGTGAAGAAGAATGTGGAATCTGCTGGTCGTAGCCAAAGTTCCGACTGAAGCGAACGGGTAATACGGCTCCAACCACAGAATAATGCTCTTACGGAATACCAGGACACTAGGCCTGATAGCCAGCGCCCAATCAATCAACTCCGGCTCCAGAATGGGCTTGGTATATTTGGCCTTGGAAATCGGATGGATGTACTCCTCAGTCTCAAAGAGCTTGCACTGCCTCGTCCTGTTCGTCAGCGGGCTCGAATGGGCAGCTAAGCTCCAGAAATGAAGAGCCCCAGGCGAATCCATGGGGATGCGGGCCAATTTACCCCGAATGGCATAGAGTTGCTCCGCTAGTAAAGATGGCTCAGCACTCGCAAACTCTATCATACGCGGGACCAGAGGAACCGCTTGTAATGCCCGAGGAGCCGCCTATGGAAACAGGGTGCAGACCCAAGCATTAAAGAAATGTAACAGACCAACCGTCCGAAGGCTTCTGGGGAGACGCGTCTTGTGCAAGCCTCCCAACATCTTGTAAATGAGGCACAAAGCCACTGGGCAAAGGGACAGCTTGATGCCCCAAGCCATAAGATAGGTCGGGTAAATGGCCTCCGCCCTAATCACGCTCTCGTCACCTTGAGGAAGAGTGAAAGAACAAAGCCAATAAACCAGATATGCAGCACAGTGAGTGACTGCATCAACACCAGTAGGGTTTGGGTTTTCCCCCTGCCCTCCTTTCGAAGAAGATGATGAAGCGGCCTGGCGTCGCACCCTCTTTTTCCGCTTCTAGGCCACGGGTGCTATTGGAGGAAAATCTTCATACTTATTCTTCCCCTGGAAGAAATATTGAAGCCAGGCGCCCATCCGCACTCTTCGCTTCTCGCCCGGCTTTCGAGCTTCCCTCGTATCGTGCGACGAATGAAAAAGGGTGCGATACGCCTTCATCAGATACCGATAGGCGTAGCCCGCCATATACCGACCATCACCGTCGGTCTGGTCTTTCAACCAGTCAGGCCAGCAAACTTCTTCATACGGTTCCCCGTCAATGGGTAGGCCGCTGAGCTGCGATAGACTCCACAAGTCTAAAGAGGTCTCCCCCTCTGAAGTGTAGAAAGTGTTATATTCGGGGCAAAATACCTCGATCATTCCACAACACAAGCCCCGTGAGATTGGGTACCGGTACCTTGAAGTGTACACGCTGTGATATATGCCGGCCCTGGTCAGAAGAGGAGCGTAATGATGTAGCACGTAGTCTGTGAACTCCACTGCTCCGGGCCTGAATGCATGAGCGTCTGTAGCTTTCAGCTCAGCAAACCACCCCACTGATATCTGGTGCTTGAAGCGAACCGCCAAGCAGTCCAGCAAGAACGATTCGTCTCTATATCCCCATCTCAACGGGGCAAGGAATAAATCAAAGATCGGCTTCTCCCGATCCACTCTGCCCGCGGAGTCATTTCACCGAGCGGGTACGAACTCGGGAGCTCTAGTCAGCAATCCGTCTGCCGGAGCCAGGTCTTGCAGCCCCAACACAACGCTCCATTTCCTGACCTCCCCAGGGAGATAGATGGGTCTTCCCCGCATCACACATTCGGCCAGGCTGTCTCTCTCCACCAGCAAGGCCTGCTCGACCTTCCGAACAACGAACACATCCCTCTTCCCTTGAAGGTTGAAGCGTTGATGAAGGGACATCAGGTGCTTTTCCTTGGGATAATCTCTCCTGGTCACGCCCTCTCTGTCATAATGAAAAGAGTCACCCCTGAGGATAAGGAGGCGGCTGGTGTCCACAGTGTCTATCTCTGAATCCGAACACTCCGCAACTATGGCCACTTGGCCGTGCCCCCAGTCGAGGGAATTGACATTCTCCCATGTCACTACGGCGTGAGAAGAAGAGCTGGACGCCATGATAGCTGCAAAAAGGCATATCAAACAAAAGTTAAAGTCAGAAGATAGCTGATCAAAGGTGAATTTCTGACAAAATTTTGGCAGAATCTCCCCAGCACAGGGGATTGCCAAAGAAAAGCGGGAGCGCATCCACTGAGGAACGCTCCCTAAAAGATAGCCATCGGCATTACACCGAGGCCAAAGGGAACACCAGGGGAAACAGATCCGAGGGCAAGCCCTGCTAGAAGCCTCCCGGGGCCCAAAGAAAGGTTTTGAAACCCCAAATAGACAGCATCTCCACTCACCCGAAGGACCGCCGCCACCCTCACCCTCAATTCGCTCGGCGCCAGAGGGAGAGAAGAGAGGGAGGAGAGAGAAGGGAGTTGTGCAAATGAGAAGCGATGAAGAGAAAACGGAGAAGAAAGAAATAAATAGGGGGGGCCTCCCCATTGTAAAACCAGAGCGCTATTTAGCGCGCCGGATTAAAAAACTTGTAAGCGAAAGGCGCGTCGGGGAAAGGCGTGCCGGATTAACCATCAGCGCCAAAGCTGCGCCGGATTAAAACGCCAGCATCGTGAGTGCGCCGGATTAACGTCCAAGGCCAAGGGGGCGCGCTGGGCTACCCGCGCCGTATTAACATTCAAACGGCGCCGGTTTAACATCCGTGCCGAATTAAGGGCCATCCAGAGCTCCTGTCAACCGAAGAAGAGATTCGTCTGCATGAAATTCATCCGTCGGTCTTGCTGCACTCGTGCCTTGCTTGCAACACCCACGTCTGGGGGGCATTTGTTGGCACCCAAAATATGATCGTCGGCGACCAAGCCACAAAGACAAAGGACCCGGCCCGCTGAAGCGCGGGAGCCGATAAAGATCAACACATCGAGGATTTCTCAAGCTGCCAGAGCCTCGAGTCATTCTGTATGGACGTGGGGACTTCACCTCAGGAGAGCCGAGATGAATCCACAACCAACCGGCAGTGCGACCAAGCCTGCCCAATGAACCGGCATCAACTTTGTCGTGTTGCATCCACTACACCTGTTGTCCGATCAAGGACGATGGTCTATCCGGTGGTCCCCCACCACATGAAAAGGCTCTCCTGAAGACAAAGGAGTTCCCCCTGGCTTTCCAAAATGGAAGACCGAAAGCTCTGTCGGCGGAAGATCCTGATCGCCCGGCATGGGCACGGCTTCCCGTCAAGATGGGCCTGTTAGTGGCCGAATGATCGCCCAGCGCAGGCGGAACTATCTCTGGTTTTATCCAACCCCCTAGAGAGCTCTGGGTACGAGCCAGGCCGGACCAACAGCATGGATCGTAGAGCCGAAGGCCGTGTCGGCGGAAAGCCTGTACGATCAAATCAAAGCTATCTGGAGTCTCAGGAACGGCCGTACGTCGACCTGGGAGATTCGACAAGACATCCCGCCAAGGTTTCGAGGGGCATTGGCGAGATAATGTTCACGGTGACTCCCAGAATCATCCCCGGACTCATCGACTGGCTTGAAGCGCACGAGGAGCATTAGCCCGGCGCGCCCTTAACCCGGCGCGCCCCCTACCTTCAGCGCTTATGCCGGCGCGCCCCCTTATCTTCGGCTCTTATCCCGGCGCGCAAGTCACTCTATCGGATGGCGTCTTAAACCGGCGCGATGAATTGATGAAGATTCCTCTTGGCGCGCAAAAGCCCACGCCGGATGAAGAGCCTCCAACCTGCTATATAAATGGGTGAAGTTCGATCAGAAGAGAAGAGAGCGAAGAGAACGAAGAAAGGAGGACACAGAGAAGGGGAGAGACATATCGATTGAGAAAAAAAGAGAAGAGCGGAGGGAGAGAAAGGCTTCTGGAGAGTTTTTTTTTCTACTAAGCAGAGAGAGAAGGGTTCCTTCGGAGGAGCTTCCGCCGGTCGTCTTCCTCCTCTACGATACCCTGTTCTCAGAATAGGTGGGCGTCGGTGCTGGTCCCTCTTCTGCTTTCCGTAGATTTCTTTTTCTGAATTTCCTACCCATCGGATGTAAGCGAGAGGGGGAGGAGTGGCGATGATATGAGCCTATTCTCCTCCCCCTTCTACGCGATTTTCTCTTTTGTTCTTTCCCTGTTGTTGTGCTCTGCACATCCTCTGCCTCCGCTATCAGCGAACGGCGACTGAGCAATGGTGCTGGTGTCATGCTCTTACGATGTAAATGATGAATCATCCTCGTTTCTGGGATGTTAATATATATATGTTGAATGCTTGGATTAACAGGTTGGATGAATGATCCTCAGCTTCCCCCCTTTTTATCTACGCCAACGCCCGTGTCTGGGTTCTTCTCGGCATAGCTATAATTCCGATTTCCCCGAGGTCTGCATCATGCCCCGAGTCATCGTGGGCTATAGAAATACCCCTCCCCGGGGGCTTCTTTTTCGCTCATCTTCATGTTTGATTCAAGGGTTCTCGCATCCCCTTTTCTTCTCGGATGGAGCCGTGCTTCTACGCGTGCCTCTCTCCATCATGTGCAGGGTCCATCCCCTGAACGTTGCTTTCCAATTGTTCAAGCATATGCCCCTGCAACGAGCCCGTCTCATTTATGCATTTACTGCATCTGTGCATCACGATCATCCAAACTGTTCCGAGGTTTCTCGCCGTTTCGATCACCCGGGGAGGGGGACATTCCCCTGCTGCTTCCTGAAGTTGTTGGGCGACCGGGCGGCTCTATCTCTCGATGGTAGGCGCTTCCTCGAAGCCATTGCAGATAATGATAGGGGTCTTGGTTCAACGAACTCAGCCCCAACAAATTAAGACCCGATCGAGACCGGGGGGATGTGTGCTCCTTGTAGGCTAGCCCTCGGAGTCCCATTCTCCCAATGGTCAGTTCCTCTACGCGATGAGTCACAAATTGTGGGTTGTCCACCCCTCGTAGGCTAGTCCTCGGGGTGATGCTCCCATCATCAATGGCTTCATCTCTCTGTCTTTTCCCTTATGGAACCTTGGTGCCCCTAGCAGGCTAGTCCTCGGGGTATCCTATCCAATGGGGTTTGCTGGCTGCCTTCGTGTAGACCGGCGGTTTAGGGGCTTGTTCCATAGGTGAGCATGACCCCGCTTTTCCCCTGTAACTCTTCAGGTTCAGGGGATATGCTGTCCAATTTTGGACAGATTAATAATGAATAAACCATAACGAAATACTCATTCTGGACCCAATTATCCCGGTGCTCGAGTAGGAACCTCGCACTGGCTTATCACGTCATTCTTGGAGGGTTCTGGACTTCAATTTAACAAACAATTGGCCTCAAATGGCTTCAAAACCCTCAACATAAACTTAACAAACTCAAATGATTCAAAATTCATCAAAAATAAGCTAAAACGGCGCGGCCTTAACCCGGCGCGCCCTAATACGGCGCGGTACCCCCCCGCGCCGGATTAACCCTACACTCAAAAAAATTAAAAACTTCCTTGCGCCTTTCCGGCGTGCCATGAACCGGCGCGCCCCAATCCCTTGCGCGCCGTATTAACATTCATCATGGCCGCGCCGGATTAAGACGCTATACCCATGTCTTATCGCGCCGTATAAGCTACCTATCGCATGGCCGCGCCGATTTTAAGACCTCTTGTTGCTTTAATCGCTTATCTGCCCCCCGAGCGGATCTCGTCCCTCGGGGTTGGCGTTAATAAATCACAATGGGTAATAAATTGAATAAGGGAGGGGCCAAGTGAGCCCGAACTATATTGTTATCATATCTTCATTACCATGTCCGTTAGCACTTTGCTTTCGCTATTATATTTGTGTTGTTCTCTCGTTCCTTGATAGGGGGCTAATAAACGTGGTTGATCATCATTTGCTTCCATGATTCTATTATCATGCTTAATATAGTCATGAACGTCATGTGTGCATGCATGCATAGATCCTCGGGTATATCAAATGGCGTCGACAGAAAGCCGGATTACGTTTGGTCGGAAGTCTTCGCTATACGCGACGGTGGTCTTCAGACCTACGTCCTCCGCCACGTACCGAGGATCCATAATTCTATGAACTATGCATCTTCTGCACGATAAATGTATGCATCCTGCATGCTTTCGTCATGATCATCATGTAGCTCTTTTTAATTCGGCTTCGACAGCCCGCTATCTCAGCAATTAATCAAAGGTGTTCCCTCCTCATGGGGGATGTAATTAACGCCATAGCCTTTATGGTATGGCAGACTACTGGTCCCGACCGAACCTCACACTCGCCCAACATGGGTCAGAATGAGCGCATCACAAATTCGTCACTCATGTGACTGGCACGCCCGCGTCGTCAATTGATCATTTGACTACCAGTTGCTCAGCTGGTCGATCGACCCGCGCGAAAGGAAGAAAAGGTCACAAACAGCGGTCAACCCTCTCCAAGGCCTCCCGCCAGCCATCCAGGTACCCGAGCCTGTATTGCTCAGATGCCGGGCCACCCTCTCCGGGCGTAGGCCACGGCCACTACGGTACCGGTGCTGGGTTTCTGCGGAGGACCAAGGGTTGACGACGAGCCTGTAGAAATTCATCATCCGACAAAGAACCAGACTCTTCTGAGGACATCCTCTAAGAAGGCTACCTACAAAGGCTCTCTATTACAGAAGCTGATCGCTGGAATGCTGCGGAAGCCACCATTTATAGGGAAGGTGAAGTCCCCAAGAGTATGAGGACTCTCACCGCCTCAATCAAATCTGTGGGAACCGAAGCGACGAATCCTGAAAGTCGCGCTCCTTCAGAAGCCCTCATCGAGGACACCATTTCGTATCCCCAAAGGATCTCACGTGCCTCAGGAAGAAGGAAATACATGAAAGAAATCTCAAGATTTGCAGATAAAATGAAGTTTTTCATTTCCAAAAAGAGAAGTTACAAAAAAGGAGGCTACTGCCTCGAAAGGTGCAGAAAAAAGGAAGGAAAAGACAACTAGGGGCATCCCCTCAAGGACTTGCCCCAGTTATACCATCACGTGCCTTGGGCACAGCAGCAGCACTAGGAGGAGGTGGCTCGTCACTCAAGTCCACCACGGCAACATCCGCCGGTGCTCGCTCGCCCGCACTCGACACCGGCCGCTCGACGTGCCCCTCTACGGGTTTGGGCCCCCCTTCTTCGACATCGGCCTCCAAACCATAGTGATCTGAAGGGGGAGGGAGGACCGGGGCCACGAGGTCAAAGTGCTCTGCTGTGGCCTTCACGGCAGCGCTCCAGCCCTCTCGGAAGCCGCGATCACGAGCTGGCCCGTAGTACTCCAGAGCCGCCTCCGTCAGCTCAGCCCGGTAAGCCGAGGAGGAGCGAAAGGCCTCCACGGCCTCCTCACTGGCTGAACACAGGGACATACGCAGCTTGGCGAGCTCCGCCTCGATCTCCTGGCTGTGGGCCCCCATGGCTCGGGCCTCCGCCTCCAGCTTGGCCGCCCGCTCTCCGGTCGCATCCGCCCGCACCCGAAAAGAGTCCCGGTCACGCTCCATACCAGCCAGGGCCGACTCCAACTGGGACAACTGCTCCCGAAGTCTGGCGTTCGCTATCTCAGACTCCTTCAAATGCCCTTCGGCCCCCGCCTGAAGGGCCCGGTCGGCCTCCAACTCACGCACAGCGTCCAGGAAATGGTGCCTCCACAATCTGAAGGCGCTAACGACCAGGCACACGCTCCTCGCGGCGACGGCCGTCAACTCATCCATGATACTAGGACCCAGCTCCCCAACGTGCTCATGCCAGCGAGCACTCCGCATCATGAGGTCGACAATGCCCGGGACACCAGGCACCCCCGCCGGTGAGTCCTCGGGCTGCGAGAACTGACTGCACGGAGGAACCCTCTATGGAGGGAGAGGATCAACTTCAGCAGCAACTGGGGCCTTGCCCCTTTCGCGCCCCCATCCACTAGAGACAGACGTCAGAGTAGCAGCTGCCGGCGACGACGACGGGTGAACACTGGGGGGAGGTGCCCCGGATGAGGGTGGGACCCAGCCCCTAACCGGGGTTGAATTCCTCCCTCTCTTCTTTGACCGGCGGTGACTGTCCATCTGCGCCAACTCATCCTCGGTCAGATAAGACCGACCACCGCCGGCCATGGCGGACTCGTCACCAGGTGTGCTAGGAGAGGCCTCGGGGGAACTCTGCCGAAGACTAGGCCCTCCATTGGCCACCGATGCCTCGGGCGAACGCACCAGAGGAATGCCGACAGGGGCCGGATACTGCAACCTCCCCAGGGCAAAAGCAACCTGGGCTGGGGGGGCGACGACCGACACCTGGCCGGTTCCTGGAGCCACGTGATCCACGGGGCGAGGGGTGAGCCGCGGCAGCCGAACGATCTCTGGGGTCCACCCTAGCGCTTCAGCCACCCCTGAAAATACAAAGACAAGGTTAGTCAAGCATCAGTTACAACCGCCACACCCCCACGGGAAAATAAAACCAATACCCTGCGACAATGGAGGACACAGCCCTGGCTCTCGAAGTAGCGCCAGGGTCAAGACGTGGTCTGCATCGACGAGGGGATACCGAGAAACAGCCTTCAGATCCCGGCGACCCTCAGCATTGAGGGGAGGCTTTGAATCACGCCAAGGGCGAGGAAAGCCACTCCGCATCCAACCGTCAGAGGCTCTTTCCCAATCCTTCGACTTGATCAGGTATACATACCGCTCCGCCCACCCCTTACGGTTGGCCACGGTACGGGAGACTGTGATAAAATGATCGCAGGTACGAGCCTTGAAATAGGTAAAAAAGGTGTCGGATGGGCAACTCTGGAGGAGGAAGAATTGCCTGAACAAGTTGACACTCGGCGCCACCGACGCTCGACAACAGGCATAGATAAACCTACAGAGGATGCTATAAGAATTGGGAGTTATGCCCCCAGGGTTCCGCCCGTAGTGGCGAAGGACGATCGAGATAAAAGGATGGATCGAAATACGAAGACCCGCCTGGAAGGAGGCCACCGGGATCATGATCCCGCCAGTAGGGTGACTCATTATGTCGCCTCCCACAATAGGAAAGATGACATCGTACTGGGGGGGGATCTGGAAGGTCTCCCCCAAACCATGGAATACCCTATAGGACACCAGAGGTTGGGAATCATGCTGACTAGTGCCCGCACCAGAAGTGCTCAGCACATCACCCCGGCCTTGGGCATGTCCTCCGAAGAGGAAGACTCGACAGTGAGAGATCTCCTACGTGGAGGCATCACTACTGAAGAGAAGAAGAACCGAGAAAGAAGGATCCTCACCAGGCAAAGGGAGGAAGAAGCCTACGACGGAGCGCGGTGACCAGCGAGACATGGGTATGGTCTGTGAAAAGCCCCACGGCACTTCTTATAAGCCACCAACTACAGTTCGACAGTTGCCCCCTGAGGGTCAGGCGAAGGGACGCCTATCGCTACGGAGGTACGGATACCGAGGCCATGCGACCGTTCTGAGCCCATATCCCTAGAATAGGACAAGACCCGACGTCATCATTGGCAACGTGGCTTCTACCACCGCTAGAGGCACCTTGCGCGCCAAGCAGGCCTCGAAGCCACCAACACCCACCGTACGAGGAAATCGTTTACAGATCACACCCTCAGGAAGAACCCTCTCTTGGGCTACTCTCAGTCCCCTGCGAGTGCTTGGCAACTAAGAGTAGGGGGAAGTGAGGAGGGTAAATCTGATCTGACCCAGGAACGGCCCAAGCACGAGCGGCCCATTAAGGTTGGGACGTGTTAAGCCCAATCAAAGGGCGAACGTACATGCTCAACCCAATAAGAGGATCACCGGCCCAACAGAGCATCGGATTCCACGAAGCCGATAAGGCCGGCCCAAGCGTAGTTCTCGCCGGAGGACACTCCGACGACCTACCGTTGCCCCCACGACGTCGACCTTGACCCCATAACGGGCGAGTATGCGCCGTGAGTGCCATAAGACTCGCCCAGGGACCGACCGACGCCGGAGGTATCGCCCTCCAATGGGAAACTCCCGCCAACATAGCGGGGAACGTTACTCTACTAAACAGACCCTTCCCTATCAATGGATGAGGCCCCTCGCTCCAGGACAACCCATATAAAAGGGACATCGACATAAGAGGAGCACGGTAGATTCTTCTACTAAACCCCACACTACTACGCAAGAGGAGATACGGTGGATACTTCCGCCACTAGAGCTTCCTACTGAGAAGAGAGTGATCTGACATGCAACTACGAAAGAGAGGCCATCTATTACGTCCAGAGAGCCACTTCCTCCTGCACGGCCTTACCACCCAACGAGCACTCTTCCAGAGCCCACTGGGAGCGGCGAGCACGCGTGCAGGGGATCTATACGCTTACTGGATCGACGACTACGGCCTCTACTTCTCTCTTACTTTACTCCTCTCTATTGCTCATTAATCCCTTGCTGACTTAAGCATCGGAGGGTTGTCCCCTGGGGTAACACCCGGGACTCCTTCTGACGCCCTTCTGGTTTTTGGTGTGTGCAGGCATCCACGGGTGCAAGATGACTTCTCCAACAAATAAATAGAGAAGGTGGTACGTGGCCTAGGAACCATTTTCCTGTCGCTACAGTATATAAAATGGTGACATGTGGAAGGGCAGGTCAAGCCTGTCTGAAAGCTATCACCATGCGTGAGAATGTGCCTTCGCCTGGTACCATGAGTCTATCATCCATTAGTTGCATATGGCATCAAACTTGATTGTATTTTCTGAAATTCATGCATTTGATTAAGGGGGAGTTTTGATAGTTGAAAATTTTTGAGATTGATGTTATTCCACTCTCTTAGCATGATGATGTTATTCTGTGGCTGCACATTTTAAGGATTGAATTTGATCCACTATTTTGTGGTATTTACCATTGCGCTACTCATCTTTTTGGATAAAAATAAAAATATTTTAAAGGAGAGTTTGTTTCTTGTCTTATGTGGATTCATAATGAAAATCTATCCTGCACATAGACAAACTATTAGTTCACATGTGATGATTTTGATGCTTTGAATGAATTTCCTGAATTATGTTTTCAAAATAAAACTGAGTTAGATTTCCTTTTAACATGATCAAAAGAGTTTTCAAAAATATTCCTTCTTCTATTTTCAAAAGGTCTAGATTTAACAAAGTTAAACCTAGCATTCATTTTAGAAGTATGAGAATCATGATTTTTCAAAAACTAACGCTCTTTCATAACATGTCCGTACTTCCCACAATGAAAACAACATGGAGATATGGGTCTACGGAATGACTTTTCATTATTTGCATGAGTTTTTATAAACAAATTTTTATTATAGGATGCAAACCTTTGAGCATGAAAGACATGTTCATTTCTGAATTTTCTTTGAAAATCAACCTTAACATTCATGGCATGAAAATCATCATTTTGCTTCACAAAGTAATTATCCATCACATGGCCTAGTTTGTGACAATAGAAGCAAGAAACATCTCTTTCTTTTGAAAGCATGTGTATCTTTACATGTATTTTCATCATCCATTTTCATGACTTTGCAATCATCCATTTCATGACTATGCATGTCACAATAAAAGCATTCAACATTCAATTTCATTTTCCACCCACCATGAAATTTTTGAAACCCTTCTTGCATTTTGGGCTTTGTGTTAAAGTTTTTCTTTTTCTTAAAACCATTTTCATTTGATTTCTTTGTTGTTTGAGGAGTAGATTGATTTAGAGACCCACTTGATGTGCTAACTATGTTTGAACTGTGGACAAATGATGTATAGACTTTATTTTCAAAATTCCTTTTGTTCACAGGATTATAGCCTAACCCCTCTCTTTGGAAATTCACCTTAGTCCTCAATATCTTGTTCAAATTTTCGTTCCCATTCACAAACTTTGACAAAGATGCACTTAAATCAACAATTTCAGATTCAAGAGATGTAATGTGTAATTCATAGCTAGCTATCTCATGTTCACTGCAAACAACACCTTCATTCAATACCTTATTTGCAGTTTTATAGCTCTCCATTTCTTGTTCCAACACATGCACTTTTTCACATTCATCAACATTGACATTAACGGATTTTCCTTTTTCAAGAACGAGCAGTCCTTCAGACATGGCGTTGTTTAATTGTTTCAACTTTTCATTTTTAGGTTTCAACAATGCATTCTCTTTTTCAATTTTATCAAATCTATTCAATCTACCCTCAAGCAAGGAATTCTGAATTAGCATAGCATTGTTGTTCTTTTTAAGCTCTTCATTTTCACTTATGATGCTTTTGCTATCTAATTCAGGGTGATTTTGATGATTACAAAATGACTTTGTCGCTTGGCCTTGTGCTTGAATGGTTATTCATATTTTTCATGTGCTTGAATCTCCTTATCCTCTTGCTATGAAGTTTGAAATGGTTGTGGAGATTTAGAAGTGAGATTGCTTAGTATTGAATGAGAAAGATTTTGTGAAAAATATGCATGTATGAATGCCCATCTACATATGTGTGAGATGCATGTGAAAATAATGCTCCTCGTGAAAATAATACTTCATGAATGTTAGTTTTTATCAACGAGAATGCCATTTTAATGAATGAGTTCTCATGCTATTGTACATGCCTTTGCATTTGGCATGATTGTCTACATGTGCGTGTTGAAGCATTTGAGTGTTGAAGATTTGGTAGATACACGAATGCTATTTGAATGTTTGAGCTTCCATGCCTATATATTTATGCCAAAGCTTGTGGCTCATGTTTTTAAGGAAACAATCTACCCTCAAGCATGGAATTCTGAATTAGCATAGTACTGTTGTTCTTTTTAAGCTCTTCATTTTCACTTATGATGCTTTTGCTATCTAATTCAGTGTCAAGAAGTTTTTCAAACAACTTATCATCATCAGATAGTGAATCTAGCTTGTTTCTAAGACGTTCCTCAATTTTCTTCATTTGATTAATTTCATCCATGAGGGTAACATTTTCACTTCTTAAACATGTAATTGTTTCTTTGTATTCTTCAATGTCAATCATGCATGTCTCATTTAATTCCTCAAACTCAACACATTTTTCACAGAGGGGGTCATGGATGGTGTTTTCAATTTTCTTCCTCAGTTTTTTGTTTTCTGACTTAGTTCTCTTAAATTTCTCGGACAGATCTTCATAAGCAATTAACAATTCTTCAAATGAGAATTCATCTTCATCAGAATTAGAGTTTACCTCTTCAGCATTTTCATCACTGTGTTGATCAACATCATCGGCCATGAGACAATTTTGTCCTTTCCTTTCTTGGGCTTTGAACAAGCAATCCAAGAGCTCCTCTTACTTTTTCCCATTTTCTTCTCCTACAAGATAGAGCAAATAAGCATTAGGGTTCTTGTTTTCTCAAATTCGTAGCTGATGTATATATACAAGTTAGGCTGCCCAAATGACCCATAAAACCCTTCTAAAATATGTTAAAAACACCCTCATATGTCTAGGAAACTTTTGGGGGTAATTTGGTAATGTTTCGAGGCCAAATGAATGAGTTATATATGTTTTCGTGAAGCCCGACCGGAAAGGGTCGACCCCATGGGTCGACCCCTGAGTTTTTTGCTCAATTATTCATAGTTGCTTGCCTATTTGTTGAAAGAAAATGAAAAATAAAAGGTAGAGTAATGTTTAGTCTCACTGAGTAAATTGAGCACATGTCACCTGAGACGTGATGTGGTTCATTTCAGAAAGGTGTTGTACTAGAGTATCTCTGCTCAATGTGAAATGAGACGGTCAATGTTCTGAGTAACCGGGGAGTCTCGCATGAGCTCCATGTGTCTCCTCGCATAAAAAGGAATATTTGAACTTGATCACTCTTGAAAATTTTAGATTGTCATTGTGAAATTTTTTGAGAAAAATTCTAATGTAAAATTGATTGCGGCAGAGCGAAGCCTCCAATACGATGTTTTCTAGATTGAAATGTAGTCTGTGTAATTACTCCTATGTTGAACTGAAAATCTGAATATCCATATCACAACAATCTATTTTCATGTTATTCACTTACACATATGGAAATCCGATTTAATATGTATTTATAAAATTGATTGATTGCATTAGCTTTTGCTTAATTCTCCTATATGATTACACAATCCCCTAGGTGTACACATGAGCATCCCTATTTTACTTACTCACCTGCACATTTCGTACACCTGTCCCTTCACCTTAAATAAAATGGGGGAGCTATATTGCATGTATATACATTTATCTGCTTGGAGGTCAATCATACTTTGATCATTTTACTTGCACTCTACATGTTCATATGGTCCATACTTGCATTCCAAACTTGTGCAATTAGTTCATGCATATTGTGCATATCATGCATATTTTGATTTGTATCTTTTTGAACATATTGTGCATATGATTCTCTTAATAACCCCATTGTCCTTCAGTTTTTGTCTATGACAAAGGGGGAGAGGTAGCAATTCTGTGCTTAATTCATGAACATAGTATTTTGTGTTTTCCATGTGCATTGTCTTTGAAAAAAGCTCTGAAATTCTTTTGCCCAAGCTTTGGTTGAGGATGTTCATTCTGATTATTCCAAAGGGGGAGAAAGCAATGTTGGTTTTGGTTTGTTGCTATCGTGAATTCTCCTTTTTGATCCCCATTTCTGATTATGTCAAAGGGGGAGAGAGCATTATTGCATAACATTTTATCATCATCAAAATGGGGGAGATTGTTGTGTATGTGATTTTAATGATTATAAAATGACTTTGTCGCTTGGCCTTGTGCTTGAATGGTTATTCGTGTTTTCATGTGCTTGAATCTCCTTATCCTCTTGCTATGAAGTTTGAAATGGTTGTGGAGATTTAATAGTAAGATTGCTTAGTATTTAATTAGAAAGATTTTGTGAAAAACATGCATGTATGAATGCCCATCTACATATGTGTGAGATGCATGTGAAAATAATGCTCCTCGTGCAAATAATGCTTCATGAATGTTAATTTTTATCAACAAGAATGTCATTTTAATGAATGAGTTCCCATTCTATTGTACATGCCTTTTCATTTGACATGATTGTCTACATGTGCGTGTTGAAGCATTTGAGTGTTGAAGATTTGGTAGATACACGAATGCTATTTGAATGTTTGAGCTTTCATGCCTATATATTTATGTATCAAAAATTAAGTTCTCCTTAACTTGATTCTTCCACATCCAACTCCATATATTTACACATCCAAATGCACATTGCATCAAGTAAATGTTTCCTTAAAAACATGAGCCACATGCTTTGGCATAAATATATAGGCATGGAAGCTCAAACATTCAAATAGCATTCGTGTATCTACCAAATCTTCAACACTCAAATGCTTCAACACGCACATGTAGACAATCATGCCAAATGCAAAGGCATGTACAATAGCATGGGAACTCATTCATTAAAATAACATTCTTGTTGATAAAAACTAACATTCATGAAGCATTATTTTCACGAGGAGCATTGTTTTCACATGCATCTCACACATATGTAGATGGGCATTTATACATGCATATTTTTCACAAAATCTTTCTCATTTAATACTAAGCAATCTCACTATTAAATCTCCACAACCATTTCAAACTTCATAGCAAGAGGATAAGGAGATTCAAGCACATGAAAACATGAATAACCATTCAAGCACAAGGCCAAGCGACAAAGTCATTTTGTAATCATCAAAATCACATACACAACAAAAATAAATGAAGATAGTATCATCTCTAGAAATAAGACAAGGTTGGTAGCCAAAGGCTACAGTCAAGAGTTTGGGGTGGACTTTGATGAGTCCTATGCCCTGGTGACTAGGATGGAAGCAATTAGGATATTGCTAGCATTTGCTTGCTCTAAAAACATTAAACTTCATCACATGGATGTTAAAAGTGCATTCTTAAATGGCCTTATAAAAGAGAAAGTTTATGTTGAGCAACCCCATTGATTAGAACTGTCTGTACAACCTAACCATGTGTTCAGGTTAAATAAAGCATTCTATGGCTTGAAGCAGGCTCCTCAGGCCTGGTATGACAGATTAATTGAATTTTTGATCAGTCTTGGGTACAGTCGAGGTAAGGTGGATCAAACCCTTTTCACTAAAAATCTGTGTGATCACCTAATCATTGTTGGATACGGACTGAATAGATCTAGAGGGGGGGTGAATAGATCTTTCCCCCTTTTCTTTGATTTACTAACTATCGACCAAATGAGCTACTGGTAATTAATGAATTATAGAACTAATGCGGATAGTAAAGATGCAAGCATACGTATAGGAAATCAAACACACACAAGCACACCACATAATCAAACCACAAGATAGGATTTTTAAGGTGGTTCAGTCTCTTCCCGAGACCTACATCCACCCCTTGCTTAACTCAAGCAAGGCTTCACTAAATGAGAATTCCTGATCTCACACAAACACCGCTGACACACAGCTTGACTCCGCTGCCTCACAGCTTGACTCCGCTGCCTCACAGCTTGACACTTGGTGTAAGGATGAATAGAAATGATGAGAAGGTGGAATGATGCAACAGGACTGAATATAGACTTTTGTAACAAAGGAAAGAATTCAGCCTGGGACTTAATCACACAAATAACAAGAATAGACTCCCTGTAGAGCTTCCAATCGGATGCCTTCAGCTGCTTTGCTGCTGGAGGTCGCACAGCTTCAAGCCCAGTCTTCCTTCTGCAGCAATGAGAATGCTTTCAGTCTTCTGCAGATTTCTGATTGATGGAGAGCCACTTCGTCCTGTGATGTAGGTGTGTCTCTTAGCTTCTGTTCTATGCTCTCTCAGTGTGCTTGCCTGCGCAATCAGTTGCCTTCTATCTTTATTCAGATTCTTTTTCAAGCATGAAGCTCTTCCCGCTCAAATTCCAGATCTAGCGTCAATCTGCTAGAAAACAGGGAGACGGTTGAATCCGATTACTATAATAGGTTTGACCGCGTCTCAGCATGATTCTCTCCTTGATTCCCGTGCGGAATCTCCTCATTTGAACTACCCAACAACCTGCAACAACAATCCGCAGGTTTTAAGGAACCAAAACAGAATTCGGTTACAGTTCGGTTCTGGACGCTATAACGCCCGTGGTCGACCATGGCACTGTCCCTGGTCGACAACAAGCAGTGTCCTGATGGCGGTTTCATTCTGGCTGACACTCGCGTCCTCCGTGGTCGACCACAGCCTAGTCGCTGGTCGACAATGGGCAAGTTCCAGATTGCCGTCAGTTCTGTCTGACGCCCTGTCTGTTCTGTGGTCGACCAGGAGTGGGGCTTTGGTCGACAGCCAAGGCACAACAGAAGACGGATGACTTTAGGTGTTTCTGGCTAGGTTCGTTGGTCGACCACAACCACTTCCCTGGTCGACAAGCGGCCTTTGACACTTCTTCTGACCTGAAATTACTTAACTTATCAGAAGTAATTTGAACTACCAGATTTATATTGAGTTAATCAAACATTGTTTGTCATCATCAAATAGTCATGAGTCCATTACTTTGAAGGAACAATCAAACCACTTGTATTTGTTATGAAACAAGATAGAACTTGATTAATCAAACATATCCTATTGTCATCATCAAAACCAAGGGATGCACAACATTCTCCCCCTTTTTGATGATGACAACCATGAGTCATTGTGTCAAAACATGCAATTATTTCAGCCAGACAAATCACTTGATATGTTATTCAAAAACAGAGAAGGTAAGATGAAAATAACATAAACATAAGCAGACTTGGCATTATATAACACAATGACATTGACATGAGACTCTCTCTCCCCCTTTGTCAACAGCAAAAAGAGGGGAAACAGAAAAAAAATCACTCCGAACAGGATGTGGAGCAGAAGTTGATGGAACCGAAGGTGAAAAAGAGATGAACGAAGTGGAATCAGCATAACTCAAATGTTTGGAAGATATTAAGGTGTACTCCCTTTCTTTAATAGAACACTTATGGAACCTTTCCATCCTTAAGCAAAGACCACCTTGTGACCAAATAGAGTGGGTCTTGTGGTTCAATGAATTTGAAAGTATTGCACCAATAAATTTACTCCCCATATCCAATTTCTGACACATGGCTCCTTGAACTTATAATATATTTCAAGAGATAGTTTTACTAACTATGCTAGCTGAACAGTGTTTTGTACTTTTATTTGCATGCTATGCTTTAGGTCAACCATTTTCTCTGCCTTTATGAAATCTTTAAAATTTTCTTTTTGAATCATTTGAGAGCTGTGGGCAGGTATATCACATGCTTTTCTACACGAGGATACACGCTTTGTACACGCCAGAAACCCCGGCTACTTAGCATGCCTAACCATTCCACTAATGACTGGGACACACCTTTTATCCGTGAGGATATACGTTTATCAGACGCCAATATCCCCAGTTACTCAGTATGCCCAATCAATATCAGCAGAGTTAGATTGGATCTTCATGACACACTGGTCTCCCATCTATATTTCAGCCAATTTTTTTGCTTTGAGATGGAGAACAGTAGTTTCTCAGACCTCAACCCATTGCTCTACCTAGAAGGCAGAATTATGGCGTATTCCATGTACATACATGTTATATTTGAGTTCATTTTTACTGTCCAGCACAAACACAGGTAGAGAAACAGTCTCATTACTAAAAATCATAAGTCCTCAAAATCTTGTGACAGAGTCATAGTTATGGTTTGAATTTATTGCAGTAGTACAGTTCAAATTCTCATTACTACACTCAACCTCTACTCTTAATGATTACCTTGGTGATTTTATTAAAGATATGGTTAGGTTTTTCAATGTTGTATCAAGGAATGAGTTTACACTTTTTCTCCCCCTCAATTTGTGAGTCCTTGCTGAAGAAAAAAATGTTGGCCACAAAGAGATATAGAGACACAAGGAATAGGAAGTGAATGAGGATGAGTGAGTAAAGCAAAACTGAGCTCAGAGTCCAAACAGATTAAACAGTCCAGAAGATTTCCTACCAGAATTAGTGTTAACCAGGAACCTGTCTTAAAGTGGACATTTGCTTCCGCACAGATCCATTGTCGACCATGGAGCCGTCTATTGTCGACATCTGCGCAGCCATAGAACCCATCCAGTATCCTGTCCTGACGAACTTACCTTTGTTATTTCCTCCAAAGGTCACATAACCTCCATCTTTTGATCTTTGTTGGGAGAACTTGGTCTTGTCTCCCGTCATGTGTCTTGAGCAACCCCTATCTAAGTACCACTTATTGTGCATGGCTGCCAGACATTCCTGCATCATAAATTACACAGAAATTTTTGGACCCCAATGGTACCCGGGTCCAAGATAACTTGTGAAATTATAAAGTTGCTGTAACAATCCTTTGGGAACCCAGATTTTGTTAGGGCAGTTTAATTTTTCGTCTCTGAACTTGTTCAGATTGGGTGGCTTTTGTTCTAATTTTTCTTTAATCTGAGTCCACCTTTGTGTATTCAAGTTTTCATTTTGTTTTACCCGAGACAACCTGTGATTTCTGTTTGCTTGTCTGGTCATGGTCGACTTTTGGTATGTCTGTGGTCGACCATCGCGTCTCCAGAACTCAGCGTCTGTTCTGGCAGCACCTCTGGTCGACATCTGGTGTACCTGTGGTCGACCACTGCTTCTCCAGTAACCAGCGCCTGTTCTGGCAGATCCTCTGGTCGACAGATGAAGGGTCTGTTGTCGACCAGCCTGTCTCCAGACATCTTGTTTTCCAGATTTATGTCCTTTCACTTGGTTTAGTCCTTGGTTTGTTTGGTGATTTCTGTGAATTTGGGTTTCTTGTTTATTATTTTGAATCTTATATTGATTGACTGTTTTCTCTTTAAAATTTCTCTCTTCCTTGGTGACATTGTTCCTTTTGGAGGAGCATTCTGCTACATCCTCTTGTTTATCTTGGTATAGATTAATCAGGGGCCTTTTTCCTTTTGAGTCAGCAATCCCAGTTACGGTTTTTATTTGGAATTCCTTTTTAGCCGTAGGATTGTATCCTAACCCTTCTTTTTGAAAGTTTGCTTTTATTCCCAAGACAGCGTTTAAGTTTTCTTGACCTTTAGTCATTTTTTCCAAGGTTTCCTGTTTGTTTTTCAGTTCACTCTGGATTCTTTCTATTTCTTCCAGAAGTTGACAATTTTCCTCCTTGAGTGAGTTGTTTCTTTCTTGGGTTAACTTAGTTTGCTGTTCATATTCTTGAGTCTTTAATTTTACCTCATCAATTGTGTTTTTCAGTGACTCATTTTCTTCTAACAGCCCTTTGACATTTTCTTCATCTGTCTCGTATTGTTTCAGCTTATTTTTCAAGGTTGTGATTTCTAATTCTAGTTCAGTTCTGTTGGCAAAAGAGTTGCTGTCATTATTGACCTGATTAAGCTTTTTCTTCAAACTCTTATTTTCCTTTCTAATTCTTTCATATGCATCAAGTAAGTCTGAATAGACTTCTTCCCAATCTGAGCTAGAAAAATCTTGAAAAGGGGAGGTTACCTCAAGATCGTTGCTGTCTCCTTTGGCCATTAGACATGTGTTTCCTTCTTCCTCTTCGGAGGTTATTTCCTCTTCGCTGCTTTCCTCCTCCTCGCTCCATGTGCTTATCATTGCCTTTGGTCTCTTGCCTTTCCACTTAAAGCTTGATTTCTTAGGAGCCTCTGGACATTCAGCCTTCATGTGTCCTGATTTTCTGCAGTTGTAGCAGGCAAATTTGTTAGATGAGGCTTTAGTTTTGTCAGATTGAAACTGGGGTGAACCTCTTACCATGCCCTTCGGATTTTTAAATCCCTTACCTTCCTTCCGCAGAAACTTTCTGAACTTTCTTGTTAGCTTGGCAAGCTCACCAGTTTCCTCACCTGTGCTAAATGAGTCATCAGTGTCAGATAATTCAGAGGTGCCTATTTTAGTTTTCAGAGCTAGCTGTTTCTCTTTCTTGCCCTCGTCTTCCTTTCCTTTTAGATTGACCTCATAGGCCATTAGGGAACCTACTAGTTCATCCACAGTCATAGTAGTGAGATTCTTTGAGTCCTCAATGACTGTGGCCTTGGTATGCCACATAGGAGTGAGGGACCTTAAAATTTTTCTCACTAGCTCTTGCTCCTTGTAGGTTTTCCCTAGACTCTTTAAACTATTCGTTAATTGCACTAGTCTAGCATACATATCAGAAATGTTTTCATCAGTTTTCATTCTAAACATTTCATATTCTGAGACTAACATATTTGCTTTTGTCTCCCTTACCTCTGACGTACCTTCATAGATAACTACTAGACGATCCCACATTTCCTTGGCCGTTGCACATTGTGAAACTCGTGAGAACTCCGTGGGGTGTAGTGCGCATTGCATTACGTTCATGGCTCCCCAGTTGGTGGTTGATTTTTTGACCTGTTCTCTGGTCCAGGTATCCTCGTCTTCGGGCAGATCGTAGGGTCCTCGGCTTACTACTCTCCACATCTCATGATCTTGTGCTCTCAAGAACACCTGCATACGATTTTTCCAGTATGAGAAATCATTTCCATCGAAATATGGTGGTCTAGTTACTGAGTGTCCCTCAGCCATTAGACTTCTAGAGTTCAGTCCGCTAGGTCTCTCCTGGTTGTTAGACCACATTTTCGGAGAGTTTAGCTCTGATACCACGTGTTGGATACGGACTGAATAGATCTAGAGGGGGGGTGAATAGATCTTTCCCCCTTTTCTTTGATTTACTAACTATCGACCAGATGAGCTACTGGTAATTAATGAATCATAGAACTAATGCGGATAGTAAAGATGCAAGCATACGTATAGGAAATCAAACACACACAAGCACACCACATAATCAAACCACAAGATAGGATTTTTAAGGTGGTTCAGTCTCTTCCCGAGACCTACATCCACCCCTTGCTTAACTCAAGCAAGGCTTCACTAAATGAGAATTCCTGATCTCACACAAACACCGCTGACACACAGCTTGACTCCGCTGCCTCACAGCTTGACTCCGCTGCCTCACAGCTTGACACTTGGTGTAAGGATGAATAGAAATGATGAGAAGGTGGAATGATGCAACAGGACTGAATATAGACTTTTGTAACAAAGGAAAGAATTCAGCCTGGGACTTAATCACACAAATAACAAGAATAGACTCCCTGTAGAGCTTCCAATCGGATGCCTTCAGCTGCTTTGCTGCTGGAGGTCGCACAGCTTCAAGCCCAGTCTTCCTTCTGCAGCAATGAGAATGCTTTCAGTCTTCTGCAGATTTCTGATTGATGGAGAGCCACTTCATCCTGTGATGTAGGTGTGTCTCTTAGCTTCTGTTCTATGCTCTCTCAGTGTGCTTGCCTGCGCGATCAGTTGCCTTCTATCTTTATTCAGATTCTTTTTCAAGCATGAAGCTCTTCCCGCTCAAATTCCAGATCTAGCGTCAATCTGCTAGAAAACAGGGAGACGGTTGAATCCGATTACTATAATAGGTTTGACCGCGTCTCAGCATGATTCTCTCCTTGATTCCCGTGCGGAATCTCCTCATTTGAACTACCCAACAACCTGCAACAACAATCCGCAGGTTTTAAGGAACCAAAACAGAATTCGGTTACAGTTCGGTTCTGGACGCTATAACGCCCGTGGTCGACCATGGCACTGTCCCTGGTCGACAACAAGCAGTGTCCTGATGGCGGTTTCATTCTGGCTGACACTCGCGTCCTCCGTGGTCGACCACAGCCTAGTCGCTGGTCGACAATGGGCAAGTTCCAGATTGCCGTCAGTTCTGTCTGACGCCCTGTCTGTTCTGTGGTCGACCAGGAGTGGGGCTTTGGTCGATAGCCAAGGCACAACAGAAGACGGATGACTTTAGGTGTTTCTGGATAGGTTCGTTGGTCGACCACAACCACTTCCCTGGTCGACAAGCGGCCTTTGACACTTCTTCTGACCTGAAATTACTTAACTTATCAGAAGTAATTTGAACTACCAGATTTATATTGAGTTAATCAAACATTGTTTGTCATCATCAAATAGTCATGAGTCCATTACTTTGAAGGAACAATCAAACCACTTGTATTTGTTATGAAACAAGATAGAACTTGATTAATCAAACATATCCTATTGTCATCATCAAAACCAAGGGATGCACAACAATCATAGCTCAGGTATATATAGATGATATTGTATTTGGTTCAACATGTCCTGAACTGTGTAATGAATTTGCTGGTCTGATGTCTAGTGAATTTGAGATGAGCCTGGTAGGAGAACTGAAATTCTTTCTTGGATTACAGGTTCAGCAGTTGAAGGATGGATGCTTCATCAGCCAGACAAAGTACACCTTAGAGATTCTCAAGAGGTTTGGCATGGACAAGGTGAAACACATAGCCACTCCAATGAGTACAAATACCTCCTTAGATGTTGATTTGTCAGGTAAAAAAGTTGATGCAAAACTGTACCGAGGTATGATTGGCTCCCTACTATATTTAATTGCCTCAAGACCTGACATACAATTTAGTGTGTGCTTGTGTGCCAGATTTCAGTCTAGACCCACTGAATTGCACCTAGCTGCTGTTAAAAGAATTTCAGATATGTCTCAGGCACACATAATTTAGGTCTTTGGTATCCTACTGCACACACTCTAGATTTAATCTCATACACGGATGCAGACTATGCTGGCTGCAAGTTAGATAGGAAAAGCACAGTGGTTTTTGTCAATTCCTAGGTGGGTGCTTAGTTTCTTGGGCCTCCAAGAAGCAGCATTTTGTGGCCATATCCACTGTAGAGGCTGAATACGTAGCAGCAGAGAGCTGTGGTACACAGGTTATCTGGATTAAGCACCAGCTCAAGGACTACAATGTAGACCTTGGCTACACACCCATATACTGTGATAACACTAGCGCAATAAATCTGTATAAAAATCTTGTCTTGCATTCACGAACAAAACACATAGAAATCAGGCACCACTTCATAAGGGATGAAGTCTCTAAAGGAAATTTTGAATTAATCCATGTAGGCACTGCATAACAGATTGCTGATATTTTCACTAAGCCTTTGGATAATGAGAAGTTCTCTACCTTGAAGAGGGAATTAGGCATCTTCAGATAATTTTGAATTTCCATGCTGCTCTTTGAACTCATTTTTTTTGTTGATATCTGCCTCGAGACACGGCTTCACTGCCTCGACCTATCAGTTCAAATTCCTTCCATTTACATCTCTGTAAATAAACCCTTGTGTCGATGCACCCCATTTCTAGGTCAGTGCATCTGTGAAACTCATAGTTCTCTATCTATCAATTGTTTTTTGTTCAATCATCCTTGGTATATAAAATGGTGTTAGGAGAAAGGCAGACAATGTTTGTCTGGAAACATGCACTATGCTTGAGGTGGTCTTTGACCTCAGTTATTAGCCCAGTACCAAGGGTCACTGATTATAACTGTGAGGGGGATATTTTCTTGTGGTCTAGCAAATCACTTCTCCTTGTGATTCTATAAGTCATTTTGATAGGGGGAGTTTGGTTGTTCTTTTCTGTCAAGCTACATTGTTTCTTTAGAAACTTATACAGTTCTTTCACAGATCTAGAAACTCATAATTCTCTTATAGTCTTAAGATTGATTAACTGAAATCTCAGCAAAGATGTTTAAACTTTATAATCTTTTATAGACTAAGATAAAGGGTCTGAAGAATATCATTCCACATATCTTATGAGTAAAGAACAATGTTGAAATATAATGCCCTGAAGACTTCTAAAAGCTTGAACTTTTATCATAAGAGGCAACTTTAGCTTAAATTCCGGTCCATATGTATTGTCCTCAAACCTTCCACCTCTTTGAAATCAAAAGGAGTAAAATTCTCTCAGAGCAATGATTTGGTTTACTGAGAACCCAACTGCTTCACCAATGAAGTGGAGTAAAGTTGTGTCATGATGTGCCAAGTTATCTCTGATTAAAAAGGCCATGAAAACTTGGCAGAGCAATGGCATAGAGTGTTGAGTAACTGGGTCACTTCACTTGACACGTGTTGTGCCTCACGTAAAAAGACATATCTAATGCTAACTCTGTTCTCAAAAAGAGAAGTATTATAGTTACCACACTGAGTATTTGAGGATTCCTGCATCTAACCAATGTGTCTCCTCATGCAAAAAGGTGTAGGTTAACCCATTATGTTGAAAGAAAAAGAAAATTATTCAGAAAATTGTTGCTTGCGTTCAACTGAACTTACTCTAAGACTAAATGCAAAGTATGTTGTGTTGGTTTGGCTTCAATACTGCTAGAAAGTCCCTACTTAAGAAGTCTCTAAAAAATAAAGCAGTACAACATTTAGACAGCATATTCAAAGCATTGATATAAAACCTTGCTCATTCTCTTTATATCTATATAACGATAATCTTATATCCTACTCTCTGTCTCTCTGGATTATCATTTTTAAACACCTACGCACATTTTTAGTTACCTCCCTTAATTCCTTAAGAGATTGACACTTTCTCAAATCTGTGAACTTACTGTCTCTGGCATCTCTTGCTACTCATTTTATGATGATGTCAAAGGGGGAGAGTAAAGTGAGGGAAAAAAATTTGTATAAAGAGTTTCTTGTGAAAGGGGGAGACTAGGTGAGAAAGGGGGAGAGTAAGTTGAGGACTAGGGTCAGTGTTCTTGAGCTTCCCTTCCTGACCTTCATGAAAAGCCTTCCTTCATGTCCACTGCTGCCCCGATGAGCATCATGTCTTCATTCTACATTTCAACTACTCAACTCAAATATCTGGATGTTTAAACTCTCTCAAGGAAGATGAATTTCTATTGGGTGTTAATAAGACTTAACTACTCATATTATTTCCATCATCAAAAAGGGGGAGGATGTTGCACTTGTATGTTTTGATGATGTCAATACAAATATAATTCTCTATCTAATGAATTAAGTCTTAAATGCAGGTGGTTCTGTATGAAGGAGCTACAGCATGAAGAATAAGGAAGATTTAGGAAAGTCAGTTTTTCACCGATGCCTCGATGTAATTACCATCAAAGAAGCAAGTTTGAAGAGGTACATCAACGCATCAGAGAGGATACATTGACACAATGATAGACACAAATGAATTTAAAGCCATGCCTCAATGCAACTAGTACATTGCCTCGATACATCGATCCACATTCATTCTGGAAGAATTCTGCCTCGACACATCAAGGCGATGCACCGATGCATCAAGACAAGGTATGAACCTTCAAAAGCAACCACATCAATGCATCAGGGCGATGCACCAAAGCACTAGTCAAGGCTCAGATCCTAAAAAGCAACAACGTCGAAGCATCATGATCATGCACCGACGCACCAAGATACAACTCTATGTCTAAGGTCAAAGTTGAAAGCCACTGCTTCGACATCTCAACTATCAACACAAAATGTCTACTCCATGCCTCGACCTGTCAGATATGTGCCACGAATCACGTCATATGCTTTCCAGAATCAGTCTGGAAAGGCTTATCTTCTGATAGTTTTAGAGTGATTAAAGTGTCACTCAACCAGTTAAAAGGTTAAATATGATATATGGAGCATCAGTGAAGGGTAATTAAGGAAAATCTAAACAGCAAGGAGGAATCTGCTCCAGGCACATGCTCACTCAATGAAGGAACACATGATGACCGTACAGTGAGAGACTTGGCGCGAAAACTCTCATCACATATGGCTGCTCTCTGGAAATTCTGATGACTATTAGAATATTCTTTATCCACGTGGATGAATCAGCCTCTAGTTGCTGATCGGGATCACAGAGAGAACGATGATACTATGTCCTATATATTTTAACTCTTTTGTTCAGAAAGCGGGGCTGGAAATTTGCAGAAAAGAAGACCATATCCGAGAGTCCCTTCTGAGAGAAAAGAAAGAAGAGAATTCCACTGAGAGAGTGAGAGAATCTTGTCCAGTCGGCCAGTTTTATCGAGAATATGCTTCGATCTAAAGCTACATTGCTTTCTTATTCATTTCGATCTAAGTGCTCTGTTGACAGATAAAATATGAACAAAGATAAAGATGAGACCAGACCAGCAATGAAGACTGGAAGATTTCTGCAAAGTCAAGATTGAGGGAGAGCCCTCACCACCAACTACTAAACCGGCCAGGACCTTCTCAGGCCTGGCTGATGTCCGGTGTCATCGTCGTCCAAACGGCAATACTGATGAAACTCCAGTTTGTTGACTGATGAGAAACCTCTGGATTATTCAGATGATGATGCATACAAGGGGCCTTCGTTAGTTCCAATATGATCAAAGGAATCCAACGAAGCTAAGGACAATAGGAGCTTTAAAGGGGGAAAAAGCCTTAAATGGGCCTATTGAATGGGCTTCAATGAAACTCCTTTGCGCCGAGAGCTTGGGAGAGAGCAGGCACGCCGGGAACCTCTTCCACCAAAGCAAGTGCGCCGAGTGCCATCTGCAAAAGGAAGGGCTTATATAAACCCTTTCTTCGCTTACAAGAGAGGGAGAGGATAGAACGAGAGAGCCTCCTCCTCTAAAAAAAGAGAGAAGAGACCAACAGAGCAAGAGAGAAAAGAAGAAGAGAAAGAAGGAGAAGAAGCTCCAGGTGGGCAGCCGGGGAGGGAGAGGAGTCAATGCTCCGCCCTCCCCCTCTTTTTTTATTTTATGTTTCTTCTTCATGTAATCATACAAGTTTCACCTCGATTTATCAGATGTAACCAAGATATCCCGACCTCTGTTCATCTCCCTTTCCCTCACTCCCTCCTTGTGATTGGTGTGAGTCTTGGAATGATGTAATGAAATGAAATGCTACAATGACCCGTTTGGGCGCTGGGTGATTGAAATATCTGACATCTATCTCTCCGCCTGCTGCTGTATTTTTCTTTCATATGTTTTCATCTTTGGCTCAACTGAAGCGCACCTGATTCTCTGATGGGTCCTCGTGCTCAGTTGTCTTATGTAGCTCTAGTTATACCGATGTTCCTCGCCGTTCATCGTCGTTTGCATAGAGTCTTCCAGGCTTGCCCCAGGGCCAGAGACGGATCATCTCTTGGCTTCTGGGCAGTCTGCTACCGATATTGGCAGTACGTTCAACGGCCTGTTTGAAACCCCCCTTCCCGCAGAAATAAGTAAACTACATTGATGGATTTATACCGAGGGTCTCTAATATAATTTCTATCTGACTAGCTCCATCAGGGTCGTCCCCGGGACCAGAGACAGTCATCTCTTGGCCCCCAGGGCGACCAAAGATGCCAATGAATGATCCCTGAGGGTCAAAAGTACACGACGACTCAAAGCTCCCTCCAGTGATTTGCTTCTGAGATTCCTTTTGAACCCAGCTCATCCTTGACGAATTAAACCCATGTCCATGCAAATCCAAGCAACTGGAAGGTCTGGAACCCCCTAAAAACTCCCTCTGAAATCCAAAAAAAAAAATTCAAAACAGAGCCTCCGGAACCCCGTTCCGCCTTCTCGGCGCCTCCCCCATGGAGTTCCCGGCGCCAAATGGCCCAAGAACAGTGATTTCATCTCGGCGCGCCGAGAGCCCCCCCGCGCCGGGAACCTCCATCCCCTTCCAGCTGCGCCGATAAGCTAGCTCCCATCCTTTGTCCACCCCTTGGCCGCTTCGTCCACTTAGCCTGAGGCATTCTTGAGTCGTCATATGCACCCCCGGAGATAAATTAACTGGGGATTGACCTCCCCTACATTCTTATGTCCCTAACTGGATTCACATGCAACCCCGTGGGTCTGGCGAACCCTGTCTCTACATGGGTTTCATCAGACTCCGAGAAGGGGGATAGCGACCGATGCTAGAGACATGTACAGTCTCCTTGAGCCTTAGTGCCCCCCCTTACCTTCTGGCTCTCATCCCGGCACTCCGTGGATGTCAGTCTATTCCCCCCTGGGCATAATCCAGATTAAGGGGAAATGCTGCCGAAATATCGATTAATGCTTTAACCCCCTACATGGTTCCCCGGGCTCGATCTATTTTTATAACCTTACGAACCAAGGAAGCCCTACCACTACACAAGCTTCAATGGTCTCAAAAGGGATATTAAGATAGTGTTGCAAGCATGTATATGGGTCAGGGGTCCAATACCCCTCTACTTTTGGCTTTCACCCCGAGACTCCGTGGGTGATTGTCTATCATTCCCTGGCAAATGCTAAATCCGGGGGAGGTGCTGCCAAAATTCTCCCAGGAACAGGCACTTGAAGACACATGATAGCATGAAACCAACAAAAAAAAAGAATAATAATAATGGTAAGATCTTGCCCCTTTGGTGGATGAACAAACGAGCAAGCTTCACAGTCACAAATAAGCAAATAATGAAGGGGAACCTTTTGAATAAATCAACCAATCAAAGAAAACTCATGTTCGTGCATGTTTCCCCATTATTGGGCTCGGGCATAAAAAGATAAAAAAAGATGCTTGCTCATGTACAAAAAGATAAAAAAGGGATTTGCATTTGGTCTCACGTGCCTTCGCACATATCCCGCATGCCTTCGTGCATTTCATTGCCTGTGTGCATCTTTTCCCCCAATGAAGCCCGTGCATATGCATGAGTCAGCTGCAGTGAAGCCCGTGCATCTTTCTTGCATACCCGGTCTTGCATTCATGCATAAATCCGGAAGCTTGATCCATACACCGAAATTGGATAAACAAACAAAGGGAAACACGATAAAAATGAAATGAATAATATGCATCAACAAATAATATAGTATAATAAATAATAATGAGAAAATAATCATAAATAAATAACAACAATAAAAAGGGAGAAACAATAAAACAAAGAAAATATAATAAGCCATGCACCTGGGGGAGTTCACGGAATTCTCATCTCTCTTGTACCCTGCAAAGGGGATATATCTATAAAGTCCCCGTAGTTGTGTCTAGATTCCAGGGGATCACCCCTATCATGGCCATGGCTCAGTCTGCCTGTGACTGAAATTTTCCCTTCCCCCCTAAGCCCGGTCTTTGAACCGCTGACTTAACGATATCGTCTGTTTCTACAGTTGATGTTATTATCTTGCCCGTCTTCCGGGCTCTGGTATGTAATTCAATTTGCGCACATGAATATATGATTGCCTCTCGAGGCCTCCTATTTTGGCGTTTAATCAAGGGTTGTCCTTCTTAGGAAGGGCGTAATTAACGTCATAGCCTTTATGGTATGACGGACTTCCGGTCCCGACTCAGACCTCACAATCGACTGACCAAGTCAAGTCGAGCGCATAATAAAAAAATTGTCACTCCGGTGACTGGCACGCCTAATAAATCTAACCAATGAAACATATCAAAATAAAAAAATCCGCGTCCACAAGTCTGGCACGCCCGGTGGGACTTTAGTCTCCCTTCATCTCTACGCCAAAATAGGAGGCCCGGCGGCCCCTCTTAAATTCTAACTGTGCGCTAATCCAATTTCCAGGAACTAAAATGATGAGTGGATTCGCCTCCCTCCACTTCGGCCAGCAGACGTTGATGCTTATGTTCGCGAGGGCTACCTGGCGGTGCCCACGATGTTCGGGTCTATGCCCCCTGCTATCGGGTCGCCCAACTGCTTGGGCCTCGTCTTCACCGACCTACTAGAGGTTGCTGACAAAGAACAAGGCACTGCTGCAGGTGCCCCGATGAAGACTGCTGATGAGAAGGAAAGCTTACCAGAAAAGATGGCCCCGATAGTCGTCGCCTGCTTTGTCCACCATGTGGAGAGGAGGGACGCGGTCCCCGCTGCTGCCCAAAAAGGGAGAAGAGGTAACCGGAGGAGCCAGTATGCTACTACCAGCCGTCGTCTTTCAAATTCTGGAAAGACAATGATGATCGGAGATGTTAGGGTAAACCTCAATGGTCGCCCCAAAGACGTCCGGCCGGACAGGGTTGTCCCGACCGTCTAGACCAACAACAAGTTCCAAATTCTGGCCACTAGGAGGGCCAACTGGGAAACTGATGAGAGGAAGCCGCTGGCGCCCAAGCCAGCAAGATATAAACAGATATGGAGGTCGAAGAAGATACAGAGCTGGATTTCGGCTCAAGAACAAGGTGCCACTGCTATCCACCCTGAAGCCAGAGTCAGGAGAGATGAGAAAAGAAAAGAAGAGACTGCTGTCATCCGCCCCAGAGCTGGGGGCAGAAGATGTCAGAAGAAAGGAGAATATGCCGCTATTATCCACCCCAAGACTGGGAGCAGGAGATGGGAAGAAAGAAATGAAGATGTTGCTATTATTCACCCCGGAACTGGGGACAGAGGAAAAGAAAATGCTACTGTTATTCACCCCAGGGCTGGGGGCAGAAGGAGAAAAGATGCCATTGCCACTCGCCACGAAGGGGGGGACAATATATACTGCCGAAGGGAAGAACAAAGAAGAATGGAAGATCCAGCCTATGCTGCTATTCCAAAGAGACCGAAGGCCTGCGCCAGACATGCTGATATCTTCAAATATTCCAAGTCGGAGCATTTGACTGCCCAAATTTCAAGGTTGGCTTATCAGCCAAAGATCGAAGAGAGGCTGCTGCCCCGATCAGATCTACAAAGGCATAGCCAAGAAGGAATGAACTAGGTGGTTCAAGACTACTTCCACTGTCTAGGGAACTCCTCCCTAGGGCAGCAAAGATTGTCTCGTGCCTCGGGCACCCTACATGAAAAAGATGAAACCCCAGAAGATGTGGCGTCTGGAGTCTCATCCTCAGACTCCAACGACTATGAGGATGGCCGTAGGGTCAGACATCGAAAAGACAGCCCCAAGAGGGAAGAAGCAGAAGAAAGGACTTCAATCTTTGACCGCCTCACATATCCGAGTCGGGTCAGAAGGAAAGTCCACAGCCGGAAGGGAAAGATGCAGGTTGTTTCCTGCAATATGGCCGGCGTCACCGGGAAATATAACACACTGCCAGACCAGCCTGAAGAGCTGATTAAATTGGCACACAGGCCAAATGCCGTCACAAGAAGAAGCTGAGAAGCGAAAGAAAAGATAATGGCTGCCGATGAAGCTCAAGAAGTCACTATGATGACAGTCAATGTAGTGATTACAGAAGAAGAATACAACCCTCTGGGTGTTTCCACTGAAGAAATATCGGGAGAAATACAGATCCCGACAACCCTGGATCCCATGATCCAGATGATGTTCAAAAGATATCAGCAGGGGATTGACTCCCTCAGAAGACAGCTCAATGAAAGAGGTGAGCATACACCTGTCTCCAAGCATGCTGAGCTAGCTCGGCAGACTTCCAACTCGATGGGGGTGGCCTCTCCGGTCCATCCTGCTCAAACTGACAAAGGCAAGGCGCCGAGTCAACCTTCTCTACAACAAGCAGCAGCTCAGCCCTCTGCGTCTCAAACGTAGCCTGCCGTGCCTGCTCTACATACAACAATTATGACAACCCCCTTCAGCCGGCAGCGGGCACACTTCTTCCCGGAGCCCATAGATCCGGATGTGGCTGGCAAGTTGATGATCGAAAAATTATTGAAATGAAGCTGTCCGAAAGGACTGGGGATTACGGTACCTATGATGTTTATAAGGTACCATATCCTGCGCATTATGCTGCTAAGAAACTACCACCAGGCGTCAGCAAGCCGCCGAAATTTGAAAAAATTCAATGGCTAGGGCTCCCCCAAAGAGCATATAGCCTACTATACAACAATTATGGGCGACCTGGCATCTGATGAATCCTACCTCCTGAAATTCGTCGGCTCGTCCCTTACAGGGTTAGCCTTTGAATGATACTTTGGCCTACTGGCTGGGTCAGTGACTGATTGGCCCGATATGCAGCGGAAATCCCGGGACAGATTTCATGTAACAGAAAGAGAAATCACAATAGCCGAGCTATATGCAACAAGGCAGAAGCAAGATGAGACCGCTCTGGATTATATAAAAAGATGGAGGAATCTCGCCATGAGATGCAGGCGGCCTCCGCATCAGGAGGACGCCATCCAAATTTGCAAGCAGAATCTTTGGCGGGAGACTCACGAAAGAATGATTGGAATGGAGATAAGGTCGTTTGACCGACTAAACAATGCCGTGGCGGAGGTCGACGCCTTCCTCTCCAGTGGTCCTTCAATTGCTACTGCTGTATACCATAAAGCTAGATCGGCTGATAAACGGCCCATGCCTACAAAAGTCGGTACAATAGACTTCAAGATGTTTGAGCAACAAAAAGATAAAGAAAAAGGCGTTGCCCGCCCTCCTCCCGCTGGGCCGGCTGATCAGAAGGATGGCCCCGCGAGCCAGGATGAGCAAGCCTTATTCCTTTCCTAAGGAAAAGACTCGGCTCCAGTTTGAATGGGCCGCCCAATTTGACAAAATTATCCTTCTAGATCCAAAGAGACCTGATGATGCCAAAAGAAAAGATGACCCCCGCGTCTGCCCATATCACCAGGCGTTGGGTCATCCCATTGAAGATTACTATGTATTCAAAGATGTTATTGAAAGAATGATTAAGAAAGGGGAACTACAGCTGGGTGAATACAGAGTGGACCCACCACGCCCGCATGAGTTGCCTGAGCTAAAAAGAGCAGTGAATATGATATCCCTATACCGGCAATTGCCTAAAGGGGTGTTAAAAGCCTGCGCAAATGGCACCGACGGACCCTTCCTGCGGGAGCATGTCAAATCCCCGGGCCTGATGAAGAAAATGAAAAGTGAATCAAAAGTGCCAGATGTGCTAGATAACCCCTTAGGGGTGCAGATGCCGATCGCCAAAAGGAAGAAAAAAGCAGATGCGAAGAAATACAAGGAGGGACAAAGTCTTCTCCTGTAACATGCTGTCGGTCTCACCCGGCAATGGCCAGACTCTCAAGCAAGATGATGGAGAGATATGCTCCACACCGATAAGGTCAGAGCAAGCCAAAGCTTCAGTCTCCCGTCATGATGATAAAACCAGGGGGAAATATGGGCATCTCCCGCCACCAAAGGAAGAAGCTGCTACCCCACTCCTCCTCCATATGGAGGCATAAGGGCAAAGATGTCAATCTCTGAAAGCCTGGACGCGTCTGGCGTCTTTAATAGAACACTGCCAATCCCTCCTGTGATCGGGACAGAGGGGAACGTTCTTGGCCTCGCCATGATGACAGAATTATATGAAAAAAAAATTGCAAGAAGTTGAAGTGCTGCAGAGCAAGCTGAATGAAATGGGTGTTCATATACCTGGTCTGCACTCAAATCCACCAATTCTGGCGGTGGAGGGTGGGCCCAAAATATAACAGATGAGGGAAATGAAACCTGCCGAGGAAGAAATTACTAAGGCAGAACTGTATGAGACTAAACAAGGGGCTGATGACACCCTGCTCTGGGACAGATGTATACCCAAAAAAAAGAGAAAAAAAATGATGATGATGAAGGATGCCAATGATACCCCTTCCTGGGGCAGATGTACACACAAAAAAAAATGATGAGGGATGCCAATGATACCCCTTCCTGGGGGCAGATGTACACACACAAAAAATGATGAAGGGTATGGATGATACCCCATCCCGGGGGCACATGTGGGTAAAAAATGATGATAAAAAAACAATGATGAAATAAAAAAAATATGGATGGTACTCCCATTTGAGGGGTGATGCACATCAAAAAATGAAGAAAAAATGACAAAGATGATGAAATAAGGGAAGATACAGATGATACCCCATTTTAAGGAGGGGGATGCATATCAAAAAAAAAGAGAAGAAAAGAAAGAAGAAGAAAATAGGAAGAAAAAAAATGATGATTATGAGATGATGAAAGTTCCAAATGGTACCCCATCCCGGGGGTAGATGTATGCCAAACAATGAGAAATATTGATGGTATCCCGTTTTTGGGACAAATGTACGTCAAAAGGATGATGGAAGACACACATAGTTCCCCATTCTAGGGGTAAATGTATGAAATGTCAATGGCGGCATGAATGGCCGTTGCTGGATATGCTCACCCCTCTAAAAGGGGCAATGATCACTTATGGCAATGATGAATAAAATCGGAGCATTGACCTTTCAAGGGTCATCCTGTCACAGACTCTTACACTGCACGTCTGCTGCTGATGTCAGGGACTCTCCAAATGATGGAATCCCAGATGGCAATGAATAATGAATGATGGATCAATGAAGAATGATGGAAGCTCGCCTAACCACCGGCGTTCAGGTCAACGGATGCTCACAAATACGGATTGCCAGTATGGCCAGCTAAGAGAAATCAAAATTCTAGCTGTCGGCGCCCAGGCCGACAGATATTCTACCATCGGCACTCAAGCCGACCAATGTTCAAAGACTACCAGAGAAAAGTCAACAGAATCAGTGATATGCAAAGATGTAGATATCCAGCTGATCAGAGCCACATTAACAATGAAGCCTACCCTTCCAGCGAACGGCTTCGTGCCCGAGCTGCCATACACATCTCTGAATCAATTCAGACCTTTCGTCTGGGTAGATTATGAAGCCCTATTCCTTTGTGTTAATGTTAAACCCCAACATTGATGATGAAACATACGTTTCCGGCGAACGGCTTCATGCCCAAGCTGCTATCCATCAACATTAATTCAGACCTTCCGTCTGGATTGCATGATGAAACCCCACCCTTATCTTGGTCTAGTGGCATTCCGCCCTAGCCAAGCTACCATCATCTTGGTCTAGTGGCATTCCGCCCTGATCGAGCTACCCTTATCTTGGTCTAGTGGCACTCCGCCCTAGCCGAGCTACCCTTTCCTTGGTCTAGTGGCATTCCGCCCTGATCAAGCTACCCCTTTCTTGGCTTAGTGGCATTCCGCCCTAGCCAAACTACTCTTTCCTTAGCTTAGTGGCATTCCGCCCTAGCCAAGCTACCCTTTTTCTTGGTCTAGCGGCACTCCGCCCTAGCCGAGCTACCCTCTTTCTTGGTCTAGTGGCACTCCGCCCTAGCCGAGCTACCCTTTTTCTTGGTCTAACGGCACTCCGCCCTAGTCGAGCTACCCTTTCTTGGTCTAGTGGCACTCCGCCCTAGCCGAGCTACCCTTTTTCTTGGTCTAGTGGCACTCCGCCCTAGCCGAGCTACCCTCTTTCTTGGTCTAGCGGCACTCCGCCCTAGCCGAGCTACCCTTTCTTGGTCTAGCGGCACTGCGCCCTAGCCGAGCTACCCTTCTTGGTCTAGCGGCACTCCGCCCTAGCCGAGCTACCTTTTCTTGGTCTAGTGGCACTCCGCCCTAGCCAAGCTACCCTCTTCTTGGTCTAGTGGCGCTCCGCCCTGATCGAGCTACCTCTCCTTGGTTTAGTGGCATTCCACCCTAACCAAGCTACCCTTACCTCGGTTTAGTGACACTCCGCCCTAGCCGAGCTACCCCTTTCTTGGTCTAGTGGCACTCCGCCCTAGCTGAGCTACCCTTTTTCTTGGTCTAGCGGCACTTCGCCCTAGCCAAGCTATCCCTTTCTTGGTCTAGCGGCACTCCGCCCTGGCCGAACTACCCTTATCTTGATCTAGTGGCATTCCGACCTGTCACCCTCTAAAAAAAAAGAGAATAAAAGAAAGTAAAAATGGGGTTAAAAATATAGGTGCCCCGCCGAACTTGTCCAAAACATTTTGGACGAGTGCAAAAAAGGCCTAAAACCCAGCTGTGGTGAAAACTCGAAAGGGCACTGCAGGCAAAATAGGGTACCCCGCCACGTGAAAACCTGAAAGGGCGCTTAAGCCAATAATGTGGCGATTTAAAGTTCCCTTTTTCACCCTTCCTAATAAAACTCGAGAAGGACGATCATCATAAAGTCCCACCGGAAATCCTGTCCAGCAATCTTTCGGCCCTTATCATCATCGAGAAGATCGGTCGGCTTATTCCTTTAACTTGGACCTTTCGTCCTTGTCAAATGAATCTACCTCTCCGGCAAACGGCCCCGTGCTCAAGCTGCTATCCATCAACATCAATTCAGACCTTCCGTCTGGATTGCATGAGGAAATACCATCCTTCTTTGCGTTGATGTTCACCCCACGTCAACGATAAAACTTATACACATTTTCCAGTGAACGGCCCCATGCTGAGCTGCTACACAGCAACGTCGCTCAGACCCTCCGTCCGAGTAGACAATGAAACCACTCTCCTTTACGTTGATGTTTATCCCCGCACCAACGATAAGATCCACATTCCCGGCAAACAGCCTCATGCCCAAGCCACCGTCCACCAACTTCAGTTCAGACCTTCCGTCTGGATTGCATGATGAAGCCCTACTCTCCTTTGCGTTGATGTTCACCCCACATCAATGAATGGCACTCCGCCCTCGATGAGCTCTATCCACCTTGGTCTAGTGGCACTCCGCCCTGATCGAGCTACCTTTACCTTGGTTTAGTGGCACTCCGCCCAGACCGAGCTACCCTCCCCTTGGTCCAGTGGCACTCCGCCCTGGCCAAGCTACTTATATCTTGGTCTAGTGGCGTTCTGCCCTAACCGAGCTACCTTAAACTTGGTCTAGTGGCATTCTGCCCCAACCGAGCTACCTTAAACTTGGTCTAGTGGCATTCTGCCCTAACCAAGCTACCTCAAACTTGGTCTAGTGGCACTCCGCCCTAATCAAGCTACCTCAAACTTGGTCTAGTGGCACTCCGCCCTAATCGAGCTACCTTTACCTTGGTTTAGTGGCACTCCGCCCAGACCGAGCTACCTTCCCCTTGGTCCAGTGCACTCCGCCCTGACCGAGCTACTTATATCTTAGTCCAGAGACACTCTGCTCTGACCGAGCTACCCTTATCCTGGTCTAGTGGTACTCCACCATGATCGAGCTACCCACACCTCGGTTTAGCGGCACTCTGCCCTGACCGAGCTCGCATATAATAAATAACATCACCAATGCGGGTCCTACGCCCGAATCGGCTCAAATCTGTCCTTTACGCTAGCATTACCTTCTTGCTAACGAATAAGCCTTTTCTCGGCGCAAGGCCTTGTGCCCTAGTCGACTCTCTCAATATCCTCCTCTTATACGAGTTCAAAAAAAAAAGGAAATGATAAAAAAAATGATGATAAGAAATGGGGGCTTAAAATAGAGGTGCCCCGCCGGACTTGTCCAAAACATTTTGGACGAGTGCAAAAATGGCAAACAACCCGGCTGTGGCGAAAACCCGAAAGGGCGCTACGGGCAAAATTGGGTACCCCGCCACGTGAAAACCCGAGAGGGCGCGTGGACAAAAGCAAGAGGGGGCTGGCTCCGGTGAAAACCCGAAAGGGCACTTGGGTCAGTAATGTGGTAATATAAAAAGTTCATTTCAGGAATCTCCTTCGGCAGCACATCCACCGCATGTCCCATCGATGATGAAACCCCGTTGATCATAAGGCATATCGTCTCGATCAATGCTAAAGCCCATCTCGGAATAGACCTTCCGTCTGTTCTGATAAAACCCTTCCACTTTCTGTCTGAGACCTACCACGGTAAAACCTATCCAGTTTAGATCTTACATCTATTCTGATGAAACCTATCATACGTCCCACCGTGATGAAACCTGTTATTGATCGATTGGCACACTGCCCGATCAACGATGAAACCTATCCAGTTTAGATCTTACATCTATTCTGATGAAACCTATCATACGTCCCACCGTGATAAAACCTGCTACTGATCGATTGGCACACTGCCCGATCAGCGATGAAACCTGTCTGATTTAGACCTTACGTCTATCCCAATGAAACCTATGAAATCCTTGCATTGGTATGAACCCAATACCGATGATGAAACCCGCTATTGATCGATTGGCACACTGCCCGATCAGCGATGAAACCTGTCCGGTTTAGACCTTACGTCTATCCCGATGAAACCTATGAAATCCTTGCATTGGTATGAACCCAATACCGATGATGAAACCCGCTATTGATCGATTGGCACACTGCCCGATCAGCGATGAAACCTGTCCGATTTAGACCTTACGTCTATCCCAATGAAACCTATGAAATCCTTGCATTGGTATGAACCTAATACCGATGATGAAATCAGCCGCTGATGGAGCGGCACACTGCCATATCAATGATGAAACCCATCTAGGGTAGACCTTTCGTCTGCTCTGATAAAAACACAACGTATTTCCATAAGTCAATCTGGACCTTCCGTCCGGATAGATGATGAAATCCTATTCCTTTGCATTAATGTTAAACCCCACATTAACAATAAAACCTGCATCTTCAGCGAACGGCTTCGTGCTTAAGCTGCTACACACATCCTCAAGTCAATCCGGACCTTCCGTCTGGATGGATAATGAAATCCCATTCCCTTGCGTTAATGTCAATCCCCACATTAACGATTACAGTCATGCTCTCGGTGAACGGCTTCGCGCCTAAGCCACAAAACACACTCAAGTCGACCCAGGCCTTCTGCATGGGTGGACGATGAAACCCCATACCCCTTGCATTGATGTTAACGCCCACATCAATGACGATGCACATACAAGTTGAGCACGTGGATTGACAGTTTACAAAGCCAAAGTCCTAGTGCAACAAAAAAAAGAGAAAAAAAAGAGGAGAGAGACAAAATGGGGCTAAAAATAGAGATGCCACGCCAGACTTGTTCGGACATTCTGAACAAGGGCAAAAATGGCCAAAACCCAGCTGTGGTGAAAACCCGAAAGGGCACTGCAGGCAAAATCGGGTACCCCGCCATGTGAAAACCCGAAAGGGCATGTGGACAAAAGCAAGAGGGGGCTGGCTCCGGCGAAAACCCGAAAGGGCGCTTGGGTCAGTAATGTGGTAATTCAAAAGTTCCATGCCAACCGGCACGCTGCCTTTACCTCCCCTTCACTGTTGAAGCCTTCCGTCGGTCAACTAGCTCCGCGCCCCGTCGATGATAAGACCTCTCCGGGATAGACCTTACGTTTATCCTGATGAAATCTACATACCCTCTTTCAAATGTCCCACCGACGATGAAACCCATCACTATTCTGATAAAGCCCGTCCAGCTCAGACCTCACGTCTGTCCTGATGAAACTTTTAAACCTTCCCTTGATCGATCAGCTCCTTATCCGGTCAACGATGAAACCCTACTAGGATAGACCCTACGTCTATTCTGATGAAACCTACGTATCTCTTGGCGAGGTCCCGCCCGTGATAAAGCCTACTGGAATAGACCTTACGTCTATCCTGACGAGATCTACACCTCTACCTACGTCCCACCGTTGATCGACCGGTGCCTCGCCCGATCAATGATGAAATCCTCTGTCCGGTTTAGACCTTACATCTATACTAATGAAATCTATGAAACTCCTTGCGTCGATATGAGCCCAATATCGATGATGAAACCAACCACTGATCGACTGGCACCTCACCCGATCAGTGATGAAACCATGTCCAGTTTAAACCCTACCCAGTCTGGACCTTACGTCCATTCTGATGAAACACAAACTTTCTTTGCATCGATATAAACCCAATATCGATGATGAAACCAACTGTTGATCGATTGGCACACTGCCCGATCAAGGATGAAACCCTATCCAGTTTAGACCTTACGTCTATTCTGATGAAACTCATAGAACTTTCTTTGCATCGATATAAACCCAATATCGATGATGAAACCAGTTGTTGGTCGACCGGCACCTCGCCCGACCAATGATGAAACCCTGCCAGTTTAGACCATTCGTCTATTCTGATGAAACTTAAACTCTCTCCTTGCGTCGATATAAACCCAATATCGATGATGAGACCAGCTATTGATCGACCGGCACCCCGCCCGATCAATGATGAAACCCTATCCAGTTTAGACCTTACGTCTATTCTGATGAAACCTATGAAATTCCTTTGCATCGATATAAACCCAATATCGATGATGAAACTAGCTATTGATCGATCGGCACCTTGCCCGATCAATGATGAAACCCTATCCAGTTTAGACCTTACGTCTATTCTGATGAAACTTATGAAATTCCTTTGCATTGATATAAACCCAATATCGAAGATGAAGCCAGTTATTGATCGACCGGCACCTTGCCCGATCAATGATGAAACCCTATCCAGTTTAGACCTTACGTCTATTCTGATGAAACCTATGAAATTCCTTTGCATCGATATAAACCCAATATCAATGATGAAACCAGCTGTTGGTCGACCGGCACCTCGCCCGACCAATGATGAAACCCTACCCAGTTTAGACCATTCGTCTATTCTGATGAAACTTAAACTCTTTCTTTGCATCGATATAAACCCAATATCGATGATGAAACCAGCTGTTGGTCGACCAGCACCTCGCCCGACCAATGATGAAACCCTTCCAGTTTAGACCATTTGTCTATTCTGATGAAACTTAAACTCTTTCTTTGCATCGATATAAACCCAATATCGATGATGAAACCAACTGTTGATCGACCGGCACCTCGCCTGATCAATGATGAAACCCTACCCAGTTTAGACCTTACGTCTATTCTGATGAAACTTATAACACTTTCTTTGCATCGATATAAACCCAGTATCCATGATGAAACCAACTGTTGATCGACCGGCACCTCGCCCGATCAATGATGAAACCCTGCCAGTTTAGACCATTCGTCTATTCTGATGAAACTTAAACTCTTTCTTTGCATCAATATAAACCCAATATCGATGATGAAACCAGTTGTTGGTCGACCGGCACCTTACCCGATCAATGATGAAACCCTGTCGGGATAGACCTTACGTCTATTCTGATGAAGCTACGCACCATTCTATGTCCCACCCGCAATGAACTTACCCGGTTTAGACCTTACGTCTATTCTGATGAAGCTTAAACTCCTTTGCATCGACATAAACCCAATGTCGACGATGAAACCATGTACCGGTCGGTCGTCACATCGCCACAGCCGGCTTTGAGGAATGGACCTCTCGTCTGTTCCAGATGCTCCTCTAGAACCCCTCATGTCTACACTCTCGCAGGATGCTATGGCCTAAAAACATGTCTTCCGTTAACCAACAAGTCCAGCAAAGGCAATCCCACCGGATACCGACACGCAGCGGAGCGAGTCCCTCATTCTCTCCCTGAGAGATTGGACGCTCTCCTGCTGAACACGGGTCATCCGCATAAAGACTGTTGAAACTGCCATTCTTCCAGATGAAGGAAATAACAGCACATGAAGTCAGATGTACAGCCAATCGGGGCTCAAAATCGATAGATACAAGATGTACAGCCAATCGGGGCTCAAAACTGACAGATACAAGATGTCCAGCCAATCGGGGCTTAAAGCCTACAGATGCCCAAATATGCCATCAATCAGGGCTCAAAATCGAAAGATGTCAGATGTGCCAGTTGATCAGGGCTCAAGCCGATAGATGTTCAGCTGATCGAGGCTCAAGCCAAGAAGATCGTGCCAGGATGAAATCCCAGTATGGGGATACTGCCAAGCTGTAACTGAAAGAATGAGTCAATAGCATTGAGCTAAAGATGCACCTGCGGACACCGTGCCGCTTATTCTGCACTTACGTCGTCTGCAGGTGGGGGGCATTTGTTGACAGATAAAATATGAACAAAGATAAAGATGAGACCAGACCAGCAACGAAGACTGGAAGATTTCTGCAAAGTCAAGATTGAGGGAGAGCCCTCACCACCAACTACTAAACCGGCCAGGACCTTCTCAGGCCTGGCTGATGTCCGGTGTCGTCGTCGTCCAAACGGCAATACTGATGAAACTCCGGTTTGTTGACTGATGAGAAACCTCTGGATTATTCAGATGATGATGCATACAAGGGGCCTTCGTTAGTTCCAATATGATCAAAGGAATCCAACGAAGCTAAGGACAATAGGAGCTCTAAAGGGGGAAAAAGCCTTAAATGGGCCTATTGAATGGGCTTCAATGAAACTCCTTTGCGCCAAGAGCTTGGGAGAGAGCAGGCGCGTCGGGAACTTGCCCACTGCTGCAGGCGCGCCGGGAACCTCTTCCACCAAAGCAAGTGCGCCGAGTGCCATCTGCAAAAGGAAGGGCTTATATAAACCCTTTCTTCGCCCACAAGAGAGGGAGAGGATAGAACGAGAGAGCCTCCTCCTCTGAAAAAAGAGAGAAGAGACCAACAGAGCAAGAGAGAAAAGAAGAAGAGAAAGAAGGAGAAGAAGCTCCAGGTGGGCAGCCGGGGAGGGAGAGGAGTCAATGCTCCGCCCTCCCCCTCTTTTTTTTATTTTATGTTTCTTCTTCATGTAATCATACAAGTTTCACCTCGATTTATCGGATGTAACCGGGATATCCCGACCTCTGTTCATCTCCCTTTCCCTCACTCCCACCTTGTGATTGGTGTGAGTCTTGGAATGATGTAATGAAATGAAATGCTACAATGGCCCGTTTGGGCGCTGGGTGATTGAAATATCTGCCATCTATCTCTCCGCCGACTGCTGTGTTTTTCCTTCATATGTTTTCATCTTTAGCTCAACTGAAGCGCACCTGATTCTCTGATGGGTCCTCGTGCTCAGTTGTCTTATGTAGCTCTAGTTATACCGATGTTCCTCGCCGTTCATCGTCGTTTGCATAGAGTCTTCCAGGCTTGCCCCAGGGCCAGAGACGGATCATCTCTTGGCTTCTGGGGCAGTCTGCTACCGATATTGGCAGTACGTTCAACGGCCTGTTTGAAACCCCCCCTTCCTGCAGAAATAAGTAAACTACATTGATGGATTCATACCGAGGGTCTCTAATATAATTTCTGTCTGACTAGCTCCATCAGGGTCATCCCCGGGACCAGAGACAGTCATCTCTTGGCCCCCAGGGCGACCAAAGATGCCAATGAATGATCCCTGAGGGTCAAAAGTACACGACGACTCAAAGCTCCCTCCAGTGATTTGCTTCTGAGATTCCTTTTGAACCCAGCTCATCCTTGACGAATTAAACCCATGTCCACGCAAATCCAAGCAACTGGCAGGTCTGGAACCCCCTAAAAACTCCCTCTGAAATCCAAAAAAAAAATTCAAAACAGAGCCTCCGGAAACCCCTTCCGCCTTCTCGGCGCCTCCCCCATGGAGTTCCCGGCGCCAAATGGCCCAAGAACAGTGATTTCATCCCGGCGCGGTCACCACCGCGCCGAGAACCCTGGGCGCGCCGAGAGCCCCCCCGCGCCGGGAACCTCCATCCCCTTCCAGCTGCGCCAATAAGCTAGCTCCCATCCTTTGTCCACCCCTTGGCCGCTTCGTCCACTTAGCCTGAGGCATTCTTGAGTCGTCATATGCACCCCCGGAGATAAATTAACTGGGGATTGACCTCCCCTACATTCTTATGTCCCTAACTGGATTCACATGCAACCCCGTGGGTCTGGCGAACCCTATCTCTACATGGGTTTCGTCAGACTCCGAGAAGGGGGATAGCGACCGATGCTAGAGACATGTACAGTCTCCTTGAGCCTTAGTGCCCCCCCTTACCTTCTGGCTCTCATCCCGGCACTCCGTGGATGTCAGTCTATTCCCCCCTGGGCATAATCCAGATTAAGGGGAAATGCTGCCGAAATATCGATTAATGCTTTAACCCCCTACATGGTCCCCCGAGCTCGATCTATTTTTATAACCTTACGAACCAAGGAAGCCCTGCCACTGTACAAGCTTCAATGGTCTCAAAAGGGATATTAAGATAGTGCTGTAAGCACGTATATGGGTCAGGGGTCCAATACCCCTCTACTTTTGGCTTTCACCCCGACACTCCGTGGGTGATTGTCTATCATTCCCTGGCAAATGCTAAGTCCGGGGGAGGTGCTACCAAAATTCTCCCAGGAACAGGCACTTGAAGACACATGATAGCATGAAACCAACAAAACAAAGAATAATAATAATGGTAAGATCTTGCCCCTTTGGTGGATGAACAAACGAGCAAGCTTCACAGTCACAAATAAGCAAATAATGAAGGGAAACCTTTTGAATAAATCAACCAATCAAAGAAAACTCATGTTCGTGCATGTTTCCCCATTATTGGGCTCGGGCATAAAAAGATAAAAAAAAAAGATGCTTGCTCATGTACAAAAAGATAAAAAAGGGATTTGCATTTGGTCTCATGTGCCTTCGCACATATCCCGCATGCCTTCGTGCATTTCATTGCCTGTGTGCATCTTTTCCCCCAATGAAGCCCGCGCATATGCATGAGTCAGCTGCAGTGAAGCCCGTGCATCTTTCTTGCATACCCGGTCTTGCATTCATGCATAAATCCGGAAGCTTGATCCATACACCGAAATTGGATAAACAAACAAAGGGAAACACGATAAAAATGAAATGAATAATATGCATTAACAAATAATATAGTATAATAAATAATAATGAGAAAATAATCATAAATAAATAACAACAATAAAAAGGGAGAAACAATAAAACAAAGAAAATATAATAAGCCATGCACCTGGGGGAGTTCACGGAATTCTCATCTCTCTTGTACCCTGCAAAGGGGATATATCTATAAAGTCCCCGTAGCTGTGTCTGGATTCCAGGGGATCACCCCGATCATGGCCATGGCTCAGTCTGCCTATGACTGAAATTTTCCCTTCCCCCCTAAGCCCGGTCTTTGAACCACTGACTTAACGATATCGTCCGTTTCTACAGTTGATGTTATTATCTTGCCCGTCTTCCGGGCTCTGGTATGTAATTCAATTTGCGCACATGAATATATGATTGCCTTTCGAGGCCTCCTTTTTTGGCGTTTAATCAATGGTTGTCCTTCTTAGGAAGGGTGTAATTAACGTCATAGCCTTTATGGTATGACGGACTTCCGGTCCCGACTCGGACCTCACAATCGACTGACCAAGTCAAGTCGAGCGCATAATAAAAAAATTGTCACTCCGTCGACTGGCACGCCTAATAAATCTAACCAATGAAACATATCAAAATAAAAAAATCCGCGTCCACATGCTCCAATCTTAGTTTCTATTTTTCTTCTTTTATTCAGCATTGTGATTTTGCTCCTGTGATTCCCTCTGAGTAACATCAGAGGAAGGGAGAGTGTCTCCGGTGTCCCTTCTGTAGGTTCAGAGGAAGAGAGGTTTGTGACCTCTGGTTGGGTGAATTGCTGAGAAGCAACTCACCGGGTTCCCTCTTGGGTAAAGAGAAAGGGAGGTTGAACCTCCGGGTTTCCTCCTGAGTTGCAGGAGAAGCAAGGAATATGTTCCTTGGGGAAAGCTGTATTACAGCCGTTGTTGCAAACTAAGTCTACTGTGGATGTTGCTTATTTAAGCAGGGAACCTCACTCAGTTCGAGTGGACGAGTTGACGTAGGCAGACCATGGGTCTGGCCGAACCACTATAAAAATTGCTTGTGCTCTGTCTGATAGTTTGCACGTTTAAATCTATTTTCTGAATTCATATAGTTCATTGCGCTGATCAATTAACTTGGCATTCAGAGTGTGCTGCAACGATTAACTGGTATATCAAAAGGCATAGTTGAAAGGATAGGTTACGCCTATCTGGAAGGCTGCCCCTTGCGTAAGGAGATCTCTCGATCAAACCTCCGCCAAGTATCAGTGATAATGGGTGCAAGCACATTCAGGTGCTGAGACTGGATTACTCCTGCTATCTCTCTTGTCATCGAGATCATTTCACTGTTTTAATTGTGCACTCTAACTATTTGATTGGTGGTCTATCATGTGCGTGAGATCTAATTAGTGTTGTTGTTGCTAATCTGTTTCTGTTTAGTTTCTGGTTATTGTTTGCTCAAATTTAGAGACAGACATATTCATCCCCCCTTCTATATCTTTCTTTCTCGCATATCAGGAGAGACGGTCAAAAGAGGATGACTGACTACTGCTCGGGAGTGACTAGCAAAAGAGAGGCGGCAGGCTGGTCCCGGCCGTCAAGGGAAGCTGGGATGGGTGGCACCACGGGGTCGTCAACGGGCTCCTGAATGATGGGTAAGACAGGAGTAACTGGCAGAGTCGGGACGACTGGTGCGACCGAAATGACTAGCTGCACCGGGTCATCGGATGGCACTAGGTCGGTGGGTAAGGTAATGGCAACTGGCTGCACGGGGACGACCGGTGGGGCTGGGGTGACTAACAGAACGGAGTTGCTGGCTAGCGCCTCACCCTGGCCCACTAGGCGCTCAATGGGATCGCTCTCTAACCCCTCAACCTCAGTGAGGTACTCCTCGGTCAACTCCTGGTCAGCCTTGTAACTCATTGGAATAAGCCTAGATGGGGCATCCTCCGAATGTGTGTCCTCTAAGATAGGGGAACGTGAAGGACATTGGTCTGAGAAATGGCTGATCCCATTATAAGGGGTGTTGGCACCGGATTATTTTCTTGAATTAATCGAGGATTAAGCATAGAGAAATAGTCCCTAAATAGAGTAAAATGGCACATCGCCAAAGTTGCTCTACCAGTCGAGTTGTGCTCGAAAATCAAGACGTGTCGTCGGGTCAAGCGGCGCAACATAAAAACTGGGGATCGGCCCCGAGTAAATGGCACTATGCCAGCCAGTTTCTCGACAACCGGGTTAGTTTCGAGATTCGAGACAACCTACCGTACCTTACGGCACTCTGTGAAGATTCGGGGATCACCCCCGGACACCCTGCATACGGTATCACATCGTCGACGCTTCAACAACCGGGTTAACTCGGGACTCAGAACAGCCTTCCGCTTCATACGACTCTTCACCAAGGAGCGAGGGTCACCCAAACCACCGAACAAATGGCATCATCATGTCGATGCCCCAGTCTCCGGGCCCAAGCAAGGGTCCTAACCAGCTAGCCATGACCCGTGGCAACATCAGCAATCGATTGGGCCCACCCCCGATCACTCAGTTTGCAGGTTTACCCGTGTTCAACACAGCTACCCGAGCCGACTCGGGGGCGCTCTGACTAGAAGCCACGCCATGTGGCACCCAGCAACGAGGCTGGGGTCTACCCTCGAGTCGCCTCCCTCCAACCCTCTGAAGTCAAAGGAAGACCCATCTGGGCCAACCGCAAGCTTCAGGAGCTCACAGCGCCCTCACACGGCCCACGCACGCGTAACGGGAATTTCCACCAGCACTTGGTGGGCGAGTATGCTCCAGCCACTCTACAGCAAGTTCGAGCCCAACTCGGGACTCCCAGGAACCCTTCGCATCATGCACCACCATCGTGCGCCCTCGCACGCAAATCGACCTGCGCGGTCAGGTCGCGTGGATCGACCTGAGCGATCAGGTCACGGGGGTCAAGGGTCCCGAAAGAAAAATTCATGTTTATAAACCCAGTCAAACACCTGTTGTGCCCTTTGTGCTTTGATGATTATGTGGTGTCTTAATGATAGCAACATAAATGAGTCACCATATTGTTTTGCTAAGAAAATCACATTGAATGATAGCAACATGAATGCATATGACTGATTTATTCTGTGGAGACTGCATGAGTATGCTAGCTCTGTGGGTCGACCCCCTTCTTAGATGGGTCGACCCCCCTCAAGTCTTTACATCAGATTCGCATGTCTATACATCTCGTAAGTAGTTCAGATGGCATCAACCTATTGAGTCCACGAGGTTGACGCAGCCTTGAAATGCCTCAGATGGCTTTGAAGATAAGGCTGGATGTGTTGACGCATGGGGTCACTACGTCGACCCACTGAACTGACCCAGATCTAACTTCACATTAGGGTAAACTGCTGCGTCGACGCTGTCACGTTGTAGCGTCTCTATGCATTTCTGAAGTCTACACATCGTTTAGTTGCACGCCACTGTGTTGAGAAAGTCTACACATCAGTTTGCCTTGCTTCATGCATAAGTCTATACATCGGTTGTTCATCACACACAAAAGTCTGAACATCATTCATGAAGTCTGTACAGCCATTGCTTAAGGCAAGTCTGTACATCGAGCTGAAGGCTGGCTAAGTCTATACATTTTTCGTCTCACATAAGACGCAAAGTCTATACATTGTCTTGGCCGTCGTCTGTCTGCTCGCTGCTAAGTCTGTACACTGTCTCACTGTTAAAGTCTATACAGACTTTAGTGTCTCATTCAGCGTCTCTCCTTGTGTCTCACTATTAAAGTCTATACATTGCGTGAACATAGTCAGAGCTCTCAAGTCTACACACTGGCAAGTCTGTACATCGACTTGTTTATTCATCAAAGTCTGTACAGCCTCCTGCATTGGACTTAAAGTCTATACATTTGGCAAGTCTGTACATCGGACTGTTCATGCATTCATCTCAAGTCTATACATCCGATTGTTCAGCTTGTGGCTAAGTCTGTACAGCGTCTAGTGTCACTTGCAAAGTCTGTACACTGCATTGGCATCTTTACTTACGTGCTGAACTGAGCAAGTCTATACATTCTTAATCTTTACCTACGCTCAGTTCACCAAGTCTGCACATTGGGCTCTCACTCAAAGTCTGTACAGCGCCATGTTCATATGCTTCCAAGTCTATACATTGCACTGTAGCTAGAACTGTGTAAGTCTGTACATTGGTGCTTTGCCAAAGTCTATACATTGTGAACCTTCAAGTCTGTACAGACTTTGCTTCGCTCAAGTCTGTACATCGTCCAGTTGTCTTTGGCAAGTCTTCACATCGTGAAGTCTATACATTCAATTGCTTTGCTGTGCTCAAGTCTGTACAGCCTTTCCCTTGCAAGTCTTTACATCATTCATGAAGTCTGTACAACAGACCAAGTCTGTACATTGTCTTTGCTGCACGCATGACTAAGTCTATACATTGTGCCTTGTTCAAAGCAAAGTCTACACACTCCATTTCTCACTTCAGGTAGCAAGTATGTACATTGTTCAGAATGTCAAGTCCATACAGCCATTGTGTATTCATTCTTGATGTTCATACTTTGTGTGATGCATTCTGCATAACACACTGCCAAGTCTATACAATGCCATTTGTTCATGCATGTTAGCAAGTCTGTACAGCATGTGTTCACAACACAAAGTCTGTACATCGCTTGCTCACACAAATGCCAAGTCTATACATTGGCTTTGCTTGCACGAGCTGAAGTCTATACATCGTGAATGCATCGTCTCATCAAGTCTATACAGGGTCTGCATAGAATGCATTCAATAAAGTCTATACATTGCATTTTAGCATGCTTGCATAGCACAAACGAAGTATGTACATTCATATGTGCATTGTGCATTGCTCTTGGCAGAGTCTGTACATCACTTGAACATTCACTACACTCTAACTCTATACACTGCTTCACTCATTGCACGAAGTCTGCACATTGTGTTGCTTTGTTCATACTTTGGTTTGCTAAGTCTACACATTGATGCACGTTTACTTCTGCATATTTGAAGTATGTACATAGCTTAAGCTCTGCATATTTCAAGTCTATACATTGCTGCTAAACGCAAGTCCATACATTGCATACCATCTGCACATTACACACTGCAAAGTCCATACATTCCTGTCGCTTTGCAAAGTCTATACAATGCATTGTGTATACTATGAAGTCTGTACAGGGGTTTCAGTCTTAAACTGATAATCCTATTCGACTGTCTGACAGGGATTCTTTGCAGAGCCTAATGAAGGCACGTGATCCAAGGAAGGACGAGGTGCCCAGATTATGACACGTGGATGCAGCCCAGCCAGGATGCTGCCAGGTGGTCGAAATGCCTCGGTTCTGGCGAAAGCCTTTGGGCGGGAGATGTGGAGAGCACACGCCAAATTCCTGCTGCTCTATATATATGAAGCTTCTTCCATCTGAAGAAGACTGATCGTGAGACAGAGAGCTCTAGCAGAAGAGATCGAAAGAAGCAAAGGATAGCCTGCACGATCCTGTGAGAAAGAAAAGAGAAGCAGAAGAAGCAGAGAAGAAGAAGAGAAAGAGAGAGATAGAGAGCTCGAGCAGAGTGTGAAGAGAAGAAAAAGAAAGAGAGAGAGAAGAGAAGAACAGAGAAGATCGTTCCTACTGGAAGTTGGATCAGATCCACTCTAGTCAGCTCTTTAAGAGCCACATTTGTGCTTTCATTATTTATAGCTTTCAGTCGCTGTTGCTACTTGCTTCTTGTTTACTTTTATACCTTTCATCAAGCTGTTTGTCAGCGGAGCAAGATGTGTTGCTCAGCATTTGCAATGGAGGATTCCACTAGACGGCTAAGCTGTATTGCCCAGCGGAGCAAGCTGTGAAGCTCAGTAGGCGAGGAGGATTCCTCGAACAGCAAGCTGTGAGGCTCAGCGGATTGTATGGCAAGCTGTGATGCCCAGCTGTTCAAGCTGTGAGTCAGCGGAATCCACACTCGGGTTGAGTGTGGGGTGGACGTAGGTCTGCAGGACCGAACCACCTAAAAACCCTCTTGTTTTGTGGTTTGAATTCTTATCTGATTGGCGCTAGATGCATGCATAGGCACGAAGATTGTATTCAGTTCATTGCTGCGCACATTAGATGTTTGCTTAGGAGCATTCTACATGTTTGCACATTGGTTCAACAGATTTGATTAGCTTTGCACACTGTGTGTTTGATTAATTCCGCAATTGCACGATGTGTGATTTTTAATTGGGCGAAAGTTTTTAAAGGTATATTCATTCACCCCCCCTCTGAATACATAGAACCAAACCCAACAACCCCCAGTTAAACCCACAGTCAAACCCCAGTCAAACCCATGGTAAACCCTCGATCAAACCCGCGTAAACCCCTCTGGGGAGGGGTTTAGGCGGACCAGCCTCACCCCCAAGGCTGGTCCACCTAAACCCCCATTTTAACCAAAAAAAAGTACTTTTAATTAAAAAAGTGCCCAGCCAGTCCGCCCAACCCCCCCCCCAGGGGAGGGTTTAGGCGGACCAGCCTACCCCCCCAGGCTGGTTCACCTAAACCCCATCGAAACCAAAAAAAATGTTTTTTGAAGGGTTTAGGCGGACCAGCTTTCACCCTCAACCTGGTCCGCCTAAACCCCTTCCACCCCTTCACCTTCCACTATAAAAGCCCCCCTTTGGGAGCCCAAATGCCATGGATGAAGCACCAAATGAATCAAGCACCTAAGGAGCTCAGCCCCGGACTACAAAGGCACGCTAAGGAGATTTGTGAAAGCACTCTGCCTGAGTCGTGTCGATAATCATGCAAGACCCCAGATCTTGCTTGGTGAAAGCACTCTGCCTGAGTCGTGTCCCGATATTCATGCACGACCCTGATGCCGCCTGATGAAAGCACTATGTCCGAGCCCTGTCTCGATAGTCATGCGCCCCAAGACGTTGTTCGACAGGGACACCCTGCTCGACCCTGCCTCGACGTTCGTGCATGACCCAGATGCCACTTCATGAGAGTGCCCTATCTGGTTCCCCCGCCTTGATGATCGTGAGCCACCTTGGTATCATCTCGATAAGCGTGCCCTCAGTGCCGTTACCCGGACAATGGGCATACTTTACCAGTCCTGGCGCAAGATGAAGTGTCAGGCCACTGCCAGTCACACCGGGCCCCGAGCACGACCATCAAGGTCTCCCGGTGCCCGCCTCCTTCAGTCACAACGATGCCCCCGGCACCCAACTACAAACAACTCCAGTCACAACGATGCCCCCGGCACCCGACTGCCAACAACTCCAGTCACAACGGTGCCCCCGGCACCAGACTGCCAGCTACTCCAGTCACATCGGGACCCGCGGCACCCGACCGCCCAACTGCTCCAGCACAACGGCGCCTATGGCACCCCCACTTCCCAGACCTCGACACTCTCTCATGTCGGGAATACATTGTGACGCCCCCCGGGCGCCATCCTGCTGAGTCACAGGTCCTCTGACGGACACTCTATACTGACACGGAAATATCCACACAATAATGCAATGACCCGGGGACTGTCACAAATGACAGAATTATCCCGCTGCTTGCAAGCAATTGTAATCAGGCTCTCATGCCCCCCATATAAATGCCTTTCATGGCATATAAGTCATGTAATCCAGTCAGGGAGCGGGTCCCCCTTCTCGCTGGAACCAGTCTCTCTGCCCCCAGTTATCCCTATTGTGTCGCTGTTGCACGGACTAAACCCTCCCAATGTTGCGGCTACCAAGGTCCCTGACTCTCTCTTTGGCAGAAGAAACAAAGGTATTCTGATTCAATCCGATGTAAAATAAACATCGGTTGCTTGCTGTCGGTGGGGAAAGACGTCCAATACATGAATCCCCATAATTGCCTGCACACTCGCACCCGTGGAACCCCTTCTATCCACGTGTCACCCGATCTCTCGAGCCACGTGCCGCGTCCTGGCGACGCTTCCCCGGTCAATCCTTGGTTCCATAGGTGATTGTCGAGAAATCAAATGGCACGCCCACATTCCACCTAGCCATCCCTATCCCAGTCTCCCAGGACAATTAACCATACGCCATCCCTTCCAACACGTTCATATCGTTCTCTCTGCCTTCTTCTCAATACCCCCGGAATCCCCGCGTGCCCAGTCAACCTATCTCGACCTTCCGTAAAAGGCGAGTGTACACCCCCGCCGCGAGAATAAAACGACAAGTGACTATCCGTGCGCATATAACAAGGGGCCACCGGGGTGGGCCCCGGGCGTGGTGGCGACATGGAGCCCGGAGCTAGAGCGGACCGTTGGGGGCGGGTGGCTGGCGACGCGGAGGTGGTCGGCTGAACGCCGTCGTGGAAGATGAACTTGCTGGGCAGGTGAGGTGGGTGTAAGGTGCAGGTCCTCCTGTCCGGGTCGATGGTCTCTCTCCTATCTTCCAACCAAGTTTGCCCTAAAATGATGCATGGACTAGCAAATGTGCCGATCTTGCACCATGCTCCATCATGATACAGAACGGAGCCAAACCTCCATTGGAACTCTATGAAAGCTAAGCCACTGTTGAGAACAATCTCCCCAGTCTTAGATAAAGACTTAACAATGTCCTGTGAGACACAATTAGACGACACCCTACTGATGAAGTCAATCTCCGTAGGTGACCCATTAGGTAGAATGGCAGTGGATACGATAGGGCGCTGGAGCGACTCGGTCGTCGGCATAGGGATCGAGTCAACCGGTGGTTGAATGGTAGGGGCGAGACCCGGGGGTCGGACCATAAGAGCCTGGAATTGGGCCACCAGGGATGACCAATCTGACACATGGTCTCGGGGAACCGCCATGGGGCTGGCGGGAAGCTGGACATGCAGATGCAGAGATTGGAGTGCATAGACTAATGCGAAATGAAGAACCTATACTCAACCAATATCCAATACGCGGCATAGATATTGATCCGAAGATCCAACTCACACAAGAATTCTACCTTTCCAATAGGCATAACCTATCATTCCGATAACACCTTTTAATATATCGGGTATAGAAATAGAATGCAACACCTACGACAAGACTACCCTAGACTCAAATCATGCTCTGATAACTACCCTAGACTCAACCATGCTCTGATACCTACCCTAGACTCAACCATGCTCTGATACCAATTTGATGCGGGACAGGACACGAATGGGCTAGGACCTATGACCAACTCGAAGTACGGCCAACACTTGCACGCTAAAGGTAAGCCGGGCAGCTGACCTCCGTGGCTTTCCTCCGGGTAGAGGCGTCCCTCAATAAGAAACTCTCTAGCCCAACGATCGTCCCTGCGAGGGAAGCGTGGGATCGTAGGGGTTAAGGAACCACTGTCGCCTAGGGTGATGTAGTTCAAGCTCAGCGCTCAACTAGGGCTATGGAACGGGTGCTCACACTCTCAATCGCGGTGATTCGTAACTGGCTAGGGTCCCTAATCGCTCAAGCACAGCATATATGAAAGAATATTAAATAAGCAAATGACGAGAAGAAAAGGAACGTTGCATGTACCTCCATGACTAGCGCGTGGGGAAGAAACCCCGGCCGAGTCTGACAACCCCGATACATGATAACAAAAGTAATAATACAACCCAAATATTAATGGTCACTCCTTGCAGGGAGATAACATGATACAAATGCTAAACTCAGGGTTGCTGGAACACGGGTTGACGGGCAGCACGCGATGAAGATGAGGAGGTGAGGAGGCGAAACTTAGTCCCGATCGATCAGTTCTACTCGCCCTGGCCAGCCTACGCACTCAATTTGTAGGAGGTGGTACGACTTGATCTGGAGTCGGAACGGGGTGTCGTTTGTTGGAACACACAATGGAAGAGATGAAGAACAACATGCCCAAACGGCGCATCCGGATCTGCTACTATCTGGGGGTGACGGCGTCTGCAAGGCAGCTCTGATTTTGCTCCCGGAGAACTGCATAGAAGAACAAGAAAAATAAGAAAATGGGTTACGGTGTGGGAACGGAGCTCCGCTTGCTGGGGAACGCCGATGACGCCTGGAGGAAGGTCCTGACCAAAGGACTTGGTCAAATTTGGAGGAAAGAAGTCGTGGGATCTTCTCTAAGGAGCAACAGGTCCTGGGCCAGATCTGCACAGTTGGCCTGCGCAGCCTTAGCAAACTTGTCACCACGCTTAGCACAGGCATCAGAAGAGCACGTGCTTGGTGGCGTCGTGAAGAAGATAGAAAGTTGTACAACCTATCAAAGCCTCAGGCCATAAGGCATTGAGAGGAGGCCTGGAGGATTTTTGTAAGAAGGAAGAAGAGATCTATCTTGCAGGGATAGGCAGCAATGCGTGGCTTCACGACAATAATTGTTTTTGGAGATCTAGAGCTCCAATCAAGGTGAAACCAGTGCTGGATTGTTCGTGGCATGTAGAAGCTTCCCTGGTAAAATTACCAGGTCTAGATCCGATCAAGAATGCAGCATGGATGATTCGTAAACCAGGGATGAGCTCAGGGCAGACAGATCTGGATCTGCACACTAGCGCGGAGTGGATCTCGCAAATGGAAGCCTCGGCGTCGCACCGTCGGCATGGGGAGTCGCACCCCGACTAGATCCCATCGCAGGATCTGGGGTTCCCAAGTTTCACACCCAAGGAGGAAGAGAATCACTCTCTCACAATATCAATATCTCTTTTTTTCTTCATTTTTTCATTAGCTTTCAAAATACAATACACAAGGCCATATATAGAAAGCCTAGATGGGGAGGGGGGCAGCCAAGAGAGAGAAGGGGGAGGGTCGACCAAATGGGGGGGGAGGCCCCCCACAATAGGTCCAATAAGGGTAAATAAAACAACTAATTGTCCACGTAGGGACTAAATAAAATGGGCCCAACAAGGCCTAAAAATAAGAAATAGCTTTTACTAAGCATCTATGTCCTCCCCGAGCCAAAGGGACTCCTGCGTGCTCCTTGTACCCCGGCGTGTGCTGCGGCGTGTGTCCTTACCAGAAAAGCTTCAGGATGGGCCAAAATCTTCTTCAGGGGTTCACCGATCAGCACCACGATGGAGTGTCCTTGGAAGTAGTGCCGAAGGCGCTTGGCCGAGGTTACCAATGCTAGCACTAGCTTCTCGGTTGCGGGATACCTTCTTTCGGCATCCAGGAGCACTTTGCTGACGTAATAAATGGGTCTCTATATCTCTTGGTCATCTCAGACTAGGACCGGGCATACTGTGGATGGTGTTGACGAGAGATAGAGATATAATGTCTCTCCTGGCATGGGCTTTGACAATACTGGAGGTGATGCCAGAAATTCTTTTAGCTCGGTAAATGCCTTGTCGCACTTCTCGTCCCAAGCGAACGTGGAGGATGCCAATTTTGACCCTCTCAGTAATTTGAAGAAGGGTCGGCATCTCTCCGCCGCTCGGGATAGGAAGCGGTTGAGCGCAACAATCCTGCCGGTCAAGCATTGGATATCTTTGACGCAGGTGGGTGGCCGCATATCCAGGATGGCCTGGATCTTCTCAGGGTTGACCTCAATCCCTCGCTGGGTCACCAGGAAACCTAGGAACTTCTCAGATTTAACTCCAAAGGCGCACTTGGCAAGATTAAGCTTCATTTGATACCTCTGGAAAGTGTTGAAGGTCTCGGCCAGGTCGACGAAATAATCCTCGGCCTTAGACGTTTTGACGAGCATGTTGTCAATGTAGGCCTCGACGTTCCGCCCGATCTGGTTTTCGAAGACCTGATTGACTAGCCTCTGATAGGTTGCTCCGGCATTTTTTAACCCAAATGGCATCCGGGTATAGCTGTACACGCCAAAGTCAGTAATAAAGGTGGTCTTCTCGATGTCTTTGGGGTTCATCCGGATATGGTGATAGCCAGAGTAAGCATCCAGAAAGTTGAGAAGTTCGCTACCCAAGGTTGAATCGACTAGTTGGTCGATGCTCGGTAATGGATAGCAGTCCTTTGGAGTGGCTTTATTGAGGTCGGTGAAGTCGACGCACATTCCTCATTTGCCTAAAGTCTTGGGCATGAGGACAACATTAGCAAGCCAAGTAGGGTAAAGGACCGAGCTGAATAGCCCGATTTTCTTTCCCTTATTGACTTGCTCCTTGATGATCGCCTATTTTTCGGAGGCGTGCCTCCTCTTCCGTTGTTGCACTGGTTTTACCGTAGGGTCGAGGTTGAGGTGATGCATCACTCTCTCCTCGGGGATTCCGGGGAGATCCTCATCAGACCATGATGAACATACTCCGAAAGAATGTCTTTGTATTGGGTTTGCAATTCAGGTGGTAGGTCCATCCCGATCTTTACTTCAAGGGTTGGGTCATTCCTGAGGAAAACTGACAACAGCTTGTTGTACATGCCTTGCATATGTTTTTGATGATAACTAAACCTTATGGTATGAGGTTTCATGAGCTTACAATGTTTCATATGATTCAAGTTTGCTACATGCTACTTGGCTTTGTGATAACCAAAGAGCCCTTGTGCTCTTGCTGTTCATGTATGGTTGCGATGGGAAAAGGCTTTTGGAGGTTCATAATGTGGTTCATGTTCCTTTCATATGGAACTTTTGTGGCTAGTTATATGTTCAGAATCCTCATGCATATCTTAGTGGGAATTGGGATTGGTGATGGTTTTTGAACATGTAATGGTTTATGCGTGGATGATTATACCATATGTGCTTGATTTAACTTCTATTCAGTTGATAATCATTCATGTTTGTGGAAGAATGAGTCGATGTCAAAAGATGAGGTTTCAGAATGGAGATTTTGATATCCATGAAGATCTCATGTTTTACCTTGTCTTTTACAGGAGAGAGATGGTTGGAAGACACCTAAATATCATGTGGATGCATGGTAATATCTATTTATGTAAATCTTGGTGGAAAGAGGTTGACATGTGATTTTATAATGATTTAACTTCAAGGAACACTTGATTTTTTTTTTGTGCAAACATTTAACCTCTTCCTAGTTTCTTGTGCTATCCATGTTGCATATACTCACTTGATACCTTCATGTATATTCCTCATACGGTTTTCATGCTAGTTACAAGGTTTGAACCCCTCATGCAAACACTGGCAAACTGAGTTGACTGGAACTTGGTCACATGATACACTCACATTGGATGATTGCAATGCTATATGAATCTTATTGATATTTGGGTTGAATGAAGCTCAGATTATATGGATATTGTTGTAAGCACAAGCCTTGATCATATGGATATATTTTACTAAGCTAACAACTTGTTTTTGCAGGATCTTCACAGTTCGGTCGACCTGAGAGCAAGGGCCGGTCGACCAGAATTAACAACAGCTAGAAATCTGGATTTTTACAGATTTCGGTCGACCGCCAACCCAGGGCCGGTCAATCGGTTTTCCCAGCAACGAAATATTCATCTCCTGTAAAATTTCGATCGACCGCCCCTCCATTTTCGATCGACCGCCAGCCTCGAAAGCCCTCATTGTTGACTTTGTATTCTCAATGTGGGAAGCCCCTCTTCTTGGATTTGTTTAATCCTAAAGCCCCCAAACCTTCCATGTTTTGTGGATCTGGTTCCTGGCTTGTCTCTTGACCATTCAAGAGTTATAAAAATCTCTCTTTGGGGCAAGAAATCCTAAAGGATCCAAGGAAGCTCAAGGAGGCTATCAAGGGGAGAGAAGGGTGCTACTATTATAGCCGTGAACAGTGATTCGTCCAGAAGTTCTTCATCAAACCTCAAGCTTTTCAAGATCTATCAGAAGCCAATCAACTGGGAATCAAGTGGAGAAGCAAGCTTCATTCAAGATCTGCATCATACACTCAAGGGGAGCCTAAATCAGGAGTTTTCTCAACTGTGTTTCATTTGTATTTGTGTTTTGAGCTTCAAGTCTTGTTCTTTGTAATCTGTAAACATCAGTGTGTGTGTGGATCGATTCAGATCTGTGGTCGTATGGATTGTCTTGTTCAGATCCGTGTGTATGTGTTGATCTTCTTAGATCTACGTGTGTGTGTGTGGATCTATCCAGATTCGATTGTTCAAGTGTGTAGAGTGATGCATCTATAGCAGCGTGTGTGTGTGTGTGTTGTTGATCCGGTCATCGGATCGTGTTGGAGCTTGTCTCCGTGTGTGTGTGTTGGAGCTCATCTCCGTGTGTGTGTTGGGGCGCGTCCCTGTGTATGTGTGTGCAGGTGTCGCCCTGCGTGTGTGGTTGGAGTATGTCTCTGTGTTGGGGATTCATCCCGGTGCTGGTTTACAGCAGTGAAGCCTCACTGAGTTTTAGTGAGGGGTGGACGTAGGTTGCCGCCGTTGCATCCAAACCACCTTAAAAATCATCGTGCATTATGGTTTGATTTGTGTGGTTTGGATCATTTCCTCTACCTCCATTCTGTGTAATCGTACGTATATATTGTTGCCTTCATATCGTATTCCTCGGATCTAGCATAATTAGTTATCTTGTGTGACAGATTTTGATAGATCCAATTCTTGTGTCGCTAGTTCATTACATCTGTTTTGAATCGAGCAAAGTTTTCCTAAAAGTTGTAGTTACCCAATTCACCCCCCCCCCTCTTGGGTGTTATTTATCGCGGGACTTCAATTGGTATTAGAGCTAAGGCTCGATTTTTCATAGATTTAACAATCTAGAGAGATCTAGATCAATAACTACCAAAATGTACACCTTCAATTCTCCACCGGTGTTTGATGGTTCTAACTTTGATTTGTGGTTAGGAAGAATGTGCAGTCTAGTCAATGAAGGGGTGATGAACGGATCTAGAGGGGGGGTGAATAGATCTAACCCCAAATAAAAGACAACACAGACAGTTTAAAATAACCAGTGCAGAAATAGACTGAACTGCTATGGACTCACACACAGATTCAGAAGAAGGATGATCCAAGAGCACGTGAAACCAACCAGCAGTAGAAACTAGATTAAGGATGCAAGATGAAACCAATCAGAAGATAACAGTATATGAACAATTAACTAATCAAACCATGCTAAACCATTTAGGCTAGCCTAAGGATTCATCTACCGAAGAGAAGACGCACAAGCAATCACACTAGAGATAAATATTTTTAAGGTGGTTCGATCTCTATCCAGAGATCTACGTCCACCCCTTACTCAACTAAGTAAGGCTTCCTGCTGCCACACAGCTTGAATGCCGCTGATCCACAGCTTTAGGGATGGAAATCCCTACAACCGCTGACCCTTACAGGTTGCTATCCGAGGAGACACCCTCGCCTGCTGAGCAATACAGCTTCGCTCTGCTGATTCACAGCTTACAAAGGTTTCAAAAAGAAAACTGAAGAAACGAAAGACACACGGATGAAAGATGAACAATGTAGCTCTCATAATAGAGCAAGCTAACCCTGGATTTGATCCAGAGGTCAGGAAGATACGGCCGCTCACACTTCTTCTTCTTCTCACTCTCTCTCTCAGGACACGATGTTCTTCTTTCTAAAGGTGACGCTCTCTTTCTTGCTCTCTCTTATTCTCTTTATGGGCTCTACTCTTCTCTTCTTCTCTCGTGCTTCTCTTGGCCTTCTTCTACCCTGGTTGGCCGCCTTTGATCGCAAGAGCGGCCTTCTTATATGGCTGTAGGTAGGGTTCCCACGAGCTCACGCGTCCGGCGTGTGTAGGGCATGTCCCAGCCTTTTCCAGAGAAGCCACGTGTCAAGAGCAGATTGGGGACGTTGCTCCACGTGGAAGAATGTCAGAGATATTCTCCCGTTGGATCACGTGCCAATCATTGATTCTGTTATCCCCCACGCGCTCATACTTCAGGCGTGACTTAAAAATCACGTGAGGAAGGCCACGTGCATTACAGACGCTCGATCATATGCCAATCTTAAAGAAATAAATGTCAGAGTGAAAAACATGCTCAGACTTTATAGAGTTAATTATTAAAGCATGGTCAGACTCTATAATGATATATGGCAAGTATGCTCAGACTTGAAGACATGCACTGACCTTGATGAAGTGGAGGAAAAATGTGCACAGACCTTATATGGCTATAGGGCTGAGATGTGCACAGACTTTCATGTGTGCATGATGCAAAAGATGCGCCGACCCTATATGTCATAAACCTAACATGCACAGACCTTATGTGCAGACCACCCAAAAAGTGCACCGACCTTCTTCATACAACGAAGCAATGTGCATAGACTTTATCAATGTGCAGACCAGATGTTGTTGTGCCTCTTTGGCATTTGGTTTTGATGATAGCAAGACAGTGAGTTCATTTGATATTGTACTTTGATGATAGCAATGTTATTGTGTTTTGATGATTGCAACACAGTCAGTGCATTATGATATTGTGTTTTGAATATGGATGCTGATATGATTGCATAGGACTGTGTCTGATATACAGCATTGAATGCATGAGTTTGCATGAGTATTGCATGATGCGTTGACGCATGGGATCATTGCGTCAACTCACTGGTCTGTCCCAGAGCTGGTCTATAAAATGTGTCAACTGGTGCGTCGACGCAGTGGACTCAATGCGTTGACGCATTGGAATTGTTTTGAAAGAGCTCTTGCTTTGCTTCATGCATTAGTCTAAACACTGTCCATCTGAGTGTCTCATGCAGAGTCAATTCATATAGTCTATACACTCTGGTGCATGTTGTTCGTAAAGTCTACACATGGCCTGTCGGTTGTCATGTCTTCACATTGTCTTAGGCTAAGTATGTACATCGTCAATGTTATTTGAAGTCCATACATTGCATACATTAGACTTGAAGTGTGTACATTGAGCGTCTCACTTAGCGTCTAAGGTAATGTCTACACATTGGTTTTCACTTGAAGTCTATACACTCGACTGCCTTGTCTTGATCAAGTCTGTACAGAGCCTCTATGCTCAAGTCTATACAGCCTTTCACTTGGAAAGTCTATACATCGTGAAATCTTCACACTGGCCTTTGAATGATGTCTGTACATTATGCATCTCTTCGTTGAAGTCTGTACAGCCTTCGCTGAGCCTTCTAAGTCTGTACAATCACTAAGTCTGTACATCCTCCAGGCGCTCACGAAGTCTATACATTGGGTTTCTTTTCAAGTCTGTACAGACTTTGGTTTGTGCAAGTCTATACATCCTCCTGTTCAGATTTCCAAGTCTATACAACATTGTTGAGTGGAAGTCTGTACAGCCGGTGGGTTGCCAAGTCCATACATTGTGAACCTCCTGTACAGACCTTGCCTTGTTCAAGTCTGTACATCGTTCATTTGTCTTGGCAAGTCTACACATTGGTAGTCTATTCATCATTCGTGAAGATTGAACATTGAGCAAGTATATACATTGGACGAGTCTGTATCGTGCCTCAGTCATGAAGTCTATACATCGTCTGTCTTCATTGAAGTCTCACGAAGTCTGTACATTGCATGAAGTATATACATTACACAAGCTGAATGCTTACAAAGTCTATACACTCACTCAGTGCTCACACTTGCTCATCTGCTGTTGATAAAGTCTATACACTGTCTTCAGATGATGACAACAATGAAGAACAGGGTCGACGCTGGGAGTTCAATGCGTCCACGCTTCAGCTGAAGAGAATTTCAGAGCTTCACCTGGCTGCGTCAACTCCATGCTACAGCAACGTCGACACAGTAGTTAATAAGGCAGAGTCCATAGCTCACTGGAATACTGCAGTGCGTCAACGCCACTGCAAGACAGCGTCGACGCAGCACGCCCATCTGCTGAAGACTTGATCACTGGATCATCAATGCGTCAACGCCATTGCTAGACAGCGTCGACGCAGCCATTGAGCCTGATAGGCATCTAGCTCGGAGAAAGTTTAGAAGGTTAACGCTGGAGTTCTTAGCATCCACGCAGCATGCAAACAAGCCGAACTATTAGTTGCAGAAACACACCACTGCGTCAACGCTTTAGCCTAGAAGCGTCAACGCAGCATGTCTATCCGCCAAATACATTGATCATTGGACTGCCGATGCCGATGCGTCAACGCAGCAAGCTGATGGAGTCAACGCAGCAGACTTGAGTTTCATAGGTTGAAGATCTCTGAAGGCTGCGTCAACCCCTTGAAGCAAGTGCGTTAATGCCACCTCACTCCAGTTGCTGAGCGTACTGATGAGGGGGCACGTGATCCGATGGGAGTAAGGGGCAGGATGCTGACACGTGTTAGATAAGGGGTGCTACCCCGCCAAGTGGACCAATCAGTGGTCACTAGGGCATTTTCTACTCAACCTTCGGAGGCTCTGTTTCTGATATAAAAGCACCCCATCATCCTCTCGAAAAGGGTTAACTCTCCACGGAAGAAGAGGAAGCTCTCCAGCGAAGAAATCTGAGAGTGTGAGCAAAAGAAGAAAAGAGAAGCAGCAGAGCGAAGAAGAAGAAGGAAGAAGGAAGCAGAAGAAGAAGAAGAAAGAGAAGAGACAGAGAGAGCCTGCGAAAGAGAAGAGCAGAGAGTGAGAGATTAGCGAAAGAAGAAGAGAAGTGCAGAGAGAAAGAAAAAGAAAGAAAGAGATCGTGAGAAGAAGAGACTGAGAGAGGTTGTTTGAAGATCTGTCTTCACTGGACCGTGGATCAAATCCAGGCCAGTCAGCTCTTTAAGAGCCACATTGTGCTTTACGTTTACAGCTTTCCGACAGCTGTTATCTTGTCTTTTGTTTTCTATTTTACATTTTCTTTCAAGCTGTTAGCCAGCGGTTTGTAGAGGAGGACTCCTCTGGACAGCAAGCTGTGTTGCTCAGCGGGCAGTGGAGGTTTCCAATGGACGGGTAAGCTGTAATCCCCAGCGGTTGCAGTGGTGGATTCCACTGGACGGCAAACTGTGAGGCCCAGCGGTTGTAGGCAAGCTGTGATGCCCAGCTGTTCAAGCTGTGAGTCAGCGGAATCCACACTCGGGTTGAGTGTGGGGTGGATGTAGGTTTGCAGGACCGAACCACCTAAAAACCCCTCTTGCATTGTGGTTTGATTGCTTATGGTTTGCTTCCGCTAGATGAATGCATAGGGGCGCTCCAGGTGTTTGGCTCCTGGTTGAGCAGAAGAGTTAATTAGTCTTCTTAGAGTGCTTTAATTTGTCAAGAGAGCGAAATTCTAGTTGAACTATATTTTGTCTAAATCTGTCTTGTTAGCACTCTAGTGATCTTAATGTGTGTTTGTTCAGTTCCGCATCTGCCCATTAGCATTTAAGCTTGTCTAGTTTGTGAACTAGTAATTCTAGTGAGCATCATATTTTAATTGGGCGAAAGATTTTTAAAGGGCTATATTCATTCACCCCCCCTCTGAATACTGCACCGAACCCAACAGATGTTGCACCGACCTTATATAGCCCAAGCCATAAGTGCACATACTTTAGTATGCAAGACTGAAAGTGTGCACCGACATGCTATAGTGTATGCACAGACCTATATGCGTTGAGAGCAAAACATGCACAGACTTTGTGAAGAATATGCTCTGACTATGTGAAGTTGCACAGACCTTATAAATGCATGAGGTGTGGCTAGTACCGACCCTATATGCAACTAACACTGACCTTAGTATGCACATGGTACAACTAGCACAGACCTTATACATGCATGCAAGCAGATGTGCACAAACTTTATAAATGCATGAAAGCAGATGTGCACAGACCTTATAAATGCATGAAAGCAGATGTGCACAGACCTTTATATGCACAGACATGTATGAACATGCACAGACATCATGCAGCAAACAGTAACATGCACCGACCTTAGTTGAGTGTGCTACAGTACGTGCACAAACTTGTATACACAAGGTAAAAAGGTGCACCGACCTTATTCTTGCCATATGCACATGCCTATATGCACGTGAACAGTGATATGCACCGACGTTACTTACATGAGACCTAAACTAGCTTCGACCTTAGTTGCTTTGAAAGCAAACTAGTGTCGACCTTAGTTGTGCACTTGGCCAACTAGCACTGACTTTCCTATGCATGCATGACCACTAGCGTCGACGTCAGTGTGAGTTTATGGAAAAACTCACATTGACCTGAAAATGCAATGACCCAAAAATGAAACTGGGACTTATTCTGACCTCTAAAAAGCTGATGTTGCCAAGGTCAACAAGTGGTCAAACCATTGTTGCCAATCATTAAAACAAGACATGAATGACACCAAATTAAAGGAGACACAACAGTCAACTCATACGATCCTAAGCTATGGAAGCTTATTTCACATGGTCCTTACGAGTTGCCTAAAGACAAATCTGTCTGGACTGCAGATTATAAGTTCAAACATGATCAAAACTACTTGGTTCTAAGTTTATTCACTGCCGCAGTCAATGCGAATAGTTTTCCCTTTGTCTCCCGTTGCAGCTCCGCAAAGGACATATTGGATGGCTTGGCCGACTTCCAGGAAGATCATGAAGACAAATGTCTTATGGCATGCACGAGTGATCACGGCACTGATCAGTAGAATGGATCACCCTCAGAGGTAAATTCAAATTCTGAAAATATATCTCTTAATGATCTATTGGTTGCATACGATGAGCTTGCAAATAAATACAAGAAGCTAAAATCTGAAAATAAAAAATTAAAAAAGAAGGTTGAACAAAACAACTGTGATTCCTCCTGTAAAAAATGTTCACATTTAGAGGAATTGATTGAGGCTCGTGTATTTGACATTGAATTTCATAAAGATCAAATTGGCTCCTTAAGAAATGAGAATTAAGAGTTGAAAGGAAAAATAAATTCTATGGCCAATGATCAAACCTTGATAGCTGAACTCATTCGCGATGAGAAGCTTGAACAAGAAAATGAGAAACTGGAGGAATTGAACACGACCATTTTTGAAAGATTGTTGATTTTAGAAAAAGGAAAGTTTGTGGCTGAAAGTGAATGTGAAAATGTGGATGGCCTACAACAGGAAGTAGACAGCCTCAAGACTACTAATGCATTGTTGAATGTCAGACTTTCTAGTTATGAAGAAGAATTTGCCAATACATAATTGCACATTTCATCTCTTCAATCTGAAATCCAGGACTTGAATAATTCGCTGTCCAAGTTTGTGGATGGACAAGATAATCTGGATAAACTTTTGGACATGAAAGTTAATTTTTAAAGGGAAGGGCTTGGCTACAATCCTGTAAAAAAGAAATCTTTTGTGAATAAGGTTTATACCTCTTTTGATCATAGTTCAAATATAGCCAGTACCTCTACTTCACCTCAAAAGCAGTCTTTTGTCCAAGTGATTCAAAAATAAAATAAAAATCAGAAATTTAATTTGCATCAAAAATCCAAAAATGTTGCTAGCATCAATATGCATGTTAAACATACTTCTACCATACACACACATTCACCTAGAAAGAAAATCTCATATTTTTATTGTGGAAGATATGGACATGCCATGCATGATTGCTTTACAATGAAGAATGATGATTTAGAAGCATGCAGGAAAAGAATGAACAATGGAAAAGGCAAGGGTAGGTTGACGCATCCCAAGGCTAAACAACACTACCAACCTATGGTGTTAACACATCCTATGTTCTGGACTCATTACCCTCAGCCAAATCCTAGGGCAGGTCGACCTAGGATTTCCAATGTGTTCAACACACCACCTGCATATTGGAAACAACATCGGAACAAAAAGTCACATGCTTCAAATAATCTTCATGCTTTCAAGTATTCAAAGTCATGTTGTCTTTATTGTAGCAAATCATGACATAACATGCATGATTGTCTTCTGAAGAAAAATGATGAATTGGATGTTGTCAAGAAGTGTAAGCCAAGTGGCAAGTATGCTGCTAACCCACAAGGACCCAAGATGGTTTGGGTACCTAAGAATGTAAAATGAGAAATCTATTTTACAGGTGTGTCTTGGGCATATAAAGTGTGAAATATATTTTCAGTCAAAAAGGTAAGGCACACGGGACAAGCGGCATAAATCAGGTTAAAAGAAAAACTAAAAATTGAAATCTGAACACTCAGGTGATATCCCTCTCATCTCTCTAGAAAATGTGCTATGTTTTGATTAACCATGTACTGAGTTGTTATGTGATCACGCATAAGTCTGTACATGCATTCCATCTATAGTTGGTTGCATACCTTTGTGTATATCACTTGTCATATAGCATCTTATTGAAATTGAGTTTTAAAAAAAAATCTTCAAATCAAAATTTCACTTCGTACATTGAGGTTGCATATACTTTCACATTCTGTCTTGCAATAGTTGAACATTGTGAATTCATGTCATAATACTTTGTAATCCTCCTGTGCATTGCAATCCTCCTACCTTCATCACATCCATGACTACATAGTATATCAAATGGTGGCATGTGGAAGGGCAGGTAAGGCTGTCTGAAAACCATCACCACGCGTGAGGTGATCTTTGGATCTAAGTTCTCCGCCTGGTACTATGAGTCAATTACTTAAAGGCTACATATGGCATTAAAATTTTCACTCAACATTCCACATTCTTGCACATTTAGAGGGAGTTACCACACTAGTCATTTAAACTTAGTGCCTCGACTCATTCTTGAGTTATGCATTTAAGTCTAGACTTCTTAAGGTCACTTTAGTTGATAAAGGAAGTCTTCATGATTATTTTTGTTAAATCTGAATCGAAGCTAACAAATTAAATCATTTCAACTTTGGATGCAGATCACATTCCCAAGAATCAAAGTGATGCTGGGCCAGCTATGGCTAAGTTTGAATCAACTGAAGGAATATCATGCGAGAATGAAGATAATGAGAATTCCCTCAACTGCTAGATGGGTAGTGACCTTGATGAGTTCCCTATACCGGTTGCCAGATTGGAAGCAGTCCGGACTCTCCCGTCCTAAGCTTGTTCACTTATTTTTAAACTATCTTAAATTGGATGCAAAATCTGTAATATGAGAACTTTGATCACAGGAGTAACTTGAAAGTCATGAAGAAATTGAGAAAAATAATAGATTCTCAAGGCCAAGGTAAGAAAACAAAAATCTGAAATACTAATCTTCGTGAGGTTAGTGGTTTTGGTGCTTGAAAGCCTACCGTATTATCTGCTGAACTAAGGTAATTCAACCTCTTTCTATGAAAATGAAATTTCATACATTAGCCTATGAGAGTTGGTGATGTTACTTTAATGACAGGTATTGCTTCTACATACCTGATATGATTGTTCCTCCATTATGTTGTTATTAACTTGCTCACTGGTTGAATGAAATTGAAAATCTTGAAGATTATGTTGACTTTTGAACATCCTTAAATCTGAATTGCTTGAGCACATTTGAGCTTAATTGAGTATCTGGTATATCAAATATTTAGTAGTGAAAAGGTGAATTATGTCCACCTGAAAACTCTCACTATGCGTGAGTTGGTCTTTGGACCAATGTTCTCCGCCTCGTACCAGAACTCAAAGAAATTAAATGGTTGGCATTGAATGAACTTTTCTCATGCTATTTTATGCTCCCTTGTAAGCTAGCCCCATGTCATTAGAAAACACATTACACTTTCACTGAATTGTTGAAATTTGTGTATTTGTCAAGGGGAGTTTTGCTAGCTAAACAACGTGAAATGAATGCTGGTTCATTTTCTATTTAACTGAGTGACCTCCACTTGTAACATGCAACATGCTTATGATGAAATGGTTTCAAATTTTCTAAAATTGATCTTTAATGATGTGAATAGTACTGCATGGAAATGTCAATTCCTGAATGGCTTATGAATGGTGTTTGAAACTTCTGAAATGCAACTGAAAATCCATTTTTGAACTTTTCTGAAAACAATTGGGTTGCATTGCTTAATTTTGATCATTTCTGCACCCTTGATCATAAAAGTCATGAGATGAAAATTCTTGTGGTCCATCATTTGAAACTGAATGTCTTCTTGTGGAATCTGCCAAAATGGTCTAAAAATAAAAAAATAAATAAATAAACTTTTGCATATTGCTTTTGCACTTTGCATTACATTCTCATGTTCTTATAGGTTGCATGCTTTCGAGTTCATGCATTAGATGCATTTAGTTCACTCAAATAAAAATCTAACATCTTGCATCACATTGCATTTTGCATTACATCCCTTTGTGTGCTTGCATGTTATTATATGCCATTCACTCCCATCCTTGGATTTTCTATGACCTTATACCTTCTTGCTAACAACGTTGCATATGAGTCATTACTGGAGTGTTTCTTGTCATACACTCAGTGTGAATAAATTTTTGATAAGTGCATCTATTTAGAGGGAGCTGCACTGTTATATGTTCATGATATTTTTGGTATATATGTCAAATCAAATTCATACACATCTTGCACATAATGTGAAAATGAGTGTTAAACATAAGGATATAGGAATTTTCTTTCAACACTCTAGAGATATTAAACTTGCTGCATGTATGTTGAAGAGAGAGTTGAGAAAAAAGTTACCTACCTATCTTTGTTGGAAAAATCTGAAATGAAAAAGAAAGGCAGAGCAATACTCGGTCTCACTGAGTAAATTGGGCACATGTCACCTGAGACGTGATGTGGTTCATTTCTAAAAAGTGTTGAGTAAAGTATCTCTGCTCAAAATGAGGTGAAATGGTTCAGTATTCTGAGTAACTGGGGATTCTGGCATGAGCTCCATGCGTCTACTCACGTAAAAAGGAATTATTTGAACCTGATCATTCTTAGAAAAATTCTAATTATCTTTGTGAAATCATTGAAATATCTGATGTGAAAAATTATTGAAGTAGAGCGAAGCCTCCAACACGATGTTCTCAAAATTGAAATGCAGTATGTAAAATGTCTCTTTGTGTTGATCTAAAAATCTGAATATCCATATTACAACTATCATTTTTCATGTTACTCACTTACACATCTGGAAATTTGATTTATTATATATTCAGAAAATTGATTGATTGATTTAGCAATTGCTTGAATCTCCTACATGATTGCACAATCTCCTATGAGCTACACATGTGCACTCCGGTTGTCATGACTCTCATGCATCTTTCCTATCCCATTCCCTTCTTGAATAAGCAAGGGGGAGATATGTTGCATGTATATATATACGTAACTGTCTGGTTGCATTGTGTACACTTCATGTGTCATCATTTGTATGTATATAGCTTCATGCATTTCCACAGAAAATGTAAAAATCAGACAATCAAAAAAATTCTAAAAATTTGGACTTCAAATTCTTTACACTTGCTACATGGGATATTTGCTTTGAATGGTATCATCTTGATTCATGAATCTTGGTCTGCAACTCTTAAGACTCCACACCTTTCTGTTTCCACAATCAACAATTGGAATCACAAAGAATCAACATGTTTCTGTTCCTCCATCCTTGCCTTGCTATTGCCTCATTTGCACTTCTGAAGTGGGCTCTTATTGATTTATGAATCTGCTTGCTGATATTTGCACTTCCTTGCCTTCCTCCCACTTTTTGATCATGTCAAAGGGGGAGAAAAATATGCTCTGTCTATGTCAGTCATAAAGTTTGTCATCATCAAAAAGGGGGAGATTGTTGTATATGCCTTGCATATGTTTTTGATGATAACTAAACCTTATGGTATGAGGTTTCATGAGCTTACAATGTTTCATACGATTTAGGTTTGCTACATGCTACTTGGCTTTGTGATAACCAAAGAGCCCTTGTGCTCTTGCTGTTCATGTATGGTTGCGATGGAAAAAGGCTTTTGGAGGTTCATAATGTAGTTCATGTTCCTTTCATATGGAACTTTTGTGGCTAGTTATATGTTCAGAATCCTCATGCATATCTTAGTGGGAATTGGGATTGGTGATGGTTTTTGAACATATAATGGTTTATGCGTGGATGATTATACCATATGCGCTTGATTTAACTTCTATTCAGTTGATAATCATTCATGTTTGTGGAAGAATGAGTCAATGTCAAAAGATGAGCTTTCAGAATTGAGATTTTGATATCCATGAAGATCTCATGTTTTACCTTGTCTTTTACAGGAGAGAGATGGTTGGAAGACACCTAAATATCACGTGGATGCATGGTAATATCTATTTATGTAAATCTTGGTGGAAAGAGGTTGACATGTGGTGTTATGATGATTTAACTCCAAGGAACACTTGATTTTTTTGTGTGTAAACATTTAACCTCTTCCTAGTTCCTTGTGCTATCCATGTTGCATATAGTTACTTGATACCTTCATGTATATTCCTCATACGGTTTTCATGCTAGTTACAAGGTTTGAACCCCTCATGCAAACACTGGCAAACTGAGTTGAATGGAACTTGGTCACATGATACACTAACATTGGATGATTGCAATGCTATATGAATCCAACTGATATTTAGGTTGAATGAAGCTCAGATTATATGAATATTGTTGTAAGCACAAGCCTTGATCATATGGATATGTTTTGCTAAGCTAACAACTTGTTTTTGCAGGATCTTCACTGTTCGGTCGACCTGAGATCAAGGGCCGGTCGACCAGAATTAACAGTAGCTAGAAATCTGGATTTTTACATATTTCGATCTACCGCCAACCCAGGGCCGATCGACCGATTTTCCCAGCAACGAAATATTCATCTCCTGTAAAATTTTGGTCGACCGCCCCTCCATTTCCGATCTGCTGCCAGCCTCGAAAGCCCTCATGTTGACTTTGTATTCTCAACGTGGGAAGCCCCTCTTCTTGGATTTGTTTAATCCTAAAGCCCCCAAACCTTCCATGTTTTGTGGATCTGGTTCCTGACTTGTCTCTTGACCATTCAAGAGTTATAAAAACATCTCTTTGGGGCTAGAAATCCTGAAGGATCCAAGGAAGCTCAAGGAGGCTATCAAGGGGAGAGAAGGGTGCTACTATTGTAGCAGTGAACAGTGATTTGTCCAGAAGTTCTTCATCAAACCTCAAGCTTTTCAAGATCTATCAGAAGCCAATCAACTGGGAATCAAGTGGAGAAGCAAGCTTCATTCAAGATCTGCATCATACACTCAAGGGGAGCCTAAATCAGGAGTTTTCTCAACTGTGTTTCATTTGTATTTGTGCTTTGAGCTTCAAGTCTTGTTCTTTGTAATCTGTAAACATCAGTGTGTGTGTGGATCGATTCAGATCCGTGGTCGTGTGGATTGTCTTGTTCAGATCCGTGTGTATGCGTGGATCTTCTTAGATCTACGTGTGTGTGTGTGTGGATCTATCCAGATCCGGTTGTTCAAGTGTGTAGAGTGATGCATCTGTAGCAGCGCGTGTGTGTGTGTGTTGTTGATCCGGTCATCGGATCATGTTGGAGCTCGTCTCCGTGTGTGTGTGTTGGAGCTCATCTCCGTGTGTGTGTTGGGGCGTGTCCCCGTGTATGTGTATGCAGGTGTCGCCCTGCGTGTGTGGTTGGAGTGTGTCTCCGTGTTGGGGATTCATCCCGGTGCTGGTTTACAGCAGTGAAGCCTCACCGAGTTTTGGTGAGGGGTGGACGTAGGCTGTCGCCGTTGCATCCAAACCACCTTAAAAATCGTCGTGCATTATGATTTGATCTGTGTGGTTTGGATCATTTCCTCTACCTCCATTCTGTGTAATCGTACGTATATATTGTTTCCTTCATATCGTATTCCTCAGATCTAGCATAATTAGTTATCTTGTGTGATAGATTTTGATAGATCCAATTCTTGTGTCGCTAGTTCATTACATCTGTTCTGAATCGGGCAAAGTTTTCCTAAAAGTTGTAGTTACCCAATTCACCCCCCCCCCCTCTTGGGTGTCATTGATCGCGAGACTTCACAGCTCCCCTCCGGGCTTGCCTACCACCGCCTTTTCCTCGATCGCACTGAGTTCTTTACCTTTGTCCTCTAGCCTTACGGCTTCTACCAAGATTACATAGCACCTTCTAGCCGTTGATTGGTTACCTCGGACTTCCTCAGTGCCGAATTTAGTGGGAAACTTCATTTTTTGGTCGTAAGTGGAGGGCTCTGCCTTGATCCGGGAGAGGATACCTCGACCGAAAATGGCATTATGGGTCGATATCTCCTTAACCACCATGAAGTTTGCCATAAAAGTTACAGCTTTGGGCGGGGTGCCGAGGGTAATGGGCAGGCTTAGGGCTCCCTGGGGATAAGTCACCTGGTAATTGAACCCACAGAGGGGGGTTTGGATCAGACGCAATCTCAATGGGTTTTCACCCATCCTTAATAAACACTCGTATGACAAAACGTCAGGAGCACTGCCATTGTCCACTAATATCCTATCTACGTTACAATGGTTTATAGTGGCCGAGATTACAAGAGCGTCATCGTGCGGGATGACCACCCCTTCCAGGTCTTGGCCGGAGAAGACCAAAACCTACTGATTGTTTGCCGAAGGCAGAGCGTTGGGGGGCTCAGAGGCTCGGTTGGCTCGCTCGGTGATGAGTGCTCATAATTCTATGATAATTCACGTCACACGCATCACTTTAAGTGCACACAATTAGACAATTATGTATATTTTATAGCTAAACCCAACCTCACTTGAATCAAGGCCTTTTATACCAATTAACTTAATTTATGGATAATTAATGAATAACAAGGGGTTAAGAGGCATGAGGATTAATTTGTCATTGCATAATTTTGAGCACTCATGGTTTTTATGTGCAAAGTAACAATTTTCTATGAATTTAATTCAAATATTGTGTGTGCAGGACACTCTCAGCATTTGCTAGAAGGGCCAGGGGTGAATTTGTCATAGAACCAGGGCAAGGGATGTCCTAGGGCGCAGCCCCCTTTCCCTCCTCTTGTTGACCAAGTCAAAGCAAGCCGCCATGCCTTATTTGTGTGAAGGGAGAAATAAAAAAGAATATTTATGGAATTATCTTGTGGAGAAATTATTGGAGAGAAATTAGGAGGATCCTTGTCCAATTAGGAAACCAGCCGAAGGAAACCCTGTGCATGCTATATATCCCATGCAAGCTACCGTAGATTAAAAATCCGCCCTTCTTTCTTCCCCTAGTTGTGGTCACCGATTTTCTCCCCCTTATGTTCCTTTTCTCCTCTTACTTTCTTCAGCAAAGTTCATTTTTAAAAGCTCTTCAATTTTCTTCTTCTTGATCTTTAGCTAGATCTCTCTCATTTTTAAGTTATTTTCTATTTTTCAAAGCTCTATTTTTTCCATTTTACTACTCATCCGCGTTTTTTACTGTTCTTCTCGAATTTTCTCCCTCTTTTGATCATTTTCTCTGTCTACTCTCTTCATAAAAGTTCTTCATTTTTCTTAGATCTAGAGTGTCTTCTTCTTCCTCTTCTTATAATACTGCTTAGTTTTCAAGTTACAGTTCAATTTTTAAAGTTTGTGATTTATTAATTGCATTACTTTGAAAAAAATAAAAAAAAATAAAAAAAGAGAAAATAAAAAAAATGGATGAGAAAATTTCAATCTTTGAGTGGGCCCATAAATTCGATGAAGTGGACTTGTTGGCCCATTTTTCTTGATCCTTTGGGCTATGAATTCAAACTCCTTCGTTTCACCTTATTATCAAGATTATAATGGCATGTGGGCCAGACCGGTCCATTATGTTGCCAATGATCCAACTCAACCTTTATCATTCACCCACAATGGCCCGACTCACTACGAAAGTCCCTACTCTTGGTCGGCGTACAATGAAAGCCCATCTGTAACGTCTGAGAATTTTTTAAGAATTTTTCGAGATTAAAATATAATTATTAGGTATTTTTAAAAGTTTAATGGATAATTAAGAAGAATTAAAGATTTATTAAATCCATTTAAAGGCCCTATATTTACCAAAGGGCTAAGCCCAACTCAAATTGGCCCAAAGACCCAATTCCAAGGCTTTTAGACCCAAGCCCATTAATAGAAATATAAATTAGGTAATTTACGGATTTAAAATGGGATATATACATCAATTAGGGGATAAATGGGGGATAATATGAAAATCTAAAAATTTCAGATTTAATGAAGCCTGGCGGTCTATCGCGCGACCGCCAGACCCACCCAGCGGTCTTCCCAAGACCGCTAAGCCTCCTGATTCCGTGAATGGGAGAAAACATGAAAAGCTTCGATCTTTGAAGATCAAATCACCTTAGATCGAAGCTACCTTGCATAGAAGACTCTCTAGAACTCTCTAGAGATTAACTCTACTCCAATTTGGGACTCTAGGTTAGATCTAATCCCTTAAACTCTAAGTGAACCCTATAAAGATACCATAACTTTGACTCATGCGAACCCTAATGTTGGCTCGCATATTGCAAAGGTAAGGAGACATCTTCTCAGGTTAGTTCTTTAGAACTTTATGATCATCTTAGTTTTTTCTAACTTCCCTCAAATTTTCGTGCTAAAAGACCCAGCCGTTGGAGAGTTAGAGCCTCTGTAAGTTGCTGGTTCGCAACAGACTGCACAAGAACTAGTGTGACGGTCCAGTGAAGATCAGGAAAGTAGAAGCCCAAATAGAGGTATTTGAAAATTGGTCCTTTAGAACTTTCTGTTCTTCTTCGTATCTTTTACCTATCCTCCAATTTTCATGGATATAGGTCAAGAGGATCGGGAGATAGAGGGACGAGAAGTTGCTGGTTTGACATAGGACGTGCAGGAACTAGAGTCTACTTCCAGTCAAAAATCCAAAGTCTAGGGAACAAATCAAAGGTAGGTTATCTCATGAAAAGGCTAGAATAACCTGTCAGGAGTAAAAGCCCTTTGATTTTATAAAATTTCATGCTTTCCACATGGAGTATTTAATATTTTACTATATATCACTGCGCATCTAGGCTATTTCTGCATGCATAGTACCTACCCTTAATAATGAAAATGATAATTCTAGTTTAATTCATGACTACCCATGCATCCCCATGAGTTATCTTTATTGTAGGAATGTTTTCTCTCGGTGTCTAGCATGTATTTTATGTTTTACTGCCCTACATTAGCATGTATTTCGGTTTTATTGATGTTTACAGTAGACAGGATGAAACGGTCTTCCTGAGACCGCCTAAGTCCTTTAGCGGCCCTACGATAGACCGCTAAAGCCCATAAAATGGTCCTCCCGAGACCATTTAGTTTTCTGAGTTCTGTATTATTTGTTAACCTGAAACTTAATGCAGAACAGTCCTATTTATCATATGATAAGCCTAGCTAATTAGGTCTTACTTCTGTTTTAAGTACTGTATTCATACACTTGGTTATGTAAGTGTTCATCCTAGTAGATTTCATGTTCTTTATGCACTTTGGACTTATTTTAAACTTATGTTAATTTCATGTTAAAATCATATACTCTTGTATTTATCTTAAATTTCATGTGATTCATGGACTTGTCTAGTTTTGATTTGATCGTTATTTTATCATGATCCTTTCTTATCTAGAGTCTTTTCTTAAGTACATGACACGTATTTCGATACGATGTCATTGGATACACTTTGCACATTAAGCACATAATCTTGGACTTGTGATCCTCTTCGTTGGATATTCCTTCCACCGGATTAGGTGATCTTGTTTCAAGGCCTCCATAAGACTCCGCGAGCCTGGGATTCTCACTAGGAAGCCGAGCTGGTTGTACCCTCAAAATCTAATTGTTTAGAAAGCACTTTACCGTTGCTTTGTGTGTTCTGGACCTTAGCGGCCATTTACCTGACCGCTAAAGATGCCTAGCGGCCCTGCCGTGACAGCATGGCTCCAGTTCATTCATTTCATCAACTCTGATGCTAAACGGTCCAGCCATGACCGCATAGATCCATATACGGTCCAGTAAACGACAGTTATTTCCAGAAAATGGCCATGATATGACCATTTGATGTCTAAGTATTGATTAACCCAAGGTTTGACCCAAGGGTTGATTTTCCTATGATCCTAGATGGTCTATTGATTGTCTAGAACCTCACACTTTGTTTCCAAAGTTACCTAACGAATTATGGAAATTAAAGAATATGCCGTTATGTGCCGATTTTTTCCATGGCATAACCTTGTTCTAAATAAATCCTTGAACTCGTATATTCTTAATTGAAGCATTCTTACCTTGATATTTGTCATCATGGAACTATAGTTTGAACTTGTTACTGTTGACACCCGTTTTTAGCCCGCAAGTTGTGTCATTTCTCTTTTTCATCATTTTGGATGTCCCAAATTAACCATTATTTTGGAGCGTTCCTTGGATGGATTTCGAGCCCATTTCATTGTTCCATTCCCTTTGAGCATTGGAGATCTTGATTTCTTAAAGCCCTGGAGCCTATTTTTCACCTTCCGGCCTTTCAAGTCGACTTACGGCCCATTTAGGGTGACTTCCCTCAGGAATGCGGCCCCTTTCGCTGTGCAATCTTGAAAAGTGGTCATTTTTCATCCTCTTCTGCTCCTTTATTTATTAAGTGTCCTTCACCAAAGTTGTTCCATTTTTAAAGCCCTACATTTTCTTCTTCTACGCCATTATCTAGTTCTCCACCATTTTCAAGCCTCAATATTTTTCTCTTTTCTTACCCCATTTTCTCACTCTTTTGATCATATTTTCATCTTGCCCTCTTCATAAAAGTTGTGCATTTTTTAGTTATCTACAATTTCTTCTTTTAACACTTTTTCTAATTCTGCATCGTTTTCAAGATATTCTCTGATTTCTAAAGTCGCGCGAGCTTGATAGCCAAACCTTGATAAATGGTCAATTGTTGACCGTTACTGTTCATACGGTCCAATGTGGATCGCTTAACATGATAAACGGTCAACAGTTGACCATGTGAACCGTAACTTTTTTTATTTTTTATTTTTTATTTTATTTTTATTAATTTTGAAATGTCAATAAACTATCTTTTTACGACCGCTTATGTCAAAAAATGGTCTGTGGATGACCGTTTATCCAATTTTTGTGCCAAAAGTCTCCCGATCGCCCCTTGGTTCATTGAGCGGTCTACCCCTAGACCGCCCTATTTGTTGAACGGTCTATCGTGCGACCGTTTATGCCCCAAAAAGTCCAAAAGTTTCTGAACTCCGTCTTCTTCGCCGCCAGATTCTAAGGCCGAACCTGTGCAACGGGGCCTCCTTGTTATGGCTCTATCTTCTAGAATACTCCACGAAATTGAGCCCCGTTTATTGCTATGTCTTCCCCTTTGTATTATCTTGAATTTGGTATACGGAGCACGATTTTTAATTGACTATATCTCCTGAAATCTTGGCCGCAATATCAGGTTTTATGCATTTTCGCGTCACACAAACTCTTCCAGATTAGGCTCCGGGGCCACCTTCCATGGACTCTATCTTCCAGAACCTTCCACCAAAAAGAATCCCATTTGTTCCTAGCTCTTATCCTATCTATTATCTCGAGATTGATCCAGAGATCTCGAGATTTGGTGGACTCTATCTTCTGGAATCGTGAGAGAAAGTTGGGGGTTTCACCACTTTTCTATATAAACCTGCTCAGATTTCCTGTGCGATGGGGGCGTGTTTTAAAGGCGACGGTGAAGGCATGCTAGATTTTCTACTCAACCCTTCGACCCTAACCTGAAGAGGGAAGTATTGTCTTTCCATTGATTCATTATTTGCTCGACTTCATCATCGTTTGCCCTCCTAACATCGCCCCTACTTTTGGCAAATCATCATAGTTTGCTGATTTTCTGCTACAACTTCGCGACAGGGGCATGTTCATCAAGCCGGGGCGGAGTCATACTTCATTCGTTTTGTCCTCCTTTGACTCCATCTTGAAGAGGGGAGTATTAGCTTCACGTTGATTATATGTTTACCTTATTTCTCGTATCTTTTCCCCCTCTTCCAAGCCCCAACTTTTGAGGTTTCACCACATTATTCTGCACTTTGCTGAAACTCTTTTTTTTTTGGAAAACCCTACCTAGGAGTATTTTGGAGAATGAGCCCAAAATGGAGCATTCCCAACATACCACTAGGAGGTTAATTTTATTAATGAGAGAACGAAAAATGAAGAAAATTACAAGATTCGGACGCTAGGCAAACCTAGCTTATCCAGTCAGGCTGCACCCTGAACATTTTTGGGGAGCTCATGATAAGAAAAGAAAAGATTACATTTATTCAGGCATGCTAGTGAAGCTAAAGCATCTGCAACATTATTTGCTTCTCTGTATATGTGAAGTAAAGAATCCCTATGTGAGAGCATATCCCAAATTTCTCTGATATAGGAAAGAATGGCCCATGGACAATTAATCTGTTTACTAACAGCTTGCACCAGAACCTTGGAGTCACATTCAATCAACGCAAGATGTGTATTGATGGTGGAAAGGTATTTAAGGCCATCGAGGAGAGCTCTAGCTTCAACGATAATACTTGAGCTGGGACCATAGTAGTGAGAGAAAGCTAGAAGAATGTTTCCTTTAGAATCCCTTATAACTCCTCCCCCACCAGAACTTCCTGAGCGCTTACATGCCCCATCAGTGTTAAGCTTGAGAGATGGCCATGGTGGACATAACCATTTAACTACCATAAGTTGAGGATTTCTTTTGTTGACAACCTGAATACCAAATTGAGTGAGAATTTCCCTCTTGCTGGAATGAGTTTCTTTGAGACCAGATAAATCACAGATTTCCTTTGTTTGAGCTTTAATCTTATGTAGCATGCAGTTCTTAGTTATGAACCGGCCTTCATACTTGTATTTCTAGTAGACCACAGTTCCCACATAGTGTAGCCAATTGATGCCAATGAGAAGAGACCATACAGGGATTTGGAACTGCTGTGTGAAACAGTTTTCAGAATCCTTGACTTTGCAGAATTACCATCTAACATCAAGCCTGAGCTTTAGAGAGATGACCAAATAAAGATAGCATTGTCACTGTTGACGAATAGATGGTTTAGTGTTTCCTCTTGAGGCTGTTGGCAGCAATAACATTTAGAGCATATATTAATACCAAGCATCTGTACATTAGAGTCCGTGGGAAGGCAGTTATTGATGATTTTCCACAGAAAAATAGAAATCTTTGTAGGCAGCCAGGTGGACTAGAGTGCTTTCCAAGGCAGATTTAACTGAATCTGGTTAAGGTTGCACGCATGTTTATAGAGGGAGGAAACCATATATTGACCTGAGTGTGACAAACTCCAGGCTTCCTTGTCGGCATATGAGGATAGAGTAGTATACCTGATTACTGTAGTAACTTCAGATGGCAGGAAATTATCAATGAGCTGTTTTACTTCAGCAGTCGGGTGCAATATACAGTCTTTAACAGAAGCCTTTGTGTTGTTGATGAGTTCAGCAGGAACAAAGGAAACCAGGGGTTTATTGCCTAGCCATGTATCATACCAGAAATTAGCAGAACTGCCATCCCCAAGGATAATTCTTTTGTGCTATAATATGAAGCTTTTGGCAAGAGACCAGGATCTTCGGCTATGACCTTTCATGTTTATGAATTTTACATCCATAAGATGGTTACCCCGGAAGTATTTAGCTCTAAAGTAATTTGCCCACAGGGAGTTAGTGTGCATGGCCCTCCAAAGCATTTTGACTCTGAATGCAATTTCCATTTGCCGAAGGGACATGATTCCCAGGCCACCTTGGCTGACTGGCCTGCATATGGCTTTCCAAGATTTCCAATGATGTTTATTGCCATGAGAAGATGCACCCCAGAATAAGTTTGCAAAACATCTGTCAATAGCCTGATGAGTTCCAGACAGAAGGGGAGAAGAAGCCAGTGTGTAAATTGGAATTGAGGAAAGAACATGTTTGATAAGGATGAGTTTGGCTCCTTGAGATAGCAGCTTAGCATTCCAACCTTGAATTCTACTTTGAATTGCAGAGATGAGTCCAGCAAAATGGGCTTTCTTTCTCCTGCCAAGAATTAAAGGGAAGCCTAAGTATTTATGAGGGAAAGAGTGATGAGAGAAACCAGTGATATCTGCAATACGTCTAATTTTGGAAGAATCAGTTTTATGATGGGTGAAGAATCCACTTTTCCCCACATTAATTTGCTGACCCGAAGATCTTTCATAGAGTCTTAGCACCTTGAGAAGATTTCTGACAGAGTTTGCTGTAGCTTTACTGAATATAATTGTGTCATCAGCAAATAACAAATGAGAGATATTAGGACAGCCCCTTGGCCCTGCATACCAACCAGTCCGACCAGAGTTAAATGAGTCTATCAGAGATCTGCTAAGTGCTTCTTCTGCAATAATAAATAAAGAAGGAGCAATGGGGTCTCCTTGGCGTAGACCCCTTGAGGATTGGAAAAATCCAGCCATATCTCCATTGACTAATACAGAAAACCAGCAATTATTTAGCATGTTCTCAATGAGACCAGTGAATTGATTGCTGAATCCAAATTTACTCAAAACAGCAAGTAGAAAGTCCCATTCCAATCTGTCATAAGCTTTAGCCATATCCAACTTGAACATCACATTACCCCCTCTGGTTTTCCTGCCTAATTCATTAACCAATTCTTGAGCAAGGGCAATACTTTCCACAATCTGTCGACCTTTCACAAAGGCAGACTGTTCCATGGATATAATTCTGGGAAGGATGGGTGCCAGCCTGCTATTAAGAATTGTTGAGATGATTTTATAGAAAAAGTTACATAGACTAATGGGTCTATAGTCAGAAATGTCCATGGCATTGTTCTTCTTGGGGATGAGAGCAACAAGGGTGGCTGTAGCAATTCTTGGAAGAGGTTGTTGTTTGATAAAAAATTCCTTTACAGCACTGACCACCACACTGGAGATAATAGGCCAAGCCTTTTGGTAGAAAACACCTGTGAACCCATCGGGCCCTGGGGCACTGTCAATCGGCATATTGAAGACAGCTTCATTTATTTCTGAGTCCGAAGGGACAGCACAAAGAAGAGCATTGTCATCTGAATTTAATATTCTTGGAATACAAGATAAAATACTGTTATCAATATAGTGATCCTGCGATTGAAAAGCTTTATGAAAATGTGAAGCAGCAATGCTTTTCATTTCTTCATGGTCAGAGGTAATGCTTCCAGCTGAATTTCTAAAGTGTGCAATCTGGTTTTTCCTTCTGTTGGCCAGAGTTGTCATGTGGAAAAATTTGTTATTTCTGTCCCCTTCTACTAGCCAACGAATCCTGGACTTTTGCCTCCAAAAGCATTCCTGCTGAATGTATCTGGCAGATAGAAGAGACTTGGCCTCATCCAATTTGATATGATTAGCTTCAGAGGGGTCTATGTCATAACAAAATTCTGCTTTAGTCACTGCATCTTCGACTGAAGCAAGGTTCCTATGGACATCACCAAAGACTTGTCTATTCCAAAGGTTGAGCATTTTTCTTAAATGCTTCAATTTTAGATAAAGAGTGGTAATTGAAGAAGATGCAACAGGGCTAGTACGCCAGCAGATGTCAACAGCCGATTGGAAGTTGTCATGCAAAGTCCACATCTTCTGAAAGCAGAATCTATTTCGAAATCTTGAAGTATGGAGAGGTTTAATTAAAAGGGGAGCATGATCTGAAGCTTCCCTTGAGAGATGCTCTACAGAGATTGGAAAATGGAGCATTAGTTCATGATTGAAAAGAACTCTATCCAATCTTGCCCATATTCCATTACTTCCAAGTTGGTTGTTGTGCCAGGTGAACTGAGAACCAGTAAAGCCAGCATCCATAAGTCCACATGCCAGAACACAGTCCTTAAAATCTGATATAGATGTCATATTAGGCGGGTTGCCCCCTAGTTTTTCATCCATTTCCATGATACAGTTAAAATCCCCTGAGACAATCCAGGGGGCAGAAATCTGATTGTTTAAAGCAGTCAAAGAATCCCATAAAGGCCTTCTTTCAGCAATGGAGCACTTGGCATATACAATAGTCATATAAAAATTTGGCACAGAGGAGTTGGCTTGCAGGATTGTAATTTGCTGATCATCCCTATTAATGAAGGTAAAGTCAAGGGTATCATTCCACAAAATCCAGATGTGGGTCAGCATATCATTATTTGCAATAGCATGTTTCATGCCCAATTTCTTACAAATATTCTCCATGTGACAGGTATTAATTTTTTGCTCTAAAATAGCAACACAATCAATCTTGTAAGTTTTCAGCAAGAATTTTAGTCGGCCTTGGGACACATCATTACCAATACCTCTGATATTCCAAACGAGGAGAGTCATTGAGAAGAGGAATTATCAGCAATATTTCCCACAGACATAGTCCTGAGCATAGATCTAGTCATAACACCAGCCTGATCAGTGTGCATAACCCTGAGATTGTTGATTTCAACAGCAGCAGCAATCTTAGTGCAATTCTGTTTAACATTACCTGAAAGATTTTGAACTTCATCACCCATGAGGGTAATAGCTATATCAGTGTTGCCCTTATCATGACCCACAACTGCTAGTTCAGGAACCAAGGCAATCTCCCCTGAGGAGGGTGCCAATTTTTGGAATGAAGGAAGCTCCACTTGAGGAGTATCCGAATACTCGCTCAAGCAACCCACTGAGGAGTTAGGATGGATTGAAGTAGAAGTCAGATGTTGAATTACAAGGTTCTACTTTTGAGTCAGAGGCTTTAGTTTCTCTTGTAAGATAGCCGAAGGCTCCCCCGAGCAAACCATATAAGAGGTAGAAGGATTTGGAGTAGGTGCCAAGGTTTGAGGGACAGGAGTCCGTTGGGTCTCAGCTGGTTTAAAGGCATTCTCCTCAGCTTTCCCAAAACCTTCTTGAACAGAATTGGAAAAACCATGTGTCCCTAAAAACACCAAAGCTTCCTTTGAACACTCTCCCGGAAGGATCTCCTTGAAAATGACAACATCAGAATTCTTTGAGCAAGGACTGGTTTCAGGAGCTGCCTGTGGTAATTGAGCAGCAGATTTCTTCACATCAGCAATTGCTTTCCTATTAGTGACAGGCTGCCAAATAGTCTTAGTCTTTGTGTCTAAACCAGTAGGTGCTTGAGTGGGTAATTTCTGCTGCATAGTCCCATTCTGATCGTGATTTTTGGACATCTTGCAAGAGTCTACATAGTGACCAATTCGAGAGCAAAGAGTGCAGAACTGGGGTAAGTTAGGGTAGGAAATGTTTTGCCAAGCCCCTCCACCCGGAAAGCCAATCCAAACCCTTGAAGGTCTTGATTTAGAGATGTCCAACTCAATGCAAACACGGGCAGCGTTGGTTTGAGACAGGTTCAGAGTCGATTGATCTATTTTCAAGACTCGACCAACATTGCCGGCAATTGAACGAAGCAAGGGTTCAACAAAGAAATTTACTGGGAGTCCAGGTAAGGCAATCCATACTGGAAGAATGGGCGAGTCTGCATTAGGAGAGAAGTCCATCGTCCATTTGAAGAAGCGGAATAATCTACCGTGAACATACAGAGTCTCCTTCAGCAGCAAGAGAAGAAAGTCTTCATGGTTTCTGAATCGCAGAAGGAGGTGACGGTTGTCCAATGCACTTATCATAAAATCTTCCTTAAAACCACATCTGCTGGACAGGTGCGCCCTGATGTCAGAGAAAGGAGGTCTGCCCTGCGGAGTACGAGCCACCAGAGAAAAAGAGAAAGGCTGAAGCGAAGCCGTGATTTCATCCTGACTAAAGAAAACAGCGGGTTTGCCACCGTCAGTCAAAGCAGGATCATGGACATAGCCATGGATGACGGGCGGCGGCATGGAGGAGGATAAAACTTCAGCAAAAGTTCTAGTTTTCGTAGATGAAGAAAAACCTGGCGTTGCAAGAGAGAGAGGGGGCAAAGTGGAAGACGAAGGAGAAACCAGAGGGGGCCCCGCCGGCCCCCCGGGGTCAGCCATGATGGCGACCCACACACGCGCCGCCGGGATCTAGGTCAACGCCATGAAGGAGAAGCCAAAAACTTTCCTGCTGAAACTCAGATTTCTTGCGACGGGGGCATGCTTGCGTCGCCAGTGCGAGGCCGTGGGGCACTCTTGATCTATCCTTTCAACTCCAGGCTCTAGAGGAAAGTATAATCTTTGTGTTCCTTGGTTTTTGGCTCATTACCTTGTCATCTTCCTACATATTTTTGTCTATGAGTTTTGCACTATCATTCTATTTTTACACTTAGTCATTTTTCTTCCATGTTCTGCACCCATCTGTTTTCTTAAGTTTTCCACCCCATTTTTCACTACTGTCTTCCCCGTTTTAAACTCTCCTTTCTGCCTAGTTTCACCACAACACTCCCACCTTTCCATAGCATCCACTCTTTCCTCTTTTGGTGTTCTATCTTGTGAGATATTCATCATTCTTTGAGTCACTTTGTGCACTATTCTGCATTTTCTGCACAGTCCGCATTTTTTGCCAAATCTCCGGTGTCATAACTTTTTGTCCCGACCTCATTTTTGAATGATTATTGTTCCTACTTCTTAACAACACTTAAGGCTTCTGTCATCTCAAATTTATCCCCATTTGGACATCGTTTTCCCAACTGTTTGCATCCGTCTTTGCACCCACTTCATACTGTATGCACAGTCTTTCTTGTGGCATGCACTTTTGCACATTGTTTATCTATGTTCATCATGGCATATTAAATCAATTTCTTCATGTTAATCTCATCACAATATACACACCTATTATTTGCACCCTTCCATAGGGGTTAAAAACCCTCCCCCGGTGAGTTTGCCCTCAATCATTCATGTTACTTTATGCACTTGGGCAGATTTCTACACTTAGCATTTTCTAATGGGTTTTGCCTCTTGTTTTGTGTTTGTTTCGCAGGAAAGCATGGAAAGTGAGGCCCTTACCTTCTAGCCGGCTGGAAGGCAAGGAGACGTAATCCACATAGTCCCCGCATCTTTAATATTAAGTGCGATCATCTTCTTTTTCCAAGGTACACAACGCACTTAGTTTCCTCTTTCATATCCTTTGGCGTTGTTATTCCTTGGTGGCGATCATGGTATTTCTTCTACATCTTTGTCACCTTTTCTCTATTGTATGATCATGATACCATGTTCACGTAGTCACATATTTATGCTATTCACTTGATTGGTGAACATATGCCTTCATGCCTATTCATGTGATTTGTGGGGTCGGCACGCATACACACATCCACATTTTCACATCTACAGTTACATTATTGGCCATATTTATATTTCTCGTAGAAGTAGCTTGATTTATAACTTGAAGATGCAAGAGCGGACATGGACAGTGTCCAAGGGCTCCACTCTAGTCCCTTCGGTAGATAGCTGGAAACATACTATAAACCATGGGGTATGATGAACATTGGCGTCGCATTGCACCGGGAGTACTTTTTTTTATAAACGAGTGAAGATCCACGAGGCAATCTTGTGAAATTACATGCTTACTAGTACATTCTTGTTACATGAATTTCTAGTGCATAGCCTTTGTGGTTATGAAAAAGTACATTCTTGTTCATGAAAGGCCAAATTGCATTTTTGTTGTATTCTTGCTTAATCATATTTCCAGTCTACATAAACTCTCATATCTCACCTTGATCATATCTGGTCATTTGTGTTACTTTGATTTGTTCATGTGTTTCATCATATTTTCATGACTTATCTTATACTCTAGAGCTAAAATGTTAATCACTTAAACATTACCTTCATGTTGATACGAAGATACCTACTGGGCATGTGTGCTCATTCCCTACTTTTCTAATTTTTTTCAGGAAATTCTAGCGGGTCGGATTCAGACTATTCAAGTGATGGATCCGAGAGTGATTAAAGAAGGAGTGAAGCCTTAGATTGTCATTAGTGATAGTCAAGAGTCACTATGTAAATTTTTTTCTATTTTTATTGAGTCTAGTTAGTCAAAGAGTCAACCATATGTACTTCTAATTATTGTTCAAATAAAGCAAAGATTTTGTCTATATATTGTGCATTCATTTCTTATGTGTGAATGTGTTAGCGCTCTGATTATATTGTTTGCTTGAGGTGTACTAGCCGACTGTCAGCATTCCCGAATATCTTCCGCTGACCATAAATCTCGGGGTGTGACAGTTATAGTGGTATCAAAGCATAGGTTTTAGGACTTACTTATTCCCAGGAAAATATCATGTCATAGGCTAAGTCCATGGTTAAGGACCCATATCTATGAAACAAGGAAAGAAATTTCCAACCCATGAGAGAAATTGGGTAGAACACGGGATGAGATAGTAATTAGAAATTATCTCTATGAATTAATCCCATCAAATCCATGGGAGTTGACAAATTTATTATTTTTCTCAAGTACCTTATTCTTACAATGGCTCACCGTGTTGATTGGGGTGGAATGCAACAAACTATTGTGGGACTCACCCAGGCCTTGCAAAAAATGGCCTAAGCCGACGCGAGGGCTGGTGTTGGCGATCTGCACCGCAACTTCCGGAGTCTAAACCCTCCATGATTTTCTGGTTCTTCTAACCCAGACAAAGCTGAAAACTGGATAGATGAAATGAACTGTATATTCGAGGTCATGCAATGTGCCAACCAAGAGAAGGTTCGTATCACCACGTTCCAACTCAACAAGGATGCGCAACTTGGTGGAAGTCTATTCCGACACCGCCTCAAAATGCACCACACACTTGGGAGGGATTTCTCACACTCTTCTGAGCAAAATACTTCTCCGAACATGTTAAGGAGATGAAGGCAGCAGAGTTCGCTTCTTTGCGTCAAGGCATGATGACGATGGCGGAGTATGAGTTACAATTCTCTCGCCTATCACCTTATGCTCAGCATTTAGTGAGCACGAATCTTCTAAAAGAAAATCATTTCATGGACGGGCTGCGGCCCATCTTCATCCAGCAACTTGGCCCACAAAATATTCGGACCTATGCAGAGATGGTCCAACGGGCACACTTGTGTGAATGGACCTTGGAGAAGGTCGATAAACTCAAAGGCAAAGGGGAGGAGTCGAGTCGAAAGTCTGATCGGCGAGGAAAAAGAGAGGAAAAATTTAGCATCACTTACAACTCTCGGAACAACAAGAAGAGATCACGGACTGGGAATAACAAGGATGATCACAGGAACAAGAAGGCTAATGAAGAAGACAAGCAAGTCATGGCGGCTTGCTCTTTCTGCGAGAAGTTTGGCCACTCAACTGAAGAATCCTGGAAACGACTAGGGGCGTGTTTGCGATGTGGCAGCTGGGAGCACCGCATGCCGGATTGCCCCCTCATGAAGGATCAATCTTCCAGTAGTGGATGCAAGCGATAGGCTCATCTTAACGCTGTTCTGGATGATCATGAAGTGCCCAAGGATGATGGGCTAATGGAAGGTACCATTCAAATTTATTCCCATCCTGCATTCGTATTATTTGATACTGGTGCTTCTCATTCCTTTATATCTACTACTTTTGCAAAAAACCTTGCCAGTTTCATCAGTTCCTCTACCCTTGGACCTAGCTATCACTACACCCTTAGGTCCCAGAACTAAACTTACAACCCACTACCCCGATAGTGAGGTAATGGTAGAAGGTCATAATCTTCCTGTAAACTTCGTATGCCTTGACATGGAGGGCTACAATGCTATCCTAGGTGTAGATTGGCTTGTTGACCATGACGCCTATTTAAATTATCACAATAGGAGAAAATACCTTTTCACCCAAAAGGAATTAAACATGAGACAACGCAAATGGTTGGAGTATCTCAAAGACTTCAACTTTACTACCAGTATCATCTAGGCAAAGCAAATGCTGTAGCTGACGCTCTTAGCAGAAGACCAATGGCAACTCTAGTAAGTCTCAGGAAAGGTACGACTTGTCTTATCGAGGATTTTGCTCGTTTGAATCTCGATGTTGATAAAGAAGAGGAAGGGTGTATAGTTGCTAATATAAGGCCACAACCTACATTGATTGAAGACCAAGTCAAATTATAAGAAAGTGACCCCACATTGATGGAAATCAAGGCTAATATTGATCGAAGGTCAGAATTCTCCATTTCAACTGATGGAAGACTATTGTTCAAAGATCGAATCTGTGTACCGGATCATGCCGACACTAAAAAATTGATCATGGAAGAAGCTCATAAATCAAGGTATGCTATTCACCCTGGTGCTACCAAGATGTACCAAGACTTGAAAAGAAATTTTTGTGGCCCAATATGAAAAGAGAAGTAGTGGACTTTGTATCTCGTTGTCTCACTTGTCAACAAGTAAAGGCGGAACATTTAAAGCCCGCCGGGAAACTACATCCCTTGGATATTCTCGAGTGGAAATGGAAAAGTATAGGGATAAATTTCATCATGGGTTTACCTAAGACAAGAGGTGGACACGATGGTATATGGGTGATTATAGACCGATTGACTAAATCTGCACATTTTCTACCAATTAAAAGTCGATGGTCTGTGGATGTATTAGCAGCACTATACATAAAGAAAATTGTCAAATTACATGGTGTCCCTATCACCATTATATCTGACCAAGACCCTCGGTTCACATCACAATTCTAGAAGGGTCTACAACATTCATTAGGGACCCGACTCAACTTTAGTATTACGTTCTATCCACAAACTGATAGTCAAACTGAAAGGACAAATCAAGTGGTGGAAGATATGCTCAGGGCATGTGCTATTGATTTTGGAGGGAGTTGGCACGACCACTTGCCTCTAGTGGAATTCGCCTACAACAATAGCTATCAAGCTAGTATACAAAAGGCACCATTCGAGACACTATATGGAAGAAGCTGTCACTCACCTATATGTTGGAATGAAGTAGGAGAAAGGTAATTTTTCGGCCCCGACATCATCAGGGATACTACCGAAAAGATAAAGCTTATTCGGGAGAGACTCCAGATGGCTCGAGACAGGCAAAAATCATATGCTGATAATAGAAGGCGTGACCTAGAATTCCAAGTAGGAGACCATATATTCCTTAAGGTTTCTCCGGGTCGAGGTATTCGAAGATTCGGCATCAAAGGCAAGCTCACTCCGAGATTCATTGGACCTTTTGAAATTCTTGAAAGGATTGGTGAAGTCGCATATCGAATAGCTTTGCCCTCTCAATTAGCTGGAGTCCAAGATGTATCTCACATCTCAAAGCTCAAAAGGTACATCCCCGATTGTAGACACGCCATTCCTGATGTCTCCTGAGAAAGTCTCATATTACTATACGACGCCCCGCGACGGCTTACGCATTTTGAATCGCTCGAGTGCTTCCTTTTCTTGAGTCTTCTTCCGCATTTTCGGCATCCGAAAATCATCTCGTTGCAGCATTCGGACGGCATCAACACCAATCGGACGCACCGGAAGGTTCCGAAACCAGGAAGGGTGCCTGTCGGGGAGTTGTCGATGAATTTTCAGCGGACCCGGGGGGTCTTAATGGAGGCGTCCAGGCCCCTGGACGCCTCCATTACTTTAATTTATTTTTTTAAGACCAAAATACATAAAAAATGATATATTAATGGAGGCATCCAGGCCCCTGGACGCCTCCATGAAAATAAAAATATAAAATATAAAATGCCAGTTGGCATAAAAAAACAAAAATAATAAAAAATATATTTTCTTAGTGGCGTCCAGGCCCCTGGACGCCTCCATCAACTCACTCACGGGGTGCCGCCCACCGAACGGCGGTTTGTCGTGTGTGAAAGAATCCAAATTGTGGAGACGTCCAGTCGTCTGGACGCGCCCATTTCCAAATCACGGGTCGCCGCTCCAAAACCACGCGTTGTGTTAAACCGCGTGCGACTTTCGGTGGAGTTCGGTGGGACTTATGGAGGCGTCCGGGACCCTGGACGCCTCCATGAAAATATTCGAAAAAAATGAATAAAAATAGAATAAAATATCTTTTTTGCCCTGATGGAGGTGTCCAGGGTCCTAGACGCCTCCACCCTCCGGAGCCCTATAAATAGAGGCCCACCGCCTCAGTTCTGGAGGAGCTTCTAAGAGATCCGATAGGCTGCCGGAGCCCAGAGGCTACCGGAGTCATTTCTAACCCGTGGGGTCTTTTGTAGGTGGAGGTTCTGCCGACTTCTCGGGTGCCCACGCTCGCGAGAGGAAGGTCGTCTTCATCCATCGCGCTTCCACGTCGTCCCTACGCTGCCGGAGCTCCGCAGGATTTCACCATCGGCACATCCAATAAGCCAATCCTTTCCTTTTCTTCGTAGTTCTTTTACATTCATCATCTCGCATCCTCTATCCCCCTTCATAAGGGCGCCTCTTCTTATATACTTCTTGCATCCATCATCTTATTTTCCTCCTACTCGAGTCCGAGAGGGGTTTAAAAGATAACACCAACCAGGTGTGTGTCTTGCCATCATTTTGTTATTTTTATCGCAAGGATTTGAATACTACACCTTCATCTTTCTAATCCACTCGTTACTTGTTTGTCGTTGTTTTGCAAGGGTACCCAAGGAAAGCCCTCTCCATCGGCCGGCCGAAGGGGGAGGAAGAAGCAACCCGCCATCTACCGCTCTTGAGGTAGGAGCGATCACTTTCTTTATTTTGGGATCTTTTGGCCCCTGGCGATCACATCTTGTTCTCGAGGCCGCGGCGAGTCACTTCCCCAATGGCCGTTTAAATTCCCGTTCTTATATTCTCTTTATATTCTATTATATTCTGCTCATATTCTCGAGGTCGTGGCGAGTCACTTCTCCAATGGCCGTTTAAATTCCCGTTCTTATATGTTATATTCTTATCTATTCATATTCTCGAGGTCGCGGCGAGTCACTTCCCCAATGGCCGTTTAAATTCCTGCTCTTATATTCTCTTTATATTTTGTTATATTCTTATTTATTCATATTCTCGAGGCCGCGGTGAGTCACTTCCCCAATGGCCGTTTAAATTCCCGCTCTTTATATTCTCCTTATATTCTGTTATATTCTTATCTACTCATATTCTCGAGGCCGCGGCGAGTCACTTCCCCAATGGCCGTTTCAATTTTTGCTATTTAATTTCTGCACCATTCACGCCCCCCCGAGGCCGCGGCGAGTCACTTCCCGCTATGGCCGTTTAACCCCCATATCTTGCTATACTACATTTGTCCCTCTCGCCCCGCCGGAGCAATCTCCCGTGGTGGCCCCTTCTCTTTTCTTTTATTTCTGTGTTGCAGCAAACAAAGAGGAGCCCGCGCGCTCCGCGTCTTCTTCGCTCCCCGAACCGCGTGACATCGCTCACAGATTGGCGATCACGGTGGGACGACTACTGCTTCTTTTGGCTACCCTTGCAAGTTCGGCACCGTCCGTGCCTCTCCACCTTGGCGCCCTCACGCGCCCCCGTTGTGCTCACGGCAGCACTGTCAATTTGATTGGTTGTGTGCTTATTATATGTTTGTTATTTCTGTTGTTTTCTTACTCTATATCTTTGTCAGCATTCCATTGCATACATCCATCCCTCTTTTATATCCTTTTTCATTTTTTCTAAGGATCACCCTTTCCCGGTGAAGGAAGGACTCTCCGTTTGAGAATTCCTCTCAACGAACTAGAATCTCCTCCACTGGGACCTCCGTAAGTCCCCGACATCGAAGAATCTCCTCTTCGTTCACTGGGCTGGTTGTACCATTGAAGTTCCCCGGAGTTAGTCATCCCATTCGTGGTGAGACGAGAGACCCTAGCTGACACGGCGGTGAAACAAAAATAAACTAGGGTCCCTATTTTGTGTGAACTTCGGATCTCGCTAAAAACAAAAAAATCATCAAAATCAAAACACAAAACACAAAAAAAGGCGTAAAGGCATCCACTTGTTCGATAATCTCTGCTACCTGCTTGCTAGTGTATATTTTTACATTCTGGAAAACTGTGAGCATGGCTCACGAGTCTTTTGAGGAGAACCACCCTAGTCGTGGTTTGTCAGCCGACCCGCGAGTCTATGCTATGGACTCGGGTCCCTCTCATGAGCCCTCACATGAGGTGCAGGTTATTACCGGGGACACATCCCCACCACAGGATATCTCTTCCTTACTGGGCGTCCTCGCCAACACGGAGCTTACCTCTGAACAGCTCCGGGCCTTCCAGGCCATTCTAAAGGGGAAATCTGTTTCCCCCACGCCCCAGGAATCAACTCCGGCCATCGCACCTCTCCAAGAGTCCGTGCAGGCCATTCCATCTCCTTCATTGGCGCAAGCCATCCAGTCTCCCTCGCTTCAAGGACAAGCGAGCCAACAACCACCCTCATTCCAGTTCCCGTCACAATCTCAAACTCCCGTTGTTCCCCATATACCGCTTCAGCCGGGGCTGACTGTCGGCGGTCCGGTAGCTCCCTCTCATTCGGGGTTCCCCCCTCAAGTCTCCGGGAGACAGTTTCTCCCCCAGTGGGAAGTACCACCTTCACCTCCAGAGGAGCTCACCCAATCGCTCCTCAATAGGTTCAATCGCATGGACGAGCAATTTCAAAATCTGAGAAGGATGGTGGACGTGAAAGCCACCCCGGAGGTTGCTTTGCTAATCCTTCCCGTCATTCATCTTCCTCCCTCCGAAATGCCCACGTACCGCAGATACAATGGTACCAGCAACCCCTTCATTCACCTCAAGGATTTCATGTATGAGTCCTCATATTGGCAAAACGATCAGAGGTCCCTGGCATACCTCTTTCGGAGATCATTGGATGGTCCCGCGCTTGAGTGGTTCTATTCCTTGGAGCCCCGCGAGGCCGAGAATTTTGAAATAGTCCAGAGAAGGTTCTTGCAGAAATATAGGGATAGGGTCGGTCCCTCACTCTCCATTACCGACCTAGTGGCCGAAAAGATGAAGCCCGACGAAGATTTTGTCCGCTATGCTGATAGATGGAGGTCTCTGGCGGAAAGAATAAGGGATACCCTCTCCGAGCCCAAACAAGTGAAGATGATTGTGTCTAATGCAACCCCAGAGTTCAGACACGTCCTGGCCATGAATAAACTTACTACAATGGAGGAACTCTATGAAAGGGCCCGGTACATCCAAACCCAGTTAAAAGACTCCCCCATTATGAATATGTTTGAGTCGCCGAAGCCCAAAGTGATCAGAAAGACAGGCGCTGGTGTCCCGGGCGAAGCCACAGAAGGGGTCGTGACAAATGAGCAAGTGGGTGCGGTCAACAATGCCAACTATGCAGTCAACCCAAGGCCTCCACAAATGCCCTGACTTCCCCTCCAACCAAGTCCTTTCCCTCTTCGTCCTCCACCCCAAAATAATCCACCCCAGGATAATATGCCTCCATTACGTCAACCCCAGCAACAACAACCACCGCTTCAGTACAACCAAGTTCCACCCCCGGGGAACTATGGTCCCCAACAGCAACAAAGGAAGCCGGTCGGTCCCAAGAGAGCCTACTATCCACCATTGCCAGAAACCTTAGCAGACATTTTTAATGCCCTCATGGCATCAAACCAACTCTCCCTACCCAGAGAAAGGCCCGTGTGGCCCCCGAATGTTGATACCTCCAAATACTGCGTCTACCACAGGCAGCCAGGACACACAGTAGATTACTGCTTCTATTTCAAAGATTACATCCACGATATGAATGATGAACATCAAATAGATTGGGATGAAATGATATGATACGTCGCCGCTCTCAAGGCTAGGAGACCTCCTCATAGGCCACAGCAGCAGTTACAACAGCAGCAGCAGCAGCAACCACAACAACAACAACAGCCTCAGCAGGCCCCACAACAACAGCCCAACATGGGCATAATCCAGAATCCATTACCGGAGCACCAACAGCCCAATCATCAGGTTAACCCCATCTCCTCTTTCTCGGAAGTCGGGAGAGAGCAGGTGTGGCACCAGGAAAGTACCTTCATTCTTTCTACCGCCAATCCTATCATCACGCAACACCCTTGCCTTCCCCGGGTAGCACCTCTCTCTCATCAACCCGCGTCAGTATCGCCTTCACCATTTCCACTACCATTACGCCCTCTCATCCGTACCCCGATCCCCTATCAACCGACACTCTCCACTATGCCTTCACACCCTCTCATCTTCTCCCACTCCCCCACTTTACCATCCACCTCTACCACATTTACCCCTACGCCTTCTAAACCCCTTATCATCTATCAACCATACATAACCCCGTCTTTCTCCACCATATCACCACTAATGCCTTCAAAACCACTCATTACTCATCACCCACCTCAAAATCATTGCCCGCTTCAAGCCCTACCCACTTCTACTTCGTCTCCACCTCCACCTTCCAGACCCCTTATCCTTCATAATCTGCGCGATATCCCCTCTACCTCCACCATGCCTCCACCTAACAAACCCCTCATCAGAATCCCTGCTCCCATCATCACCCCTACTTCATTAACCATTCCTCCACCACTACCCCTCAAATCCTTGTTAAAACCCACTGCTACCCCCACAGAGGTACAAAAGCCACAGGCAATGGTGCTCCGGAGTGGAAGGATTTTCCATAGGGTTTTCCCCCACAACAGTCAGAATCCTGAGCAATCTCAGCCAGAGAAGGATGATGGAGAACAACCAGAAAGGGCTATCCCTGGAACACAGTATGATCTATTGAAACACTTGGACAAGACGCCTGCTCGGATCTCCATCCTGGAGCAACTTCAAAGATCCACATCCCACCAGGCGGCCTTGATGGAATATCTTCAAAAGGTCATGGTTAATGAGGACCTCCCCGTGGAGAAGATTTCGACCGTCCTGACCCCAACAGACACACAACCGGCCATCATGTTCCACAACTACGAGCTCGCTCCCAAGGAAGCTCAGAAATATGCATTGTGCATTTCAATAAAAATTAATGGGGTATCCATAAACCCGTGTCTTGTGGACACGGGTGCGTCCATAAATGTGATCTCCATGGACACCCTTCAGTTGTGTTGGGTCAACAAGGAACAAATAAGACCTTCCTCAATCACGGTCACGGCTTATGACAATAGCAAAAGGCCGCCGCAGGGGATGATTATTCTGAAGGTAGAACTAGGCCCCATGTCAATTCCCACGGAATTCCATGTCCTCGACATGGACCCCACATTCAAGGCTATACTGGGTCGCCCTTACATCGAAGCCATGGACGCTGTGCCTTCCACCAACCATCAGTGCCTAAAGTTTCCTTACAATGGGAGGATTATTAAAGTGGTCAGTACACCTGTCCTTCACACAGTGGATGCTATCAACACCTCTCTGCCCTCTGTCTGGCCGTCTCATCGGCCCATATTGTCACTACTGGAGGTACGTGATTCATCTCACGTTCCACTAGCACCAAAGGAGCCGGTCAGGGCAACCGCAACATCATGTCTCCCTTTTCACTCCAAAGGTTGGGAGATTATGAGGAACATCGGCTATCAACAGGGTAAAGGTCTGGGCGCACAGTTACAGGGTAGGCTCAAACCGCCAAAGGAAATTAGGCCGAACCGTAGGTTTGGCCTAGGCTTCAAAGGACCGTTCAAGGCGGATTGGAAGCCCCTCACATGGACTCTATCAGACCACTTCAACAGAGGGCCCGTTGTTCAGATGGGAGATTACCCACGAGAAGTATATGGGGGATCACATGATGTATATTTGGCTGAAAAATGTCCGAGGATCACCAAAAGAGGCAAGATCAAAGATCCGGAATGCGAGTGGAACAAATGGTTCGACATACGGGACATTTCCGTTGCACTGGAAAGGATGTTCTCGTCTTCGCAGCTTGAAGGACCAGCATTGATCTCCGAAATACCAGAGAATATTACCACTCTTGCCAAGGTTCCAAACTATCCTCGTTCTCGCCAGAAGGACCCTGTCATCGATGGATCTTCATCCGTCCTCAACATTGCCGTCGACGGCTCATTAGCCGTCATCTTCTTCATCCACTCATCTCAGCCTTTGCTGATATCTTCTTCCTGGGCCAGACAATTATCTGATGATCTTCCCAGATCCTCTTCTCTGCTTACATACCTACGCGGGCTTCTCAACCCGCGCCAGGTCTTCAACCATGATCTGCTCTATGAGCCTTACAATTCTCTAGCTATAACCACTTTCCTCTCTCCTCCAATCTCTTTTCACTGCTTTGTCATTAAAAATGAAAACGAAAAAAAAACGTCAATTTTCAAACTCCCCAACAACACATCTTCGTTGAGGAAACCTCCTATATCTCCCACGGGTGCGTACCGCCCTGCGGACCACCCGTCCAAGGTCCGATGAGCGACCTTTTCTACCCCTCCTCTCAGGGGTCTTCTCCTGTACATTCTACACCATCCTCTTCGTCTTCCTCTTCTTCTGTAAATATTGTCAGTCAATCTAGGAATGATAGGCCAAGGGTAGTACCTAGGAAGAAATCCAAGGGTAGGCAGATCCCTCGTCGATTCCTTCTGGATTTAGCCGCCAGGTGTCAGGCCCTTCTTGCCATCCCCCAGTTGTTAGAAAATCCCATCCAGCTACCGAAAATAGAATGTGAGGGTGACTGTACATTTGATGAAGGGTATGGAGTCTACGAGATCACGGATGAAGAATGCCCCACTGAAGATGAGGGTGAAGAATATGAGGATGCGGCGGGCGCATACGCTAGTGGAATGAGGAGATTCGACGAGCCGTCAACCGCCCTAGAAGAATCCACCAAAGAAGTCAACTTGGGAACTGAGGAAGACCCTAGGATCATCCTCATAAGTGACAACCTACCACCCTCTGAAGAAGAGGCATTAATTGAGGTTCTCAAGGAATATAAGGACACGTTTGCATGGATCTACGAGGATATGTCAGGTCTAGATTCAACCTTGGTCGAACACCGTTTAACCCTAAAACCAGGGTCCGTCTCGGTAAAACAAAGGTTAAGGCGTTTCCACCCTTAGATGGCTTTGAAAATGAAAGAAGAGGTCGATAAGCTCCACAAATCCAGGTTCATTAGAGTCGTTCTTTATCCTCAATGGGTGGCGAACATTGTTCCGGTCATGAAGAAAGATGGGAAAGTCAGGATTTGCATCGACTTCCGGGACCTTAACCGCGCGTGTCCAAAAGATGATTTTCCCTTACCTCACATTGATGTGTTGATTGATAACACGGCAGGCTACGAAACCCTCTCATTCAAGGATGGATTTTCAGGATACAATCAAATTCGTTTGGCAGAAGAGGATCAGGAAAAGACGTCATTCACTACCCCTTGGGGAACATATTGTTACGTGGTCATGCCGTTCGGATTAAAGAATGCTGGAGCTACTTATCAAAGTGCGATGATGGCCATATTTCATGACATGATGCACATATATCTGGAAGTGTATGTGAATGACTTGTTGGTGAAATCAAGGACCAGGATGGAACATCCAGAAGTTTTGGCTAAGGTCTTGCAGAGGTCAAGGGAGTTCCAATTGAAAATGAACCCGAAGAAGTGTGTGTTTGGTGTGTCATCGGGTAAATTGCTGGGGTTCATTGTAAGTAAAAGAGGGATCGAGATAGATCCCGACAAAGCTAAGGCTATCAGGGATATGTCGCCTCCCAAGAATTTGAGGAAAGTCCGAGGTTTAATCGGGAGGTTGTAGTTTATTCGTCGGCTTGTGTCCCAACATTCACAAAGGTGTAGACCTCTCTACGAGTTGACCAAGCCAGTAGTAGAATTCCACTGGAATTCTAAATGTCAGAAAGCTTTTGAAGGGTTGAAGGAATATCTGGCTAGTCCACCCGTTCTCATTCCACCCAAACCAGAAAAACCTCTGATCCTTTACGTCTCAGTCTTGGATGACTCCGTGGGAGCCATCCTCGCACAAGCTGATGAAGAAGGCAAGGAACGGGCAACCTATTACTTGTCCAAACTTCTCAATCCCTGTGAGCAGAAGTACACCGTCATGGAGAAAACTTGTGCTGCCCTCGTTTGGGTAGTGCAGAAATTGAAGCACTACTTCTTGGCTCATGAGGTCCACTTGATTGCTCGAATGAATCCTATCAAATTTCTTCTGGAGAAATCCATCCTTACGGATAGGCTAGCACGCTGGCAAAGTTTTCTCTCTCAGTTCGACATCACCTACATCCAGCAAAAAGCGATTAATAGCTATGCCATAGCCGAGCATCTCGCTCACCATCCTCTCCCCAAGTTCGATCCCGTCCAATCAGAGTTTCCAGATGATGAACTAATGTCCGTCAACCAATCATATGAGCCAATGTGGACGCTATATTTTGATGGAGCTCTGAATTCTCAAGGGAGAGGAATCGGCGTCGCCCTCCTGTCGCCTGAAGGCCTCACATTCCCATTGGCATACCAGCTCGAATTTTTAGTTACCAACAATATAGCCGAATATGAAGCTCTTCTAGTTGACCTAGAACTCGCTCATTCTTTTCGTATCACTGAGTTACGAGTCGTAGGTGATAGTCAACTCATCCTTCGCCAGGTGCTCACTAAATATCGCACTCGCGATCCCAAACTCAAGCCATACCAAGAACTCACTGCTGCCTTTGCCAAACTGTTCACAAAACTGATCTTTGTTCATGTCCCTCGTCATCAGAATATTCTCTCCGATGCCCTCGCCTCATTGGCATCATCCATAAGATTCCCTCTAGGAAGATGGTTTGAGTCCATTTCCATCTACAAACTTCACGCCCCTGCAATCGATGATGCTTCCTACGTAAATATCAAAGACAGTATAGCAAGGAAGATCCTGCAGGAAGATATCCTTGAGAAGAGGGAGATCATGTTGGCAGAGGTTGAAGAAGAACTGGCTGATGAAGAGAAACCATGGTTCTATGAAATCGTCAAATACTGCCAAGATCAGTCTTATCCTGAAGGGGCCACCACAGAGGACAAGAAAGCCATAAGAAGGGTGGCTCAGAAATACACATTGGTTGGAGGTCTACTCTATAGGAGGAGCCTTACTGGTATTCTGTTAAGATGTCTTGGTGACGATGAGGTTTGAAAATGTGTAGAGGAGACGCACTCGGGTGTGTGCGGTGGCCACGTGAATAGTCAGATGCTCGCCAAGAAGATCATTCGGCAAGGCTTTTACTGGCCCACTATGGAAGAGGGTTGTGCTGTCTATGTCCGTAGGTGTGTCAAGTGTCAACTTCACGCCGATAAAATCCATTCACCATCTTCCTCACTTCATCCAATATCCTCCCCAAGGCCTTTCTCCATGTGGGCATTCGACATCATTGGTCCCCTAGGTGATCCCAATTCCCTCACCAAGCAGAAATCTTTCATCCTTACTGCGATGGAATACTTCACCAAATGGGCCGAAGCCGAAGCTTACGCAGAAATCAAGGTGTTAAAAGTCTGCAAGTTCATCATGAAGAACATCCTCGCCAGATTCGACGTCCCAAGCACAATCGTCACCGACAATGGGCCACAGTTCATTTCTCAGGACCTACAGGACCTCTGCAAAAGGTACGCAATTGCATTGCATCATTCATCGCCTTATTACCCACAAGGTAACGGCCAAGCGGAGGCCACCAATAAAACATTACTCAAAATCATCAAAAAAACCTGCGAGTCTAGTAAGTTTTCAGACTGGCCAGAAAAACTTATTGAAGCCCTATGGGCCTATCGCACTTCAATCCGTACCCCCACCGGGCAGACTCCATTTGCCCTTACTTATGGTATGGAAGCGGTAGTCCCGTACGAGACTCTGATCCCTTCTCTCAGGGTACAATTGGACGAGAAATTTTCCCTCGACGATCATCGTAATTCACTCCTCGCCCAGTTGGAACTCTTGGATGAGAAGCGGCTGGCCGCTGCCGAACACGCACGTGTGTATCAAAATAGACTCGCTCGCTTTTACCAAAAGAAAGTCATTGAGAGAAAATTCAAAGTCGGTGAGATGGTCGTAAAAAGAATTTTTGTCAAACCTGGAGGGCCGTGTTCTAAGCTCCAACCCAATTGGGAAGGACCATTTGTAATTCAAGCCGTGTACCCAGGCAACGCTTACAAGCTAGTCAACGCCGAAGGGACCGAGTTATCCCACCCTTGGAATGGGCTTTATCTTAAGAAATACTACCCTTAGCACAAAACAAAACAAAATGATGAAAAGATAAAAAAACATCAAAAACAAAGAAATACCGAAAACCACTAAAAATATGGAAAATTCAAAATGTCGATGCATGGCAGTCACCATGTAGTTAAGTCCCTACATCTAACCTTCATGTTAGGATAGGGCCCTTTAAGGCTTGGTAGGCACCAGGTCTTGGTTTGCCAGAACCGTGGAGATCCCTGTCCGGCCACGTCGGCCTATGCTCGCTCGAAGGAAGCTAACATGTGCTCACTTATGTATTTTATTCAAAAAAAAAGTCGGTAGCATCACCTACGGCGGGGCCCCACCCAGAAGATCTCCGGAAGCTGTAATCTTTATTCTTTTCTCTTCAACCAAATGAGACAGTCGGCGTCCTTAAAACGCTGAGCATGAGAAATCGAAACTCAAACCCCAAAGGCAAAAGTAGGATCCATTTCCTTGAGCATCGATCAGAGCACGAGAAGAGGGCAGTGTCCCCGCAGGCATACGAAAGGGAGCCCACAAACGTCAAACGACTGTATCTCCCTCACAAAAAGAAATACAAAATCAAAATCAAGAGCCTGGTCGTGACCGTGCCTGATGCGATAAATGGAACCCCTCCAAGCAAAAGTTCGAATCCACAAAAGGGGGGGGCTATGGAATGTAAATGCTTGAGATTTGGTCTGAAGTTGTCCGAAAGGAAAGAGTTAATGGGCCCTTATTCGCTCGCCGGGTTAACGGCTTTGCCGGTCCTCTCAGGAGGTTTATCCCCTACACTCTTCCTTCTCCCTCTAAAGATGAAGGTTCGATGGAGTTTCTGAAGGGTGAAAACTGCCCAGGGTCTGCGACCTTATTTTAATATACACGTTTGGTTGCCTACTTTGAAAAGCAAAAGCTATCGCTGCGAAGGAGTCTCCGTGTTTATGGCTGGTCAAGACCCTTGTTTACCACCTTGATGTCTTCTTGCTTAACCTTGGGCTTAGGCCAATGCAAGCGCGTCACCTATGGGTGCGACAGCGTCTGATTTCGGGTCAGCGTCGCGCGGTTGGTCGTTAGGGTTCCAGGGTGTTCCATCATATACCATCTAGAGTTGTGAGGAAACAGACCCGGGTCAGGCAAATCTCTTACCTCAAACACCTTTTGGGTGAATCCCTGTGGTCGGAAGCGACTGGGAGCCTAAGCATGGCATGACGGTATTGTCATCAGGGTAAGTCTTAGCCGGCGGGATCATCATTCGAGGGGTCTAGAGGCCCAAATCAACCTAGATGTGCACTTAGGATACCTGAGAGGTTAGTAAGAAACCCATGTTCTCACGTAGGTTAGGTGCCATTTGGGTGCTTGCCAGGCGTTAGCAACAAAAAATTGAAATGATAAAAACAACAAAAAAGAAAAAAAAAGAAAATGTACATATTTGTAAACAAAAAAATCTTCTTTATGAGAAAACCAAAAAAATGCCAAATATAAAAAAGAAAACAAATCAATTTTGCATGATTGCATTTGCGTGCAGCATCTCACTTTTAATACCGCTAGCATTCGTGTGCTTGCCTGTCGCATTTATCATCACCGCATCTTTCCCTTACCTTCGCTAAATAAAGGCTTGGCCCCTTGACCAGTTATCAAGGACAGTCACAGTGACCATTTGCTTATTGAGCAAGGGGCCAAGTCCGAACAGAAATTCTGATTTGTTTGTTTCAGTGATGTGTGCAGGGATTCAGGCAACAGAAGTAAAGGTGAAAACCAAACAAACCAAACCTTGTATTTTATTCCAAAAAACAAAAAAAAATACATCAAGTTCCGCCCTCTCTCTCTGCATTACTCGTCCCACTACTCTCCGGGTAAAACGCTCTTAAAGGTGCTACCCAACTATAAAAAGCGGTACTCCTACCGCGCTGTACTCTCCTTCCTATTCCCACACCCCGACGTTGATCCACGGAAGCAGCAGAGAAGCTACCAACATGAAAGCCACGCTCTCGTGCTCTTCGGTAGCGCTCCTCACCATCTCTCAGCCACTGTTCAGCAAGACCAAGGCTGGTTCGGAGTTCGAAAAATTGGGCCTCCATGGCCCTTCGTTCCTCCCTTTCAGTCAATCTGTTGGCTCTTTCTCTCTCTGCGTCTCTTTCTCTCTCTGCCCGTTCTCTCTCACGGTCTTCCCTCTCCAACTGGAGAGTGATCCTCAGCTCCACGGCATCCCTAGAGGAGTCGTCATCAGGATGACGCCGCAGTTCCCTCTCCAGTTCTGCTATCCTAGCCTCCCTCTGCGCAGCTTGGGCAAGCGCTTCTTCCGTCTCCTTTTCCTGCCGAGTGTACCATCTCAGATACGCGATAAGGCGTAAACAAAGAGAACTCAACACTGAAACTTTTACCTGTATACAGAGCATCCCTTCTGCCTCCGCAGCACGCTGCGTGGCGTGAGCAAGTTGCTCATGAAGCAAGTCAAGTTCTGAGGTGGGAATCCACAAGCTGGAAGAGGCACCACCTACTCCCATCGCTTTCATCCTGGGGGAGTGAGAACATGTTCCCCTGCTGGGGGGATATGCACTCGACTAGTTGATGATTCTGAGCGCCGGTGTTGATAGAAAAAAAAAACCTACTCTCATCGCTGGGGAAGCCGCGCCAATCTGGGCATGCTACGACCGTGTGAATTAGCAGCCAACATCTGGAATCTGGGGTTTTAATTAGGAATGCACTGTACACCTATTGTAATGCCCCGAGTTTTTCGAATCCTCGTTCGTGGGTCCCGGATCTGATTTCTCAGAGCGTTCGACTCCGATGTGTCTGAAATTTCGTTTCGGACATCTTTCGTGTTCGGATCGGCGCGATCCGGAGTCGTTTCGGAGGCCCGGAGGCGTTCCGCGGCTTTTTCCGCGTGTGTTTTCCGATTCCCAGCATGGGTTTCGGCTTTTTCTTCGGAACCTCGTTGCGGGTGAACCGGGCCGTTCACCTAGGCGAGTGTGGTACCGTTGCGATCGGTGCATTCCGAGGATCGCGAGGGTGTGATTTTCTATTTTTCGGGATTTTTTTGATTTTCTGGATTTTCCTATATATACCCCCCCCCCACTCTCTCTCTTCCTCTCATTTCTCACTCTCACCCTCTCTCTCTTCTCACGCTCTCTCCTCTCTCCCTCTCTCTCCGACGGCCGACGGGGTGGAGTGTGGGCGAGGCGGGGACGGCGCGGGCGAGGCACGGGCGAGGATGGATGAGGATCGAGGCGGTGGAGGCGTGGTGAAGCTCGGCCGTGGGTTCGTGGAACGGCGAGGCTTCAACGGCGTTTTCTTCGTGGACCGGCGTCCACGGCGCGTCGTTTCTTCGGTGGAGGTAGGGAGATGGACCCTCAACCCGCGTACTTCATTTCCCGCGAGTTTCGTAGGCCGTGGTGAGCCGAGCGGGCTAAACGGGGTGATTTGGAAAAAATGCATGTTTTTGGGGAGTGAGCCGAATCTTGTGTTTTGATCGTGTTTTTGGAGTTTAAATGGGTCCCCTCAGTGCTAGGGAGGTTGGGGAATGTTTCCTCCTTTGTTTCCCCATCACCCGGGGTGATCGGGGCGTGGAATGGATTTCTTCGTGGTTCTCACCGTGTTTCGGGCGCGGACTGAGAACGCGCTACCCTCAGGTAGCGCGTTCTTGATGGTCGCGCTGCCCCGATGGGGCGCGTTCATCGGAGAAGATGAACAGTAAGGCAGTTCGGGTCGCGCCTTACACCCCCAGCGCGTTCTTGTTGTCGCGCTATAGGATCATAGCGCGACCTGGTCTGGTCGCGCTATGGACCTGTAGCGCGTTCTTGTTGAACGCGCTAAGGGCGTATAGCGCGTTCTGCCTGAACGCGCTATGCACCTATAGCGCGTTCTGGGAGGTGACCAGCCGGGCTGCCCGGGGCGGGCGATCTGCGGCTGATCGCGCTCCCCTTGGGCCGTGTGTGTCCCGGACACCCCGTGGAGTTCCGTGACCGTGTCTTTGGGCGTCCGGAGGTCCGTTTACTTTGATTAGTGTCCCCGTGAGTTTAAGGGTCTGGGTGACCTTCTAGCGTTCCGATTGTGTTGTGTTGGTCTACCGGTCGACCCGGTTGTGACCGAGTGGTCGATCTTTGGCCTCGTGAGTGTCCCGGACACCCCGTGGGTTTCGTTACCGTATTTTTGGGTGTCTGGAAGTACCGTGTTACCTCGATAAGCGTGCCCTTGGGCTTGGCGGGTCCGGGTGACCCCAGGTGTTCTGGGTGTAGATATATATTACTCTCCTCTCCTCACTTGGTGGATGATAGGTTATGAATAAAGCAATAATATCGGGAATAACAAACAAAGCGCAGTGAGAGGATGGAGAAAAACAGAGAGTGACTGTGATCGCCACCAAAGCGCAGCATGTGACTAGCGTACCGTACTTTGGAAAGGAAGGGGAGACACTCCCCTTGACGCAGCACTGGGAGGATGCGCGGTCGATGCAGAACCACCTTAAAGACACACGGCCCTACGATAGGCAGTCTAAGAGTGCTGCCGAACGCGCGGGAAGAAGAACTCCTGGAAGATGGGCGGCTTGAAGTGAACCGCAGAATGAAGAAGGGCGGTGCAGTGGATGCCGCTCATCGTCTTGAACGGGCCTAAAGGAACCGCGCACGCCCACCACGCCAAGTGTTGCAAAAGGGTTCACCTCCACCCTCTCTAGCCGGCCAGAGGGGATGGGCCTCGTGCTGATGAAGTGCTGACCTGCAAAACAATGTGGAGACACAGAAGAGACACCCAGATTAGGACTAAATGACGTAGTACGCGTTCATGTAAGAAGAATTAAGCATAAACAAATGGATAGGGGGATACCTGGGGGGTTTTAAACCCCTAGGATGACAAAAACGTAGGTGGGTGTATGCATGGGGAGAAAAACGAGGGAAACGCAGAGAGAGAATAACGCATGCGATAGATGATGAAGAAATCATAAAAATGACACTATGACTCGACACACGGACTACTCCCTGAACCGGAGGCTCGTAAGGACGTAGAGAGCCTCCCTCCTTGGCGCTAGGTCGTTCGGAAATGCGGCAGGGCTTCGCCGTCGACCAAAATTCCCCCCCTTTCGACGTCCGGCCGCTAGGGTCTATTTATAGAGCCTAGAAAGCCAGCGTCGAAATTGGGATTTTTAGACATTTTTAGGCCGAAAAAAAAAACCTACTCTCATCGCTGGGGAAGCCGCGCCAATCTGGGCATGCTACGACCGTGTGAATTAGCAGCCAACATCTGGAATCTGGGGTTTTAATTAGGAACGCACTGTACACCTATTGTAATGCCCCGAGTTTTTCGAATCCTCGTTCGTGGGTCCCGGATCTGATTTCTCAGAGCGTTCGACTCCGATGTGTCTGAAATTTCGTTTCGGACATCTTTCGCGTTCGGATCGGCGCGATCCGGAGTCGTTTCGGAGGCCCGGAGGCGTTCCGCGGCTTTTTCCGCGTGTGTTTTCCGATTCCCAGCGTGGGTTTCGGCTTTTTCTTCGGAACCTCGTTGCGGGTGAACCGGGCCGTTCACCTAGGCGAGTGTGGTACCGTTGCGATCGGTGCATTCCGAGGATCGCGAGGGTGTGATTTTCTATTTTTCGGGATTTTTTTGATTTTCTGGATTTTCCTATATATACCCCCCCCCACTCTCTCTCTTCCTCTCATTTCTCACTCTCACCCTCTCTCTCTTCTCACGCTCTCTCCTCTCTCCCTCTCTCTCCGACGGCCGACGGGGTGGAGTGTGGGCGAGGCGGGGACGGCGCGGGCGAGGCACGGGCGAGGATGGATGAGGATCGAGGCGGTGGAGGCGTGGTGAAGCTCGGCCGTGGGTTCGTGGAACGGCGAGGCTTCAACGGCGTTTTCTTCGTGGACCGGCGTCCACGGCGCGTCGTTTCTTCGGTGGAGGTAGGGAGATGGACCCTCAACCCGCGTACTTCATTTCCCGCGAGTTTCGTAGGCCGTGGTGAGCCGAGCGGGCTAAACGGGGTGATTTGGAAAAAATGCATGTTTTTGGGGAGTGAGCCGAATCTTGTGTTTTGATCGTGTTTTTGGAGTTTAAATGGGTCCCCTCAGTGCTAGGGAGGTTGGGGAATGTTTCCTCCTTTGTTTCCCCATCACCCGGGGGTGATCGGGGCGTGGAATGGATTTCTTCGTGGTTCTCACCGTGTTTCGGGCGCAGACTGAGAACGCGCTACCCTCAGGTAGCGCGTTCTTGATGGTCGCGCTGCCCCGATGGGGCGCGTTCATCGGAGAAGATGAACAGTAAGGCAGTTTGGGTCGCGCCTTACACCCCCAGCGCGTTCTTGTTGTCGCGCTATAGGATCATAGCGCGACCTGGTCTGGTCGCGCTATGGACCTGTAGCGCGTTCTTGTTGAACGCGCTAAGGGCGTATAGCGCGTTCTGCCTGAACGCGCTATGCACCTATAGCGCGTTCTGGGAGGTGACCAGCCGGGCTGCCCGGGGCGGGCGATCTGCGGCTGATCGCGCTCCCCTTGGGCCGTGTGTGTCCCGGACACCCCGTGGAGTTCCGTGACCGTGTCTTTGGGCGTCCGGAGGTCCGTTTACTTTGATTAGTGTCCCCGTGAGTTTAAGGGTCTGGGTGACCTTCTAGCGTTCCGATTGTGTTGTGTTGGTCTACCGGTCGACCCGGTTGTGACCGAGTGGTCGATCTTTGGCCTCGTGAGTGTCCCGGACGCCCCGTGGGTTTCGTTACCGTATTTTTGGGTGTCTGGAAGTACCGTGTTACCTCGATAAGCGTGCCCTTGGGCTTGGCGGGTCCGGGTGACCCCAGGTGTTCCGGGTGTAGATATATATTACTCTCCTCTCCTCACTTGGTGGATGATAGGTTATGAATAAAGCAATAATATCGGGAATAACAAACAAAGCGCAGTGAGAGGATGGAGAAAAACAGAGAGTGACTGTGATCGCCACCAAAGCGCAGCATGTGACTAGCGTACCGTACTTTGGAAAGGAAGGGGAGACACTCGCCTTGACGCAGCACTGGGAGGATGCGCGGTCGATGCAGAACCACCTTAAAGACACACGGCCCTACGATAGGCAGTCTAAGAGTGCTGCCGAACGCGCGGGAAGAAGAACTCCTGGAAGATGGGCGGCTTGAAGTGAACCGCAGAATGAAGAAGGGCGGTGCAGTGGATGCCGCTCATCGTCTTGAACGGGCCTAAAGGAACCGCGCACGCCCACCACGCCAAGTGTTGCAAAAGGGTTCACCTCCACCCTCTCTAGCCGGCCAGAGGGGATGGGCCTCGTGCTGATGAAGTGCTGACCTGCAAAATAATGTGGAGACACAGAAGAGACACCCAGATTAGGACTAAATGACGTAGTACGCGTTCATGTAAGAAGAATTAAGCATAAACAAATGGATAGGGGGATACCTGGGGGGTTTTAAACCCCTAGGATGACAAAAACGTAGGTGGGTGTATGCATGGGGAGAAAAACGAGGGAAACGCAGAGAGAGAATAACGCATGCGACAGATGATGAAGAAATCAGAAAAATGACACTATGACTCGACACACGGACTACTCCCTGAACTGGAGGCTCGTAAGGACGTAGAGAGCCTCCCTCCTTGGCGCTAGGTCGTTCGGAAATGCGGCAGGGCTTCGCCGTCGACCAAAATTCCCCCCCTTTCGACGTCCGGCCGCTAGGGTCTATTTATAGAGCCTAGAAAGCCAGCGTCGAAATTGGGATTTTTAGACATTTTTAGGCCGAAAAAAAAACCTACTCTCATCGCTGGGGAAGCCGCGCCAATCTGGGCATGCTACGACCGTGTGAATTAGCAGCCAACATCTGGAATCTGGGGTTTTAATTAGGAACGCACTGTACACCTATTGTAATGCCCCGAGTTTTTCGAATCCTCGTTCGTGGGTCCCGGATCTGATTTCTCAGAGCGTTAGACTCCGATGTGTCTGAAATTTCGTTTCGGACATCTTTCGTGTTCGGATCGGCGCGATCCGGAGTCGTTTCGGAGGCCCGGAGGCGTTCCGCGACTTTTTCCGCGTGTGTTTTCCGATTCCCAGCGTGGGTTTCGGCTTTTTCTTCGGAACCTCGTTGCGGGTGAACCGGGCCGTTCACCTAGGCGAGTGTGGTACCGTTGCGATCGGTGCATTCCGAGGATCGCGAGGGTGTGATTTTCTATTTTTCGGGATTTTTTTGATTTTCTGGATTTTCTTATATATACCCCCCCCCCACTCTCTCTCTTCCTCTCATTTCTCACTCTCACCCTCTCTCTCTTCTCACGCTCTCTCCTCTCTCCCTCTCTCTTCGACGGCCGACGGGGTGGAGTGTGGGCGAGGCGGGGACGGCGCGGGCGAGGCACGGGCGAGGATGGATGAGGATCGAGGCGGTGGAGGCGTGGTGAAGCTCGGCCGTGGGTTCGTGGAACGGCGAGGCTTCAACGGCGTTTTCTTCGTGGACCGGCGTCCACGGCGCGTCGTTTCTTCGGTGGAGGTAGGGAGATGGACCCTCAACCCACGTACTTCATTTCCCGCGAGTTTCGTAGGCCGTGGTGAGCCGAGCGGGCTAAACGGGGTGATTTGGAAAAAATGCATGTTTTTGGGGAGTGAGCCGAATCTTGTGTTTTGATCGTGTTTTTGGAGTTTAAATGGGTCCCCTCAGTGCTAGGGAGGTTGGGGAATGTTTCCTCCTTTGTTTCCCCATCACCCGGGGGTGATCGGGGCGTGGAATGGATTTCTTCGTGGTTCTCACCGTGTTTCGGGCGCGGACTGAGAACGCGCTACCCTCAGGTAGCGCGTTCTTGATGGTCGCGCTGCCCCGATGGGGCGCGTTCATCGGAGAAGATGAACAGTAAGGCAGTTCGGGTCGCGCCTTACACCCCCAGCGCGTTCTTGTTGTCGCGCTATAGGATCATAGCGCGACCTGGTCTGGTCGCGCTATGGACCTGTAGCGCGTTCTTGTTGAACGCGCTAAGGGCGTATAGCGCGTTCTGCCTGAACGCGCTATGCACCTATAGCGCGTTCTGGGAGGTGACCAGCCGGGCTACCCGGGGCGGGCGATCTGCGGCTGATCGTGCTCCCCTTGGGCCGTGTGTGTCCCGGACACCCCGTGGAGTTCCGTGACCGTGTCTTTGGGCGTCCGGAGGTCCGTTTACTTTGATTAGTGTCCCCGTGAGTTTAAGGGTCTGGGTGACCTTCTAGCGTTCCGATTGTGTTGTGTTGGTCTACCGGTCGACCCGGTTGTGACCGAGTGGTCGATCTTTGGCCTCGTGAGTGTCCCGGACGCCCCGTGGGTTTCGTTACCGTATTTTTGGGTGTCTGGAAGTACCGTGTTACCTCGATAAGCGTGCCCTTGGGCTTGGCGGGTCCGGGTGACCCCAGGTGTTCCGGGTGTAGATATATATTACTCTCCTCTCCTCACTTGGTGGATGATAGGTTATGAATAAAGCAATAATATCGGAATAACAAACAAAGCGCAGTGAGAGGATGGAGAAAAACATAGAGTGACTGTGATCGCCACCAAAGCGCAGCATGTGACTAGCGTACCGTACTTTGGAAAGGAAGGGGAGACACTCGCCTTGACGCAGCACTGGGAGGATGCGCGGTCGATGCAGAACCACCTTAAAGACACACGGCCCTACGATAGGCAGTCTAAGAGTGCTGCCGAACGCGCGGGAAGAAGAACTCCTGGAAGATGGGCGGCTTGAAGTGAACCGCAGAATGAAGAAGGGCGGTGCAGTGGATGCCGCTCATCGTCTTGAACGGGCCTAAAGGAACCGCGCACGCCCACCACGCCAAGTGTTGCAAAAGGGTTCACCTCCACCCTCTCTAGCCGGCCAGAGGGGATGGGCCTCGTGCTGATGAAGTGCTGACCTGCAAAACAATGTGGAGACACAGAAGAGACACCCAGATTAGGACTAAATGACGTAGTACGCGTTCATGTAAGAAGAATTAAGCATAAACAAATGGATAGGGGGATACCTGGGGGGTTTTAAACCCCTAGGATGACAAAAACGTAGGTGGGTGTATGCATGGGGAGAAAAACGAGGGAAACGCAGAGAGAGAATAACGCATGCGACAGATGATGAAGAAATCAGAAAAATGACACTATGACTCGACACACGGACTACTCCCTGAACCGGAGGCTCGTAAGGACGTAGAGAGCCTCCCTCCTTGGCGCTAGGTCGTTCGGAAATGCGGCAGGGCTTCGCCGTCGACCAAAATTCCCCCCCTTTCGACGTCCGGCCGCTAGGGTCTATTTATAGAGCCTAGAAAGCCAGCGTCGAAATTGGGATTTTTAGACATTTTTAGGCCGAATTGGCAAAAGAAAATTCGTAGATAATATCCTTATCTTCCATCCAGACGAAACGGCATCAAAAATGGCGGATTATCCACGGAGAAATCGTTAAAACAAATCAGGGATAAAACCATGCATGAAAGGATGAAAATCTGTTAAAAAACCTCCATCTAAGGGATGAACGGTCTAACGATAGACTGCTCACATCTTGAACGGTTATGTTCAGACCGTTCAACCTGTCGGTGGAAATGGAATTAAATCAGATAATTAGCCCAATTATCGCTCGAACAAACCGAAACGGCCGGCGTCGGACCCTGAGAGATGAACGGCGCCTTGGCGACCGCTCCAACGTAGAACGGTCCAATCTAAGCCGTATTAAGCTTGTCGGTGATAATTCAAACATCTGGATAATTGTCTGAGGAGATTAATACGCGTAGGACTCTGAGATAGGGGCGGTTGGCATTCGCCCGTCCATTAGTTTGAACGGGCATGGTAGAGCCGCGCAAAAGCCTGTCGGTGAATATTAAGAAAATCCTCAGAAAATAGCCAAAATGTATGAACGGTCTGGTATCAACCGCCCCAGTTTTGAACGGCTGATGTTGGACCGTTCATGATCTTGGGTACTTGACTTTTATAAAATAGATCAATTAATCAAAGCCAAGGTCCGATAAGCCCTGAATTGATACGACCTTTACCAAGGAGGGAGGCTACCCATAAAATGGGCCCAGGACGTGCCACAAAAAATGGCCCAACAAATGATGGACAACTTAGGGCATCAATTAATGGGAGTAAGAGAAACGACTCAAATTATCGGCATAAAACGGGTGTCAACAGATGCCCCTCCTTAACGTCCTCTTTGCAGGGGAGCGAGCGGAGGTGACACGGAACGTGGAGACGAAGCGAAAATGTAGCAGGGTGGACCGGAAAAGCGGGCGTTAAGGTGAAACGACACCCGTTTCTACCAACAAGCGATGAGAATCTTTCGAAAAACCTCGAACCGAGCGTCGGGAGTAATTGACCAAAAGGCGACGCCAATCTGGAGGGACTAAACTAAACGAAATCAACCGACAAGACCAACCTCAAGGGGGACACAATCCCGCGGTCCAATGAGGGGGCCACAAAAGAAAAATGCTAAAGCTCCAGACAGAGACCTTTTAATCAATCGGACCAAACGAATCGACCAAAGAAAACCTTTGAATTCGGAGTGGAATTAGTTCATCTTACTCGAGCATCTTGAACACACAGCTGACCATCACTTGACGGGACATTTCTTAAGCAACCGTGGGGCATGAAAGCTCAAAAGGATACGTATGATGCATGCTGGGCTAAACATAAAGGAAATTGTTAAAACAAATGCCAAGAAAGATTAAAATATAGAATATTCGAGAGTAGTATTACTAAGCTGGGAATATCAGAGTCAAGATACCGTCCGCAACCACAGCGTGCGGATAGAACCATCCTCCTCGTGACATCCCAACTTAACGGCCTATCCGAAGGTTAGGTACATGAGCATGGATCATCATCGTTTTTGTTGAAGGGGAACATCATATCCTGGGACACGTAGATAACCTGCCGGCTCTCGAAATAGCATAATATAATACCATATAATTAATGCAATAAGGGATTAGGGATAGAGGGCCATACCTGACTTACCTGTGCAGGCGAAACGGCGAGATAGGCTGAGATGATGCTGCATAAGATGGTTAAGAGATGCATTTCCAAAGAAAATATCAATATTCATGATCTGAATATACCATCCAGATAAACGGTCGTATTTAAACCGTTCCATATTCCAAACGGCTCCATGTTAACCGCGCTTACCTGTCCTTCGAACATTTTTTATGGAGCCAGATACCAGGGATGCACGGTCGGGACCGCACCGTTTATAATAAGAACGGCTCTTTTAGAACCGCAAGGCCTGGAATTTCAACCGCCTTGAAATTAACGGTCAAGAGATACATGCGGCTCTATATGGACCGTTCAAATGATGAACGGTCTAACGATAGACCGTTCCTCTCTGCAACCTCGAAAAAAGAAACCCCCTCGTCTCCCTCCACCGTAACCAACGGTGGAAGGGACGAAGGGGCACAGGGCCTCAACCCCATCCTCTCCTTCTCTCTTTCTCAACCTCCCTCCCTCTCTCTCGGTCTCACAGCCCCCCCCCCCCCATGACGAGGAGCCAGCCCCACGCCGCCCGGTCACCCATCACCGGTGAGGGTTCACCTCCGTTGTCGCCACCGCCACCACCGCGACCGTCCGAGGAGGAGGGCACGCCCGGGGTGACAATGGAGGACTTAGCCATCGTCGTCGCCGAAGAGGACGCTGCGGCCGGAGATGACAACGTCGCCGGAGCCGAGGAAGGAGGCACGTCGGCGAGGAGAGAGAAGAAACCTCGCGATGCCGAGGTAGGCCTCCCCGCCCCTCATTTTCTTTAATTTTTCTTAATGCATGCTAGCTTAGGGGCTTTTTTAGGGGGAGGGATGCTTAGAGGCCGGTTTAGGGGGCCATGGAGGTCTCCCAGCCGGCCGGGGAGGCGCTCACCGTCGTCGGGGGCGGCGACGGTGAAACGGTTCAACAGAAACCGCATGGAAAACAATGCGGTCCACATAGGACCGCCCCAAGTAAACACGGCTTAGGGAGCGCCGTTCAAACTCACACAACCAACGGGCCACCAAAACATCAACATGGTGAGGTTATCACCGTTCAAATGATAGATGGACCATATAGGTCCGTTCAAACATGCAACCAAGGCAAGACAATACGGTCCTCACAGGACCGTCATCAATTCATACGGCCAAAGGTGGGCCGTCACTCCTTAGGAAGACGGGAAGACAGACGGTGCATGGTAATCCGTCTAAGATGGGAACGGTTAAGGATAGCCCGTTTAAAACGGGGAACCTAAGAAACAGAACGGTTCGAGATAGGCCGCTCAACTGTTAAGCGGTCCGTGAGCAACCGTTCTTCAAATCAAGAATTGAACCTTGAGAATTTATTTAACTGAAACAAAATATGACACTAAATGACTAACATAAATGAGATGGATGAATGCAGGGGAAGCGTAGGACCCGTACCTCCTGGCTACAGGTCCGTGCAGTGTACCTTGCACTGTCGGACTTCCAGAGGGAGCGGTTGACTGCCATGGGGTTCGCCCCCTTCCTGAGTATTGAGGTGTGTCGCTTTGACGCAGCTCTGCTCTATGCCCTGCACGACCGCTGGGATCCAGTGAGTCGGACGTTCCTTTTTCCGTGGGGGCACATGGTCCCTACATTGGAGGACGTGGCTAGGCTTACTGGCCTACGCGTGCACAGGTCACGGGTCAGCGGGACTACTTTTCCTGACTACCGGGGGATGGCTCGGGAGTTGCTCGGCCTAAAACTACGGCGCCCCGAGAGGCCGTCGACCCTCCTTCCCCGGGCTACTCTCCAGGACAGTCTGGGTCTACGTCGAGCCGGCGTTGCAGTGGGCGAGCGACCAGAGGAGCACTTGGAGCGGCTCGTGGGGCTGGCGAGACCGAGGGTTGCTGCGGGACCGGGACCTGAGGCGGACAGAGTGCTGAGACGGTTCCTGCTGCTAATGTTCGGACGGCTTCTCTTCTCCACTCGGGCGGATGTGATGAGCTGTCGCTTCCTCCCTTTCTTCCAGGAGCTCGAGCACGTAGGTGACTATGCTTGGGGAGCGGCGGTCCTCGCCTTCCTTTTTGACACTCTCAGTTTGACGGCGCGTCGGACGATGCTCGGGGGCTTCTCCCCTTTACTCCAGGTGCGACTCTCTTCTCTAGTCTTAATTATGCAACCCTACATGCTTGCTGAATGCTGACATGACCTTGTGGTATAGGTGTGGGCCTACGTGCGCCTACGTGGGTTGGGCAGAGGCGAGGAGACCCGCCCTGGGCTCCTGCCGATCGCACGGAGGTGGACAGCCCCCCGGGAAATGATGGCCTTGAGGAGGCAGGTCCGGGAGCTACAGGATGACCTGGACACTCTACCGTACACCTCGGTATGCTTCTAAACTTAGACTCTTTAATTACATGCTATTCTTTCATGATTATGATGCTGATGCAGTTTCCTATTCCTTGCAGGTACGGTGGACTTCTTACACGGAGGAGATCCCGGAGGGCCAGCCGTGGGTGAGCGAGGCCTTGGCCTTCTCTGGCCGGGACGTGTGGCTTCATTGCATGAATGTGGTCGAGCCACTGTACTTCAGGTTGGTGATGAGGACCATCGGGGTCTATCAGCCGGCCGTAGAGTTCCCTGCGCCTGAGAAGGCAGGGGAGCGGGTGACGAGGATGACCCAGGGACTCCGCGAGGCGTTTGATTGGACTGCAAGGAATGCCGGGCAGGTTGCTGACTGGGCTGTGCGAGGGCGAGTGGTGACCGCTCGGGCAGAGAGCGACAGCGCGTACTACACTGCGTACGCACGACACTACCGGGACCAGGTGTTCCGAGGCGCCCACCGACCGGTACGACTTCTAAACTTAAACTTTGTCTATTATGCTTATGAATGATGCACTGACACAAGGACTCTTAAATGTAGGTCGACCCTGCAGGACGAGTGGCAGAGTTGCAGGGGTTCCTGCACTCCACCATCCGGGAGAGAGACGAGGCCCGGCAGGCCCTGGCCCTACTGGTGAGTTTTCTAAACCTTAGACTCTTTAAATTATGCAGTTCTATATGATTATGATTATGCCTATGACTGATCTGGAGTATTTGGATGCAGCGCGCTGAGGGTGCTCAGAGGGCGGGACCAGATGCTCCTTCTTCCTCCTCCGTCCAGACTCCAGCAGATCGAGCCGATCGGGATGCGGACTTCACTCGGATGGTAGAGCGGGCCAAGGCGGCCGAGGTGGCACTCGTGGAGAGGGTAGGCAACTCTAAACTTCCCCTTTTACTTATTTATGCTCATGAAATGTATGAAAATGTGACCAACTCACAATGATGTGTGAATGCAGACGTCCGAGCTGTCCCGCCTACGGGCGGAGTTGGAGCAGAGCCGAGTAGCAGCTAGGGAGGAGGCAGCCCGTGTGCGGGAGGAGGTTGCGCTGAGCCAACCAGCGGGCACGGTGGAGATGGCACTCCTTCGGCATGAGCTAGAGCGACTCCGGGCGGATGCGGCGGAGTTGGTGCGAGTTCGAGCGGAGCGGGATCGTGCTCTGATTGAGATGTCCGGGCTGAACGGAGAGTTGCGGGTTTTTAGAGAGATGAGCTAGCGATCGCGCAGCGGGACTCCGAGTGGCAGTCACGGCACTCACGGCTCCGTGAGGAGTTTTTTCACGGGTTCCTCCGGCTAGCGGAGGAACGAGGAGGATGAGCGGCGCCGACGACGTCAGTGTGACGAGGCGACCTCAGCGATGCCTCCTCCAAAGAGGCATGAGGGTGAGGGGGACAGCGACGGGGGCCAGGGAGAGGGGGCTGCTTGACTTGTTGTACTGGGCCCGTCTTTTGTACATGGTATGACATGATAGTGATGTGCCTATTCTTTTTTTTCGCTTGCTTTGTGGATGAATGTATGTATGCATGCATGAGTGGATGAAATGAGTTTGAGGAGTGTGCCTAGCCCGAGAGAGATGAGTGACGCACACGCCGACTTGAGTGAGATGAGTGACGCACACGCCGACCTGAGTGAGATGAGTGACGCCCGCGCCGACCTGAGTGAGATGAGTGATGCACACGCTGACTTGAGTGAGATGAGTGACGCTCACGCCGACCTGAGTGATATGAGTGACGCCCACGCGACCTGAGTGAGATGAGTGACGCCCACGCCGTCCTGAGTGAGATGAGTGCCGCAGGGTGATTGGGGGCAGAGCATATGGGCGGTTCTTCCAAAGCCGTTCATGGGGGCGAGCGGTTCTCCAAAGACCGCGTCAATTGAGTTGGAACGGTTCAATATAAATCGTAATAACAGTTGAGCGGCCTATTGTAGGCCGCATAAGATGCTGGACTCGGACTTTCTTAGAGATATGAACGGTTGATGATGGGCCGTACATTCATATGGACGGTCTATCGTAAGACCGTCCAAGTGGGCCTCCTATTTGCCCGAACGGGGACTCCCTGGAGAGTCCCCAACCCGTGCGTAGGACGATTTGCGCTTATCACAACCCTATCTTAGCCCGCCCTAGACTTATCCGAGCCTAATCCCAAGAGGTTTAGGCTTCCTAATGGACCCTATAAATAGTAGGGGGGCCTGGACCCTCAACCCACACATCCTTCATATCCCCAGGCTTAAAACCTTTTGATTCCTATCACCCGATCATCATGAAGAAAGCCTTTGATGGAAGTTCCGCAGAGGGAGTGCCCTTTGAAGGGCCGAGACCAGCTAGAAAGGAGCGGGAGGTGATCCAACGGCTAAGCTTGATTCCTCGTCATCTCAGCGCCTCCCCTACGAGAGAGGTAAGTTAGATCAGAATATATGTAATTTCTCTCAATTTCCCTTATATTTCCTTACATCCTTAGCCTTTTCCTCTTCTCAGCTTCTCCCCGGCCCGAGACGCTTTTCTAGTTTAAAGTGGGTGGCTCCCATGGTCCGTGCATTGCCCCTCGGGGTGACTCACCTTCTCAAATCCTGGCACCTACACTCCCTCTTAGTTCTAGGTCAGAATTACCCTAAACTTTCCTTAGACTGGCATAGTATCTCTACTCTGATGGAGATTTGGCACCCTCAGACCCACACTTTCTTCTTCCCATCTTTTGAGGCCACCATCCTGTTAGAGGAGGTAGAGACATACTTCGGGCTCCCTAGGTCCAAGGTGGGGGAGGAAGACTTGATATACCATACCGCTGCCCCTATAGATCCAAAACTCATCCTAGGGGGATTTATACCTGATAGCGGAGATGTTCGCGCCTGTGTAGGTCCTCGTCACGTTCACCTCCTTCCTCTGAGCCAGTGGGTAGTGGAGCATTGCCGGAATAAGTGCGGGTGGGTTGAAGCCATAGCTAAAGCTGCGTCCATCTGCCTATGCGGGGCCATCCTTTTCCCTTCAGCCGACCATGTCCTAGAGATCCCCTTACTCAGCACCATTAGCGGCCTTTGGGGGGGACTTTCCATCTCTCAGGCTATCCTAGCTTATTTGTACGAGGGTCTTACTTCAGCAGCCTTAGGAGGTCCTCTTTTTGGTTCGATGATCCTATTGGAGTGCTGGATGGGAGTTAGGATGAAGTTTACCCTGAGGGCGGACATCACTTCAGTTAGCAGGATCTTTGGGAGCCATCCCCTCTACTTTATAGGAGGCGCCTTCAGGTTTTCTCCACAGGTTGAGTGCAGGACGGCTGAGCTGAAGACCAGGGACGAGTGGCGCCCGTACATCAACAGGCTGCCCCTGGACAGGTTTGTGATGCACCCGGACTTCCTCCACGACACCACCATCATGCTACCGAGGAGAGTCGGCTTGGACTTGAGGCTCGTGAGCGACACTGCCTTAGCGATGTACAGCCCACACAGATGCTACCTGCAGATTGGACTACCCGGGACGGTGCTACCTACGCTACCCCACCTTCCCATGCTACAGGCACGGAGGATCGGGACAGAGGAGGACGAGCAAGTGGTCAGGAGTGCGCTGATCATGTGGGAGGTGAGTAGGGTGCGTACCCTACCAGCAGAGGTTGAGGAGGCTCCAGAGACTCGACAGGCTTATCTTAGGGAGCTGAGAGAGATACGTCCTCGCGGGGATGCCCAGTGGCGGACTGAGTGATTTTCTTTTGTTTTTATGATGACATGGGATGAGATTTTATATCCGGACAGCTTGACATATGAAATGAATAAGATTTGATGAGATTGAGTTTGAGCTTAGTGATTCAACGTGATGTGATTGCATAGGCCAAAACGAGGATCGAATATTCACGTGGTCTCGAGCCAACTGCCCTTCCAACCTGCCCCTGTACACATGCAAATATGAAACAGATTAAATCTATTTTAGGCTTGGCCCCTTACCTATAGCAAGTTAGGAGATGACCCTTTCTTGATTTTTTTGGTCAAGGGGTTGAGCCTTATCAAAATAGGCGAATATCAAAATGTGAGAAATGCAGATGAATGCAAGAGGTATTTGCTTTTGGAATATTTGATTTTTTTTGTTGGATTTTGAAAATATTCGATTTTTTTTGGGTTTTGAAATGTTCAATTTTTTTTTTGAAATATTCGGTTTTTTGGGTTTTGAAATATTTGATTTTTTTTTGGGTTTTGAAATATTTGATTTTTTTTTAGGTTTTGAAATATTTGATTTTTTTGGGTTTTGAAATATTTGATTTTTTTGGGTTTTGAAACCAGCTCGGGTCTCAACAGCAGGGACCTTCTCGTCTTGCTATGGAATTCCAAGGCTCAGCGCGTGCAGGAAGGGGGACCGCCCATGATCGGAGTCAACTTTGCTCAACGGTGCTTCTGCTGAGGCCATACCCGGGATGGGATTCATTCCTTGGGAAAGTAAAAAAAAGATTGAGTAGGAAAGCTGACGATAGGTGTAGAGGTTTTTAGGGCTTGAGTTCTTTCCCAGGACACCCCCATTTTCAAGGAATCCGGTATGTTGCGCCGGGGCTTTGTATCCGTTATTGAACCTTCACCCGCTCTAGGCACGCATGCGACCGGGCTCATAACGTCCCGCGGGGAAACTGTACTGCCACTCTTGCCATGCCTAGTTGCATCCTTTGGGGATTCGGAGAGCTTCAAGCTTTGTGCTTTCGGCTTTATCTTTTGATTTTGCCCCTTTTCTTTCTTCCCTTTTTTTTCTTGCTTTCCTTTTCTTTCTTTTTGCGGAGTGAGGTCTTAACGGATTGCCCCTATTTGAGACCTCTTTTAATGGGGGATCCGGGTCGGTTCTCGCCCCCCTTATTCACCACTTGCCCCTATCTTCAACTGAGAGAGAGGAAATACAAGGATCTCCACCTTCCCCGAGCATGGCCAAAGGAGAAACGGTGTCGGGTAGCATGAGAGAATACCGCACCACGGGGTCGTGTAGTGTGTGTGATGCTGGACCTAGGTCCTCCTTTCGCAATTTGGTGGGGGTATGCCCTGCCATCGAGCCGTTTACTGGTTTTGTTTTTTTAAGGATAGAAACGCTTTAAGTACAGCCCATTCCACGGGTTTGGCAGTTCCTCTCCCTCCGCGTTAATTAGACGATACGCATTGCCTGGATAGGCTTCTTTGATTACGAAGGGCCCTTCCCAGTTGGGTTGCAGCTTAGACCTAGGGCCTGCTGACCTGATGAATTTGCGTTTCAAGACCATATTACCCACTTGAAATTTCCTTTCGATGACCTTCTTTTGAAAATATCGTGAGACGCGCTTTTGATATACTGAAACATGATTGGCCGCATTCAACCTCTTTTCGTCTAAGAGTTCCAGTTGGACTAGCAACGCCTCTCGACGTTCATCAAGATTAAGTTCCTTATCCAGCTGCACCCTTAGGGAAGGGATCAGAATTTCATACGGGAGCACCGCTTCCATTCCATAGGTGAGGGCAAAGGGAGTCTGCCCTGTGGGAGTGCGGACGGAGGTGCGGTAAGCCCATAGAGCTTCTATCAATTTGTCGGCCCAATCAGCAAATTTATGTGATTCACATGTTTTCTTGATAATTTTAAGAAGGGTTTTATTCGTGGCCTCAGCCTGGCCATTACCTTGGGGGTAGTATGGTGATGAATGATGCAAAACTATATTGAATTTCTTACAGAGGTCCTGGAGTTCTTGTGAGACGAATTGAGGCCCATTGTCGGTGACGATATCGCTTGGCACCCCGAACCGCGAGATAATGTTCTTCATGATGAAGCGGCATACTGTGGCGGCTTTGATTTCTGCATAAGCTTCAGCTTCAGCCCACTTGGTAAAGTACTCCGTAGCCATCAGAATGAAGGATTTTTGTTTAACAGTAGAATTCGGATCACCGAGGGGTCCGATGATATCAAATGCCCACATAGAAAATGGCCAGGGGGCCGTAATAGGATGAAGAGAAGAGGACGGAGCATGGATTTTGTCGGCATGGATTTGACACTGAAGACACCTACGGACATAGGTGGAGCAATCTTCTTCTAGAGTTGGCCAGTAATAGCCCTGCCTAAGAATCTTCTTTGCCAAGGCCTGTCCGTTCACATGCCCTCCACACTCGCTGGAGTGGGCTGCTTCCACGACTTTACAAGCTTCTTCATCATCTAGGCACCTCATTAGAACTCCATTCAGAGCCCGTCTATACAATTCACCGGCGATGATCGTGTATCTTGCGGTGACTCTTTTAATGGCCCTTCGCTGCTCAGCATTGGCCGTTTCCGGAAATGTACCATCCTTGCAGTATTGCTCGACCTCATAAAACCACGGCAGTTCTTCCTCTTCAATGATCTCCTTGAGCTCAGTTAATGAAACCTCTTTTGTTTCCTCCCTTTCTATTTTCTTCTCCACGGTCATTCTAAGATTGTTGAACCAGGGATCCTGAGGAGAAGGAACATCTAGCCTTTGGACCACAATGGTCTCAGTGGCGCGACTCAGGGGAAGTGATAGGGAAGAGGCGAGCGACGCAAGGGCATCGGCCAAGATATTCTGAGAACGAGGAGTGTGAATATAGATGAGTTTTCTGAATTGCCTGGCCAAGAGTGTGACCAGATCCTGGTAGGGTTTGAGCTTAGGGTCGCGGGTGCGATAAGTCGACAAAACTTGACTCAGCACCAGCTGAGAGTCTCCTATGATGTTAAGGTATCGCGCGCCTAAGATGTAGGCGTGCTTCAGACCGGCAAGGAGAGCCTCATACTCGGCTATATTGTTGGTGGCGGAAATGAAAGTTGATATGCCACGGGGATGGTTACCCCTTCTGGAGTAAGGAGAACGGCGCCGACTCCGCTGCCCTGGAAATTAAGGGCACCATCAAAATGAAGGGACCAGAAAGGAAGATGAGTGATCACCGCCAGGTGTTCATCGGGGAATTCGTCCTGGATGGAATCAGTGCGAGGGATAGGAGAATGAGCCAGGTGCTCGGCAATAGCATATCCCTTGATCGCTTTCTGCATGATGAAGGTGATGTCGAACTGGGAAAGAAAGCTTTGCCAGCGAGCTAGCCGACTAGAAAGGACTGGCTTTTCCAACAGATAACGAATGGGGTCCATTCTAGAGATGAGCCTAACCTCGTGGGCAAGAAAATAGTGCTTAAGCTTCTGCGCTACCCGCACTAGTGCTGCACAGGTTTTCTCCATAGCAGTGTACTTGGATTCAGCAGGATTAAATAACCTTGAGAGATAGTACGCCGCCCTTTCCTTTCCTTCATCGTCTACCTGCGCTAGAACAGCTCCTAGGGAGTCCTCAATTACAGAAATGTACAGGATCAGGGGTTTCCCAGAGATGGGTGGTTGTAGAACCGGGGGATTAGAGAGATAAACCTTGAGTTCCTCATAGGCCTTCTGACATTGTTCATTCCATTCAAATTTCGTGCCTGCCTTCAGTAATTCATAAAACGGGCGGCATCTTTGCGAATGCTGAGATATGAATCTCCTGGTAAATTGCAAACGCCCGATCAAACCTCGAAGCTCAGTGATGTTCTTGGCGGCGGCATTTTCATAACGGCCTTTGCCTTGTTTGGATCGATCTGAATCCCCCGTTTACTAACTATAAACCCGAGTAATTTACCTGACGCAACTCCGAACACACATTTCTTTGGATTCATCTTTAACTTGTACTCCCTAGCCCTTTGCAACACCTTGGCCAGAATGGCGGGGTGCTCTTCTTGTGACCTTGATTTGACTAAAATATCATCCACATAAGCTTCTAGATAAACATGCATCATATCGTGGAAGATAGCCATCATCGCTATTTGGTAGGTGGCACCTGCATTTTTCAACCCAAATGGCATAACGACGTAGCAGTACGTGCCCCAAGGTGTGGTGAACGAGGTCTTTTCTTGATCCTCCGGAGCCAGAAGGATTTGGTTATACCCTGAGTAACCATCCATGAAGGAGAGGGCTTCGTACCCAGCTGTATTATCGACCAAGACATCGATGTGAGGAAGGGGAAAATCATCTTTCGGACATGCCTTGTTTAAGTCCCTGAAGTCAATACAGATTCGAATTTTACCATCTTTCTTCATTACTGGGACTATGTTCGCCACCCATTGTGGGTACAGCACAACTCTAATGAACCGGGCCTTATGCAATTTATCGACTTCTTCCTTAATCCTCAAGGCCATCTGTGGGTGGAATCTCCTTGCTTTCTGTTTAACGGGCGTTGCCCCTGGTTTGAGAATCAGCCTATGTTCGACCAAGGCGGGGTCAAGGCCCGGCATGTCTTCGTAGGACCAGGCGAAAGAATCGTTGTACTCCCTCAAGACTTTGACAAGTTCCTCTTTGACTTGAGGAGGGAGATTGGCGGAAATAATTATGGGCCTGGGGTCCTCTTCTGTTCCGAGGTTAATTTCCTTAGTGGATTCATCCACTGCTACGGAAGGCTCGTCGAACTTTTTCAAGCCTTGGGCATATAGGTCGACAGTGTCATCCATTTCATCTTCCTCATCATCTACTGGGTCTTTCTCATTCACAATTTCATATACTCCTAATCCATCCTTGCTCCATACCTCATCAATTCCCTCATCATCTTCCAAGACAATCGCGGTCTCTACAAATTCCGGACACCTTAACAGAGCATGACATCTTCCAACCAAATCTTGTAGAAACCTATCGGGAACGGTTTTGGGGGAGTGCGCTATGGCGGGTGCCGCAGACGTGGATGGGCTGACAAAACTCGAACTAGACTCTACCCTGACTGACTCGACCAACGTAGAAGACTCTGTACACTGTACATCCGATTTAGAGGAGAGAAACTCTACCGGAAGAGGAACAGGGGTCTCGTGCCCCTGGGGATCTGGGTAGAACATAGCGTAATCTTCCATGGAGACCTCCGTTTTGAAATTGGCATTTTTTTTGGAGGCTGGAGGTGATCACGCAGCAGGAGGAAGAAGACGGAGGAGGAGGAAGCTGCATGGGAAACAACTCTGGGAAGATGCAGTCAAAGAAAGGATCAGAAGATGAAAATCACATTTCATGGAGCTGAGCCCCAGGGGGAGGAGGAGTGAATAGGGTTGACAGATCAATGGGCGGACAGCGCCCGCAAGCACATGGAACGAATAAAATTTCGGGTCTCTCCACGAAGCACGGGTCGACCATGAGTGGAGGGGAACGAGGGACAGAATCCAATTGTTGAAACCAGGAAGCAAGACGGGACGGGGACATGGAATAAGTAGCGGTGGAGCTCCCTGTCTTCCGCGGCCCCTGGCGGGCGAATGGCATCGGAGGACGCTTTACCAGCTGCGTCTCCTTCTTCTTTGGCTCACTCTCTTTTTCATAAAACATCCTCGTAAAGCAATCAGAGAGGTCTCCCAAGTCATCGGCTAGCCCTTGCGGTGATGGTGGCGGATTAGTAACAACACAAGCTTTGTCTATCTTTTCTTCGAGGCCGGACGGCGAGGTCTTCAAGGTGCCGGGCTGCAACGGACCCTTCACAAAATGTTGCCGGTAATCCCAGGTCAACGACCCAGAGTCCCCAAGCATCGACATGGAGGATTCATGATAACCGAGGCCCCGACGGCCCATCTTCCTTCCTTTGGGAACAGGGTTGGTTCGGCCCTGTAATTGTGTGCCGAGTCCTCGGCCTGGCTGATAGCCCAATTTTAGAATTAGGTGCCACCCTTTGGAGTCTCTCATTTTGGGCTTGACCTTCACATTGGTTGATGTAGTGGTGGGCTTGCGTGACGCATATGCCCACGACTAGTTTAAGTCCATGACAGATAGAACAGGCCTGTTACTCGGCCACAGTGTGGGCAGAATCTTGGCGGCTATGGCGTCAACATTTTGAACCGTGGAAACACTCTTTACTTTGACCACTCGTCCTTGGAATGGGAACTTTAGACATTGATGGTCCGTCGAGGGGACGGCATTCAAACTATTCAACCATGGACGGCCCAGAATAGCTTTGAACATCGGGTCTATGTCTAGCACATAAAATTCCACATCCATGACTAAGGGCCCTAGCTCGGCCTGCACAGTCACCACTCCGTGACAAGCACGTCTGGAGTTATCATAAGCTGCTATGGTAGTCGGCGTCGGCTTGAGCATGTCCTCTGATATATTGCAAGCACGAAGGGTACTCAATGGGCAGACATTTATTGACGCCCCCGTGTCCACAAGGGCGGATTCCACGGCTGTCTTGTTTAGAGAGATGGTGATACATAACGGCATCTGCCGTGCCTCAGGAGGTGCTAGCTCTGACTCAGCAAATGCAATAGAGGGCCCCTTTGTGATCGTGGCCAAGACCGAGGGCAGACTATCCACTGCCACATCTTCACTCACCATAACTTTCTGTAGGAAGATCTTCAGGGCATCTTGGTGTAGTGGCGACCTCTTGATTAGTTCTAACACTGAGATTTTAGCCGGCAGCCGGTCTAAGTGCTGTAATAAGTCATATCTTGTGCCCGGCACAGGGTCTATCTCTTCTGGCTCAACTGTAGGGGAGGAAACTGCGGGGTTTGGTGCAGACGCACCTGGAGTAGGAAAAATTCTTTGGAAAGGATGCCCACTCCGAAGGGCGCATTGTGATGCTGGCACGGCCTGGATTGGACCCCCGCTTGGCCTGGTGGGGTAGGTGAATGGTGTGGAGATGGAGGTGAGGATGACTGAAGTGGGTTTAATAGGCCCTGGTGGAGGGGAAATGGGTGAAGGGTTAAACTTAGGGGAAATGACGGGAGGTATGGCGGGTGGTGGTGAAAGGACGGACGAGCAGAGGGGAATGTAGTGAGCCTAAGAGGCGATGCGGAAGAAGTGACGAATGGTGTAACGGTCGGAATGGCGGGCCTAAGAATGGAGGGGATGGCAGGTGTGGGAGAGTAGTGGTGGTGGAAGGCCAAGAGATGTGCGGGGGTCTCATCATCAAATGTCCACCCAGCGTTGGGAGCTGGGCGCTGGACCATATTCACTTGTGCTGGGGCCGGCGGCTGCTGTTGTTGTGGGGGAGCGGGTTGATGTACTGGCATGGGATTCTGATGGATCCCAAGGTCTTGCTGCTGCGGTTGAGGTTGCTGTTGCTGCTGAGGTTGCTGTTGCGGGGGTTGCTGAAGTGCCGCCTGATGCTGCCTGGCTTGCCTTTGCCTCTGTTTAATATCCTCAATTAACTGGTGCATCTGGGCCCAATCAATCCTCTGGCCCTCATGCAATTCATACACCAGGTCTCTGAACTGGTAGCATCGCTCTATCGTGTGCCCGGGTTGCCGATGGAATATACAATATCGAGATTGGTCGGCAGCCGGATTCCAGTTCGGGTGTTCAGGAGGCAATTGAAGGTCACCAGTATACATTAAAGCCGAGAAAATATCTGGCAAGGTCTCCGGAAGAGGAGGGTAATGAGCCCTTTTTGGAGCTGGTCGAGCAGGGCCATAGGTGGTGGGTGGAGGAACATTATTGTACTGCGGGGGCCGCTGAGGCGGTTGGGGTGGCGGAGGTGCCTGTTGAGGGTATTGCGGGACTTGGAAGGTGGGCTGGGGAGCTTGCGAAGTAGCGAACTGGGGGTTGCGCTGAGGCGGTGGGAAGCGGGATGGCGCGGCTTGTTGGGGGAATTGAACGGCCTGGACTTGCTCATTAATTTGTACTCCCTCAGTGAAGGGGCCTTGGGTTTTCTTGGTGGCTTTGGGCTTCTGGGCCTCGAATAGAGAATGGATGGGGGAGTCCTTGAATTGGGTTTGAATAAACCTAGCTCTGCTGTATAGCTAGTGCATATTTGCGATATCATTCATTACCAGAATGTTTCTGAAAGTTGGCGTAGCATTGGAAATTAACAACTTCACTTTTTCCTCTTCCGGAATCTGCCCAGGCACACGTGAGGCCATCTGCCTCCAGCGGTCTGCATAGGTTGCGAAGTCTTCCTCTGGCTTCATCTTCTCCGCCACTAGGTCAGTGAAAGAGTACTCGGGTCCGACCCGATCCTGAAACCTCTGTATAAACCTCTCCTTGACTGTCTTGAAATTCTCGGCCTCCTCCATAGGCAAGGTGTAGAACCATTCCAAAGCGACCCCCTCCAGAGACCGACGGAACAAATAGGCCATCAAGCGATCGTCCTGCTGGAACTGTGCCAATTCGTACAAGAACTCCCGGACATGGATGAACGGGTTGCCATTCCCATCGTATTTGCGGTACACGGGGAGTTCAGACTGAGAAGGAAAATGCATGTCCCTGAAGTTAGGGATAGGGACATCGGCAAGAGATTGCGGGCTGACCCGCTTGTGGAGGAGATCAATTTGTTGCTGCATAGCAGCCCATTTGTCAAGAATTTCCCGTTCCCGGGAAGGAGGGGAAGGAGCGAGAGGAGTAATACCTGGATAGGCGGCCAAAGGATAAGCTGATGAAGGGGGCAAACCGTAAGAGGGATAATGGGCTGAGGAAGGGCCCATATCCGCATGAGCCAACTGGGCCGCCCCTGACTGTAACCTAGCGAAGTCCGCCGGGACTATGGGGGCTTGAGGTGATGGAGCAATCGTGGTGTACGGATCAAGGTAAGGAACAGAGGGGAGGGGGGACTTTCCTTTATTAAGCTGTTGATGGACCGAGGTGGAAGCCTGGCCCATTTCTATATTGGGATGGCGAAAAGTCGGAGGGCGGACAGGAGTAAGGTCAATGGGAGCCGCGGAGGTGGTCCCGATCACGGGGGATGTGATGGCAGCAATGGTCGTGCCGTGAGCAGGAATTGAGGCCGGGGCATCGCCCCCTTGCAAAGCTTGTCTGATGAGATGGAGCTGGGTGGGGTCCAACTGGGCCATCATATCGAGGATCATACTAGCTGAACTCTGGTTGGGCGGGTTTGGAAGAGAGGATCGGTGACCCTTACCAAGAATGGTCGGGAGTGAAGGGGCCGTCCCCTCTCCTCCCTGCAAATGGGTGACCCTAGGTGGGTCCTCATGGAGACCACGAGGAAGGGAGTCCTCGTGGGCCGGAGAGAAGTCGTATGACGACATGGAAGATGAGGAATCGAACAAAGGGTTGGAGTAGGAATGGAAATAAGAGTCAACCCTAGGAGATGATCGTGGGAGAAGAAGGCAACCCCACATACACCAGGACACCTAGGACTAGAGCCAGCAAAGCTAATCAACCAAATCTACCAAGCAACTAATAAACATACAATGGAGAGAGAAGAGAGCAGAATCACACGGTAATGCAATCAAATTCTTACAATGATGCTCGTCAATTCATTATATCTTCTTCTTCAAGCTTTAGTGGATTAATGAAAATATAAGTCCGCTCAACCACTAGGCGCCTAACTGGGATAAGAAGTGAGGAACTGTGTGACTCTATCAGGATCTCTTGCTCGCGGAAGCAATTCTAGACCGGGGTGGATACGGTACAACCCGCCCGGCGTCCGTGTGGGAATCCACGGCTCACGGGGGCTTACGGAGGTCCTCAGCAAGGTCCCTAGTCGGCTCCAAGGAATATGGAGACGAGAGGAAATGTCACGCCCCGAGCGCGGAAGATTACCCAGAGGCGTGACGCGTCTATATAGATCGTGTCAATCATGTAAATATCAGAGTGCGCAATTGACTAGGATTTAACTCGAAGTTAATACAATTAGGATGAGCTGACAATTGATACAACTAACCCAATGACAATTACATACATATCCAAGTCCAACTACTAGGCTTCAAGCCCTTATTACAATTATTGGACTAACACAGCTGACGTCTGACATAACTTGATATGACTGACATAAATGAAATTGCAATAACACCATTTACACAAGTACAATTTACAAGATAACAAGATAACTCTATTTTTACACTCATCACTCCGACTCATTCCCTTCCGAGTTCTGGCTGATATCTGAATTTCCTGGAATGGTTAGAAAACAACTAGATGAGCGGATCGCTCAGTAGGATTTACATCTCAAATTTTAACATGCTTTAAGTGAATTACACATTCATTTAATGTACGTAACCTATGCATGCAGACAGATAGATATCAAAGAATTGTAAAATCGACGGAAGTAGAAAGTGAGAGTATATAGATTTCACAATTTCAAGCAGCAGTGGCAAGTGATAGTAAATGATGTTAAGTCAGTGATAACTGAATAGCAACATGTTATTCAAGCTAGTAACTGAGTAGAAGCATGTTATTCAAGCTAGTAATAGTAAGCAAAGTAGTTTCAAGTGTATAACTGGAATTGGCTATTTATAATGCATTCAAGTAAGCACTTTTACCCTTTTGCGGGTCTCAAGTCAATCAATCAAGTAATATCATGAGAATGAGTGGAATGTCTAAAGTCTAGCAAGCAAGTACTTCGGTGCAATGCCAAACACCGTGGTCAATAAACTCCCATGGGCACAAGTACCTTCGGGTGCTCCCCCCAGGACTAGACCGGGCCCTATATGCACAGCATTTATCATGTATGTTGACATCCACTCTCATTTATAGCCAATGTGAAATTTTAAGGTTTGACCAGTATGATATATAAGGTGGAATTATGGAATGGAATCCAAGGGCGCATTGATGTGTAGGGATGAACTAGGAGTGGAAACCAGTAACGTTTGATACACGGAAAAACTAGATAAGAGAGGTGCCTTATGGGCCACCTGACAATTTTAGAAATGACATCCTTACTGTGGGATGCCCTTCCTGGGAATTATACAGGGTTCAGAGGACCCTGTCAGGAGTTAAAAATCACCTCTCCGGCTGCCATCTATCAGTGGAGATGGCAAAAGTGAAAGCCTAATGATCACGTTAACATAATGAGCTAGCTGGGTCGACTCAATAGTTCATTGCGTAAACTCATCAGCTCATCGCGTCAACTCATCAGTTCACCGCGTCAACTCATCAGTTCGCCGCGTCAACGCGATGAACTGGCAGGGTCGACTCATCAGTTCATTTTCACAGGCAGGGTCAACTCATCAGTTCATTTTCATTGGCAGGGTCGACTCATTAGTTCAAATCTATTGGCAGGGTCGACTCATCAGTTCATTTTCATAGGCAGGGTCGACTCACCAGTTCATTTTCATAGGCAGGGTCGACTCATCAGTTCATATGAACAGTACTGTGTCAACTCTTCCATCAGGCTACGTCGACTCATCAGTTCAATTTCCAGCTCACAGGGTTGACTCATCAGTTCATATGAACATTACTGCGTCAACTCATCCATCAGGCTGCGTCGACTCATCAGTTCAATTTCCAGCTCACAGGGTTGACTCATCAGTTCATATGAACAGTACTGCGTCAACTCATCCATCAGGCTGCGTCGACTCATCAGTTCAATTTCCAGCTCACAGGGTTGACTCATCAGTTCATATGAACAGTACTGCGTCAACTCATCCATCAGGTAGAGTCGACTCATCAGTTTTGTTCCCTAGTTTTCATGCCCTTCCAGTCCTCCTTTCACTCTGAGTTCTTCACAAAAGTTCTTCCCCTCTTGTAGATACAGATTTTCTTATTTTACCATATCCTCCAATTCTTCTTAGTTTTTAAGTTATAATTAATTTTCTACGGTTGTGATTTTTTACTCAGTAACTGTTCACCTACGCCTATAGATCTCTTTTTTTCACATTTTTCACCTTCTTCCTCTCATTTTCTCTCTCTGCACTCTTCATGAAACTTCTTCCTAACCTTCCAATCTACGACTTTCTCTTCTTGCACACATTCTCATTCTCTCTAGATTTTTCATTATTCTCCTTCTTATAACCCTATATTTTCAATATCATTTCATTGTGCTTTCAACTGGGTCCTTTTCCACTTGGCCTCTTTCAACTTGGTCTTTTTCCACATTTTTCATCCTCTTGACTATAATTTCTTCTTTCACTATTTTCAGGCTTTAGTTTCTCTTATATGACATTTTTAACATGGTGGTTTTAGTTTCACAGAAATTGACAAATGACAGGCCCTTTACTAAAGCATGAACTATATCAAATATAGATATTAGCTAATACATACTAATCGTCCTAGATTTAAACTAACACATGCTAATTATTCTAGGTATGAGACTAATACTTACTAATACTTGTTAATACTTGCTAATACTTGCTAATTATTTTAGATATAAAGCTAATACATGCTAATCATTTCAAGTATGAAGCTAATGCATACTAATCATCCTAGATTTAAGCCAACACATGTTAATCATTCTAGATATGAGACTAATACTTGCTAATACTTGATGATTATTCTGGGTATAAAGTTAATACGTGCTAATTATCTTAGGTGTGAAGCTAAGGCATACTAATCATCCTAGACTTAAGTCAACACATGCTTTAAAAATACTAAAATCGCATGGAAATGAGCCTAATACTAAAGGCCTAGACTAATCATCCTAGATTAGCTACTAATTTAGTTAAAAGTTGAGAACACCTACCTCTGTGAAGTTCGTAGCAGCAGAACCCCTCTAGCAAAGCTTTGCCCCAACCTCAGCTAGCTTAGAATGGGAATGGGGGTAGCAAAAGGGGATGTTATAGGGTCTAGTATGAACGGATAGGGGACAAGATCTGAAATAATGAGTCTTTACAACTTGTACAGGCTGGAGAGCTAAGAGATAGGCTGGAGAGATAAGAGACAATTGTTTGGACATCTAACCCATGGCCCAATTCGTAAGTGCAAGATTAGCTTATATCATATAATTATTTGGCAAAAAGGGTAGATACATGGTGGATGCTAAGATTTGAACCATGGTCATTGGATTGGAAGGCAAGCTACTTAACCAACTACACTAGGAAGCCACTTGTTAAGTGAATAACCTTTATATATGATAACTTCATGTTCCTACTTCTTACATAAACTACCTAAATAGTTTATCTAATATTATTTTATTTTATTTTATTTTTATTTGAAAAATATTGATAATAATAATTTTTTTTTATACGGGGTGCTACACCCTCCCCTACTTAAAAGAATTTGGTCCCCAAATTCAATTGTATAAGGATAAATTCAACTACATAAGGATATTGTAGAAAGTATAAGATACTTGCCGAATAGTTCTGGGTATCTTCTCTTCATAGATTCCTCGGTCTCCCAAGTTGCTTCTTGCTCCGAGCATCGATTCCATTGAATTTTTACCATAGGGATCGTCTTGCTCCTTAGAACTCAAACTTCGCGGTCGAGGATCCGCATCGGCTTTTGCTCATAAGTAAGGTCCCTTTGAATCACCAATTCAGCATGATTGATGATGTGAGAAGGGTCGTGCACATATTTCTTCAGCATAGATATATGAAATACATTGTGCACTTCCGAGAGTTGAGGAGGTAAGGCAATGCGGTAAGCCACCTCGCCCACTCTTTCCAATACTTCAAATGGACCGATAAACCTTGGTGTAAGTTTGCCCTTAACACCGAATCTTCTAATACCTCGGCCGGGAGATACCTTGAGAAATGCATGGTCACCCACTTGAAATTCCAAATCTCTCCTTCTGTTATCAGCATAAGATTTTTGCCTGCACTGAGCTACCTTGAGTCTCTATTTGATAAGGTGTATCTTCTCAGTTGAATCTCTAACCATATCTGGGCCTAGAATTTGTCTTTCACCGACTTCTTCCCAGCATATTGGAGAACGACAACTCCTGCCATAAAGCGCCTCGAAAGGAGCCATTTGAATACTAGCTTGATAGCTGTTATTATGTGCAAATTCGGCTAGTGGTAAGTGGTCATGCCAGCTTCCGTCGAAATCTATAATACATGCCCTTAACATATCTTCAACAACTTGATTTGTCCTTTCAGTCTGACCATCTGTCTGGGGATGGAAAGCAGTGCTGAAATTAAGTTTCGTCCCCAGAGAGTGTTGTAGACCCTTCCAAAAATGAGAGGTGAAGCGTGGGTCTCAGTCAGATACGATCGAGACGGGAACTCCATGCAATCTAACCATCTCCTTAATATACAGGGCAGCAAGTACGTCGACTGACCATCGACTTTTGATGGGTAAGAAATGGGCCGATTTAGTTAACCGGTCGATAATTACCCAAATTCCATCATATCCGCCCCTAGTCTTGGGCAAACCCATGATAAAGTCCATGCCAATGTCCTCCCACTTCCACTTGAGAATATCCAGCGGATGTAGCTTTCCGGCGGGTTTTTGATGTTCCACCTTCACTTGTTGGCATGTGAGGCAACGAGACACAAAGTCTGCTACCTCCCTTTTCATGTTAGGCCACCAAAAAGTTCTTTTCAAGTCTTGGTACATCTTAGTAGCTCCAGGGTGGATTGTGTACCTCGATCTATGAGCTTCTTCAAGAATCTTCTTCTTCAATTCGGGACAGTCGGGCACACATGTCCGTGCATGAAATAGTAATCTGCCATCAGGTGCCAGCTTGAAATCTAGTCTCTCGTCCAGCTTGCTCTTTATCTCTACTAGCGAGGGATCCTCTTCTTGTAACTTCTTGATTTCAGGTAGTAAATCTGGATGTAGGCTCATATGAGATAGAATGATACACATGCTCTTCTCATCTGTGCTGATATCAAGCTCAGAGAATTTCTCCAGCAGTTTCCATTCTTGTATCATGTAGTTGGCCAATATTGTTCTCGGCTTTCGACTAAGGGCATCAGCTACGGAATTACCCTTACCAGGATGGTACTGTATAGTAAAGTCAAAATCCTTGAGATACTCGAGCCAACGCCTTTGCCGCATGTTTAGCTCCTTTTGGGAGAATAAGTACTTGAGGCTTTTATGATCGGAGTACACAGTGAATTGTTCTCCGTAGAGATAGTGCCTCCAGATCTTTAAAGCGAATACTACTGCGGCCAGTTCTAAGTCGTGAACTGGGTAGTTCTCTTCATGTTTCTTCAATTGTCGGGAAGAGTACGCAATGACTCTCCCATTCTGCATCAATACACATCCGAGGCCAATACCAGAAGCATCGGTATATACCTCATATTTTTCTCCTTCCATTGGTAATGATAAGACTGGAGCAGTGGTCAAGATATCCTTCAAAGTTTGGAAACTCTTTTCACAGTCTTCCTTCCACTCATAAGGCACTTCCTTGCAGGTTAACCTGGTCAGGGGAACAACAATTTTGGAGAAGTCCTTTATAAAACGCCGATAGTAACCAGCTAGACCCAAGAAGCTCCGAATCTCAGTTACATTTGTGGGTCGTTCCCAGTTCTTCACGGCTTCGACCTTTGATGGGTCAACAGCAATTCCATTCTTCGAAATGATATGGCCTAAGAAGGATACTTCCTCGAGCCAGAACTCGCATTTGCTGAATTTGGCATATAGCTTGTTTTCCCTTAATATCTGTAATGCCTTCTTGAGGTGTTCTTCATGATCCTCTTCAGTCTTTGAATAGATCAGAATATCATCAATAAAGACCACAATAAATTGGTCTAAATAGGGCCTGAATATGCTGTTCATTAACTACATAAAAGCTGCGGGGGCATTTGTTAGTCCGAAAGGCATAACAGTAAATTCGTAATGCCCATACCTGCTTCGGAATGCAGTTTTATGAATATCTTCTTCTTTGATCTTCAATTGGTGGTAACCAGAACGAAGATCAATCTTGGAGAAATATAAAGCTTCAGATAGTTGATCGAACAGCTCATCAATCCTTGGCAGCGGATACTTGTTCTTGATTGTAAGGTGATTTAGCTGCCGATAATCTATACATAATCTCATCAATCCGTCCTTCTTTTTGACGAATAGCACGGGTGCTCCCCATGGGGAAGTACTCGGCCTGATGAAACCCTTTTTCAATAATTCCATTAGCTGCTCTTTTAGTTCCTTCAGCTCAGCAGGGGACATTCTGTATGGTGCCCTGGAAATAGGACCAGCACCAGGGACAAGGTCGATTGTGAACGACACTTCCCTTTCCGGGGGTAAGCCGGTTAAATCTTCTGGAAAAACATCGGAAAAATCCCGAATTACACGGATGTCTTCAAGTTTAACCTTCTCGACTTCCGTGGCAGTCACGAATGCTATGAAAGCCATGCATCCCTTATTCATAAGTTTACTAGCTCGGAGTGCTGATATAAGAAGTGATTTACTCCGAGGGCTATTGTAAACTAGATCTGGGAAATCTACGAAAGTTACCTTGCCATGCCGACAATCTACAGTTGCTTGGTATGTGGATAGCCAGTCGGCACCTAGTATAACATCATAACCCTTCATATCTAGGCATATCAGGTCAGCAGGTAAATTACTTCCCTTAATCATCACTTCACAATTTGGATAGTGGTAAGTGACATCAGACTCATTCCCAAGGGGTGTAGATATGACCAAATCTAACAGTTCATGTTTCTTAGAAAATGAAGCAGCAAAGTTCTTGGAAACGAATGAATGAGTTGCTCCGGTATCAAATAAAACTTGAGCAGTTTTTGAACAAATAGTGAGAGTACCTTCCACAATTCCGCCTTCAGTGGGTTCCGTCTCTCGGAGAGCTTGTAGACGGCCTTGTTTCTTTATCGGACACTTCTCGTCTTTGATGTCATGCTCCTTCATCAGTGGGCAGTCTGGGATTCGATGCTCTCGGCTCCCACATCGAAGACAAGCTCCTAACTTTCTCCAGCATTCCTCGGTCCTATGACCAGCTTTATCACAATATTTGCAAATCTCCTTTGATGGTGTGGTGGTGGAGAATGGCCGATCATTCTTCTGGAATTTCATCGCCTTAGAGGGCTCCCCTCCCATGAAGAATCGCTTCTTGTTGAAGGATTGTTTGAATTTTCCCGGGCTTGTGACGGGTTCCTTCTTGTCTCTTCCTCGGATTCTCTCAGATAATTCGGTGGCGTCTTCCAGCAGTTGAGCACGCCGAACCATCTCCGAATAGACTTGGATGTCCATCGGGGCCAGTTGTGTGATATAATGGGGCTGAAGCCCGTTAAGGAATCTTCTCGCCTTCATCTTTTCTGTACACACCAAGTGAGGTGCATACCTGAATAATCTAGAAAATTGGGCCTCATACTCGGCCACTTTCAAGCCCCGTTGTTTTAGAACGGTGAATTCCGTGGCTTTCTTTTCCTGGATATGATCGGAGAAGTACTTGTTGATGAAATGCTCCGTGAATTCATCCCATGTGACATGATATTCTGGTAGTGTTGCTTCTATGGATTCCCACCAGCATCGAGCATCCCGCTCCAGTTGGAATATGGCCAGTAAAACCTTCTCGTCGTCCGCGCATTGCATCACACGGAAGATTCGTTCCATCTCTTTTAACCAATTCTCGGCGTCCTCGGGGTCGGACGAACCTGTGAATCTTGGTGGGTTCATGTTACGGAAACTCCTGTGGAGGTCACCTGCTCCACGGTTAGCTCCGCCTTGGGCCACTTGCTGTAGTGCCTGTGTAAGGCCCTGCACGGTGCGCTGCATCTCGCGCCATTGTGCTCTTTCAGCAGCCATGATCCTACAAAAGTGTTTAAGTAAGATAAGGGTCAGTTTTACTTATAAGGATAAAGTCACTAGAAATCTTAACCCATGGCTCTATCCATCTCACCGGGTAAGGTATATCTATCCTTGAACTTGGGTTTTACCTATCCTTGGACTCAAGTTTTTTTTTTTTTACTTAGATTTCAATTTCTAACCGTTTATTTTTTCTAGTTCCCTAGGTTTGAAAACCTAGGCTCTGATACCACGAAGACTGTCACGCCCCGAGCGCGGAAGATTACCCGGAGGCGTGACGCGTCTATATAGATCGTGTCAATCGTGTAAATATCAGAGTGCGCAATTGACTAGGATTTAACTCGAAGTTAATACAATTAGGATGAGCTGACAATTGATACAACTAACCCAATGACAATTACATACATATCCAAGTCCAACTACTAGGCTTCAAGCCCTTATTACAATTATTGGACTAACACAGCTGACGTCTGACATAACTTGATATGACTGACATAAATGAAATTACAATAACACCATTTACACAAGTACAATTTACAAGATAACAAGATAACTCTATTTTTACACTCATCACTCCGACTCATTCCCTTCCGAGTTCTGGCTGATATCTGAATTTCTTGGAAAGGTTAGAAAATAACTAGATGAGCGGATCGCTCAGTAGGATTTACATCTCAAATTTTAACATGCTTTAAGTGAATTACACATTCATTTAATGTACGTAACCTATGCATGCAGACAGATAGATATCAAAGAATTGTAAAATCGACGGAAGTAGAAAGTGAGAGTATATAGATTTCACAATTTCAAGCAGCAGTGGCAAGTGATAGTAAATGATGTCAAGTCAGTGATAACTGAATAGCAACATGCTATTCAAGCTAGTAACTGAGTAGAAGCATGTTATTCAAGCTAGTAATAGTAAGCAAAGTAGTTTCAAGTGTATAACTGGAATTGGCTATTTATAATGCATTCAAGTAAGCACTTTTACCCTTTTACGGGTCTCAAGTCAATCAATCAAGTAATATCATGAGAATGAGTGGAATGTCTAAAGTCTAGCAAGCAAGTACTTCGGTGCAATGCCAAACACCGTGGTCAATAAACTCCCATGGGCACAAGTACCTTCGGGTGCTCCCCCCAGGACCAGATCGGGCCCTATATGCACAGTATTTATCATGTATGTTGACATCCACTCTCATTTATAGCCAATGTGAAATTTCAAGGTTTGACCAGTATGATATATAAGGTGGAATTATGGAATGGAATCCAAGGGCGCATTGATGTGTAGGGATGAACTAGGAGTGGAAACCAGTAACGTTTGATACACGGAAAAACTAGATAAGAGAGGTGCCTTATGGGTCACCTGACAATTTTAGAAATGACATCCTTACTGTGGGATGCCCTTCCTGGGAATTATACAGGGTTCAGAGGACCCTGTCAGGAGTTAAAAATCACCTCTCCGGCTGCCATCTATCAGTGGAGATGGCAAAAGTGAAAGCCTAATGATCACGTTAACGTAATGAGCTAGCTGGGTCGACTCAATAGTTCATTGCGTAAACTCATCAGCTCATCGCGTCAACTCATCAGTTCACCGCGTCAACTCATCAGTTCGCCGCGTCAACTCATCAGTTCGCCGCGTCAACGCGATGAACTAGCAGGGTCGACTCATCAGTTCATTTTCACAGGCAGGGTCAACTCATCAGTTCATTTTCATTGGCAGGGTCGACTCATTAGTTCAAATCTGTTGGCAGCGTCGACTCATCAGTTCATTTTCATAGGCAGGGTCGACTCACCAGTTCATTTTCATAGGCAGGGTTGACTCATCAGTTCATATGAACAGTACTGCGTCAACTCATCCATCAGGCTGCGTCGACTCATCAGTTCAATTTCCAGCTCACAGGGTTGACTCATCAATTCATATGAACAGTACTGCGTCAACTCATCCATCAGGCTGCGTCGACTCATCAGTTCAATTTCCAGCTCACAGGGTTGACTCATCAGTTCATATGAACAGTACTGCGTCAACTCATCCATCAGGCTGCGTCGACTCATCAGTTCAATTTCCAGCTCACAGGGTTGACTCATCAGTTCATATGAACAGTACTGCGTCAACTCATCCATCAGGCTGCGTCGACTCATCAGTTCAATTTCCAGCTCACAGGGTTGACTCATCAGTTCATATGAACAGTACTGTGTCAACTCATCCATCAGGCAGAGTCGACTCATCAGTTTTGTTCCCTAGTTTTCATGCCCTTCCAATCCTCCTTTCACTCTGAGTTCTTCACAAAAGTTCTTCCCCTCTTGTAGATACAGATTTTCTTATTTTACCATATCCTCCAATTCTTCTTAGTTTTTAAGTTATAATTAATTTTCTACGATTCTGATTTTTTACTCAGTAACTGTTCACCTACGCCTATAGATCTCATTTTTTCACATTTTTCACCTTCTTCCTCTCATTTTCTCTCTCTGCACTCTTCATGAAACTTCTTCCTAACCTTCCAATCTACGACTTTCTCTTCTTGCACACATTCTCATTCTCTCTAGATTTTTATTATTCTCCTTCTTATAACCCTATATTTTCAATATCATTTCATTGTGCTTTCAACTGGGTCCTTTTCCACTTGGCCTCTTTCAACTTGGTCTTTTTCCACATTTTTCATCCTCTTGACTACAATTTCTTCTTTCACTATTTTCAGGCTTTAGTTTCTCTTATATGACATTTTTAACATGGTGGTTTTAGTTTCACAGAAATTGACAAATGACAGGCCCTTTACTAAAGCATGAACTATATCAAATATAGATATTAGCTAATACATACTAATCGTCCTAGATTTAAGCTAACACATGCTAATTATTCTAGGTATGAGACTAATACTTACTAATACTTGTTAATACTTGCTAATACTTGCTAATTATTTTAGATATAAAGCTAATACATGCTAATCATTTCAAGTATGAAGCTAATGCATGCTAATCATCCTAGATTTAAGCCAACACATGTTAATCATTCTAGATATGAGACTAATACTTGCTAATACTTGCTAATTATTCTGGGTATAAAGTTAATACGTGCTAATTATCTTAGGTGTGAAGCTAAGGCATACTAATCATCCTAGACTTAAGTCAACACATGCTTTAAAAACACTAAAATCGCATGGAAATGAGCCTAATACTAAAAGCCTAGACTAATCATCCTAGATTAGCTACTAATTTAGTTAAAAGTTGAGAACACCTACCTCTGTGAAGTTCGTAGCAGCAGAACCCCTCTAGCAAAGCTTTGCCCCAACCTCAGCTAGCCTAGAATGGGAATGGGGGTAGCAAAAGGGGATGTTATAGGGTCTAGTATGAACGGATAGGGGACAAGATCTGAAATAATGAGTCTTTACAACTTGTACAGGCTGGAGAGATAAGAGATAGGCTGGAGAGATAAGAGACAATTGTTTGGACATCTAACCCATGGCCCAATTCGTAAGTGCAAGATTAGCTTATATCATATAATTATTTGGTAAAAAGGATAGATACATGGTGGATGCTAAGATTTGAACCATGGTCATTGGATTGGAAGGCAAGCTACTTAACCAACTACACTAGGAAGCCACTTGTTAAGTGAATAACCTTTATATATGATAACTTCATGTTCCTACTTCTTACATAAACTACCTAAATAGTTTATCTAATATTATTTTATTTTATTTTATTTTTATTTGAAAAATATTGATAATAATAGTTTTTTTTATACGGGGTGCTACAGGAAACCCTACCTCGGTAGGAATGCAACTAATATGAGAAGAGGTCGATGCACCTATGCGCGCCGGAGCGCATGCACAAACTAGCCTAGTAGCTATCAATCAATGAGCAAGTATACACATGATCAACGAAAAGCATGGTAATACAATGATGATAAGAGAGCAGGGGGGAAGTCAATGAGTAGCACCAAGCATAGCAAACCACATAGAATATGACAATCAAAGTATAACACAAACACGCTGTGGCATCAGATGAACGGCCCCTCTTCGGCCGCCCCAACAATAGAACGGTGTATGTAAAACCGTCTAACCCAGGGAGAACACAGAACTACAGCATAATCACAGAACCTAAAAAAACGAGAGAGCAACGGCAGGAGAATACCTGAAAGACGGTCACTTGTCAACCGTCTAACCTCAGGAACGGCCCTCAATCATCTGCGTACCTATAATAAGAACAGACCAAGACGTACCTGTGCTGGCAAACTGAACGGCCAGCTCGCCGCCGCTCTACAGTATGAACGGTGTATCTAGCACCGTGTGTAACAGGAAATAGCGATGAAGCTGGCTCCGACTGCAGGGGATGGACGGTAGGGTATGAACCGCTCCCGTGGGTGGGCGGCCCAGGGAGAACCGCGTAGGCCCCCAGAGGACAGAAAGCGCATTCACCCTGCAAATCACCCTTAGGAGAAAACTTGGACAACAAATAAGGAGGGTCAGCAACTCAAAGGCACGATGGGCATCGGAGTCCCACCGTGATCGCCACAAAAGGGGTGTAGATATATATTACTCTCCTCTCCTCACTTGGTGGATGATAGGTTATGAATAAAGCAATAATATCGGGAATAACAAACAAAGCGCAGTGAGAGGATGGAGAAAAACAGAGAGTGACCGTGATCGCCACCAAAGCGCAGCACGTGACTAGCGTACCGTACTTTGGAAAGGAAGGGGAGACACTCGCCTTGACGCAACACTGGGAGGATGCGCGGTCGATGCAGAACCGCCTTAAAGACACACGGCCCTACGATAGGCCGTCTAAGAGTGCTGCCGAACGCGCGGGAAGAAGAACTCCTGGAAGATGGGCGGCTTGAAGTGAACCGCAGAATGAAGAAGGGCGGTGCAGTGGATGCCGCTCGTCATCTTGAACGGGCCTAAAGGAACCGCGCACGCCCACCACGCCAAGAGTTGCAAAAGGGTTCACCTCCACCCTCTCCAGCCGGCCAGAGGGGATGGGCCTCGTGCTGATGAAGTGCTGACCTGCAAAACAATGTGGAGACACAGAAGAGACACCCAGATTAGAACTAAATGACGTAGTACGCGTTCATGTAAGAAGAATTAAGCATAAACAAATGGATAGGGGGATACCTGGGGGGTTTTAAACCCCTAGGATGACAAAAACGTAGGTGGGTGTATGCATGGGGAGAAAAATGAGGGAAACGCAGAGAGAGAACAACGCATGCGACAGATGATGAAGAAATTAGAAAAATGACACTATGACTCGACACACGGACTACTCCCTGAACCGGAGGCTCGTAAGGACGTAGAGAGCCTCCCTCCTTGGTGCTAGGTCGTTCGGAAATGTGGCAGGGCTTCACCGTCGACCAAAATTCCCCCCCTTCCGACGTCCGGCCGCTAGGGTCTATTTATAGAGCCTAGAAAGCCAGCGTCGAAATTGGGGTTTCTAGACATTTTTAGGCCGAATTGGCAAAAGAAAATTCGTAGATAATATCCTTATCTTCCATCCAGACGAAACGGCATCAAAAATGGCGGATTATCCATGGAGAAATCGTTAAAACAAATCATGGATAAAACCATGCATGAAAGGATGAAAATCTGTTAAAAAACCTCCATCTAAGGGATGAACGGTATAACGATAGACCGCTCACATCTTGAACGATTATGTTCAGACCGTTCAACCTGTCGGTGGAAATGGAATTAAATCAGATAATTAGCCCAATTATCGCTCGAACAAACCGAAACGGCCGGCGTCGGACCCTGAGAGATGAACGATGCCTTGGTGACCGCTCCAACGTAGAACGGTCCAATCTAAGCCGTATTAAGCTTGTCAGTGATAATTCAAACATCTGGATAATTGTCTGAGGAGATTAATACGCGTAGGACTCTGAGATAGGGGCGGTTGGCATTCGCCCGTCCATTAGTTTGAACAGGCATGGTAGAGCCGTGCAAAAGCCTGTCGGTGAATATTAAGAAAATCCTCAGAAAATAGCCAAAATGTATGAACGGTCTGGTATCAACCGCCCCAATTTTGAACGGCTGATGTTGGACCGTTCATGATCTTGGGTACTTGACTTTTATAAAACAGATCAATTAATCAAAGCCAAGGTCCGATAAGCCCTGAATTGATACGACCTTTACCAAGGAGGGAGGCTACCCATAAAATGGGCCCAGGACGTGCCACAAAAAATGGCCCAACAAATGATGGACAACTTAGGGCATCAATTAATGAGAGTAAGAGAAACGACTCAAATTATCGACATAAAACGGGTGTCAACACCGGGCTTCCGGGTTCTTGCTAGATCGAGTCGCCGTGTATCGGTGTGAGTGCGGCGAGGTTTCCCCGCACGTCGTGGTTTCTCCGGGAGTTGGTTTTGAGTGGGCCATGTGTGTGTGGCCTTGGTCTGCGAGTCCAGTTGCCCAGCCTGGTGCTGGAGGGTTCTCACTTTTCCCAGGGTTGGGAAATCGGTGTGGCAGCTTGCGGGCTGCCTTGGGAATCGTGCTTCTGTGGTTTCCGCGTAGGCCGTACCTATGGCCTGTGAACCGCGAGTCCATGTCCTAACTTGGGACTGGAGGTCTCCTGAGTTCCCAGGTGGGGGAATGGTCTCGGCGATTGCGATTCGCCTCGTGAGTCATCGCATTGTGGTTTTGGACCTAGGGATTAGGCCAGATTGACGGCTCAGTGCTGTCGTGTGCAACGATCTTGAGCCCGAGTCTTGTGACTCAAAGGCCGTTGGGTTTCGTAGGTCTAGTGGACCATCTGTAGTCTGGTGGCGTCGTGCCACCTATTACTCCATGTTACTCGCAATGGGTGCGTGCGTGGTTTTCTGTGTCCACGTTCCGTGACCCGTCCACTAGTCATAGCTTTCCCACGGCACGCGTGTGCTGGCTCGCCTGGGAGTGGCTGAGCGGCGTACCCAAGAAAGGCGGTGAGTAGGCTGGTTACCGCAGGGCCCCCGCGTACTTTCGAGTCCGGGTTTAGGGGGAAATACCAGCTAGAGGACAGGCCTAGGGCGTACGGTCTGAGTGTGCACACGAGGTTGGGGGCGTCGGACGGCGCCGGCAGGCGCGACCCCAACTAGTCCTTGTTCTGTGGTACTGGTTACTGTGTGTGTCTGAGTCTCACGCCCGGGGCGTCGTAGCTAGACACTTGTGACGCGGTGTAAGACGTCAAGGGACGCAGCCGGTCGTTCTTCTAGTGGGTGGTGCTCCTGTCACGTGATGTGGGTTGTCGTGCACCGGGTTTTGTTTCTGTCCGCGGGACGGGACTTCGTGAGTGGTTTCGGGAGTGTTCCCGAAGTCGAGGTCTGGGGTTTCCGGTGAGCGTCACCGAGGGCCTTTCTCCAGACAATGTTGTGTCACGACAGTGAGGTCGTGACCGTGTTCCCTGACCGTGTGGTTTGGGCTTGGGCCCTTTTCGTGAGGACAGGCCTCCGCTTTGGAGGTATCGTGACGTTTTCCTAGTAGCGTGGCTAGGGCGGCTCGTGTTTAGTAGTCCCCGATCGTGGAATCGGGTGGTCGGGGGCGTGGCTTGGTTGTCCCCCGACGGGAGACTAGGTGGTGTTTTCTGGTACAGTAGGAGTAGCTGTAGTGCCGAGTTTTTGACCGGCCACCGGGTTGCTGTTCCTGCTGTAGTTGTAGCTCTCCTTTCCGCTACCGCCGTTGTTTCCGGTTGGGGTTCCGCGGGATCCCTGTTGAGTCTCTATTTTGGAGACTCATTCCCTACTTTTCAGGTGTAGCGGTTCTTCCTCGCGGTTCGAGGGTGCGGGGCGGTGGTTCTCAGTTGCCAGCTTGCCGGGCCGAGTGTTCACTTGGCAGGTGATACGTTTTACTGCTTTAGACTGTACTTTCTGTTGGACTGGACTCTGTTGTAGTTGTTTATTTATTTCTGTTAATGGTTGAATTGTTTTGATTTATTTCCTATTTCTTTGTGCCTCCACACTCCTTTTAGCCCTTCCGAGCCGTCCCGGCTCGTGGGCGGCGGTGCGAGTCTCGGGTTATCGGGCCTTCCCGGTAATCGGATTCTCGGTCCGTCACACCTACCAAGGCGCTCGTAGCTCCACGGGCATCGCCCAACCGTTGCTCCATCTCTGCCAAGCGAGTTCGTAAAGTCGCTATCATCGTATCACGGATATCCTGTAGCCATACAAGTCGGCATTTCCACTAGAAAACCAAAAAAAAGGGAGAAAGAAGAAAAGAGAAAAAGGGGAGACCTACCTCCGCAAGTCCCTGGGGTTGGAACCGCTCTACGTACCTTGTCTTGTATAGACGCAGGTAATCCTCGCTATCCCGTGCCTGCGATTCCACGATTATGCCACCCCGTTGCCAATCTTCGTACTGTTCGGAGAATCGCACACGCCAATCAATGCAGGTCGCCGGTCCTCGCGTCTCTCTCCCAACGCGAGGTGGCGCAGCTGAATCCACCCATTCTTGAGCCAGTCCCAAAGTCCTCATAACCAATCATAGCCGAAGCGGCTCGATTTCATTCAGGCAGTGCATCCACAGTTCCTGTCCGAACTGGGCACGACTTGCTAGAACCCACGGCTGGTCGGCATCGACCATGTCTGAGTAGGGTCTCCAGTTTACCATCGCTGCAGGGAACTCCTGTAGCTCCCGCCTTAGCACCATCAGTTGGTAGGTCAGGGGTGCCGCACTCATGATGGGTTCCCACCGCCTGGCTAGCGGCACCATCACGGGTCGCCAATACCGAGCTCTCCCCATGGGGAGGTAATAATAGCTCCACAGCTACTTGGCGTAGGTCATCAGTACCTTGCAAAACCATAAAAAAATATATACAAAACAAGCAAAACCAAAAATACCTGGATAAATGGTGTAAAACCACTCACAGCCATCTCACGATCCGCTTCTTGGAACAGGCCTACAAACAAGTGCGCCAGCATGGCAACTCCCCAGGCGTAGTACCCTACTCTTTCAAGGTCTGACAGCAGCTCCAGGAAGCGACATTGGATACCGTCCCCCTTCGAGCTCAGTACCAATCTCCCCAAAATGAAGAGGAGAAATCTCCTCAAATCTATGTTACATCTTTCCCAGTTGCCGAAATCTGTGCAGTACACGGCACGGCATCCTATTTCCATCCTTTCCATGAACTCTTCTGAGGATTCATCATCCCGCCGACGAGTGTCGGTGAGCCCTAATGCATCCATGAGGGACGCCCTAGGTACCGACCTGTTTTTCCGACCATCTAGGTCCAAACCCAGTAGCTTCCGAGCACCTTCTCGGTAATCCGCATAAGTGACCCCGGTCATTGCCTCGCCCTCCACCTTCAGGCTTGTGATCCGGACCACATCCTCCAAGCTGGGCACCATGTGCCTCTGGGCATCAGGAATGCCCGACTTACTGGGTCCCATCTCTCACACAGGACTTGGATCAGGACCAGGTCGAGCTGGATCAGCTCGATCCGAAGAAAGGCACCAAATCCCATCACGTCTAGCCTGGCCTTCTGAAAATCCGGGAGACCCCTGTATGCGGCCACTGCTAACTCCCATGAAATGTGTGATTTCATCACACTCTGTGCGTGCATAACAAATGGAGAAGGGTGTTGTCAAGAGGAAGGAAGAAAGAATGAGAAAAGGGCAGGAAAGTTCAGCTTAAGAGTTGTGATTGGGCCCTTTCGCTAATGTGCCCTTCGAGGTCCGAAAGCATCCTGGAACTACTACCACTGGACCTGCTTCTCTTCGAGGAGTGGGAAGATTCGCCCTCCATCCAACTCTCGGAATTTTGAACTCCTCCTCTCCCGTGAGAACTTGTGCTCCTCGAGTTAGCTCTCGATATACCTGGGAGGATAAAAGGGACAATAATTTATAGAAATGGAAGGAGTACAGGCCAAGATTGTCTCCATCACCTTTAATGATATCCCTCGCAATGAGGCACCTACCATGCGGTCCCGTGTGTCACTTCACCGCTCGCACAGGGTGATTGATTGGATGAAGAATATGACGACTAGCCCCCTATGTTGCCTAGGGATACCCTATCATGTTTTGGAGGACGTCTGCAAAATTTGACACAACATCCGGGAAAAGGGACTAGGGCCGTCATTATTGACTTCGATGGCAGATTCCCGTGGAAAATGGTCACAACAAGACGCGATTCTCCGCTCGGGGTGGAGTCTCGACAGACCCATCACATGGGAACAGTGCAAAGGAGAAGAAGTGTAGGGAAGAAGGAATGCACAAGAGAACAAACAAGCAGCAGAAAATCAAATCACTCCATTCATAATTCTACATAAGCTGTCATAAACACTACAATCATATAGATGAGGCGGGTCCACTGGCTCGCCAACTCGTGCCATTATCTTCATGCTCGTCCCTCTAGGCGTCCCTCTCCTCTCCCCTGAGGTGAGGGTCCCTCAGAAGCCTCCGGGATCCCCGTGTAGTAGCACCCGCCTCGCCTCGTGACGCCGGCTCCACAACAATGACTCGCTGCTCCTCCCCTGGCGTGGCAAAGAAGCCACTAGCGGCAAAGCGACCAGACTGGCGCAGTCGCTCCCCGAACTCTCGCCCTCTCTCGTAGCGCGTCTCCATCCCTCCTAGCCTCTGCACGATGGCCTGAAGGCCCAACTGGAGCTCCCTCACTTGGGCCTCCAAGGCCCTCCTCTCGATCTGATCCCGCTGACGCTCGGCCCTTCTCTCGACTCTCTCTCTCTCTCTGCCTCTCTCCTCATCATCTGCAGAAGAACCCTTAACTCCAGGATGTCTGGAGAAGGTCTCTCCTCACCGCGATGTCGCAGCTCTGCTACAGTCGCCACCCAGGCATCACGCTCCTCTTCCGCCCGGGCAGCCCGAGCCACCGCACCGGCAAGTTGCTCCCGGAGGGAGGCAATCTCAAGAAAAGGGGCCGAGGAACTGGAAGATGCGCCGCCAGCCACTCCCACCATCGCTGTCTGCTGGGCACGCTGGAACGAACAAACAACAGCCGTCAGCTAAGCTCCACATTTAAAAATAGAAAATCCAGCACTTAGCTTACCAGGAGCGACAGTTCCTGTTGAGTGGCGGCCAGCTGCCGCCTGACCTCGGCTAATTGGGCACACGACCCGTCGACATCGCGCGTATCCCCGGCTTGGGGAAGCCCCGCATAACTCTCTCTCTGCCGCCGCAGGAAGTCGACACTATCCTGCACCAGTACGCTCCCTTGCTGCCCAGGGAGACGTATGCGCCAATCTTCAAGCTTCGCCTTGCCGCGACTCTCCTTCCTGACGCGGCTCGGCTCGTCTGCACTCGCCCACTCATCGGCCAGGCCCAGGATCCTCGCCATATCCTGCACCAAGAAAGAAGGGCCTCGCATCATAACAAAGAACGCGTCCCCTGTCTAGGACGTGTCCATCATTTGAGTGCAACACTCGCCGAACCCTTTCCCCCCTCGCGCGGCCCGCTTCAAAACTCAAAATAGATCAAAGAAGGGGAAACCGAAGCACTCACCAAGCCGTGTTCACTTCCTTCCGCGCCATTGGGCCCCTCGGGTCCCTCGGGGGCCCGAAGCGGCCCTTCCTCCTCCATGGACGCCGTTCCGTGCTCTGGCGCGTCCCTCCTCACGCGAGGGGTCCCGCGTCCCTCTCCACCTTCCCCGTGGTCCAGACCGCCGAACTCCATCGATCGAGGGGAAGAAGACAAAGACGCGCAAGCGAGTTTCGGCGGAAGGCGGGCTCGTTTGCGGGTAAGGCACGGGAGAAGAAAGGCCACCCATCGTTTTAAATTTGAATTCGAGGATTAAGACGCGTCCTCGCGTCTGGACGCGCCCAAAAAAAGGGAGAAAGGAAACAGAATCCCCCCGTGCAAAGCGTAGTTCTCCGCTGTTCAGGGTAAGGTCTCGTGGAGCGTGCTTCGAAGGACAAGTGCAAAGAAAGAAAAGTGAGAGAGGAAAGGTACACACAACATAAGAAAGCCATTTTCATTTCATATAATAGTCGAAAGTACATCATGCAGTAAGGAGGGTGGAGTGTACAAGCAACTCTCTAACTCTCACCATCACCCTCCTGGTCATCTCTCTCCTCCCCCCTCTGACGGGGATCCCTAGGGGGCCTCTGCGACCTCTGCGAACCCTGAGAAGCCCTGCTCGCCTCGCCCTGCGGTGGCACCCCAGCCTCGAAGGCACGACGACGCTCCTCGGCCAAAGAAACCAGATAGCTGCCCATGGAAAAAGAACCAGACTGACGAAGTCGCGCCCCGCGTTCCTTCGCCCTATGGTACCGCTCCTCGCTCTCTCGAAGCCTCCCCTCCGCCGTGCGGAGACTCAATCAGAGCTCCATCAGTTGGGCCTCCAGAGCCCTCCTCTCGTCCCAGTCTCGCAGTCGCTCCGCCCTCTTGTCCTCTCTCTCTCTCTCTCTCTGTCCTCTCTCTCTCTCTCTGCCCTCTCTCTCCCTCTCCCTCTCCTCTCTCTCTCGCGTCGCCTCCCTCCTCGACAGTTCGAGGGTGATCCGTAAATCCAGCACGTCACGAGGGAGCTCCTCAGCCTCCCATTGACGCTCCTCCTCCAGCTCCACAATCCGGGCGTCACGCTCCGCCACCCGAGCGTCACACTCCTGCTCGGCACGAACAGCACGCGCTAGGGCCTCTCGGATCTCGGCCACCTGTTAAAGTACGCGTGCATCGTAAGAGAGAGGTGAAGGATGAAAGAGTAACTAGAGGAGGGTCAGGGCCAAGTAGGCACTCACTCGAGCCTCGCGATCGCGCTCGGCCTCCTCAGCCCGGGCCACCGCGTAGGCCAGTTGCTCCTGAAGCGCAGAAATCTCCGGAGGAGGGCCCCACGAACTGGAACCCGCTCCACCAGCCGTCCCGGCTGCCACTGTCTGGTGGGCCCGCTGAAACACAGAGCAAACGACAGTCAGAGGCCAAGTATCAAAAATCCAGGTCACAAAAATGCATTGCATAGACTCACCGGGATCTCCAACTCCTGTCGGATGGCCACCAACTGCCGCCTGGCGTCTGCCAGCTGGGCCCTCAGCTCGGCGATCATGTTGTCACAAGCATCCTGCATTGCACATAAGTTAGTGTCACAAGCATATACATATAGAAGGGTGAAGCATTTTCATTTCACTTACCCATGCCATACCACCAAGGAAGAGGCGGTCCCCGTACGTAGCCCGGTACCGTCTCAGGTAATCAGTACTGTCCTGTACATGGGACACCACTGGGACCCCGCCCTACTGCCAGTCCTGGTACTGTGCCAGGAAGCGCGTACGCCAGTCCATAATCTTCGCCTTCCCCTTGGTCTTCCGCCCGATGCGGGCCGGCTCATCTACATCAACCCACTCCTGGGCTAGCCCCAACGTCCTCATAACCAGCCTCAGCCGAAGCGGCTCGATCTCGTTCAGGCAATGGACCCACACGTCCTGCCCGAAACGAGGAAGACACGCTACAACCCAAGGCTGGCCAGCGTCGCCCATGCCCAAGTAGGGTCTCCACACCACCTGCATCACCATACATACATCATGTTAGTTACCATTCAGTCACATGCATAAAAACATAAAAAATCATACGCATCATACCATGGCCTCGGGATACTCGCTCAGCTCCCGACGAAGTGACGCCAGCTGGTAGCTGTGTGGTGCCGCTACCACGACCGGCCTCCACTGTCGCGCTAGAGGAACGGCTCTCCTATTCCCCTGCCTGGCCCTCCCCATCGGGAAATAGTAATAGCTCCACACCTACATCCATCATACGTCATTAGCACGAGTAATTGCATATTTAACTACGGTAAATACATAAATAAATTGTGTACCTGGAGAAAAGGTGCGAAGCCACTGACTGTCGTCTCCCTCTCTGAAGTCTGGGAGAGATCAGTAATCAAATGGGCAAGCAGAGCCGCTCCCCATGCGTAGTGCCCCACTCTGTCAAGGTCCGCCAGGATCCCGAGGAAGCGACAGTGGATGCCATCCCCCTTCGTCCCCAGCAGAAGGCGGCCCAGGAAGAAGAAAAGAAACCTCCGGAGGTCTAGATCCACCAGCTCCCGCTCGCTCAGGTCCTGGGTGAAAGCTACACGGGCATCTCCCTCCAGTCGTGCCAGAAACTCCGCTCCAGTCTCGCTAACCCGCTCGCGCGGGTCACCGAATCCGAGCGACTCCATGATCTCACTCGGCTACTACCCTGCTGTCTCTATCAGTCACGCTCGTCTCTAACCACAGCAGGTCCAGGGCACTCTCTCGGTAGTCGGGGTAGGTGACCCCACTCACCGCCTCTCCGTTAACTCGTAGCCCGGTGATCCGAGCCACGTCCTCTAGTGTCGGCACCATGTGTCCCCAGGGCATCAGAAACGCCCGGCTCGACGCATGCCACCGCTCCCTCAATGCCTGGATAAGAGGAAGGTCGAGCCAGAAGGGCTCGATCCTGAGGAAGGCTCCAAAGCCCATGGCGTCCACACGCGCCCTCTGGAAGTCTGGCAGCCCACGGTACGCTGCCACCACTAGAGACCAGCTGATCCGGCCCTTCATCACGCCCTGCACACCACAAAACCAACAGGGCAACACATCAGCAGCATGGATAGTAATAAACAATAACACTGTATATGCTACTTATTTATTTTATTTTTTATTTTATTTTTACAAATATTTATGTTTTCTTAGAGGCGTCCAACCCCTTGGACGCCTCCTCTTTATTTTCTGTATTTTACTTTTAGAAAAACCCAAAAAAACAAAAACAAAAATAAATAAAATAATATATTTTATCATGGAGGCGTCCCAAGCCTTGGACGCCTCCTTATTTTTAATCTTATTTTATAAATAAATAGATAAAAAGAAAAAAAAGAAAATGTGGAGGCGTCCAGGCCCCTGGACGCCTCCTTCCCTCACTCCCCGGCGTTCTCCACACAGCCTCTCGTCCGCCCGTTTAGCCCAGTGAACCAATAGAATGGAAGTCTAAGGGGCTTACCGGATCGTGCTCGTCCTCTCCCGCGTCACCAGCGCCCGCAGGGTCCTCCACAGCCAAAAGAGGAGCCTCCTCCTCCACGGCAATCTCCTCCGCCACGGTAGCCTCCTCGGCGTCATCTCTCAGCCTCCTGGGACGACGAGCCCGTCGTTTCCGCTTCTCCCCACCCTGGCTCGGGCCTCCTTGCTCCATTGGAATTGGGAATGGGTCATTTTAGAGTGAACGAATCTTCAGAATGAACAGTAGAAGTGAAAGGGGGGTGAGGCCCCCCTTATAAAAGAAAATTCCTTTTGTTGGGGCGTCCAGGCGCCTGGACGCCCCCACGTTTTTATTTTCTTTTCAAAAATTCAAAAATTTAGGGGCGTCCAGGCGCTTGGACGCCCCCAAACAAAAAAAATCCAAAAAATAATAATAAAAAAGAAATTAGGGGCGTCCAGACCCCTGGACGCCCCCAAACAAAAAAATCCAAAAAAAATAATAATAAAGAAATTAGGGGCGTCCAGACCCCTGGACGCCCCCAAACAAAATTCAAAAAAATAAAAAAAAATAAAAAAATTGGAGGCATCCAGGCCCCTGGACGCCCCCATTAAAAATATTTTTTTTAATATATATATTTACATATGATCATATTGTGAATAAATAGGTACATAAAAAGAAAGAAAACACAAAAATAGAAAAACGAAAAAATAAAAATCATAACAAAGGGAACTGGTCCAAAACATCAAAATGCCAGATTTTATTCCATCAGAAAGCAGAACGAACTACATCAGGGGTTTAGGCGCCTTAGGCCTTAACTTCCCCAGTTCGGTTACATAAGCCCTCCACAACTCGCACTCTTCCCCCACGTGCACTAAGGCCTTTCCCGCAACACTTATCTTCCAGGGTGCTTTGACGACCTTCGCTTCCTTCGCGTCCGCTTCAGTGCCCAACTCCCTCTTCTTCAAAGGAACGATGCCAGTCAATACTGGGAATGAATGGCGTGGAATGCCGACCTGGAGGCAGCATCGATGCGCGTTATAAAGGACGAACTCGATTGCGCCGATCAGTTGGAGATCAACTTCAGAGGAAGGCCTCATGAGGAGCTTGAGCGAAAGTAGACATGCCGGTGCGCAAGTAAAGAAGCTTTGTGTCATGGTTCGAAAGTGGGATCGCCAGTCTTCACGTCTCTTTAGCCACGGAACATGGTTCGCCACGGTGCCACCGAAGCCTAACACGTCGGCTATATGATAAAGGGGCCTTTGTTGGAAGAGCTTCGAAGCGGTTGGCATTCCCTCACGGTGATCAAACTTGAAATGCAAATCCAGCCAGCAATTCAGGACAAGTGCGCAACCAAAAGGAGGCTTACCCATGCTTGAGGCAGTAAGGCCACTATACAGGTAGGCAAGGACAGCGGGTCCCACCCTCTTTCCACGCCAGATCCTGCAGATAGCATTCAGTTGGTCTTCCTCCACCATGTTTTCGGTATAAGGAAACAAGAGAGCACCCGCCAGACAAATGGTGAACCCTTTCATGATTCCCTCCAAATAGTCATCGTCTGGTGACCCTCTCAGGGCCTCCATGACCCATTCCGCGAGCTTTTACAAATCAATTCCCTTTTGAGTACGAACCTTTCGGGCTGCGTCGGGCGGCATGAAGCTTCCAAGGACGCTTTTGGAAGTCCCCCGTGTCAGCATCCGCATAGCCTTCACCTTCCCATCACTCTTGAATTTCTTCAATCCGAGCAGAAGTTCCACCTCCTCGAGGAGGATGGTCGCCTCGAAGGTCGGGAAGATAAAAGTGTGGGTCTGGGGATGCCAGATCTCCACTGGTGCGCCCATAGCCGCCCAGTCCATACGAATCTTCTCGTAGTGTTTGGCGTGAATAAAGAACCCCTACAGATGCCACTTCGAGAGTATGGCCCTCATGCCGATGGAGATGTTGGAAGTTAGCTTTGAAAGCCATGGCAGTTTGGAAAACTTCCTCGGGCCTGGGAAGAGTGGATATGGCTGGAAGAGAAAAGAAAAAGAAAGGAAGGAAGTAAGAAGAAGGTTCACGTGGAGAAATTTGAAATGAATCAGCTTACCATATGCGACATGATCGTCCCACTCAGATGACCCTCGAGGTCGGAGAGTCGCCTGATCTCGCTGCTAGGCCTGCTCCTCTTCATAACGCGGGAAGACTCTCCTTCCATCCTGAAATCTCTAGATTCTCCTCTCCTTCCTCTCCTGAGCTTCCAAAACCCACCTTGATGCTTTTGAATGAACTAGCCTAAGGGGAGTTCTTATAGGAAGGGTAGGGCGCTACAGGATGGAACATGTCACATCAGTGGTCAATGTCAGGATTTTGGCTAGATCTCCTTTCCATTGTGGTGCGATTCTGTTACGATTCTGTTACTTTTTGATGTTATTAATCCATGCTGGCCTGTGCAGGTTTTACTAACGGACGTCTTTTGTCCTATCTCATCTCCCACCTTTCATTGGTTGGTCCCACCATGTCATGCATCATAATATATGATACCTACGTTACTAGAATATGTCAAGGACCTTGCGGCCCGAACGAATCTGGGATCTGAGTTCCCCTTCAACAAAAACGGTGATGATCCCAGAAGAATTTGGGTTGTATGGATAGGCCGTTAACTTGTGGTAGCATAGGGACGACGGTTCCATTCAGTGAGTTGGTGCGCGGATAAACGGGCCCCAGCCCAGTGTCGGCTCACCGGATCGGTATCCTGACCCGTTCTTAACAAATTGACAATATTATCCTTGGCTATTTTCTATTTTAGTTTGTTTTAAATTTTTCTTTAAGCCCAGCATGCATTCATATAGGACTTTGATTTATTGCGGAAGATCATTCAAGTGATTCGATTGCGAAAGCCGCTGTGCTTCAATTCTTATATGAGATATTCCACTCCGAATGAAATACTGAGTTTCCTTGAAACGGCCCTACACTGCTCTTCCAAAGGAGACCCTTGTTTGGACAGATCCTCAGATATTCCTTTGCTTTTTACCTTGCTTGACCCACCTTGGCCGCAGCACTTCCACGTTAGCTGGTAACCGCTCCCCAAAGGTGAAACCTGTAGGTTTATGACCCAGGTACTTCCACACCAAGAAGTTGGTCTCTTTTTGTTTCGTGCCTGAGCGCACATCTCACCCTCCCTTATTTGATCTCCGTCCAAGTAATCGTCAATATTTGAAAGACCTTCTTCAAGGTCGCCTCATTGAAACTTCAGGAAAGATTCCAAACAGTAACGTCAAAAGCGTGTCTCATCACACCTTGGCATCAACTTTTCAGTCCGCACCCACTTCATTTCACTCCACTTCGATACCATTCCACTACGTGTCGCTCCCTTGCAAAGCAGACGCCAAGGCGGGGCAGCTGTAGACACGCCATTCCTGACGTCTCCTGAGAAAGTCTCATATTACTATACGACGCCCCGCGACGGCTTACGCATTTTGAATCGCTCGAGTGCTTCCTTTTCTTGAGTCTCCTTCCGCCTTTTCGGCATCCGGAAATCATCTCGTTGCAGCATTCAGACAGCATCAACACCAATCGGACGCACCGGAAGGTTTCGAAACCAGGAAGGGTGCCTGTCGGGGAGTTGCCGACGAATTTTCAGCGGACCCGGGGGGTCTTAATGGAGGCGTCCAGGCCCCTGGACGCCTCCATTACTTTAATTTATTTTTTTAAAGACCAAAATACATAAAAAACGATATATTAATGGAGGCGTCCAGGCCCCTGGACGCCTCCATGAAAATAAAAATAAAAAATATGAAATGCCAGTTGGCATAAAAAACAAATCAAAAATAATAAAAAATATATTTTCTTAGAGGCGTCCAGGCCCCTTGACGCCTCCATCAACTCACTCACGGGACGCCGCCCACCGAACGACGGTTTGTCGTGTGTGAAAGAATCCAAATTGTGGAGACGTCCAGCCGTCTGGATGCGCCCATTTCCAAATCACGGGTCGCCGCTCCAAAACCACGCGTTGTGTTAAACCGCGTGCGACTTTCGGTGGAGTTCGGTGGGACTTATGGAGGCGTCCGGGACCCTGGACGCCTCCATGAAAATATTCAAAAAAAATGAATAAAAATAGAATAAAATATCTTGTTTGCCCTGATGGAGGTGTCCAGGGTCCTAGACGCCTCCACCCTCCGGAGCCCTATAAATAGAGGCCCACCCCCTCAGTTCTGGAGGAACTTCTAAGAGATCCGATAGGCTGCCGGAGCCCAGAGGCTATCGGAGTCATTTCTAACCCGTGGGGTCTTTTGTAGGTGGAGGTTCTGCCGACTTCTCGAGTGCCCACGCTCGCGAGAGGAAGGTCGTCTTCATCCATCGCGCTTCCACGTCGTCCCTACGCTGCCGGAGCTCCACCGGATTTCACCATCGGCACATCCAATAAGCCAATCCTTTCCTTTTCTTCGTAGTTCTTTTGCATTCATCATCTCGCATCCTCTATCCCCCTTCATAAGGGCGCCTCTTCTTATATACTTCTTGCATCCATCATCTCATTTTCCTCCTACTCGAGTCCGAGAGGGGTTTAAAAGATAACACCAACCAGGTGTGTGTCTTGCCATCATTTCGTTATTTTTATCGCAAGGATTTGAATACTACACCTTCATCTTTCTAATCCACTCGTTACTTGTTTGTCGTTATTTTGCAAGGGTACCCAAGGAAAGCCCTCTCCATCGGCCGGCCGAAGGGGGAGGAAGAAGCAACCCGCCATCTCCCGCTCTTGAGGTAGGAGCGATCACTTTCTTTATTTTGGGGTCTTTTGGCCCATGGCGATCACATCTTGTTCTCGAGGCCGCGGTGAGTCACTTCCCCAATGACCGTTTAAATTCCCGTTCTTATATTCTCTTTATATTCTGTTATATTCTGCTCATATTCTCGAGGCCGTGGCGAGTTACTTCCCCAATGGCCGTTTAAATTTCCATTCTTATATGTTATATTCTTATCTATTCATATTCTCGAGGCCGCGGCAAGTCACTTCCCCAATGGCCGTTTAAATTCCCGCTCTTATATTCTCTTTATATTTTGTTATATTCTTATTTATTCATATTCTCGAGGCCGCGGCAAGTCACTTCCCCAATGGCCGTTTAAATTTCCGCTCTTTATATTCTCCTTATATTCTGTTATATTCTTATCTGCTCATATTCTCGAGGCCGCGGCGAGTCACTTCCCCAATGGCCGTTTCAATTCTTGCTATTTAATTTCTGCACCATTCCCATCCCCCCGAGGCCGCGGCGAGTCACTTCCCGCTATGGCCGTTTAACCCTCATATCTTGCTATATTACATTTGTCCCGCTTGCCCCGTCGGAGCAATCTCCCGTGGTGGCCCCTTCTTTTTTCTTTTATTTCTGTGTTGCAGCAAACAAAGAGGAGCCCGCGCGCTCCGCCTCTTCTTCGCTCCCCGAACCGCGTGACGTCGCTCACACCGATCTATTCCATGTCTAACTTATGACAACCTGGAGATTAAAAGGGATTTGACGTATGAGCAAAAGTCAATCAAAATAATTGAACGGGAAGTACGTCAACTTCGGAATAAAACTATTCCCATGGTCAAACTCTAATGGAGCAAATCTTGGCCACCTGAAGCGACATGGGAAATCGAAGAGACCATGCGTAAAAGATTTCCAGAGATATTTGAATGTAAGTACACTCTCCTTAGCAAATCTTGTTACGATGACTTTGGGGATCAAATTCTTTTTAAGTGGGGGAGGGTGTAACACCCGAGAATTTTCTAAGAATTTTCTGAGATTAAAATATAAATATTATGTATTTTTAAAAGTTTAATGGATAATTAAGAAGAATTAAGGATTTATTAAATCCATTTAAGTGCCCTATATTTACCAAAGGGCTAAGCCCAACTCAAATAGGCCCAAAGACCCAATTCTAAGGCTTTTAGACCCAAACCCATTAATAGAAACGTAAATTAGGTAATTTTACGGATTTAAAATAGGATATATACATCAATTAGGGGATAAATGGGGGATAATATGAAAATCTGATAATTTCAGATTTAATGAAGCCTGGCGGTCTATCGTGCGACCGCCAGACCCACCCTAGCGGTCCTCCCATGACCGCTAAGCCTCCGGATTCCGTGAATGGGAGAAAACGTGAAAAGCTTGGATCTTTGACGATCAAATCACCTTAGATCGAAGCTATCTAGCATGGAAGACTCTCTAGAACTCTCTAGGGATTAACTCTACTCCAATTTGGGACTCTAAGTTCGATATAATCCCTTAAACCCTAAGTGAACCCTATAAATAGACCCTAACTTCGACTCATGCGAACCTTAATGTTGGCTCACATTTTTCGAAGGTAAGGAGACATCTTCTCAGGTTAGTTCTTTAGAACTTTATGATCATCTTAGTTTTTTCTAACTTCCCTCAAATTTTTGTGCTAGAAGACCCAGCCGTTGGAGAGTTAGAGCCTCTGCAAGTTGCTGGTTTGTAACAGATTGCACAAGAACTACTGCGACGGTCCAGTGAAGATTAGGAAAGTAGAAGCCCAAATAGAGGTATTTGAAAATTGGTCCTTTAGAACTTTCTGTTCTTCTTCCTATCTTCTACCTATCCTCTAATTTTCATGGATTTAGGTCAAGAGGATCGGGAGATAGAGGGACGGGAAGTTGCTGGTTTGGCATAGGACGTGCAGGACCTAAGGTCTACTTCCAGTCAAAAATCTAAAGTCTAGGGAATGAATCAAAGGTAGGTTATCTCATGAAAAGGTTAGAATAACCTGTCAGGAGTAAAAGCCCTTTGATTTCATGAAATTTTATCTTTCCACGCGGAGTATTTAATGTTTTACTATCACTGCACGTCTAGGCTATTTCTGCATGCATAGTACCTACCCTTAATAACGAAAATGATAATTCTAATTTAATTCATGACTACCCATGCATCCCCATGAGTTGTCTTTATTGTAGGAATGTTTTCTCTCGGTGTCTAGCATGTATTTTATGTTTTACTGTCGTACATTAGCATGTATTTCGGTTTTATTGCTGTTTACAGTAGACAGAAAGAAACGGTCTTCCTGAGACCGCCTGAGTCCTTTAGTGGCCCTACGATAGACCGCTAAAGCCCATAAAATGGTCCTCCCAAGACCGTTTAGTTTTTTGAGTTCTGTATTATTTGTTAACCTGAAACTTAATGCAGAACAGTCCTATTTATCATATGATAAGCCTAGCTAATTATGTCTTACTTCTGTTTTAAGTACTGTATTCATACACTTGGTTATGTAAGTGTTCATCCTAGTAGATTTCATGTTCTTTATGCACTTTGGACTTATTTTAATTTTATGTTAATTTCATGCTAAAATCATATACTCTTGTATTTATCTTAAATTTCATGTGACTCATGGACTTGTCTAGTTTTGATTTGATCGTTGTTTTATCACGATCCTTTCTTATCTAGAGTCTTTTCTTAAGTACATGGCACGTATTTCGATACGTTGTCATTGGATACAATATGCACATTAAGCACATAATCTAGGACTTGTGATCCTCTCCGTTGGATATTCCTTCCACCGGATTAGGTGATCTTGTTTCAAGGCCTCCATAAGACTCCGCGAGCCTGGGATTCTCACTAGGACGCCGAGCTAGTTGTACCCTCAAAATCCAATTGTCTAGAAAGCACTTTACCGTTGCTTTGTGTGTTATGGATCTTAGCGGCCATTTACCTGACCGCCAAAGAAGCCTAGCGGCCCTGCCGTGGCAGCATGGTTCCAGTTCATTCGTTTCATCAACTCTGATGCTAAACGGTCCAGTCATGACCGCATAGATCCATATACGGTCCAGTAAACGATAACTATTTCTAGAAAATGGCCCTGATATGACCGTTTGATGTCTAAGTATTGATTATGTAATGCCCCGGGTTTTTCAGATATTTTTCGAATCAGGATCCATGGGTTTTGGATCGTCTTTTCACGGGATGCGGATCGTGTCCGAGTGAGTTTCGAACTTTTCATACCGGATTGTCAGACCCATTGGTGGTGTGCCCGTGAATTTCCTTGGGTCCGTGGCGTTGTGAGGAGCATGCCGGTAATTCTTTGGAATTTTCGGAGCGCCTTTGTGGGTCTCGGGTTACGTTTTGGGATTTTGCGTGTGTTTTCTATCTGTCGGACCTTCGGAACCTCGTAGGGTGAACCGTTGCATTCTCCGACGTCGGGACGTTACCACGGCGATCGGCGTGTTCCGAGGATCGCGGGGGTATATTTTTCTATTTTTTGATATTTTTTGGAATTTTTGGATTTTCTATATATTAACCTCCTTTTTCTCTCTCTCTCCCAATCTCTCATTTTTCTCTTCCCTCCCTCTCTCTTCTCTCACGTTCTCTCTTCTCCCCCTCTCACTCCAGGCGGCTGACGGAGGCGGCGAAGGCGGGGTGGGGCGGCGTGGCTCGTGGGACGTGGAGCGACGGGCGCGGGACGAGGATCTCGATGGTGGATGCGGTTCGTGGGATCGTGAATAGGCGAGGGTTTAAACGGCGTTTCTTCTTGGATCGGCGTCCATGACGCGTAGAATCTTCGGTGGAGGTAGGGAGATGGACCCCCAGCTCGTGTACTTCATTTCCCGTGAGTTTTGTAGGTCATGGTGAGCCGAGCGGGCTCGTTTGGGCGTTTTGTGGAAAGCTCGTGTTTTTGGGGTGTGAGCCGGATCTCTCGTTTTGCGGCATTTTTGGCTGACCCAAGGGTTTAGATGCATGCCTAGGGGCTTGGGGAAGGTTTCCCGTTTTGTTTTCTCTTCACCTGGGGGTGAACGGGGCGTGGAATGGGTTTTTCTACAGTTTTTGCCATTTTTGGGCACGGACTGAAAACGCGCTAGCCCAGGTGGGCACGTTCTTGGAGGTCGCGCCGCCCCTATTGAGCGCGTTCATCGAAGAAGGTGAACAGTAAGGCAGTTCTTGTCGCGCTATAGGGTCATAGCGCGATCTGGCTTGGTCGCGCTATAGATCTATGGCGCGTTCAGTCTTGTCGCGCTATAGGGTCCTAGCGCGTTCTATTTGAATGCGCTATGGACCTATAGCGCGTTCTGTTTGAACGCGCTATGGACCTATAGCGCGTTATGTTTGAACGCGCTATACAAAGATAGCGCGTTCTTGGAGGTAACCAGCCGGGCAGCCCAGGGGCAGTCTACGGTTGATCGTGCTGCCCTTGGGCCGTGTGTGTCCCGGACACCCCGTGGAGTTCCGTGACCGTATCTTTGGGTGTCCGGAGGTCCCGTTTACCTCAATTAGCATGCCCGTGGGTTTAAGGGTCTAAGTGACCCTCTAGCGTTCCGATTGTGTTGCATTGGTCTCCGGTTGACCCGGTTGTGACCCAGTGGTTGACCTTCGGCCTCGTGAGTGTCCTGGACACCCCGTGGGTCTTGTGACCATGTTTTTTGGGGTGTTTGGAGGTACCGTGTTATATCGATAAGCGTGCCCATGGGCTTGGTGGGTCCGGGTGACCCCAGGTATTCGGGCTTTCGTGTTCTTACTAGATCGAGTCACCGTGTATCGGTGTGAGTGCGGTGAGGTTTCCCCGCACATTGTGGTTTCTCCGGAAGGTGGTTTTCGAGTGGGCCATGTGTGTGGCCTTGGACTGTGAGTCCAATCTCCCAACCGGAGGCTGGAGGTCACTTAAGTTTCCCTACTCGAGGGATGGATCTCGGCAATTGTGAACTGCCTCGTGAGTCATCGCATTATGGTTTTGGACCTAGGGATTAGGCCAGATTGACGGCTCAGTGCTGTCATGTGCAACGGTCTTGACCCCGAGTCTTGTGACTCAAAGGCCGTTGGGTTTAGTAGGTCTAGTGGGCTGTCCAGAGTCAGGTGACTTTGAGCCACCTGTTACTTCACGTTACACACGATGGGTGCATGCGTGGTTTTCTGTGTCCACGTTCTGTGATCCCCCACTAGTAATAGCCTTCTTACGGCACGCAGTGCTGACCCACCCGGGAGTGATGGAGCAGCTGACCTGAGGGAGACGGTGAGTAGGCTGGTTATTGTAGGGCCCCCACGTACAGTCAAGTCCGGACTTAGGGGGAATTACCAGCTTGAGAACATGCCTAGGGCATATGGTCTGAGTGTGCACACGAGGTTGGGGGCGTCGGACGGCGCCGGCCGGCGCGACCCCAACTAGTCCTTGTTCTGTGGTACTAGTGACTGTGTGTGTCTGAGTCTCCGCCTGGGGCGTAGTAGCTAGACACTTGTGACGCGGTGTAAGACGTCAGGGGACGCATCCGGTCGTTCTTCTGGTGGGCGGTACTCCTGTCACGTGATGTGAGTTTCCTTGTGAGTCAAGTTCCGCTTCACGTCTACGAGACGTGATTTTGCGTGCAGTTCTCAGATATTTTCCCGATGCCGAGGTCTAGGGGTTCCGATGAGTGTCACCGAGGGCTTTCCTCTAGATAGCGTCGAGTTCCTGACGGGTGGTCGTTTTCCTAGTTACGTGACTAGGGTGGTTCGTTGTCGGGTGCATGACTTGGTTGTCCCCCGACGGGAGACTGGGTCGTGTTTTTCTTTGGTACAGTAGGAGTATCTGTAGAGCCGAGGTTTTTCTGGCCACCATAGTTACTTTCCTGCTTTCATAGTTACTGCTTTCTGTGCCGCCGTTGTCTCTCAGTTGGGGTTCCGCGGGATCCCTACTGGGCCAGTGACAGGAGGCTCACCCCTACTTTTCAGGTGCGACGGTTCTACCTCAAGGTTCAAGGAGGCTATTCGGAGGTTCTTAGTTGTGAGCTCGCCGGGCCAAGTGTTCACTTGGCGTGTGGTACGTTTTACTGCTTTAGAATGTACTTTCTATCGGACTGGACTCTATTGTAGTAGTTGTTTATTTATCCTATTAATTGTTGAATTATCCTGCTTTATTTCCTATTTCTTTGTACCCCAACACTCCTTTTAGCCCTTCCGAGCCCCAGCTCGTGGGCGGCGGGCCAGGATTCGAATGGTATCGGGTTCCTTTTCCGGTATATGGATCTTGGGTCGCCACAGTTGGTATCAGAGCGTGGTTGTGGACGTACATGGGAATTCGAGATATTACAATGATTAGAGTCCGTAAGGTCTAGTACAGTCGGCAGCTGGCATAGGGTTTTGTGTTTGTTTTCCGTTTGGTTTCTCGTGTAAGAGCTTGAATGCGCGGCGTTGGCGCTGTGATTGTGGTTACTGTTTTGTCGGAGTCCCGGCGTGGGGTCTGTGGATTGAGGTTGAGAGCTTTCTCCCTCATCGATGGTGGCCCCAGTCGTGCTGCGTTGGGCAGAGGTTGCCTGCAGGCGTGTTGCTGCGGTGATGCGCTCGAGGAGTCTACAGTGAGGTCATGTGGTTGGCAAGGATGGTTTACCGTTAAGTGGCTATGAGTGTGCTCTGAGGGAGCTGTTATTGAGTTTGGCCACTCCAGTCTGAGGATTGTCCAGCCCCTGATGCGCTGAGGTTGTGGTTTGAGGTGGCATAGCGAGTGCTCTGGTCGAGAATTGTGCTCGGGTGAGCGGAGGACCTTCTGTTGAGCTGCTGATTTGTCGAGCCCGATGTTCTTATCGTGCTATATGGCGTCAGAAATGACGTGTCGGTCCCGATTATTTTTGTGGATTTCGAGGCAAGATTGGGCTGTGGTGTCCCAGTAAGTTCTCGCTCCTGCACTTCTGCGTGCGAATGGGTTGTGTTCGCCCAGGATTTGGCTCGAGATGTGAAGGTTCCATGGCGAGTTCGGGACTCGATGATGAGCATTGACGGTTGCCGATTATGGCTCGTGTTGCGGCTCTTGGCGTGGCGTGTTGCAGTTCAGGGAATTGCAGCGGTGGTGCATCGAGAGATGTTGTGATCGTGGTCCGACGGGAGACTTGGTAAGTGTTGTCGGAGGAGCTGACCTGATGAAAGTGATGGTTTTCTTGGTGTTGGAAGGTGTTGTTCCCAATATGTGCGAGGCTCGAGGTCAGGTCGAGTGTGGAGTTTTCCTTCCGTTGGTCGGAAGTGTATTGAGTTTTTCCCTTGGTTGGAGGAGATCGCGGTTGGTTAAGGTTCGTCGTCTTGCATTGTGCATCCGGATTGGTTGGCCTTTGTGTGCCATGAAATCCGTGTGAGAGGTGTTCCGTGTTTTTGGCAAGGTGGTTGCCTATGAGAAGCGTTGCCCATTCCATGATGTGTAAGGGTGTTGGCGCTGTTCCGGAAGGATGAGTGCCGGCTGGGCTGTGTTTTTAAGATTTACGGTTGGTGTTGCGGTTCCCGATGTACAGAGGATCGGAGTCTGCGGGGTTGCAGATGGTTGTCAGGATGGTGGATCCTGAGTTGTCGATGTGGTGGCTGTGCGTGTGGATCAGAGTGCGCGGATCGTAGCGTTGGTTGCTGTGGGTGGATTTTTGAGGAAGTGTAGAGCAGCGGAGGATTGGTTCATCGATGTGCATTGTCTCCGGCGGCGTGAGACGTGTTGTTGCCATGTCGTTGCTTGAGATAGTGTGGTTTATGACACTGGCAGGTGGAGAGTTGGGGAAATATGCTGGCGAGGTTGTCGCATGAGTACCCAGTTCTTGCATTGGATGTTGCGTTCGCGGATGAGATCATGTTTTGGAGAAGTGATCTCTGAGAGATTATGGGTCCCGGACGGTGGCCGTGAGTGGCTGGTCAGGTTGACTGAGTTGTCGGCCGTGGTAAGATGTGTATTGTCGGGGGACTCATGTGCATTGGTCGCTGCGTCATCGACCTGCTTGCTGTGGTGGCAGGTGGCACTTATCGGTTCTGGAGAAGTGTGTCATGGATTGTAAGAGGTTGTGTGTCCCATTGCTCTGTGATAAGAGCGGGAGTCAGGAATGGCAGGTGTCATCTTGGATTAATTGAGATGGAGGTTTCGATGAGATAGGATTCGATGAGACAGGACGGTGGTCGATGTCTGTGTGTGGAGGTCTCTAATGAGACATTGGCGTTGGATATTGATCCTCAGTCTGCGGCCAGCAAGGGAGGATTACCCGTAAGTCTGAGTCGAGTCACGTGAGGATCGAGGGGAGATGGAGTCATCGGGTCCCGTCGTGCTCCCCTGAAGGGTAGAGTTGGCGCGGGGATCCATCTGGATGTGGTGTCGGTTTGTGTGTGAGTCAGCGGATGGCCTACCGTGAGTCAGATCGTGCCGGCTGGGCCGGTGGAGGTTTCCCGTTGACGAATGTCTGGTCACCAGTGGATGGTCTTTCACAGACAGAAGATGCTGGTTGCTGGGGCTCGACAGTGGCGAGAGCCGTATGCCAGCGAGACCTTGGGTGGCTGATCATGAGGTGTGCTTTGTCCCGGTTTGGATCAGGGGGTTTGAGAGAAGATTATCTTCTGGCAGAGTTGGCCATATTGCTGAGGGTGTGCAGCTTGCCGGGTGCGAGCTGGTGGAAGCTCGATGTTGGTTGTCTTTGGTGCAGGGCGTGAGATCGGTCAGCGGGTTGTGAAGCTGACGTTTGGTGGCTCCGCCAAGCATGGGCGTTGACCGGTGGTTGGTTTTTGTGTTGGCTGAGGTGACGCTAGACTTGTACTTTTTTGCATGCGCCTGCTCTGATGATCGATGTGTCGTGGGTTGTGAGCAAGGCGTTGTCCATGATCATTGTCTGGCCGCGTCCCTCAGGATCGTGGTTTTTGTGAGTATCGAGGTTTTCTGTGCTGGGGCCCTGACAGCATTGTCAGTTGGTCGAGGCGTTCTTCCCATGTGACTTGGTGCTAGTCCTGAATTTCGAGGAAGAAATTCTTATAAGGGGGGAGGGCTGTAATGCCCCGAGTTTTTCAGATATTTTTTGAATCAGGATCCGTGGGTTTCGGATCGTCTTTTCGCGGGTTACGGATCGTGTCCGAGTGAGTTTTGGACTTTTCATACCAGATTGTCGGACCTATTGGTGGTGTGCCCGTGAATTTCCTTGGGTCCGTGGCGTTGTGAGGAGCACGCCGGTAATTCTTTGGAATTTTCGGAGCGCCTTTGTGGGTCCCGGGTTGTGTTTTGGGGTTTTACGAGTGTTTTCCATCTGTCGGACCTTCGGAACCCCGTACAGGGTGAACCGTTGCATTCTTCGACGCCAGGACTTTATCACGGTGATCAGCGTGTTCCGAGGATCGCGGGGGTATATTTTTCTATTTTTTTGATTTTTTTGGGAATTTCTAGATTTTCTATATATTAACCTCCTTTTTCTCTCTCTCCCCATCTCTCATTTCTCTCTTCCCTCCCTCTCTCTTCTCTCACGTTCTCTCCTCTCCCCCTCTCACTCCAGGCGGCTGACGGAGGCGGCGAAGGCGGGGAGGCGTGGCTCGTGGGATGTGGAGCGACGGGCACGGGATGAGGATCTCGATGGGGGAGGCGGTTCGTGGGATCGTGAACAGGCAAGGGTTTAAACGGCGTTTCTTCATGGATCGGCGTCCACGACGGGTAGAATCTTCGGTGGAGGTAGGGAGATGGACCCCCAGCTCGTGTACTTCATTTCCCGTGAGTTTTGTAGGCCGTGGTGAGCCGAGCGGGCTCGTTTGGGTGTTTTGGGGAAAACTCGTGTTTTTGGGGTGTGAGCCAGATCTCCCATTTTACGGTGTTTTTGGCCGACCCAGGGGTTTAGATGCATGCCTAGGGGCTTGGGGAAGGTTTCCCCTTTTATTTCCCCTTCACCTGGGGGTGAACGGGGCGTGGAATGGGATTTTCTGTGGTTTCTGCCGTTTTCGGGCGCGGACTGAGAACGCGCTAGCCCAGGTAGGCACGTTCTTGGAGGTCGCGCCGCCCTGATAGAGCACGTTCATCGGAGAAGATGAACAGTAAGGTGGTTCTTTTCGCGCTATAGGGTCATAGCGCGATCTGGCCTGGTCGCGCTATAGGTCTATGGCGCGTTAAGTCTTGTCGCGCTATAGGGTCCTAGCGCGTTCTGTTTGAACGCGCTATAGACCTATAGCGCGTTATGTTTGAACGCGCTATGAAAAGATAGCGCATTCTTGGAGGTGACCAGTCGGGCAGCCCAGAACGGCAGTCTACGGCTGATCGTGCTCCCCTTGGGCCGTGTGTGTCTCGGACACCCCGTGGAGTTCTGTGACTGTGTCTTTGGGTGTCCGGAGGTCCCGTTACCTTGATTAGCATGCTCGTGGGTTTAAGGGTCCGAGTGACCTTCTAACGTTCCGATTGTGTTGCATTGGTCTCCAGTCGACCCGGTTGTGACCTAGTGGTTGACCTTCAGCCTCGTGAGTGTCCCGGACACCCCGTGGGTCTCGTGACCGTGTTTTTTGGGGTGTCTGGAGGTACCATATTACCTTGATAAGTGTGCCTATGGGCTTGGTGGGTCCGGGTGACCCCAGGTATTACGGGCTTTCGTGTTCTTACTAGATCGAGTCACCGTGTATCGGTGTGAGTGCGGTGAGGTTTCCCCGCACATCGTGGTTTCTCCGGAAGGTGGTTTCCGAGTGGGCCATGTGTGTGGCCTTGGACTGTGAGTCCAATCTCCCAGCCGAAGGCTGGAGGTCGCTTAAGTTTCCCTCCTTGAGGGATGGATCTCGGCACTTGTAAACTGCCTCATGAGTCATCGCATCGTGATTTTGGATCTAGGGATTATGCCAGATTGACAGCTCAGTGATGTCGTGTGCAGCGGCCTTGACCCCGAGTCTTGTGACTCAAAGGCCGTTGGGTTTAGTAGGTCTAGTGGGCTGTCCAGAGTCAGGTGGCTTTGAGCCACCTGTTACTTCGGGTTACTCGCGATGGGTGCGTGCGTGGTTTTCTCTGTCCACGTTCTGTGAGCCCCCACTAGTCGTAGCCTTCTTACGGCACGCGGTGCTGACCCACCCGGGAGTGGTGGAGCGGCTGACTCGAGAGAGACGGTGAGTAGGTTGGTTACCGTAGGGCCCCCATGTACAGCCGAGTTCGGGCTTAGAGGGAATTACCAGCTAGAAGACAAGCCTAGGGCGTATGGTCTGAGTGTGCACACGAGGTTGGGGGCGTCGGACGGCACCGGCAGGCGCGACCCCAACTAGTCCTTGTTCTGTGGTACTAGTTACTGTGTGTGTCTGAGTCTCTGCCTGGGGCGTAGTACCTAGACACTTGTGACGCGGTGTAAAATGTCAGGGGACGCATCTGGTTGTTCTTTTGGTGGGCGATACTCCCGTCACGTGACGTGAGTTTCCTCGTAAGTCGAGTTTCGCTTCACGTCTGCGAGACGTGGTTTTACGTGCAGTTCTCGGATATTTTCCCGATGTCGAGGTCTAGGGGTTCCGGTGAGTGTCATCGAGGGCTTTCCCCTAGACAGCGTCGAGTTCCTGACGGGTGGTCGTTTTCCTAGTTACGTGACTAGGGTGTGCGTGACTTGGTTGTCCCCCGACGGGAGACTGGGTCGTGTTTTTATTTGGTATAGTAGGAGTAGCTGTAGAGCCAAGGTTTTGCCGGCCACCGTAGTTACTTTCCTGCTTTCGTAGTTACTGCTTTCCGTGCCGCCGTTGTCTCTCTGTTGGGGTTCTGCGGGATCCCTACTGGGCCAGTGACAGGAGGCTCACCCCTGCTTTTTAGGTGCGGCGGTTCTGCCTCGAGGTTCGAGGAGGCTGTTCGGAGGTTCTTAGTTGCCAGCTTGCCGGGCCGAGTGTTCACTTGGTGTGTGATATGTTTTACTGCTTTAGACTGTACTTTCTATCGGATTGGACTTTATTGTAGTAGTTGTTTATTTATCCTGTTAATTGTTGAATTGTCCTACTTTATTTCCTATTTCTTTGTACCTCTACACTCCTTTTAGCCCTTCCGAGCCCCGGCTCGTGGGCGGCGGGCAAGGATTCGAATGGTATCGGGTTCCTTTCCCGGTATCCGGATCTTGGGTCGCCACAGATTAACCCAAGGTTTGACCCAAGGGTTGATTTTCCTATGATCCTAGATGGTCTATTGATTGTCTAGAACCTCACACTTTGTTTCTAAAGCTACCTAACAAATTATGGAAATTAAAGAATGTGGCGTTATGCTACCGATTTTTTTTTTCATGGCATAACTTTGTTCTAAATCAATCTTTGAACTCGTATATTCTTAATTGAAGCATTATTACCTTGATATTTGTCATCATGGAACTGTAGTTTGAACTTGTTACATTATTGGCCATATTTATATTTCTCGTGGAAGTAGCTTGATTTATAACTTGAAGATGCAAGAGCGGGCACGGACAGTGTGCAAGGGATCCACTCTAGTCCCCTCTGCAGATAGCCAGAAACATACTATAAACCATGGGGTATGATGAACACTCGCGTCGCATTGCGCCGGGAGTACTTTTTTTATAAACGAGTGAAGATCCACGAGACAATCTTGTGAAATTACATGCTTGTTAGTACATTCTCGTTACATGACTTTCTAGTGCATAGCCTTTATGGTTATGAAAAAGTACATGCTTGTTCATGAAAGGCCAAATTACATTCTTGTTATATTCTTGCTTAATCATATTTCCAGTCTACATAAACTCTCATATCTCACATTGATCATATCTGGTCATTTGTGTTACTTTGATTTGTTCACGTGTTTCATCATATTTTCATAACTTATCTTATACTCTAGAGCTAAAATGTTAATCACTTAAACATTACTTTCATGTTGATACGAAGATACCTACTGGGCATGTGTGCTCATTCCCTACTTTTTCAATCTTTTTCAAAAAATTATAGCGGGTCGGATTCAGACTATTCAAGTGATAGATCCGAGAGTGATTAAAGAAGGAGCGAAGCCTTAGATTGTCATTAGTGATAGTCAAGAGTCACTATATAATTTTTTTCTATTTTTATTGAGTCTAGTTAGTCAAAGAGTCAAGAGTCAATCTTATGTACTTTTGATTATTGTTCCAATAAAGCAAAGATTTTATCCATATATTGTGCATTCATTTCTTATGTGTGAATGTGTTAGCGCTCTGATTACATTACTTGCTTGAGATGTACTAGCCGACTGTCCGCGTTCCCGAATATCTTTCGCTGACCATAAATCTCGGGGCGTGACACCATCACTCATGGGGGCCCAGCTTCATTCCTTTAATCAAGATCATATCCAATCTACTCAATTCTTTCATGGGCCCTATAATTCATTTCGCCCACAAGAACAAGCCCAAATTGCTCAAAGAGCCTCCACACCTTCTTATGATTCTTATTGGGGAGGACAACATAATAGTTCTTGGGATTCTTATCAAGGCCCGGCCCAAAATCTTCTGAATCAATTCTTGTAAAATTGGGCTCCATCCTCAAATAGCTTTCATGATTGAGTCCACTATGGAGGACAACTCACATCCTCTCCCCTACCTCACTATTCAACTTCTTATCCTTCGTACTCTGCTTCTCAGTCTACACATCTATCTCCTCCATACCCAACTCTCAATCAGGAGGAGAGATTTCATCAATGTCATCAATTCATCATGGCTCAAATTCAATCCAACCAAACACAACTAGATCAACTTGCTGAAACCATCAAGGGCATGAAATTGGATCAATTGTCTAACTACTCTAATGACAATTCTGATTACCAACTTTCACAATTTGACAATACTAAAAGCTTTTATGAATAGCCCATGATTTCCCATGAACACAATACTCAAATCACTCTCGATTTAGATCATGTGGAAAATATGGAGGATTCTTATCAGGAAGTTTTAAAGGGAGATAGCTATAGTTATGATGATGACCAAAAGGGTGAGTTTGAGGAGCTTGAGTGTAGTTGCCCTTATGAGGAGAGTTTTAGAGAAGTTGATGATCTCAAGTTGGGGGGTAAAGAAGAAGAAAGTAGTGTGCAAGTCCACGATCAAATCTCATTCACTTCCCTTCTTGAATTTGAAGAGATTTTGTTCCAAGAGCAGGACGAAGAGGATGTGCGAGTGGAGAATAAATTTAGTGAGGCCATTAATGATCTCTCTTGGGTAAAGGAAGAGGCGGGTACCCGTCATGAGTTTCATCTGGATTGGGCATCCTTTAATCAAGAGGAGGGCATTGATCTTTTACCTCTTCATGATATTGGTGAATCTAATCTTGTTAAATACATTCTTCAATTCGCTGATTTATCTGGTCCTATTGAGTCTCACGAGTATTGTGTTGAGGAGCATGTTTCTTTCACTCTTGATATTTCTCATCTCCTTGACACTAATCATTTGATAGGAGCCCCTCACCAATATTTATGTAATTCCTAAAACTGAGGTGGTAGAAAATTTTTTGAAAGATAATAAGGTCTGCATTCATATTTTCAACACTTATAAAGACCTTAACTTTGAAGAGTAATATTTTATAATCGATGATATGATAGTTCCTCTTCATTTTTTGACCGGGGCAGTCCGTTTGGCCTGCTTGATTTACCTTGGATTTTTTTTTTTTTAGCCAAAAGACCAACCAACAGAATCACAGTCTGGTCGAGCACACCCGTCCCCAGAAGGGAAGAGTGTTCTCGCTCCCCCAGATTGATCCTGTGGCCCTTATTTTATTGACTGAATGAAAGAATACAATTACTTCGGGGCATACCCCTGTTAGAACAATCAAGGGCTTAATAAAGCCCATGTAATAGCTTTGGGGTACACCCCTGTATAGGCTATCAAAGGTAAAAGAACTGAAAACTAGAAAGAAAGCCCACTTGGCTACATACAATTTCGCAGAGTGGGCAGACCTACTTTGTCCATCTTGAGCGCCCCCCTAGCCAAAATCGGGAGGTCACTAGTATGAGTGAAGATGGTATCAATCTGGATGTCACAAGCATGTGATGCTAAGGCATCCGCTACTTGATTGCCTTCCCTATATACATGCTGAACAATACAGCCACAATCTCTAAAGAGTTCCAAGATTTTCCTCCACCAAGGCAAAACCGTCCAATTGGGCGCCACTCCTTTATGAACTGCATCGACAAGCATCGCACAATCTGAAAACACTGCTGCTATTTTTAATCCACCCTGTTTAGCTATGGATAACCCATCATGTAATTCCCTCGCTTCAGCAAAGAAACTGCTGCCATAGCCATAGTGGAAAGAAAAACCAATTAACAAATTGCCTTTAGCATCTCGGATGCAGCCCCCTCCTCCACACAATCCTGGGTTACCTTTTGAAGCCCCATCAACGTGTATAGTCAGCCAGTCCAAAGCCAGGCTGCGGGTCACCAAGATTGACTGTTTGACCTTCACCCGGGGAAAAAACTGAAAGCAAGCTAATCTGCTGGCATGGGCTGAAGATAAGGGAATGTGGGATTTACCTTGGATTGAAATGCTGGCCAAGCCAATTAATGTTGATTTTTATATGACCCCTACGGAAGAGGTGTTGTTAGCATATGTAGTTCACGACCAAATCAATCATGCTAACAACCAATCTACCTCAAGTCCACATACATTCTTTCATGATCTTATCTTCTCGTGGCATAAACGTTGGAACTTACAAGAGGATACGATTATATATGTGGTAGATTATTTTGAATGCAACTCGTTGGTTATGGAGCTTGCACACGTCTCGCTAATGTAGATTCTAAGAAATCCACTTAAATATAAAAAAAGCAATAGATATGATGAAAGCAATAAGATAGCACGGGGTGCTAATGTGGAGTGTGTGTGATCGCCAAAGACGCGAGGGTCTCAAGTGGAAAATAATATGGGGAGATGATCGCAAAATACCTCAAATATGCGGGGGATGTGAGTGCTTCCTTTCTCTTCAAATCGGCCGGCCGATGAAGAGAGTTCTTCACTTTTATTACCCTTGCAAAACAAAGACAACAACACCAAAAAGATATGGATTAGAATAAAGGTGAGTGTAGCATCAAATTCTTAGATAGATGAGCATGAAAATTGATTATGAACACACCTTAAGGGGGTGGCCCTTAAACCCCTATACAAAGAGGGTGGGAGATATATGATGATATGAATGAATGTAAATGAAATAGGGAGATGTGCAAGGGATTGCACTATGGGGAAAGCCTCAACGTGGTTGAGAAGAAAACATGTATATTATGCATGCATGTTAACGAATAGCAAAAGGAGAATAAAAATAAAATAGAAGGAGCCTGTTGCTTCTGTTGCTTGTGGCCTTGATATTCAATGGGGAAGAAGCTTTAAAAAATGGAGATTGATGCGCGCGGGCATTCCTTCCTTAGCCAACAGCAACCTGTGAGCACAAAACAAGAGAAAAAAAAGAAAGCAAACAGAAAAAAAGGGAAAAGGGAGATACGTGGGAGGAAGAGGAAGAAGGGGATCGAGTGTCCAACCTATTAACAGAGGCGAGAGCCTCTATTAATAAGATAGAAAAGGTGATAAAGAGGCAAGAGTCCAAGAGGGAAAGGATTGGAACGGGCAAGAGCCCAAAATAGGTAGACATCTAATGAAGCAAGGACTCTCTGGGGATAGGGCTGCGAAGCCGGAAGAAGAAACACGCCTTAGGTAAGGGCGTCAATTTAAGAATTGACGACCTACACTAGGGCGTTTCTCAAAAACACGCCCTGCACAAGGGCGTTTCTCAAAAACCAAATTTAGCAATAAAAACTCCCCATATTTGAAAAATGTTAAACACGCCTTAAACAAAGCCACTTTTCGAAAAAGCGTCCCTGGGAAGGGCGTTAATTTCAAGAGCTCAAATGGGGAAGTCGGTCAAACCAAAAGAATTAACGCCCTAAGGTGGGCGTCCTTTCTTTAAGAAACGCCTTAGGTGAAGTCATGTTTTAAGAGAAACACCCCCTTACCCAAGTCGTAAATTCATAAAATTCATAAAATAGATAGAATGGGGAGAAATAGATAAAATGGGAAAGAAACGCCCTAGACCAGGGCGTGTTTCAAAAACACGCCCCTGATGAGGGCGTGAATTCAGAAAATAGAGATAAATGCCCAAGAAATCCGAAAAAATAGGAAAATGAGATAAAATGGGGAAAAATAGGAGAAATTCAAGAAAAGTGGGAAAACCACTCAAATAAGCTGATTTGAGGGTCAAATGGGGCATCGCAGAGCGATATGAAATATACTCAAAATGACGTCAATTTTGGCGTGTCTACAGCTGCCCCGCCTTGGCGTCTACTTTGCAAGGGAGCGTAGCAAACTGAAAAGTAGATGCCAAGGTGTGATGAGACACGCAATCAACATCACTTGATGAGAAACAAATCAAAAGCACGAGATGAAGCAAATCTCGGGAAATCCAACGAAATCAACAATGTTTGGATAAAAGGGGGAGATGTGCACGCGGTGCACGAAGGAGATAAAATAAAATGATCAACTTCCAGCGCGGTGGAAGTACCCCAGGTCACAAACCTGTAGATTTCACCATTGGGGAGCGGTTACCAGCCAATGTGGACGTGCTGCAGCCAAGGTGGATCAAGGGGAAAGTTGGACAATAAGATGATAAAAATCCAAACAAGGAGCTCTCGAGAAAAGACCCAAAACAGCGACAAAACGAACTGAGGACTCAATTCGGCAATGAAAATCTCATATCGGGAAAGATTAAGATCAATTCAACTCTCAACATCAGCTTATCAGAATGATTTTTCAACAATTGTTTCAAAGTCCTACATGAATGCATGCTGGGCTAAAGGAAAAATAACAAATGAAAATATAATATAATCAAGGATAATATTGTTAAACTGCCCAGACTGGGTCAAGAAACCAATTCTGCGAGCTGATACTAAGCCGAAGCATGTTTATCCGCGCACCAACTCGTAAAAAGGGAACCATCGTCCCCAGCCTTGGACGGCTCAACGGCCTATCCGTGTGACTAAGACTCCTCTGGAATCGTCATTGTTTTTGATGAAGGGGAACTCAAATTCCAGTTTTGCCAAAGCCACAAGGTCCTTGATATAATCTAATAGCGTAATAACATATAGTAGAATGCATACAGGGAGATGGTGATATCAATAAGCATGGGAACTGAGAAATGAGCTGCAAGCACCGTGGGACTTTGATGATGATGCCCAGTCGGCGGGACCAAGAGCTTCTTATCCTGCGCTCAAAAATTCATCAGCCAAGATATAAAAGATAACAAGCAATGAATGAGGCATTTAAGCATAACAATCATTAAAGCATCAATCATAGCATGTATATGGCATGAATAGCACAAATTAAATCATGGTATTGCAAATCATCATTGTTTGTTGTTTGTCATGAGGATGACAATCTGGCTAATCAAGTTTTGGAGTTAAATAATCAAGATCTGATATAATGCCCATCGGCAGAGTAATCAGGGAATGATAATGCCCCTTGGCAAAGTGATCAAGTGAATCAGCAGGAGTTGATTGAAAGATTTGGAGATGAATAATCAGAATGATATTCAAGAGATAATCAGGAGATATAACAATCAAAATGATATAGGGAGATGATAATCAAAAATGCCCAGGGTGGCATGTCATGAAAATATCGGGAAAGAATCAATAGATTGATAGCAATGAGTGGAGAGAGGACTCATCCCGTGCTCCTGGTCCTTGGAAAGTTATTCCTGCAAAACACCATCAGAAAATGCAATGCAAAATTTTTGGATTTTGGAAATATGTAAATTTTTTATGAGATTTTGGAAATATTCAAATTTTTGTGGAGATTTTGGTTAGACATTGCTAAAGCAGCATCAAAGGGTGTTTTTGAACCACTGGCTAGGGGTCCTCGTTTCCTCCCTTTTTGCTTAAAACTGCCCAAAGCCGGGCGTGCATTGAAAGGGTGGCGCCCTATAACTGACTGCCCTTGATTAACGATGCCCCTACCAAGGCCATACCCGAGAAACATTCGGTCTTGGAGGGAGAAGAGAAGAATAATTGGAGATAAGCTTAAAGCAGGATGGGAGATATCAGGATTTGATTTCCTTCCAAGGTTTTAACCCTCAAAGAGGTAGTCTGTTGCGCTGGGGCTTTGTGCCTTTGATTTTCAGACCCTTGACATGCATACGACCAGGGTTTTCCCTGCGGGGACTTTGCCACTCTTGACATGCCATAATTCATAATTGCTTTTATCAAAATTCTGATTTGATTTTCATAATGGCCCTTTTGGCGAGATGTATATCATGAAATTCATATGAAAACTCATATTGATTTTGGGTCAAGACTGCCCCTATTTGAGTCTCCTCTCGTATTGGGGATTATCGAGGTTGGTCATCTCATCCGTCAACCTCTTGCCCCTGCATTCGGCTGAGTAAAGAAGAGAAAAGACTTTCAGATATACTCATGGCATGGCCAAGGTAGCAACGGTGTTTAACCAAAAGGAGCCGGCTAAGGACGCCGTGAAGTGTGTGGAATGCCCAGCTAAGGGTTGCTCTTAACAAGCGGGGAAAGAATGTTGAATTCCCAGCGCGGGGTTTTTATTACCAAAGGTGCTGCATAAGCAAGCCTAAAGACTCTTTTTTTCGAAATGATTCAATTAAAAGCCTAAGATAAAGGTTTAAAACACCATTCTTAATCTTGTTAAGAAGCACTTCCTTTTGAGAATCATGTGTGAAGTAATGAGAAAATGATATCATAAAAATGCATACTTACGCAAATATGTTACCTTGCAACCTTTGTAGAAGCAGCTGCTGCGAAGCGATGTTGATCATCGTGGGATAGTCCTCTTTGGCAGTCCATAGGATTGGAAGCAAAGGGTTAAAAGTGGCTTAACAAGAAGGAGTGGTGCCAAGACCAGACTCAGATGAATAAGGAGAAAAGGAAGAGAGGCGAGGGCTAGAACTCCCTTGCTAAGGCTCGGAGACCCTGATCACATGAAACAGTCTACAGAAGAAGCGGAAAATTAGGAGGTGGAGTGAGGACTAAAGCCTCGAAAGCAATGGGAGAAAGGGCAGATGCCCAAGGCAGTGGATGTGGAAGAAGTTGGGTCAGACCCAGAATTAGGAGGAATTAGAAGAAGAAATTGGTAGATAGAAAGAGGTGGATCCGGAGGGTCCGGAAGCAGAGGAGGAAAATCATGAGAGGAGAAATCCGAAGGCTCTGGTGGGACATTGAAAGAAGGGACGCGATGCCCTGGGGAAAGATAGGGAAAAAGATGATGGAAGAGGTGACGGAGAAGGAAGAAGAGAATAAAAGATATGAAGTCCCGGAGGAGCAAGAAGATAAATCGAAAGAAATATGGAAGTTCCGGAGGTTCCGGAGGAATGAAATCAGGAGGGTCGCGATGCCCTGGGAGATGATAGAGAGAATAAGATGGAGAATCCGGAGGTTCCGGAGGAATGAAATCAGGAGGGAGAAGATGGAAAGGGGCGCGATGCCCTGAAAGGACAAGGGAAGAATCCGGAGGTTCCGGAGGGATGAAATCAGTAAGGAGAAGATGGAAAGGGGTATCGTGCCCGAGAGAAAGGTCCGGAGGTTCCGGAGAAATAGAATCAGAAAGGGTGAGATGCCCAAAGAGGAGGGATAAAATTCCTGGTGGTTCCAGGGAAATAGCAGGAAGGGGGACGCGATGCCCCAAGGGGAGTGGATAAAAGGATGAATATGGATAAGATGGGAAATGCTGAATATCCGGCGGTGCCGGAAGGCGGGGAAGATACGGGTTTGGAAACCCGGGAAGCAGGAGGTGCAAATGCATGTAATGGGATGGATGCGATGAATGCATGAAATGCAAAGAATATGAAGAATGTGAAGGGCGAGAGGATGAGATCCTCCTCCTAACCAAGGGAATGGCCCATGAAGTGATAGAGATGGATGAATAGAAAGTGGAGCAAATAAGGGATGGCCCCTTAGCATTAAGATAACTGCCCCTCCATGGCAGTGAACATGTACGGTCAATTGGCCCAATAAAAGAAGCTTCAATAGTAAAAGACAACTCCCTTGGAAAGCAAAGATCAATAATGTGGGGGAGTTGTAGAGTTGGAACGGGAAGCATTGAGTTGCCCATTGAATGTGGTGATGAATATGGAATGTTGAATAAAATGGGCATTCGCCCCTTGTAAGGAGTAATGAATTCGGAATTCGAAGGTTTGAACAAAGGGTGCCCTGCCCGGCCTTCAAACGGCGTCAATGCTTGGCATCTATTGAGCAACGGTGATGACTTAGCTTCTCCGACCATGCTTGGCACAATAACCCGGATTGACATCCGGTAAATGAATTCTTGCATCTTGAATGGCACGGTCGTGGCCAAAGTCTTCTTGCCCGCCTTTTGCTTATCCTTGGCGCAATTAGCTGCAGAAGCACGCCCCTTCCGAGTAACAAAGGGAGGTGAGGCGGAGGCGGGAGGCTCCGTGAATGGTGGAGTTATAATGGAAGGTGTTGGCAAATGGGTGAATGGGGGCGGAGATTCAAACACGTCGAGCTTCTCCCCTTGCTCGGAAGTAGTTGGGATTAGCTCGGATGCAAAAAGTGGTGGATCCTGCTCAGGACTAACCATGGGTAAAGGCGTAAGGCTATATGGTGGAGGAATAAGCAAAGTGGGTTTTAAAGGGATAATGGAAGGCCGAGGTGGCGGTAATGGGAGGTTAATTGGGGAAGGTTTAATGGTGGGTTCGATGGAGGCTAATGGTGTGGAGGTAGATGGCTTAAGGAGTGGAGGTGTAATTGGTGGAGGTTTAATGGAAGGTTTAGGGGAGGCCAGTGTTGCGGAGGTTAATGGTGTAACTGGAGGAGGTGTAATGTATGCGGTGTCAAGGATAGGAGGAGACTTACAATGTGGCGGTGTGGGTGATTGGAGTATCGACCCATCATCGTAACACCAGTTAGTCTCATAAATAGGGATTGGATCAGGGATGGTTTCATCCTGAGCAGGAGGTTCATCGAATGAAAGTGGAGGGAGCGGGAAATTAAGGAAACTCGGAAGGGGTGCCTGCACATCTTCATCATCGTATATTGCCTCAGATTCTTCAAATGTCGGTTCTTGCTCACTTGGAATATCAACGCCGTAGTCGTCCATCCTATCTTTCCATTCTCTCTCCATTCTTGTAATGTCGTCCAAAGCGACATGGAGAGGATTGACTGGAGTAGGAGGAGCCGTGACCCTCTTTATTTGTTCCTCCATCAAAGTAATCTTATCGAGGAGAGTTTGCTGGAGGGGTGTAACTTGGGCAACAGAAGGTTGGCAGGGCATTGAAGGAGGAGGGGTCGTATAAAAAGGCCGTGGAGGGGAGTTGACGGGACGACCCGTAAAAGAACCCGGACGGAACGGATTGCAAGGAGTAAATGGGCCTCGGGGCCGTGTTGGAGGAGGAATAGAAGGAGGCGGGTGTCGGACCACCCGAGTAGAATGAACAGGAGGAGATGGGTAATGGGCTACCCGAATATGATTGGAAGGAGGAGGTGGGTGATGGGCCACCCGTATAGGAATAGAAGGAGGAGGAGATGGGTGATGGGCCACCCGAATAGAATTGGAGGGAGATGGGTGATGGGCCACCCGAATAGAATTGGAAGGAGGTGGGTGATGGGCCACCCGAATAGAATTGGAAGGAGGGGGAGATGCAAGAGATGTACCCTCAACGGCAGCCTTAAGGGCTTGGATCTGTTGAGGGGTAAGATGATCTAATGCATGCAAGATTTGAGAGACCTTCTCATCATTGGGAGGAGACGGTCCCGTAGGAATAGTGGCTCGAACTTGAGTAGGGGGACCATGAGGATGGACATTGCCCATGGGTCGGGCATGACCATGAGAATAAGGACGTGGTCCCTTGAAAGAATGGTGAGAATGATGATGATTAACATGTTGAAATTGAGGATATGAAGTGCTAGGTTGTGCATCCTCATTAATTGAATTGAACATGTTTCTATCATGGTAAGCCATTATATAATCAAAGTTCTCAATAATTGCAAAGAAGCACACAAGCTGGAATGGTTACCGTGATTTTGATTTGTTTAATCCTTGGTGAATTAATGAATTTTAATAAAGTTTGGAAAGATTCACACAAGGGGGGGGAGGAACCTAGTTTCAATATGAGTTGAACTCCAATGCCAACTAGGAACTCTCACTCACCACGTATTAGGCCAACTATATCGGGACTTCAAAGGGTACAACCTGCCCGGCGTCCGTGAGGGAATCCACGGGTGCGGGGACTTACGGAGGCTTGGAAAAGGGATTTCCAGTCCAAAGAGACGGAATGCTCAATGGAGGGTCGTCCCGATTCCAAGAGGGTGTGTGGATCCTAATGAAGAGGAGGGGGGCTCCCAAACCAATGCAAATATGAATGAAACAGGGTAAACAGGCCAACCACAATAATATGATCAATCAACAAAGATAAGCATGAAATATCATGAAAAACCACAGCCGGAGGGTTCTGGAAACCCACAGTAAAAACACGCCCTGGAAGGGGACGCTACTAAACAAGGACACGACGGTGTGACTGTCGTGAATCAACGTGAGGGGCCAAGGGGTAGGGTAAAACACGCCTTAGTGTGAGGCGCTATAAATAAAAGGACGCCCTATCCAGCGGGCGTCAAATCCAAGAAAATGCCTTTAAGGGAGGCGCTAATAAAGATAAAGACGCCCTTGCAACGGGCGTGAATTCACCAAGCAAGCAGAGATAATTAGAGACAGCTAGCAAACGCCCTGTCAGAAGGCGTTAACTTCAAACAACACGCCCTGGGTTAGGGCGTGAAATCAAAAGGCGCCTCCGACAAAGGCGTTAATTCTCAATCCACGGCCAACAGTAACAACCACTCACAGTCGCAGGCAATCAACAAATATAAGATATAAGCATGCTCATCAAAATTTCAAATAAGTGGAGATTTTAAAGAAAAATCAATAAATTGACAAATCACTTAGGGAAAAGGACAAAACCAATGGAGGGTGCCCGAGGGGCACAAAAGGGGGACGCACCGAGGGTGCAAATAAGGGAGATGGCACACGCGGGTGCCTAAGGGGAAACGGGTAATAGATGAAGAACACAAAGGGTCCCACCGTGATCGCCAATTTGTAGATTCTAAGAAATCCACTTAAATATAAAAAAAGCAATAGATATGATGAAAGCAATAAGATAGCACGGGGTGCTAATGTGGAGTGTGTGTGATCGCCAGAGACGCGAGGGTCTCAAGTGGAAAATAATATGGGGAGATGATCGTAAAATACCTCAAATATGCGGGGGATGTGAGTGCTTCCTTTCTCTTCAAATCGGCCGGCCGATGAAGAGAGTTCTTCACTTTTATTACCCTTGCAAAACAAAGACAACAACACCAAAAAGATATGGATTAGAATAAAGGTGAGTGTAGCATCAAATTCTTAGATAGATGAGCATGAAAATTGATTATGAACACACCTTAAGGGGGTGGCCCTTAAACCCCTATACAAAGAGGGTGGGAGATATATGATGATATGAATGAATGTAAATGAAATAGGGAGATGTGCAAGGGATTGCACTATGGGGAAAGCCTCAACGTGGTTGAGAAGAAAACATGTATATTATGCATGCATGTTAACGAATAGCAAAAGGAGAATAAAAATAAAATAGAAGGAGCCTGTTGCTTCTGTTGCTTGTGGCCTTGATATTCAATGGGGAAGAAGCTTTAAAAAATGGAGATTGATGCGCGCGGGCATTCCTTCCTTAGCCAACAGCAACCTGTGAGCACAAAACAAGAGAAAAAAAAGAAAGCAAACAGAAAAAAAGGGAAAAGGGAGATACGTGGGAGGAAGAGGAAGAAGGGGATCGAGTGTCCAACCTATTAACAGAGGCGAGAGCCTCTATTAATAAGATAGAAAAGGTGATAAAGAGGCAAGAGTCCAAGAGGGAAAGGATTGGAACGGGCAAGAGCCCAAAATAGGTAGACATCTAATGAAGCAAGGACTCTCTGGGGATAGGGCTGCGAAGCCGGAAGAAGAAACACGCCTTAGGTAAGGGCGTCAATTTAAGAATTGACGACCTACACTAGGGCGTTTCTCAAAAACATGCCCTGCACAAGGGCGTTTCTCAAAAACCAAATTTAGCAATAAAAACTCCCCATATTTGAAAAATGTTAAACACGCCTTAAACAAAGCCACTTTTCGAAAAAGCGTCCCTGGGAAGGGCGTTAATTTCAAGAGCTCAAATGGGGAAGTCGGTCAAACCAAAAGAATTAACGCCCTAAGGTGGGCGTCCTTTCTTTAAGAAACGCCTTAGGTGAAGTCATGTTTTAAGAGAAACACCCCCTTACCCAAGTCGTAAATTCATAAAATTCATAAAATAGATAGAATGGGGAGAAATAGATAAAATGGGAAAGAAACGCCCTAGACCAGGGCGTGTTTCAAAAACACGCCCCTGATGAGGGCGTGAATTCAGAAAATAGAGATAAATGCCCAAGAAATCCGAAAAAATAGGAAAATGAGATAAAATGGGAAAAAATAGGAGAAATTCAAGAAAAGTGGGAAAACCACTCAAATAAGCTGATTTGAGGGTCAAATGGGGCATCGCAGAGCGATATGAAATATACTCAAAATGACGTCAATTTTGGCGTGTCTACAGCTAAAGGCGGTAAACTTAGCGCTTCTGGGAGGTAACCCAATGCTGTTGTTATTTGATGTTTTGTTTTAGTTTATTTTTCAGTGAATAGGTAAGAGCCAATGAGATGAAGTTATCGTCGTCCATATGGAGTTTGGCCCCACATATCAGGTTATCCCTTTCCTTCTTAGCAATCTTTATTGTTACATTGTTCTGTTATTTCTATTGCTTACATATGTCATTGAGGACAATGCCATTCAAGTTGGGGGGGGAGAAAATTTTCATGATACATATAGTACAACCTGGTAGGAGTGCTTGCATAATGTCCTGCATATCATTCTATCCTGTAATCTGCATGAAATTGGAAAGATGAAATCTCCGACTGAGTTTTCTTGATTCATGCTCACATTAAAAGTAATTCTGAAATAGGAAAGACTAGGGAGAAGGTTGATGAAAAATTTATTCGATCTAGTCATGGAAAATTGATTTAAGAATCTCTTTAAAGTTCATGTGTACTTTAGAAAAAGAAATCACTTTGCACGCTAATGAAACAAGCAGGACAAGCCTTTTGTTATTTTGGAATGGTGTCTGATACTCTACATTTCTTAGAGATGAGATCTGTTTGATATAGCTATCTGTCAAAGTTATCCATCAAATAAGTGCAAAAGCACATTGTTGA